>CM062296.1:284485404-285095582 GCA_031216915.1 Pictodentalium vernedei
TTAGTCTTTGAAAATCCGATTCTTAGAATGATAGAGATTTGTCATGTCAGTTTTATGTCATTTGAACACTTCAAGCAATTAATATTAGAAAAAAAGGATCTCGGCTAACTACAAACGATTGCCGAAGTCTAATGATTTTTTGCGCGCCGAAGGCACGCGTGGACATTGTGGGTCAAGCCCATTTCCGCCCTTTTGTATATTTATTGTTTTCGATAATGTCTGACCGTGGCTAAGCAGAGGAGCACGGGGAGTACATGTAGGATGTGCTCTGATTGTCATCGATTGAAGTTTTCTGTTTTTATCCTTTTCTTTCGTTGTTATGTTGGGGAGGTAGGGTTTCTGGTTTGGTGCAATTGGTCGACCATACAAATCAGTCTGTTGAATGTTTTCGCCCATTTTTGGTGGGATGATTCTAGTTCTTTCTGAAATTCACTTGGTGCTCTTGGTTGTTCTTCTTCAGCCTGCCGTCGTTCTTCTGCTTGAGCTTCTCTTTCCCATCTGGTCTAGGGTCTTCCTGTCATCCTCAGAGGAAGCCAACGTCTATACAAAGCTATGGTTCCGGGAAAGAGAGAAGGTACAAATTGAAAGGCTCGAAACTCTAGCATGCACCTCCTCTTCGAGCACGTCACTCTCCTCAGAATCCATCTCCATGGAGTAAAGAGTCAGGTTCCCATGTTTCTCTTCTTTTTTCTTTTATTATTGCTATTATCCACAAAGTAGGGGCATTCGGGTGGTGACCAGTGCGAGAGGGGCTGCTCCCGCTAAATGTACTACACCTTCCCATAGACTGTGAAGTGTTCTTTCTCTCAAAATCGACCGCTAGGTGTATTTTGCCTTCGCTTACCCAGATACTTTAGGTGGTGGCAAAGCCCCTAGCTTAACAGAGTTTTTGTACTTTAGTTGGGAGCTTCAGCTGAATCAATCTCAATGCTCACACCTTGGTGTCCACGCTGCAAAAAAAGACCGAATGAGAAAAGACAATCGACTGCCCTTGAAATATAAGTTATTTTAAACAGAGTGTCTATTGCGAGGAACTGTTGATTGGCTTTATCATTATGAGCCCTGTGATTGCAGCATAAGTTTTGTCTTTAAATCGTATAATTATTTCATTTAATTTACATAAAATGTTAATTATGATTTCTTCAAAAGCCGACATATGCCCGATTGTATTTCTTTCTAATACAGGAATTCACGCACAAACAAGCAGAATTAATTAATATTACTATCACTTAATAGGACGCAAGTACTAAGGTTATTGAACATCTGAGTCTTCGGAAATGCTGAGTACAGATTCCTATTGCAGTACCTTTCATATTGCCGGTACAGTGATGTTCAGTAACTTTTAGAAAGTATAACTTGATGGAGATAATAAACAGAGTGACGCGTTTACATTTTCCACGGACACCTGCACCCGGCCATTTGTTGAAATGAAGATGATGAGAAAAAATCCTCCCTACATGTATATTACCAAATGATAAGAGGTGTATTTCTTTGCATTTTTATTTCAAGCACTTGGCGACTGTGCATTTAGTCATCGATCCCGATATTCTAAATTTAGTAGGTAACACTCGCTGATCGAAAAAGATAAATGATGCTATAACAATAATATGATTTTTAAGGGCGTCCATTACCGACTCAACAGAAATGATTAACAGCGCGATGTCTAATCATGCGCGGCCTGCGTCGGAGTCGACGGGTGCTAATTTTTCTGCGAGTGTTGTCAACTAAATATAGAATGTCATGAACGACCACTAAATTAACAGGCACCAAGTGCGGGCCAATTGATGAAATAACAACGCTGAGAGAAAACAGCCCTCCATAGATTATTAAACAAACACCCCCAGCAAAGTCATGTTATTACTATTATTTCTACAGCCCAGAAATGGGAGGCAATTGTGGTCACGTGAAGTATCGAGCGCTAAGGAAAAAGTGATTCCATTAGCGCCCATGTGGTTTGTCGAGCGTTATTAATATACTAGATGACGCCCCTCGCAGTGGTAATAATAATTTAAATGAAATATCATAATTTTGTCGGACATTACTGCTTCGCGGTTTATTAATAGCGCCCTCCATGTTCATAAGAAACTCTCGACTTCGTTTCGCGCCACTAGTAACATATCGGGCTTCTGATCATTCCTGTTGTGTGCCACTAATAATAATAACTCTTCCGCAATACGCTGGTTTCTCACGGTTCTCACATGAGAAGGCCTTCTTTACCCATGGGCTACCATATATAGTTCCCTCCCTATCCATTCTCTCCCAAAAGTCCCGAAACGAACTGTTTAATGCTATCCTGCACTTCTTTCGTCCAAAATTCACTCATAAGCATACTAACCCTCTTAATTGTGTATTTCAATAAATAACTGTCCTACATTCCCACATTATACTCCTAGTTAACCATGTTCTTTCAGGCTGATATTTTTGGACATCCAAAATTACACATTTGGTACTCCTTGTTACCGTCTTTCCTACTTTTCACCCTTAGCTCTAACACCCCCGACCAAGGTTTGAAGAGCAGTGACACTCAAAAGTGCTATCCAGTTACTCCTCAAATACTAGTTTCCAAGCCAGAAAATAAGAGGACTGTCATATACAAAATGAGGTCCCCAGAGGGTGAATTTGGTGAATGCTACACCGCATAGCAGGGAAGCATTACTAAATTTACCCTCTGTGAACCCCAGTCTGAATCAAGGTCTCAAACCTAAACAGACAGAGGTACCCAGAAGTTAAATTGGCCCACTGTATGTGATAGAATCGGAAAATTTCCCCTCTTGGACCTCATTTTGAAGATGAGACAGATGGCTTATTTTCAGGCTTGCTAGTTTCTCTTTTTCAAACAGCCCGCCCAAAGACCTCTTCTCGCTAATTTCGGTTACAATCCTCCACGATTCTCTCTTTAACGTGTTTTTTTTTACCTTGGGCTGTACCCCCTTCCAGATCAGACATCTCTATTGACTAATGTTCCATTAACTCTTTCACTTGTCCAACCCATCCCGTTTCGATAGTGGTATCCCCAGAATTCTGAAACGTTAACCACCGTCTAATAGGGAGATTAACTAAATAATTCAGCTGACACAGTTTCATCAGGTGTATCCCGTCCTTGATCCTCATGCATCGAGCTTCCCCTCACTGCTTCCAGTGCTCTGCATTGTTCGAACCTGTTATCCATTTCCTCGCATCATTCTGTAGTGATTCCGAATTCTTCACGACCT
This sequence comes from Pictodentalium vernedei, assembly GCA_031216915.1. Taxonomy (NCBI): domain Eukaryota; kingdom Metazoa; phylum Mollusca; class Scaphopoda; order Dentaliida; family Dentaliidae; genus Pictodentalium; species Pictodentalium vernedei. The sequence goes on from CM062296.1 coordinate 284,488,617, forward strand.
TTTGCCTTGGAGGTATCACTTCCGTATCATACGTTATAATCAGTACACACACCATTTCCAAAACTGCTGTTCCTACAAAGTTTTTATTGAAACTGTTTCTCCTTTAAGTTGAAGCTGATTGATATTCCACTTACCTTTCATGCTTAGTTTATGTGTGTAGTTTCGGTAGATGATTCTTTCCGTGATATTTGTAAATAACCCCAAATACTCGTAGTCACCTGTCACTCCACGCACTAAGCACTCTGCTGTCACCTTCCGGAATAGAGAACTCTTCAACTCAACACCTTCGAGTAGGCTTCACCTTATGGCCCGCGGGTATAACCTTGCTTTTGCGTTCATTCAGTTCGAAGCTCCATTTGTTCCTAAAGGTCCCAACAATTTGCAACATGTTCTCTAGTCTCTCTTCGCTTTCTGACACTAATACCATACCATCTGCTAAAAAAACTTGGTTCCCAGATGGTACTCCTTCATCACCATGTAGAAGTTCATCTCCCAGATCTCCAATTTACAATGCAAAAAGAATCAAATGACACAGCACTGTTTGAGGCTTAGCTCCATAAGCACCCTTTCTCTTGTTACGTTACCCACCCAGAGCTTAACATGCACATCTTTATATTCTGCATTCAGGATTTCCACAAATTCACCCCAAACACAAAGTCTCGAGCTTTCGCGACATACATCCCTCCATCCATACCCTATCACAAACCCATTAACACACAAAATGAAATAAATATCATCTTCTCTATAACTTTCGTTGATTCTATCATTTGAGATAGCGTGAAGAGATGGCCCGCAACTCTCCTCCCCTTCCCCCACCTGTCCCTTCTCCCGTCAAAATCCCCCCGAGCACCTCCTCTAATCTCCCATTAGAGACTTTACAAAAAACGTATCCAATATTGCTACTGACAGAGATCCCCACACCACACCCACCGGTTATTAACCTATTCGTCTTTCGTGTATAAATGTTAATTTGCTTTTTCTCCACTTTGGGAACCTCTTGTTTTCTATGGCGAGGTGGTTCTTAAAATATGTAAGAAGTCAAAATTCCTGCCCTTTATGGAATTTGACAGATCGAGTGCGTTTTTAAGACTTTATCTAACATGAAAAGCAGACGACACTTGCAAAAAAGTTCTTGAATAAATAAGTTTTTCATGTTTTGTCTCAAAAACATAGGTTATGACCCCCTCATTGGAACGAGCTCGTTCCAACGAGTGGTCATAACCGATGTTTTTGAGACAAAAAATGAAAAAAATAATGAAAATTAATTGGCGATTTTTGAGAATAGCGCTGGTCGATTTTGGCCGTTACGTTGGGTAAAGGGTTAAACAAAAATTATATATACTGAATAGGCAGGTCGCGCTTTATCTGCGTTTGCTGAAAATCGAAAGAGATCAGACGGTTGTCTGAAAACTGGAGCAAACATTCCACTGCAAGTGTAATACAGTAAGGTTAAAAACAGTGTGTTGATTCTCAGGCAACCCGTCATTGAATTTGAACCCCCTCATTGAGCATTTTTATTGCCTTTCATTACACACCATCTGGGTGGAGGTGCCCGACCAACTGGGTGATTTCAACAGGTCATGGTCATAAAAATCTGTTATTGTTATTATTATTTATTTTCTAACTTATTTCCATTTTCATGGAGTGAAGTTACAAAGGAACGCAAGAAAACAGGTATATGTTGTACAGCACATGTCCGTGACATAATAGAACGATAAGTAATTATTCTATGCTCTCTCTCTCTCTCTCTCTCTCTCTCTCTCTACCTGGATGTGGAATTCTACCAATTTACTGAGTTGGGCATTTATTACTCTTTCTAATCTGTGTCGGGCAAGCAAGAGATTTTCTTCAACTGAGTACACCAAAGCGTGTGTATATTTTCGTCGGGCAAGCAAGGCCAATAAAGTTCAAAATATTTGAAAATAGTAAATCTTAACGAAATGGGTTTCGACAACGCTCATATAATTATGCCATCTGATGTTGATGTGTTCATAGTTCATATTCCTAATTACTTGTTTGTCTACTTGTCACCTTAATACCAAACGAACTTTTCGAGGCGGCGATTACTTTGATCCGAATCGGTGTTGCAGTTGGGCCTACCCCAGTAGCGTGTCAGAGTACACAGAGAATGCCTACTGTGAGTGATGGGCGATTTCAGGAATTTAGTGGACCACCCGCACCGATTCGATGCCGGACAATCGGTGCGGGACCTGCCGCTAGCCTACTAGTCCCCTAAAATCACCATGATAGTCTCTCTTATCACAATTTTTGCAGGATTTATTGGGAGAGGGGAACCACCACTTACATTTCAGCTCGCGTCACTACATATCTTTAAAGACGTTTCGCGGCCCCTGGATAAAATGTTCTCACCTTATCTCGTAATTAAAACCGATTTTCGATAAAATTAGCTCACTCGAAATTATCAAACGCGCGGGGAAAATCCAATTTGCTACCAAGTTAATTACGAATGTACAATTTATTTTATATAAATTTATATCTAATGAGTAACTAAACTGTTATAGTGTTCAACCATATCTAACAACCTATTAATTGAAAATAGAATATGTTTTCATTTTGGGAATTCACTAAAATAACTTTCCACTATCCATTCCAGTGGTGGACGATAAGCTGAGTCTGAATATGTTTGATATTGATGTGATTCACACTAAGGCTGTACAATGCACATGACTAGTTACTCAGTTAATAATGGACATTTTTAAAACCAGAAAATGTGACTAAACCTGTGCAATGCACAGGTTTAGTCATACTTTCTGGCTATGAAACATTCGTAACTGCCAACGTGAAAATCTACACTCAATAAGGCTGAACATTGCACAGAGTATAGTTACATTATAGAGATTGTCTTATTTATAACCAGAAAGAAAACAGTGATTACTCCTCAGCATTGCACATAGTTGGTTGGTAAGTTAACATATAGTGACTAACCATAGGCATTGTACAGCATTAGCTTATAGGCTACCTTATCACATACTACATGCAAATATACACTGACTAATGCTGTAAAAATGCACCGTGCTAGTCGGTTACATGCTACATACATGTACGGCGCACAGTGCATGATTCAAGGAACTAATGGAAATACTTATACTGGGTTATGGAAATTTTTTTAAAGTCAGTTCTAAAAATGAAGTGAATGATAAAAATGAAAACATATTATAAAATAGCTTGTTATCTATTCACTGCGAAATATTGAGATTTAGTTCAATTTTTCCAAAACAAATTACACGTGAGTAGTATGTCTCGTATGTTTCATGCATCATTTGGGGAATGTCATCGGGGGATTTCACGTGACGTCATGTCACGTGACCCAGTTGCCCCATGTTGCGTTGTCATGGTAACCCGCGTGAGCGGCCATCTTGTAACGTCATTACCATAGTGATACGCGATGTTAATGCGCATGCGCAGGGCGTGTTGTTAGGGTGATACATGTTTCCGTCGTCCATTTTGTACGCTGGAGGCTTCCGTCTTGGTTTCTATGGTAGGACGTGGTTGCTATGTGACCTAAAACCTTACAACAGAACAGGGGTATGTTCGGAGAATGTGTTCCTTTGTAGAAGAGTAAATCTAATTACCACAAACGACCCGACAATCCCTCAAAACTACCAAAATGCACCACAAACTACCGGAACGGACTTAGTGAAGCCCCTTTTTGGGCATATAGTGATAGCACGTGGTTGCTATGTTACTCAATGACCTACAAGAAGACGGGTGGTATGTTCGAAGGGTATGTTCGATTGAATAGGAGTATATCTAATTACACAAAAAACCCGACAATCCCTCCAAATCCAACCCAAACTACTGAAAACGACTTTATTTGATACGGATTCTTCAAGAATCCTACCTATAATAGTAGCACGCAGTTCTATATTACCGATAGGTAAGTTCTATCGAACTAGAGTACTTCTAATTACCACAAACAACCCAACAAGTTGTACGAGTTCGAATTCTTTCAGAATCCTTTTTTGGACCGCCATACCATAGCTTATACTAATAGTGTTATAAGGCACGTTCCTTTGTATAAGAGGATGTGTCTGGTACGGATTCCTGTGGAATCCTCGGTTCCTACTTTTTGAGTTTATAAGAGTAGTGTTATAGTTTCTACAAATTTATATTTTTAGAAATTTCCATAAATAACTAATTTTTTTAGGGTGGTACTATATTTTTTATAGATTCCTACGCTCTCTTTTTAGTAACATCTGTAAATGACCCTTACCTAATTGCTAGGGCCTATATTTAGTCATTTCTTTAAATGCACCCCTCAGTACATGATCCTAAATAATGAATTTAATGAGGATCAAGATGTTTCTACACTAACCAATCAGATCGAAGTTAATCAACCAATCACATTAGTATATTCCCATTGTATTTCTTTCCCATCGACTTCTATACTAATTTTGTAAATTTTAACCAATAACCCTGTAGGAAACAAACACAAACGCCCGCCGAGATTGAAAAATCGACGAAAAAACGTTGCGACGGCGTGACGTTTTCAAAAACGTCGGTCACTTACAGATAAATTCCGGAGAGGCTTAACGTCACGTCATTCTGTTTGAACCTTCGAACTGAACACGTCGCTAGAGAGTTTTCTATAGCAATTTTGCCATCGCAAATATTTGATGCTGCTACTACTGCCGTGTCCGTTACCAGGACTGACGTTTATGCCTGTGAAGATTGTGGGAAGATCTTTATTACAAGAACGAATCGGGATCGCATCGCAGAAATACCCACGGAGAGAAAAAGACCTACAACAGCACCAATTGTAACAAGACATTTACTAGGAAAGAGAAGTTGGAGTAGCGTCTGAAGAAATGGTTGGATATCTATACATGCATGGAATGCGGCCAGGAGTTTAACCAACTGCACCATTTTAACAGACACCAGAGCGTCGCCCACCGACCTATCCAGTACCAACTAAAGGGAAGACCGATAGACCAAAGAGACGATCATCCAAACAACCACCGACCACGACGCCCACTCGTTATGATGATGACCCGATCGATTTTGATCGGAATATGATGACCGAAGAAGAGACCGATGGGATGTTGATCATATACGAAGATAACTGGGGTTCTATTAGTTTCGCCATATGATGAACAGAAGAGTCCAGGGCCAGTATAACTACCGATCAACAATGTGAACCCAACGAAGATGAATGATGAATTGATGACTACCGCATTTTTGCCACAACACCTAAGATATAAAATTAATCTTAGTTTTGGTTTTATCCGGAGACACAATGAAACTAATGAACTGAAGTGTTACCATCCATCACAAAACAACGCCCGGGTACTTGATGTCCCACAACTCGAATGCTGCCAAGAAGACTTTGAGGAATTCCTAGATGATGTCATGGAAGAAGATATCCTGGAATGGTCCAGTTAAAACGACCAAACACCAAGTGGATGGTGGGGAGAGTTACAAACGTCGCCTTTTATGTGAATAAGCTGAAAGACCACCCGATTGGAATGGAATATCTTCCAGCAGATTACATTCTCCAGAAAAAACAGTAAATGCTTTGGTGAAAGATAAAAACCATTCTTTTACCTATGACGGCATCCTGTGCATCTTCAGGTTCTTAGCTTTATGGAGCAATTCTACAACATACAATTTGAATAATACCACAGACGACATGTACAACAAATATTCGAAGAACCCAAAGAATGAATTCCTTGGACTAACGTTAGCCGAAGTACCCGACTTGGAGAAATGTTTTGAAGTAAATATCCAAGTATATGAGCTTGTCAAGAATGATGATGACCCAATTGTTGCCAAACTGGTCCAAAGATCTCATAGAAGATATGCCGACACAATGTATGTGAACGTGTGGCTAAGAACCATTTTAGCCACATCATTGATATAGACTAGTACTGTAAATCATTTGAATGCCGCAAATGCGGTAAATTATGGAAAAATGGATTTCTACTCAATCGTCACAAGAAGACATGTACAGGAAGTGAACTACCAGTATGTTGGCGGTGTGTACCATCCATCTCAGTCCGTATTTGATCTGCTGGAAGATGAAGGTATAGAAGCGCCTGAAGAGAAGAAGTTCTACCCATACCGTGCGGCCTTTGACTTTGAAAGTTACTTTGACAAGTCTGCCTACCTGCCGGGAGTGATAAACTGATGTGGGAAGCAGAACACCGACCATTGAGTGTGCGCGTATGTAGTAATGTTCCAGAATACCAAGAACCAAAGTATTTTATTACCAACGGAAACTCTCAAGCACTTGTTGAAGAAATGATGACATGCTTCACAGATATTTCATCTCATTGCCACCTCCTGATGCAGGACTACCATGCGTGGGCCTTACCTCAACTCAGGCAGGAAACGCTGGATGTGGAAGCCAGAGCTACGGGAGGAGATACATCCAAGATGCACCCTTTGCAGACGCTCGAGAAGAAATTTCAAGACTACCCACAAGAGATGTCCGTCATCGGATTCAACTCTGGAAAATACTACATGAATGTAGTGAAGCGTGAACTGATGTCATACATGAAGAGACAGAATCCACACAAGTTTGTCGTCAAGAAATCTAATAACTACATGTGCGTCTCCACAGAATCTTTCAAGTTTGTTGACATCTGCAATTACCTCGCTCCAGGATGCAGCTATGACAAATTTTTGAAGGCTTTTGGATGTTCGGTAACGAAGGGATTTTTACCATACGAATAGATCGACAGTTTGGAAAAACTGAACCAAGACCACCTACCAGATCATGAAGCATTCCGCAGATCTCACAAGAAAGAATATATATATAAAGAAGAATACAAGTACTGCCAGCAGGTATGGAACGGCCTGGAGATGACAACTTTCCGTGATTTTTTGACCTGGTATAATAACCGAGACGTAAAACCATTCCTTGAAGCCGTTGACAAGCAGTTTGCTTTCTACCAAGAACGGCAAATCGACTTGTTTAAAGATGGCATCAGTGTTCCGGGCCTCACGTTGAAATACCTGTTCCAGACCATGAATGATGACACATACCTCACGTTATTTAACCATAAAAACAAAGACCTGGATCACTTTGTGAAAGACGATATCATTGGTTGACCTTCAATTATCTTCCACCGATACCACGAGAAAGATGTTACCCGAATCAGAGAAACGAAATACTGCGAAGAAACAAAATCACGTGGAAGTGTTATAGGCTTTGATGCGAATGTATTATATCTATGGTGCTTGATACAAGAGATGCAAACGGGTTGGAGCATAAGGCGACATGCTGAAGACCAGTTTGAACCGAAACATCATATGAAGTATGGTAAAATGGCCGAACAATGGTTAGAGTTTGTATCGATGAGAGATGACATCCACATCAGACATCAGTTTTACGGAGCTGAAAAAATGATTGGTCGACGGCAGTTGCCTGTTGATGTTTGGTGCAAAGCGGCACAGATTGTATACCAATTCCATGGCTGCTTCTGGCACGGACACACCTGCATGAAAGATAAGAACAGGCTCCCTATCCTCCATAATGAAGTCAGAGATAAACCCATGAAAGAACTGCCACAAGGCACCCGTACCAATGCAAAGTACACCACCGACTTGGGTTACAGACTAGTTGAAATCTGGGAGTGTGAGTAGAGAGAGATGAAAAAGACCGATGACACACTCGAAGCCTTTCTGAAAGAGAAACTTTCATACAAAATAGATGGATTAATGACAGAAGAAGAAGTATTGAAGAAAGTGAAGACCGGTGAAGGGTTTGGTTTGATTGAATGTGATCTACATGTACCAGATCACCTGAAAGAGTACTTTGAAGAGATGACACCTATCTTCAAGAATACAAATATCTCCATAGATGGAATTGGTGGAATGATGAAGAAACCCCGAAGAAGTTTGATCGGAAGCTGTGTAGCAGAAAAAAAATATTGTTTGCAACCCCACTCCTTCAATGGCAGCTCCAGCATGGTATTGAAGTTGACCACGTCTACCAGGTTATCCAATACTAACCAAGATGTTTTAAGAAAGTTGGAAATGAAGTATCCGAAGCAAGAAGACAAGGAGATGTTGACCCTGACAAGTCGATCATAGTTGACACCATGAAGCTGTTGGGAAATTCTGGATATGACAAAACCGTTACCAACAAAGAGAAGCGTCGACGTGTGTGCTATTGCAATGATGATCACTAGAGCTGTAAATGACATGTCCTTCAGAGACTTGAATCCATTAGATGAAGATTTTTTTGAAGTCGAACTGAATAAGAAGACCATCAAGTTGGATCTGCCACTCCACATAGGATTCTTTGTATACTAGTATGTGAAACTCCGGATGCTTCAGTTCTACTATGATATCATCGGTATTTTTGTCAACCGCCAAGATTTCGAATATTCTGAAATGGACACAGATTCTGCATAAATATGCACATCGTCAGCATCCATAGATCACATAGTGAAACCAGAGAAGAGAGTAGAGTTTTACAAAGAGAATCACAAGTGGTTTCCATCTTAGTGTTGTGATTTCCACAGAGACGAAAACCAAATTAGAAGGCAAAGAATAGCTGGCTACCGAAGTGTGTTGCCAAGAAAGAAAGCACCGTGACAGGAGAACTCCAGGCTTGTTCAAGGTAGAATGCCAAGGAACCGACATTGTTGGACTGTGTGGTAAAACGTATTACTGTTTCGGTGCCACCAATAAACTTAGTTGTAAAGAAATTATCAAACGCCACAATGATTTCCGCACTTCATACAAGTGACCTGATCTCTGCATTTGCTGGCCATGCGCCCAAACTTTTGGCATTCTGCATGGAGGTTGGGGGGGGGGGGGGGGGGGCTATAATCCTCGGTGGCATGTGCTCGGCCATTAATTTTGACATCTTTCCATAATAATTCAAGCTTTGCGTGTCTGGTAGGGCGTGTGACCTTTACCTTCCATGTTTAGTTACCAGTAGCTCTGGAAACAAAACGTACCACGGATAGCCAAACATAGCTCTTTCATTATCCACATCGTTTGTCTTGGGATGAAATATAGTTATCACGATTATGTGTTCAGTTGTGGAAAATCAATATAGTACGAAGGGCGGGGGGGGGGGGGGGGGCAAAGGGCAAAGAGCTAATGTCAGAGCTGGAGGTGCCTAAAGCTCTCTGGCATAATAGAACACCCCAAACTATACCCCCCCCCTCCCAACAACAACAGTACCTCTCCCAGTCCACCAAAGTTGGTGGAAACAACGAACGATTTTCTGCATTGAACACTGAAAATACTGACTTCTCTCATATTCCGTACAAATTCTCAGATCAAGGTCAGCCAATCGGTTGTAAGTAACAGAGGAAATATCCCCTCCATCAAGCGTGTCGTAAACCCAACTGACCGACTCTCCAAATAAAATAGCACCCTGCAAAAGCGATTTCAACGAGCTGGAATCAAATCCAGAGTGCAATTTCGAGTTTATTACAGACTCCGATACTGATAACTCTCATTTTAGAGAAAATTCTCCAAAACTCAAGAGATGAAAGACTCGAAGAAAAAGGCCAAGATAGATAAACCTAATAAAAAGTCAAAGAAAAGCAAACCGGCCTTGGTTGCACCGAAGTCAAGCGGGGGGCGTCGGTGACAACAGTGCTCAATGGCCACTCCACCAGTCGTCCTAATGAACAAACTATGCTAATTGAACACGTAAACATCACAGACTTCCACATAATCCCCTTAACGGAGGCTGATGTGACAGAATCAGTGAATACAATACCCCAATGAGACAGCGAAAAGATGGTGAGCTGATGATCTCCTCCCATAGTCGAGATCACCCTACAACACCCTCAACTTGGCCAACTCAGACTCAGGAAAAGCCTATAAACTGGCAAGTCATTCAAAAAATCCCGACAACCCATCACAATCACCCCAAAACAACCCACTAAGTTGCGATCCGCAGAACATTCTTAATGCAACCTGAATGGGGATATAGCCAAAAATTTGGCAAGTAATCCCCAAAATCCAAGTAACCCATCATATATAACCACTCCAAAAAACCGCAAAAGCATAAGTAGCCCGCAGCCGAGTTCCACAACTGAACGTGATAACTATAGTTCATCCCAAGACAAACGCAGACATTGAAAGAGCTATGTTTGGCTATCCGTAGTACTTTTTGTTTCCAAGGCTACTGGTAACCAAACATGGAAGGTAAAGGGTCACATGCCCTCCCCAGGCACGTAAAGCTTGAATTATTAAGGAAAGGTGTCAAAATTAATGGCTGAGCACATGCCACCGAGGATTACAGGATACCTCCCCCCCCCCCCCCCCCACACACACACCGTACAGAAAGCCAGAAGTTTGGGCACATGACCAGCAAATGCAGAGGGCCAATTCACTTGTATGAAGTGCGAAAATAACCTCTCGAGTGCCTGTAAAGCAGCAGCCGTCTTCTGCCCCCAACTGTGGAGGATAGTACCCCGAGCAACTATCGGGACCTGCCTTCGCTACAAAAAAGTAAAAACCGATATCCAACTAAAGTCGTCAACACTCGACAATCCGGAAAACGTCTTCTCCCCAACCTCCATATGTTCTCGTAGCATGAACATTCCACGGCGTTCTAAAAAAACATATCGCGGTCAACTTACCAAAAATTTGCAAAAACGTAAGTATAACTGCGTCCATTCTTTTCAAAACCCAAATCTCTCATTCAGGAATCGAAGCCAGTATAAGTAAAGTTTAAACTAATAAATTAATTGCCAACCCCACCCGCTAATAAATTAATTGCCAACCCACCCGCAAACTCAACTTCAACCCACCATGAATAAGCTACAAATTGTTTTTGAAAATGCGGGAATAACAATTAGTCTAATGACAATATAATACTGGAATAATCAGACAATTTAATTAGAAATATTAATTTAGGCTTAAAAAGGTTAAAATCTGTTTCTCAGATCTCCCGCATGGTCCTTTTGGCTGCCGCTTACTCTCTTTTTATAGCCAATGCAAACTTAAAAAAATACAAATTAAATGATTTATGTCTGATATTTTCCCCAAGTCATAGAACTGATAAATTTGTCCCCTGAGAGCAACACGGCTTTGCTATGCTTTAGCATTGCAGAGCCTTCTCGCACTCAAGTGACGAAAGTGCACTCAAGTGACCAACCATGCTATTCTGTAGATTATGATGCCTAAAACATAAAACAAACCAAGAACATGAACTTTCGACCGCAAGTAAGTAATTACAAAAAATAAAAAATAAAATAAAAAACTGCCATACATGCAATTTTACAAAAAATGGCCTGAGAAACAGAAGATTTACTTTGCGGACCTTATATACACGGATACCATATGCATTTAAAGTGATGTATGCTATTCTAGCTTTCACCTTGGCATGGGCACTTGAGCACACAATGCTCTTCACTGAGGTTTTATAAACTCATTCCACTTTTGCAGAAAGAAGTCAGAGAGGCGGAGCTGAATATGACAGCAGCTGACCCAGAGACTGATCGAAGGTCCAAAATATACCAAGGCAGAAAAGAGAATGGAAGAGGCGTAGAAAAAATATAACGCCCATGAAATGACGATCTCATTCTTCCTCAGAAAATGCTCAAGTATTTATTATTTTAAATCTTATTTATTTAAAGCATTTTCAAATATTGGTGTATCAAATTACTGTAAATTTTTGTAAAATTCTGTAAATATTTTGCATACTTTATTATACTACTTATTATTTATTTCTGTAAATAGTGTGTAATATAAATTTATAATTAAAGTTTAAAATAAACAGTTAAAGTTTGGCTAAGTGTTCCTTGTCTCTGTTCCATTCCAATTCCATTCTCCGGGGCGACTTGTTTCCTTTCCCTTCATCCCACTGGGAATGCCGAGGCAACTTGTCCCGGGATGACTTGTTCCTGATTCGTGTTGTCCCTCGGGAGACTTGTCTCCAGGGTGACTTGTCTCGTTCCCCAATTTTAAGGTATTCCCGGTTAACGTAAAGTCAAGATATTTGGCACAAATATTCGTCTTATTTGTATCTCGAGGTAATTTTTTTAATTCTCAAATTACCAGCTCGTATTACACGAAAATCCCATTTAAATGTAATTCCGCATTCAGTACGCCCCGCGATAACTCTATAAATTTGGTGTTTCAATCTTTACCTGTGTAAAATAAGTACAGACAATGGGACAACCCAGATATCAGAGGGAGATCGAAATCCTAACCATTCGCATTCCCAATACAAAAAAAAACTGCACCATAGTACTAAAATGTGAGACTGATGTATTGAATAGGATTTGGTGTCGGCCTCTATATGACACTTTCAAGTACTGAATTAGATGGGAATTTTCTCTTGATCGGCCTCTCCCGCCACTTTTCGAGCTCAAGCCGTAATACTATGTAATCAGGGCCAAAGGCGGGAGTTTGCCCCGTGTGCGCGATACCATTGTAGTAGCCATCAACAGTTGTTGCGCAGAAGCTTTTGATGAAAAGAACTCACTACTGACGTCGTCGTCGCAGCTGCAGAGTCCACATCGGGAGTTATGTCTCCACCGATAGCATCTGTGTGGTTGTCTGGATCAACGTTGTCGAGATCGCGCGCATCGCAGTCATTGTCGGCCATTATCTGTTTGTGAACAAACAGATATGTCGAAAAGTGAAATGGTTGTTTGAATACGCAAATTAAATGATGGCTTCCCAACAATACAGACGCAAGTCAGACCCATTTCACGGGCTGTGAGAGCCCATGGGTGTCAATAGTATCCAACAATCGGTTGTGATAACGAACCCACCCTCGACGACAGATCAAAATCAACAGCAGCTAATGTGTTTCTCCAGCCTAGGCTCTCATGACATTATTGTGCCTGGTACCACCCAACACGCCTTCACCATAAGCCTGACATGACCGTGGTCCAGAAACTTGGGCGTGTCGTGGTCAAGAAGCCCACAACCAAGATTAGCGGCAACGAGATCATGCCCACAGTCGACAGTGGTGTATATCATTGCTATGACAATCTCTGGAATACCGCGCAGTAACCAAAACATGCACAGTACCAACGACCAACCAATGGGAACACAGCTAACCTATGCGTTAATGCTGGAGAAAATGAGAGCACCGAGGTGGAAGACAATGCCTATGGTAACATATTCTTTATTTTCGTGGATTTCGAGCTGCTTCTACCAGGGCGCCCTCGAGGGGTTGGCGAGACTATTCGCTTACCATAACCATAACCGATTACAGCAGAGTTATCCAGGGCGCAGGCCATCCTGCTGACAAGTACAGCATCGAAAATATAAGCCAATAGTATGATATGGTCACCCTGCCCTGGATGACACCTCGCCATCTCTTACATCGTAAGCTCACCAGGGAACCTAAACGCTCCTGCGAGAAGCATGAAGGGCATTCTGCTACTCCTCAGTGAGATGGCTAGCTGGCACGGATACGCCCGCGATACTAAAGAATTCAATATCCGCAAGATCGTAAAGGTCGAGGTCACCATTTAGACTCAACTAACTCTACAGGTAGGGGATGTGAGCCTATCAGCTGTAGGACCCCCTCCCCCCCCCCCAAAAAAAAAACAAAACAACAACAACCCCCCCCCCAAAAAAAAAAAAACAGTTTGCTGCCTCGCTCGCCATCAAACGACATCCTAATGTGGCGATGGTCGCAAAGGATCTGTCTCTATCGAATGGCTCTCTAAGCGAGTTCGTGATCACAATATATGCACTGTGGCTTGACACACAGATGACCGACGACGACCGACTGAGGGCAGATGGTAAGAAACGTAAGCAAGGGCATCACCCTCCAGATCAGACAAGCCACTAGAACTGCAGGTGCGTTGAACGCCTATCTGTATGTGGATGCACAGATGAACATCGATGATGGCCAGAAATTTATTGATCCCCACACAACCCCTCAACTCAGTGATCATTTATGGCGAGACCGGGTGTGAGAAGACAGTTTTCTAAACGGACTTGCTTGATCCCCTGGCCCACGAGCAGGCACAAACAAACATAATTTTGAAGCTCGCACAAGAATATGTTCAGACCCTGACATCTACGTCGTAGACCGAATGAGCTGCTTCACAAGTACTTTCATGCGATGGGTGGCTCGGTCCTAATGCAAAGAGCGCGACTCCTTCGAAGATTGACCGCAAGTGAATGATGTTGTCAGCTGACGAGAAGGACGAGCTTTGATATACCTGCTGTTATTCTGAGACGAAGTATGCAAAGCTTCTACCCAAGAATGATCAACCGGTTGCTTATAATGTTGGCTGAGATGGCTGAGATGAAGCATGCAAAGTTTCTACCCAAGAATGATCAACCGGTTGCTTGTAAGGTACTTTAATTGTTGCAACAATTGCAATCATTCAAAGTTTAAATACGATCCATTCTGTCTACAGTGATTCTACTGAGTACTGTATAGAAAATGAAATAACCATGTCTTCTCCAAGCACTGGTGAAAAGATGCTGATCTGATGAATGTGGGCTATCATTCGGCCTTGGTATCTGATCTGACCATGGGCAAAATGGTGATGGGCGGTTTGCCGCCCATTCTCGATTGCAACCCCGTGCTCGTAGATCTCGACGAGGGACCAGCTATGAAACCAAAAGATATACTGATAATAAAGCAAGATATCATACCAAATGATATCTTGTAGTTACCTGTCATCCTCTAATAAGAAGTAAAAAGTTGACACAGCCAACAGATGCTCCCCGAAATGCAAATTGATGGAAACAACATACTGATGTTTTTAAATGCCGAGCTATGAAAGGTTTGAGCCATATAAAAAAATACAAAAACGTGTGGAAGGATAAGGGTAACAGTACACAGTGAACCTGTATTGAAAGCCCCAAACAGACCTTTGAAGACAGGTCACTGCTTAATTAGAGTGAATGTTTTAGCAGGTTTGATTGTACATACCCTGGATATTTAATAAGATACCATAAGAAATGTTTGATCACTTTATCATCTTGCCACATTTCAAGGGGCATAACTCTGGAACGGTAAATGCACTAACGGTGAAAATCGGACTTCACCGACATTTCATGGTAGCTATTAATGTTGCAAAATTATAAGGTCGTACATCAAAGTGAAGTAGAGTTATCATCCGGAAACCATTGATTTTACTATTTTGCGACTTTTCCAGGGGCAAAAACTCTGAAATGGTGAGTGCCATAACAATAACAATCGAACTTGACCTGCATTTCACGGTTTGTTATCATCCGGAAACCATTGATTTGATCATTTTGCGACTTCAAGAGGAATAACTCTGGAACGGTATATGTCATAACGGTGAAAATTGAACGTGACCTGCATGTCACGGTTGGTAGTAATGTTGCAAAATTATAAGGTCGTATGTCCAAGCGAACGAGAGTTACCACCCGGAAACCATCGGTTGTTGGGCTGCATCAATTTTGAGGGCGACAGGGGGAACCCAATAGTGGGGGGGGGGGGGGGGGGGGGGGAGTCCTGTGGACCATACAGCCTCTGTCGGGTTTGCACGAGAAGCTGCATTGAGGCTCTTGAATTAGAATGAGGCTTTTAGTTATCGGCAATAACCTTATCATTACCGGTTCACGCCCACTCTCGGATTTTACCACCCTTACCGATAATCATCTCCGACAATTGTTATATAACCTTCATTCAGAGTGGAAATAATTACTCAAATATGAAAGTCACTGTCGGGCTTCAATTCGGAAAATGTTAGGCCTCATTTGATCGTATTCATGAGTGCTATATCTTCATTTTCTGTTCTATATTATTTCTCTTCCTTTTTTGGCCATTCGGAAAATCAATTCAGTGAATTTTGTTTATATTTATTTATTTATTGGTGTTTAAGGTCACATATTTCTGCACAATGACTAACCATGACCACGACAGTTTTACGGGTGGAGGAAGCCGGAGTAACCGGAGAGAACCACCGAGCAACGGCGAGCAACTGTCAGATCCCCAACATACTAACTCCACACAAGCAGGGTTAGCATTGGCAGAAGACAGGTGTACCATCGACGTGCAGTACGCCCAAGTGTACAGCGTCACCGTGCCCCCACGTGGGCAATGGGGGTGAAGTGTCTTGCCCAACGACACAACGCGGTTGCCGCAGGTGGGATTCGAACCGAGGACCTCTCGGCTTGCAGTCTGCACCTCAACCAACTGAGCCACCGCCTCCCCCCCACCCCCCGTGAAATTTGTTTCCACTTACAAATGAACTGTTAACGGATTATTTGTTGCACGAATAATGTTTCACATACGTTATAAGCTACATACAACAATTTGGGATATATAATAGCGAAATAGTTGCCATCTCGTTTGTCATAGTTGCAACTGTACTTTTGATAAATCGGTTCAGTACGGTAAAATAGTTTGCCACCCCTGACGTATGTCGCCATGAAAATCAACTTCCGATAAGGTTATCTCACTTGAAATTATCCGACGCGCGAGGAAAATCAAGTTAAGAAGAAAGTAATTGGTGAGAAATCACCTATATCCTACGACATCAGTAGAAATTAAGGCCAAGTTTCCTTTTGTTACTTCTAATAAACGAAAACAGCAGGAGCTATCGGAGCTGTCTGCTGCTTTCGTTTATTAAAAGTAACAAAAGGAGACTTGGATTTTTATGGCAAGCTAATTAGAAGCAACTAATTCTCAGATGATCCGCCATTAAGAATATCTATCAGTATCACACCCCAACACCAAGTGTCCGCTTTGTCTCTTTGTTTAGCGAATGCGTTTTTACAGCAATTTGCAAGTTTTTTTTCGTTTAAGGAAAAAAATAGAAAATTTCACCTACTAGACTTTTATATTAATGAAAGGGACAGTTACACACTAAAAACTAAAGTGTTAAAACTGACACTTTCAAGGTGTTAAGCCCATTCCAACTCTTAGGGTTTGATTTTAACACTCAAAGTGCAATGCTTTAAACAGTGAGACGTTACAATCGTCAGACATCTGAAACTTGAATGGATGGCACTTCCCATGTGTCTAGCATTGGTGGTTCTTCCAGAATCGTCCATAATTTGCGCTTGATGGATACATAATTAAAAGGGCACAACGCAGATGACGCGGATCAGGCTCGAGAGTTCGAGCCTGATCCGCGTCATCTGCGTTGTTTCCTTTCAAGTGTCGCGATATTACACTTGTCAAGTGGTATATTGTAACACATGTCAAGTTCTGGGATATCTACACTTGAACAAAGTGCTAGTTCAGCACTTAGTAAGTGTTAAATACAGCACTTCAAGTGTAGGTTTTAACACTTTAGATCTTAGCGTGTAGTTTTTTGTCACGATGCGCACACTGTCGATACAACTAACAGAAAAAAGTTACAGAACATCAAACTTATTTTTACAAGGGTTTCAACAGAGGTCAAACGTTCAAGTTCACTGGGGAAAATTGTTGGAAGACAACTTCTGTATTTTTATACTGCTCAACAGGAAAATGCCCGAGGTTTGTGAAATGGTGTGCGCACCTATGATACAAATTCATTAACCTTACTAAATTTAATTTGTATATGCAATGCCCATACCCTTAATGTTAAATATACTGACAGCTTGGGGAAATTATGGGGAGCCAACTTTTCAGTAAATCTCTTCCAAAGACGATAATTGTTCGGAAATCTGTTTTAAACCATGTCAGCGAAGGAGACAACCTAGTCATTTGGGGAAATGTTGGGGAACAAACCTCTGAAATACGATAGTACATTTTAAAAATATATCCTCGTGTACTAAAAGCTCTCCCCACCCAACAGTTCCAAAAATACATAAGGATGGCCTAGAAACTCTAGTGTATGCCTTCACCTGCAATTTCCACATACTTTAGCTGGAGTCAAGTGTTTATGGTTTTCATGGAGTAACTGATAACTAACATAAATATATAGAAATCTTGTGCAGATGGGTTAGTATTTCGAACTACACCTACTGGAATTACTTTGTCCACACACCACCTTGATTGATGAAAAACCATGGGCGTTCTATCAGTTAACAGTGCCCGCTAACCTCCTGACTCCTATGTTCCGGGATGGAATAGTCATGAATAATAATGTATGATGTATGGCCAATGCCTGATTTGTACGGGGATCAGTGATAATTGAATCATACAGCCCCATGGGGCTGTAGGAGCCAATTATTACTGATTCTCCAAATAGATATGTTATTTACGGTATGGCATACAAATCAAAGGCCCTATTGTGAATTTGTCCATCTTCATAGGCCTAAATACTTGCTTGTTTACCAGCTCCAAAATGTTAACAAAGAGAAGGTTCGTTAAAATGCTACACACTCACTAACGAAGACGTCACCAATGGAAGAGTTCCCACCTTTTAATTTCAAAAGACACCTGCTAAAACAACCCTTTTCTCGTATTTGAAAGCTGTCAAAACGTTCTAGGGAGAAAACAAAAATGATCAAATGCCTCTTCAAACAACTGACGTTACTTGTGAAAACTTGGACTTTTGTGGCTTCATATCTAATTTTCACTACACGTCACGAACACAGTGATTGTATCGCCAGGTCCCCCATTAGCTTGAAGTCCTATAAAATTCGTTGACATTACAAATTATCAGAATAACTCACCATCCTAATGGAAGCCCTAAAATGAAAATGGAAGAAAACGTATCCACGCAAACAGTTATGTTTTGTATTCATATTATCAAAAGAGAGGTCTAAAGATGAAATGTCCTTAAAAGCGGATGATCTGTCATAGCAAATTGAACTAGAACGGTGTCAGTAAAGTGCAAAGCACACCAATGAGTATCCCCGCATTTTCAGTACGCCACCACGATGGTCACAAATCTACCTGAACATATGAACACACTTCCAACGTTTCGAATTAAAACCACATGGAGACTTTCGTCGGAAACCTATTCTCTAATGACAAAAGTGGAGCTACGGGCGCCATCCGGGGCCGAATGAAAAATGAGAAACCTTTATGCACATCTAGAGACCCAACCGGTACATATGAACACACTTTCAACGTTTCGAATTTAAACCCATGGAAGCCTTTCGCCGGAAACCAATTGTCTAACGACAGAAACTGGCTCTGAGCTCACCACATGGAGCCGAATCAAAAATCCGAAACATTCGTACACATCTAGAGACCCTACCGGAACATATGCACACTTTCAGCGTTTCGAATTAAATTCCCTTGGAGTCTTTCGCCGGAAACCAATTCTCTAACGACAAAAGTGGCGCTAGAGGCACCACCAGGACCCGATTAAAAAATTGGAAACCTTTATGCACTTCTAGACATCCTACCGGAACATATGAACACATTTTCCACGTTTCGAATTAAAACCCCTAGAAACCTTTCGCAGGAAACCGATTCTCTAATGACAAAAGTGGCGCTACGGACACCACCTGGGGTCGAATAAAAAATCCCAAGCCTTTATACACATCTAGAGACCCTACCAGAACATATTAACACACTTTCAACAGTTCGAAATAAAACGCCTAGATTCCTTTTGCCGGAAACCGATTCTCTAACGACAAAAGTGGCGCCACCTGGGGCCGAATCAAAAATCCGAAACCTTTATGCACATCCAGAGAACCCACCAGAACATATGAACACGCTCTCAGCGTTTCTAATTAAAAGCCGTAGGAGCCTTTCGCCGGAAACCGATTCTCTAACGATAAAAGTGACGCTACAGGCGCCACATGGAACCGAATAAAAAACCCAAAACCTTTATGCACGTCTAGATACTCTACCAGAACATATGAACACACTTTCTGCGCTTCGAATTAAAACCACACGGAGTCTTTCGCCGGAAACCGATTCTCTAACGACAAACGTAGCGCTACAGGCGCCACATAGGGCCGAATAAAAAAAATCTAACCCTTTATGCACATCAGTAGTATGTCATGTTCCCCTACAACCCCTATCAGCAGGACCTCGGGCAGGACCCCGGAAGTGACGTAATGTCACGTGACCTAGTGGCGCCATGTTGTGTTGTCATGGTAACCCGCGTGAGCGGCCATCTTGTGACGTCATCTCCGTAGTAATTTGAGATCCTAGTGCGCATGCGCAGCGCGTGTTGTTAGGGTGATACGTGTTTCTGTCGTCCATTTTGTATACTGGAGGCCGCCATCTTGGTTTCTATGGTAGCACGTGATTGCTATGTTACCTAAGGCCTACAATAGGACAGGGGTATGTTCGGAGGGTATGTTCGATTGAATTGGAGTATTTTCTGGAACGACTTCCCTAGATAATTACCACAAACAACCCGACAACTTGTATTATTTCGAATTCTTTCAGAATTCTCTGCTTCTATCTATATATGCTATAGTTTACGTCTACCTAGGCATGTTCCTTTATTCTAGAGTATACCCCAGTAGCGTAGAAGAGCCTATTAATTGGAACAGCTTTACTTATTATATCTATATTTAGCAATTTCCGGTCTATTTTTGTTAGTTCTGACCATATTCCAAGTACTCTTGTTGTTTCATTTATCTAGATTATAACTAACCAATCAGATTGCTTGATTTCCCATAATCTGTATGCAGGGTTATCTCCCTTCTGTATAACAAAAGACTATATCCAATGGCCATATCCCATAGAATCCCATTTTTTGCAAAACACCTGTGGCTATGGAATCCCTTTTTTGTCGTATGAGGCCATGGGGGCTATGTAAAAGCCCTCAATGAGTCCTCATGTATTATCCCTCATACTCTCATTGAATTTTGAGGTTATGAGGACCTTGAAAAATCCCTCAATGAGGTATAATTTACTATGACTCTTATCCTCATTTCAGTATTTAACAGGTATATCCCATGGAATTCCATTTTTTGCAAAATACCCGTGGCTATGGAATCCCTTTTTGTCATATGAGGCCATGAGGGCTATGTAAAAGCCCTCAATGAGTCCTCATTTATTATCCCTCATACCCTCATTGAATTATGAGGTTATGAGGACCTTGAAAAATCCCTCAATGAGGTATAATTTACTACGACTCTTATCCTCATTTCAGTATTTAACAGGTATATCCTATGGAATCCTATTTTGGAAAACGCCTGTGACTGTGGAATCCCTTTTTGTCGTATGAGGCCACGAGGGATATGTAAAAGCCCTCAATGAGTCCTCATTTACTATCCCTCATACCCTCATTGAATTTTGAGGTTATGAGGACCATTAAAAATC
Organism: Pictodentalium vernedei; assembly: GCA_031216915.1. Lineage (NCBI taxonomy): Eukaryota > Metazoa > Mollusca > Scaphopoda > Dentaliida > Dentaliidae > Pictodentalium > Pictodentalium vernedei. The sequence continues at coordinate 284,509,675 of CM062296.1, forward strand.
CCTCAATGAGGCATAATTTACTACGACTCTTAGCCTCATCTCGGTATTTGAGGATACCCATGGCCTGGTATTGTATTATTCGAGGATACCTATCGAGGATACCTTTTATAGGATACTTATCTGAGGATACTATATAGGCTGTACATATCCCTATAGGTCTCTTGCTGGTCCTTAGTACTATTAATCCACCTGATGCTTTATGTTATCCTATGACTGGTATAGGAAGTATGCGATGCTATGCATAGGGGTATTGTGGGTAGGGGTACTGCCTGGTAGTTTAGAACAGTACTATAGATGGCGGTATATACACCTATAGGCCCCTGCTAGTGCTTGGTACTATTAACCAACCGATTGCTTTGTTTTATTATATGGCTGGTATATGTAGTACGTTATGGTAGACCTAGTGATTTTGTGGGGATGGGGGTAATGCTTGGTAGTTTAGAACGGTAGAATAGCATAGGCTGTACATCTCCCTGTAGGTCTCTTGCTGGGCCTTGGTACTACTGATCCACCATAAGCTTCATATTATTGAGCGGTATTCTGGGGTGCGGGCCAATGCCTGGTAATACAGAACGGCAACAGAGTATGGTTGGTATATTCCCCTATAGGTCCCATCCTAACCGTTCATAGTATTAACCTACCAAATGCTTTGTATCATCCTGTTACTGGTAAGGTGGTACGTAATACCAGTAGTTCCTACCTTATTCCGAGTACTCTTGTTGTTTCATTTATCTAGATCATTTATATAAATTATAATTAACCAATTAGATTGCTTGATTTCCCATAACCTGTACTTAATCGTACAGAGTTATCTCCCTTCTGTATAATAAAAACCTGTATCAATGGCAATATCCCCGGCACCCCAATTTCGGGACCCCTTTTTTTGAAGAGCATATGGCCTTCGGCACCCCTTTTTTTCTGAAATGAGGATAAGAGTCGTATTAAATTATACCTCATTGAGGGATTTTTCAAGGTCTTCATAACCTCAACATTCAATGAGGGTATGAGGGATAATAAATGAGGACTTATTGAGGGCTTTTACATAGCCCTCATGGCCTCATACGACAAAAAAGGGATTCCATAGCCACAGGTGTTTTGCAAAAATGGGATTCCATGGGATATACCTGTTAAATACTGAAATGAGGATAAGAGTCGTAGTAAATTATACCTCATTGAGGGATTTTTCAAGGTCCTCATAACCTCAAAATTCAATGAGGGTATGAGGGATAATAAATGAGGACTCATTGAGGGCTTTTACATAGCCCTCATGGCCTCATACGACAAAAAGGGATTCCATAGCCACAGGTGTTTTGCAAAAAAATGGGATTCTATGGGATATGGCCATTGGATATAGTCTTTTGTTATACAGAAGGGAGATAACCCTGCATACAGATTATGGGGAATCAAGCAATCTGATTGGTTAGTTATAATCTAGATAAATGAAACAACAAGAGTACTTGGAATATGGTCAGAACTAACAAGAATAGACCAGAAATTGCTAAATATAGTAATAATAAGTAAAGCTGTTCCAATTAATAGGCTCTTCTACGCTACTGGGGTATACTTTAGAATAAAGGAACATGCCTAGGTAGACGTAAACTATAGCATATATAGATAGAAGCAGAGAATTCTGAAACAATTCGAAATAATACAAGTTGTCGGGTTGTTTGTGGTAATTATCCAGGGAAGTCGTTCCAGAAAATACTCCACTTCAATCGAACATACCCTCCGAACATACCCCTGTCCTATTGTAGGCCTTAGGTAACATAGCAATCACGTGCTACCATAGAAACTAAGATGGCGGCCTCCAGTATACAAAATGGACGACGGAAACACGTATCACCCTAACAACACGCGCTGCGCATGCGCACTAGGATCTCAAATCACTACGGAGATGACGTCACAAGATGGCCGCTCACGCGGGTTACCATGACAACACAACATGGCGCCACTAGGTCACGTGACATTACGTCACTTCCGGGGTTCTGCTGATAGGGGGTGTAGGGGAACATGACATACTACTCACATCTAGAGAACCTACCGGAACATATGAGCCCACTTTCAACGTTTCGAATTAAAACCCCGAGGAGTCTTTCGCCGGAAACCGATTTTCTAACGACAAAAGTGGCGCTAAGGGCACCACATGCGATCGAATCAAAATTCGGAAACCTTTATGCACATCTTGAGACCCTACCGGAAAATATGAACACACTTTCAGCGTTTCGAATTAAAACCCCGGAAAACCAGGAGCCACATGGGGCCGAATAAAAACCCTGACGCCTTTATGCACATCTAGAGATCCCACCGGATCATATGAGCCCACTTTCAACGTTTCGAATTAAACCCCCGAGGAGTCTTTCACCGAAAACCGATTCTATAAAGACAAAAGTGGCGCTACGCGCACCATCCGGGTCTAAATGAAAAATCGGAAACCTTTATGCACTTCTAGGCAGCCTACCAGAACATATGAACACACTTTCAACGTTTCGAATTAAAACCCCTTGGAGCCTTTCGCCGGAAACCGACTATCTAACGACAAAAGTGGCGCTATGGGCACCACCAGGGTCCAAATCAAAAATCGGAAACCTTTATGCACATCTAGAAACCCTACCGGAACATATGAACACTCTTTCAACGTTTCTAATTAAAACCCCTTGGGGTCTTTCGCCGGAAACCGATTCTCTAACGACAAAAGTGGCGCTACGGGCACCACTTGGTTCCAAATCAAAAATCGGATACCTTTATGCACACCAGAAAGACCCAACCGAACATATGAGCACACTTTCCGCATTTTGAATTAAAATTCATGGGAGCCTTTCGCCGGAAACCGATTCTCTAATGACGAAAGTAGCGCTACGGGCGCCAGATGGGGCCAAATAAAAAATCACAAACCGCTAAACCCCACCGGAACATATAAACACACTTTAAAGAACCGAAATTACATATCCTAGGAGCCTTTCGTCACAAAGCAGTATTTTAGCTCAGTCTTTAAGGGGCGCCAAACTAAACCTAGCTTTGTCATCTCTATCCCATACTTAGAAGTATGGTAAGTTTCAAAATTATAGCTAAAAAAGGGACGTAGGGACGGGGATCATCACTATATTCCGACAATGCGGGGATAATGATGCACTTTTTCATGCTTGGTGGGTACTTGTGTACTTTTGGGGCTTTTGCTGCCCGGAAACTCTTCTCACGAATCTACAAAAGAAGGCCGGAGACAGACTGTATTGACTTACGATGTACCAAAATATTAATAATACTCGGGCCGTCCTCTGATTTGACGTGGTCCTCTAACGAGGAGGCCTACACCAAGCTCATGCCCACCAGCTACTTCCTCCCTCACCCCTAAGTCTTCTAGCATTCAGACAGGCACTGTTTTATAATTCCCCAAACAGCGCTTTCTCAATCTCTTCAATTATAATGTCAACCCTTTCCAGCATGTCATCCCTCATTCATTTATCTCTCGTGTTTTCATCCCATTCTTCCTTTAATTTATCAAGGAGTTTTACTCTACTAGGCAAGTATTTGGCGCATTCTAACATGAAGTGTTCCAGGGTCTCCGTTATTCCTAAGCTGCACATTTGGCACCCCTATTCCTCACCTTTCCCGATTTCCCCCTCAACTCCAGTGACTTGGATCTCACTTTGAACAACAATGACTCCATAAAGGATCCATCCAGGTACCCAGCAAAAGCACATTTCTTACATAACCCGTCCAATGGGCTTTCGTCCCTGAGACAGCACACCAATTCCTATTGCAATGCAATCATTAAGCACCTTCCCCTGACGAAACTGCTTCCCTGCTTCAGTTCCCCGTCTAGATCATCGGTCTCAATGGAGTAATTGTCCATTAGCTCTCTAAACAGCCTTGTCCATCCTGTCTGTATGTTGAAGGCTCATACAAAGTTAAACGCTACTTTACACCATCTGCTGTTTGAATGGTTTATCAGATACAGTATAGCCACCGTGGACTGGTCATTTTCCATGGGTAGGCAATATTTCCACGGACGCAATAATATTAGATTCCAAACACTAATTATAAGAATAATTATCAAACATTCAATTAAAGAATCACCAGGTACAACCCGGTGCTTCATTAATTAAAATGTATGTATCCAATGGTTTTTGCGCGCCGAAGGTGCGCCGAGATGTTGTGGGGTAAGCCCTTTTCGACCCTCTCTGACAGTATATTAGTTTTTTTTCAGTGCACCATGTCTGAGCGTATCAAAGGAGGAGAAGGGAAGGCTACTCAGCGGTGTCTGTATCTCCGGCAATTCTTTTTTTCACCTTGGACTCCGAGTCAACACAGAACAATGGGTCTCTCTCTTGTCAAACAAAAAACACTGATCAGAGTGAAGGGTGCCCGTGCTACCACCCGGAGTATCCAGGTGCGGAAGGGTACAATTAAACTGACAATGGATGTTGAAAAAAAGAAATCGAACTGGCGTCCTTGTAAAGGTATATCACCTTTCGTGGTGGGATTTCCTCCCGCTCAGGTCACCCTGCATGTGACCGGGAGAAGCTGGACGAAGACCGTCGGATCCGTACAACTGAGGCCAAGAAGAAGAGGAAGAGAACGAATGGACCTTCCGCCCGACGACACGATGCCCGCCGACTAACGGAGTTCATGGAGAAGAAGAAGAGGGAAAAAGAAGAGAGGGAGGCTAGTAATGGCGTTGAAAAAATACCTGCTCGCCTGGCCGATCCACGTCCAGCCCGATACCTTCCACCCCAGTTGAGGGTCCGGAGGACGCTGGTTCGCCAGGTAACAGTCCAATTTCCAGCCCATCTCACTGTTTCTCGGAAGAGGAGATGGAGGAGGGAGGTCTCTTTGTGGAACAGGAAGTTGAGTCGGATATCGCACCTGCCGCCAAACACTCTCTCGCTTCTCTAGCTTCTTCAAACCGGAACTCCAATTGGGGGTGAGCACCGCGGAGTCCGTGGAAACTCTCATGGGAGTAAAGTTCAGGGACGAAGGACATCGGAAGTTCATGATGAACCAAGTACCGTACATGCCCGGCTACCTAAAGGACTTCGAACTGCTAAAATCTAGGGCACAGATGCTCAGCCCTGTCTATCCAGTGACAAATCCACCAGAGGTAGACACCACACCAACAACAGCTGCAAGGACTAGGCCGTTAACACCAAATCTGTCTCCGAGTCCTGCAACACCAACTACACCACCTGTATTGTACTCTCCGTCACGGCGACCTCCTCCATTAATTAAAATTTTGCTGCTGCTGGTTTTTATTACCTGGTAAACGCATGCGTGGGCATCACTGCCCGCCCACACGTGGATTACGACCAATCCATGGCGACTGTACTGTAGTAATTTTCTCGAGTTTGCCATTTATAAGTTAGTGCTACATGCATAATCGCAAAACTGCTATTTTCCTCGGTCAGATCGCTATCTCGTCGCGACACAATTTTACAAGAGGGACGAGGTTTAACAAATATTGCGATATCAAGACCTATTCAAGAAAATCAAATGAAAATTGCATACGACATTCAATGTTTATTACTTTTTCGAAAGGTGAGATTCTTGAGGGAGGGAAGCGGACAGAGAAGTTCGATCAGATCGCGAACCAGTCACGACCCGGTCACAACTCTCTGTCCCCCTGTGTGTGTTTATTGGACTTAACGGTACTTCGAATAGCAAGGGTCACATCGTGTAGTACAGTTTTATAGGTAGAGGAAGCCGGAGAACTCGGAGCAGCGGCAAGCAACTATCAGACTCTCCAACGCACTAACTCTGCAAATGTAGCGGTTGAAGCAAGTGCACCATCGGCGTGCTGTGTGACGTAGTACACAGAAATGCAATCGGGATTAAGTGCCTTGCCCAAAGGCCAGATCACAGTTACCGCTGGTCAGGATCGAACTGTCGACCTTTCGGTTTAAAGTTCGATGTCCCACCCACTGAATCACCGCGCCCCGACTCATTGTGTAATAACAGCACTGGTGTGTGTAAATTGATGTTTCAGAATATTTGGAATTCAAATACAAAGACAGTGTGGATTGAGCAAGTGATGGAGTTAACAGACAACTATTCAATGGAGATCTCGGGCTTAGAAGTGGGCACAACCTAGGGTAAAACATAGTCAGAGAAACAGTCAAGGCGGATTGTAACCTGAATTTGCGAGAGAGAATCAAAGCAAAGAGGTATTCGGATGGCCCGATTGATAAAGAGATGCCATGATTTGAAGAGTACCTTGATGGCACCTTTGGGGGTCAATGCTGTTCAAGATGAGGTCGCGCCCGCTGGAGCTTAGGGGGAATTAGGAAAGACAGTGAAAAGAACTGCCAATGTGTAATTTAGACGTAGTGGAGACCCTGGAACACTTTCTATTAAAATGTCCAAAATATCTGTCTAATAGAATAAGATTCATCAAGAGTATAATGGGAAGTGGGATAGGAGAATGATAGACATGTGTTCAATGGGTGACACATAGGAGGTGGTTAATATACTTATCGGAGAGATGGGAGAGAATTGGGTACAGGATGTCATCAATCAGTATGTCTCCGAGTGTTGGGAGGAGAGACGAGGCGTGGGGATAGGGATGCATTTGAAAGCACAGAACCAATCAAAGCCTTCTCACCAGAGAACCACGACAAATCAGCGGTCAGCCAAAATGTTATTATTATTATTATTATTATTATTATTATTGTTGTTATTATTATTACACTCTGGCTCTATCGTCTTTCCGTGGCACATAAGCAACTTTACACCCTGGCTCTTTTGTCTTTTGGTGTTTGTAACCAACTTCAAGTTCCTGATAGAACCTGCCGGCGTGCTGTAACACCTCGCCTTTACGCGGCTCGGCGTCATTCACCACACGCTGTCATGTTGTTCAAATTCATGAATGCCTCCAGCTAGATTGGTAAATATCACTGAAATACCTCGTTAAACAAAAGACTAGGTGTTCAAGCGACGTCACTGGTCCACTGAGTATGCCCGATTCCGTGCGTTTTGTTAATTTAACAAAGAACTGGGTTATTTTTACAATATTTTTACACAACAAAATACAAGAAGGTCAGTGGTTGTGTGGAGGCAGGTCCCCCCCCCCCCCCCCCGACTCAACTGTAGTGACCCCAAACTTGTATTTCACTCTTGCTCGTATGATTTATCTCTTCAACAGCCTTTGAAGAAGAGAAGAATGCACATTTTTTACTATTTCATATTTAACAAAAATGGGAAAATTTGTTAAATGTAAGGCAAAATGCGAATTTGTCTTAGTGTCAAGGTTCGTTAGGCAAAACATACCTTTGTGTATCAGTTTAAACAATATATATATGTCCAATAATATCAGGTATCGATGCACAATAGTACGTAGACTGGATTTTACAGTAAGCCACAAGCTTATTATTGTCGTCGCAAAATTTAAAATAATATTACAAAAACCGCTTAGAGGGGTTATGACAGATATATACACAGAACGATATACGCGTGTGAATGGGTTAATCAATATGGCACAAGTGCGATTACCCTATTCGCACGCGTGTGTCGTTCTTTGTTTATTACACTCCTTCACGTCTATAAAAAAAAAAATATTAGAAGGACCCTCAGCAATTCATTTGACAACTATCAACAAAACGAATACATTTTATCGCCAGCCAAATTTGCGAGGGAACCCGTGTTACTATTTCGTCCCCTTGTTACTATTTCGTCTCCTGAGTTCCAATGTGTTCTATGTGCCTAATGACACATAGGACACATTGGAACTCCGGGGACGATTTACAGCTATCGCTAGCGATTTAAATTCTAATTGTGCTGCACGATTTGTAGAAAATTCCAGTGAAATTTCGCTTCTATTTAAAAATAGTCCCTCAACAATTTCCGTTCCGCACAGACGTGCGGAACGGATTTTCATTTTCCGCGTGGTTTAGTGTTCCTGTAGGTGGGGATTACATAGAAGAGGCTTGTAATAAAAGTATATACTGATCATCATGTTTGTCAAAACAATGCCTTTGTACGATTATGTATTGGAAATGTAGGTTTAAGATATCTATATATATATATCATATATCATATATCGCGGCAATTTGACGAAGTTATATAAAATATTTGATGAAGTGAATAGAGAGAATATACAAAACAACAACGAAAGATGCAGGATAGCTGTACTGGTTTGAGTAGCCCGCATTGAAGCAATGTGGTGGATAGATTGTCCACAAGGCGCGAAACTTACCGAATTGTGGGGATATATATATATCGTTGTTTTGCATCAGCGAAAAGAAAAACCGCGACCTCCATCTCGGTGGCTATCCACCATCCCATGGGCATTCATATAATAAAGCGTAATACTACACCCCAAAATCAGTAGGACCAAACACCAACCCAAACCAGCTGGGTCGCGCGAATATGAACCCAGTTGGGTTCATATTCACTCAATCCAGCTGGCCAGGGCCGATCGCCAAACCAACCAATTCCAGAGTGTAGAGTTGCGTATGCGAACAATCCTTAAAAAGTTACACACTGGACGCGATGAATGAGTCGCTTGCGTTGTGAGAATTGCAGAAGCATCTTTTATTTCATCACCCAGGACGCTCGCAGCACATCCACTATGATCTCAGATCACTGGAATAACATGTTGGGGGTAAGCATGGGAAGCCATTTTCAGGTCACTAATCTGCTGGTAATTCTACGCAAGTTTCTGCTGTAGACTGAATCACCCGGAGCCAATGCAATCGGGGGCTTTGCCTCACACCCCGTGTTTAGCCCTACACAATGGGAAGTGAATAATAATAATAATAAATAATAATAAATGTAGTTTAAAGACGAAAATCCTCATAGCTCATAGAGCTGTTGGGCTTAACACACACAGAAAAAAAACAACTTTATATATATATATATATATATATATATATATATATATATATATATATATATCACTCTGCATTCCCTATTTACTGACTGGGATGCTTTCAGCCCACTCGGAAGCAGGTTCCAAAGGAATGGAGCAGCCACCGAAAAGGCCCGATCGCCAGCTGTTGTGAGGTCACCGGGGGCATGGACAAGATTGTGTGATGTTTTCGAACGTAGTGATCTACCGGGTTCGTAACGTGAAACCAAAGTGGACAGATACGGTGGGGTCTCGCCATTTAAGCATTTCCAAGTTAATATGAGAATTTTGAATTCAATGCGTTCCCTCGGAGGCAGCCAGTGCAGATTTTTAAGAATAGGTGTAATGTGGCAGGAACGTTTGGTCATAGTAATTACACGTGCTGAACATTTTTGTATTGTGGCAATTTTGTCGATGATCTGTTTACAACCAAATAAGAGAGAGTTGCAATAGTCTATGTGACTTGTAAAGAAGGCATGGACAAGTTGTTTAGCTGTTGCCCCATCAACCACGCCCCGCACCCTGCTGATATTTCGGAGATGAGAGGTTCATCCATGTTCAGACTAATTGTGGCTTTGTACATTGTGTTCCTACCATGACATTACGACACATGAGTCATCATTGATAGTGTGCGAGTGCCCTTTTATGGCCGTGCCCGCACCCCAGTTCGAAATGCTCCCTATGGTCTGTCAAGAACAGTGGGTATATCCTGGGTATTTTCAGAATTCTTTACCTTTTTAGAGTGATCCAGTATAACGATATACTCGTCTTCATTTATTCGAAATCCAACAAAAGATTAAAATTCAACTATAATAGACGAAAATCTCTCCCAAAGTTAACTTTTTCAAATTTTTTTTTAAATTCTAAATTGTTATTCTAATGAGGAAAATTATCAGCACAACATTGTATTTGGTTTCTATCCGCCTCTCACAATAAAAACAGCTGGACCAAGCCTTGATTGTTCACATTCTAACCTGAGGATGTTTTGTTTTACAGTTGTGTATCCCACACCAGAACGTGAGGTCGTCCCAATGAGGGGTCATAACCTATGTGTTTGAGACAAAAATGAAAAAAAATTAGTTATTCAAGAATTATTTTTTTGCATGTGTCGTTTGCTTTTCATGTTAGGTAAAAGGTTAATAAACAGTTTTTAGTTTTGTTTAAACCTTGCAGCGCTGGTGCAAAAATGTGTTCGTTCACTGGCATCCGTTAATAAACAACTGCAATCCCATCAATCCACTTGTACTTCCTCTCTGCATTTTCTGATATGAAAAGCATTTACTTCCCTTGGTGGTGGTGTCCGCTATCACAAAGTTACTCCCCCTGATGTTTGTGATATTGTCCCTTTAGAATTACTTCAGAATCGACAATCACTTAACATTCATAGAAACCGTGTTACCCACAAACCAAAAGACTGAGTCAAAAACAGCAAAGTGAAGCCATGGTAACATTGTCAGTTTGACTTTAAATCTTCAAAATCCTCAAATCCGCGCGAAGCTCCATGGGACAACGGGGGAAGGCGAAGACTTGATACTTGTTCGACTGATCTCCTTAACTGCTACGCCACATAACAATATTTGGCATCTATCTCCGTAACATAAACTGAAATACCCATCTATTTCTTGATTAATGCTACAATTTTCCTTTCTTTTGGGTGGTTCTAAGGGTGGTGATGGGTTGGTTGCAAATATCATCCCATACCATATTCAAAATGTTCCGAACGGTTCTTGCACACTAGCCCGCTATTGGTTATGATGTGGAAGGGCACACGCGAGAAACTTCAGATGATCCTGAAGTTCTGTTAGAAACATGCAATGAAGTTAAAGATGGAGAAAAGGTTTGACGGAAGGGTCGCCTTGATTTTGTTTTTTAAGGTCACTTATTTCTTCACAATGGCTACTCGAGACGCAGCATGGTTATATAGTCAAGCCAAGCCAATCGTTATTACCAATGTTGTCCATTTTAGGGGACATCCACTCCAAGCATTGGTTACTGGGTCCTTTTGTACCAGCGAAACAAAGTTTGGTTACACTGTAAACAAAAACTGCTTCACTTCCCGTGGTTCCCACGAGGGTTTCTATGCCTGCCTCTTCTAAAAGATTTTGATGACCGAAGACGACCAGACGGTTAAAATACTTGAACATAACAAAATTAACGTTAACATTTGCAAAAAGGGTAGGTTAAGATATTCCGACTTCTAGAGAGCCAGGAACTGCAAACACCGGCCATTCATCATCTGTGATATCCCCTGAAAAAATCTATTACAACAATAAGCTTCTGGCATTTATGTATAGGCTTTTTGAAATGAAAAAAGGAATTTGAACATTTCGGATGCAATAAAAATTTAAATAAAAAAGGCAGACATTGCTCGGACAGATCCAGGGAGACAACTCCACTCCCGCTGAAGCAAATGAAAGAATATTATTCTTTATGTTACCTCCCTTGATTAGCATCCATAATAGCACCTTCACTGATCACTCAAATAAATCACAATCAACCTTGCCAAAATAATAATAATAATAATAATAATAACTTGTTACACACCATATGCCTATAGCTATCATTATTATCTTAACAACCAAAAGGGCAAAATTAATAACAGCTGAGTATTAATTTAAATAGATAATTAAGCTGTATTGGACAAAAAAGACCAGAAAGGAATAACCCCAATAAATTATGTACCATTATTTTGGAATGAACCATAGATTATGTGGAAACTAATATTTGCCATGTAGCTGCACCCACGTGGCCGAAAGCACTGCATGAAATGAAAGTCTGCTGTGGCAAAAGTAGGAGACCAGATTGTGTGCAATAAAATACCTTAAATTTACTGAATAGTTATATTCTGCAATCATTCTAATACAGACTCGAAAAATATTATTATCCCTGAAGGTTGAGGGTGTAAGATGTGAAATCTCACCCGAGGGCAAGATATTTGAGCCAGACACGAGGCTTGCAGAGTGTCTGGACCAAATATCTCGTCCCGAGGACGAGATTTCCCCATCTCACACCCACCCATCAGGGATAATTTTTCTTTCCCCCACCAAAACACTCATGACTTCAGCAAAAGTAATTCCGGGGCACGTGCAGTTATATCGAACTGTTTTGTTGTCCACTTCTGAAAAAAAATAATTTTGCTTTTCGGAAAGAGCGCACAAAAGATTAGTACATACCGCTGCTATATACCACGAAATTAAATCCCAACGCCGGCAAGACAGGGGTTAAATATTTGTATCGAAATGAACACTGACACATTCCGATGACGTCATATTATGAATTCTGCAAAAATTCCTATAAAAGGTCTGTGTTTTTATTTCTTTTTTCTTCGACAAACGTTCGTCTGCTAATATTTCCGAAACGTGGCGCCATGTTGTTTGTTTACAGAAGAGCATGCGATGATTGAATAGTCCTGCCCTCATTAAATATGCTAATAAGACTGTCACGTGGGTCATGTGAGATGGGTATCTATCTCACACGGCCTTCGCACACGAGGCACGCATATCTTGCATTGGGAGTAGGAGGAGAACTCTTAAGTTTCTCATTCATGCAAAGAACGGACAGACAGTAAGACTAATTGTAATTTAGGCAGTCTAAATTTCTCTAGGGCTGCTATTTTTTCAGCCTGCAATGATTATATTCCACAATTCTGTGACATGTTGTATGAGATTTATGTCAAATTTGAAAAAAGGATGAAACTGATACACCAAAAAAGGGAAAACTACTTGCCCTCCTCATTTGGTATTTTGTGTGACAATTGTGTGAGCAATGGCAACTACCAAGAAAGCCATGTGAATGCACAAATATGGCTCAACATTAAAAAAGCACCTGCCCTGCATGCAGAAGACCTACCTCAATGAGATTCGGTAAGTTACGAAAGAATTGGATTCTAATTCATTTCTTACGTGGTTTGAGATTCGGTAAGTTACGAAAGAATTGAATTCTAATTCATTTCTTACGTGGTTTGGCATGCATCATTTGTTCTGAAACTACAGCCCTTCGACAGTTGCTGTTTGGGTGGGCTTTACTGTTGCTTGCTCACGAGATTTAAGAACATTAATAACTGATCTGCTTGCCGATACAAGTTTGCAGGCAGTGAATTACAGGTCTGAACAATATCACAATTATGTGGGTTATTAAATTCATTTATCTAAAAGCGATTTTGTCCGGCAGGTGTATTGGTGCTATTTCCGGCAACAGATAGTACTAAAACATAGTCTTTTGGTGCCAATGGCGATCCATCTCACACACAATGCGGTTGCGAGAGAAAGAAATTTAAATTTACGGTTACATTAAATTTTACTATATTTAGTGAACAGAAATAGAACTTTCTTAAACTCGCACCTTCTCATCCGATTAGCAAACTTCACATCGCCTCCTTTGCATCACAAATGCAGTTCGGCTACAGTCAAATTATTTTTTCGTCAATATACAATTGTGACGACTGCATTGTATGTTGATGTGAATATATTATTTTTGTTTTCAGACGTAATTTTATGTTTTATATTTTGCTCGTCGACAACAACTAAATAATATATACGATAATACCATAGTGTGTTTTGATATGTTTGATATCTCAACGAGTTGAAAGTGAGTTTTTTTCGCGAGGCTTGCCGAGCGAAAAAAACTCACTTTCAACGAGTTGAGATATCAAACATATCAAAACACACTATGGTATTGTTGTATTTATCTTATACCGACCATTTTTGTTCTTTTCTGCATTTTTAAAAGGGTTTTGGGGATGATTTCGTGTCAAAATGTCGACTCATCTGGAGTGGAGTCGACTGCTTTCTCTTGTTGGGATTGAATACATGTGATGTACCCGGAAAAGCTGTTGGAGCGTAACAAGGCTACAAATTCAAGTGAATGATAGAGTATAGTTCCCCTTAGAAAGTGGCCCTGTAACTGGGAAAACAATTACAGAAAATATACTTACGCCTCAATTCTTATGATTTATGACAAAAATATGTTTGATAATCAATTTCACCAGATTTGACACGATTTATAAACAATTTTGCGAATGTCATCATTATATTATAATATAGAAAAAGACTATAGTCCGTTCTCCAATCTATATGACATAGGGGTATGTGTTATAGATAATCTATAACACATGGGCTATATCTTCAACAGGTATAAGATAAAATATTATATCTCACGTGACTTCCTTGCATTCTGATTGGCTAAAAGATGATACCCTATTTCGTGTAGTTTGCATCCACAGAACTGACCAGGCACTACACACAGGCACTACACGTTTTCTATTTTTAGCACACTACTATATCAGTTTTCTTTTCATACTGGCCGAATAAAACTGATCAGGCTAAATTTAAAAATCGATTCACAGAGGCACAACATCCACAAAACGACCCGGAAAGAAATCTTTGTGGAAAAATGTATCGCTTTTCCATTGTTGAAGTCACATTTTTCGAGGCGTTCATTTTATTCCTTGAGAAGATGATCCATATCTCGTTTCGAAGATAATGATCCATACTTGTGTCCAACTTTCATGAGAACGCGTCCGGATATGAAAAATCGTTTGTTTCGCTGCTCATATTATTTCGCTATTTAATTGTATGTTTTGGGCAGTAAACGAATAAATAATGGAATTCAATTGAATCTTCGGAGTTTGTATCCCGTACTGACCCATTCGGTAATGTATATGTGTGACAAATGTGTGGAAATTATCAAACTGCGTTGTCAAATTTCGAAAATTTTAGTTTTCATTCGCGAGTTGCGCGATTCTAGAATACACAGTTCCGTTTGGGGGAAATGTTTTGTTTACCCATACCGACCGATTCAAAATCTGTCTTCTGCTCATATCAATAATCCAAGTTAGCCATGTTTTGGAAGAAGAAAATGTTTTTTAAAAACTACATGGTATTTTTTCTATATAACGCTGGTTGGTAGGGCTGCTACCTTGGTAATAGATTAACAAATCGGACAGATGTTTTTGTTGATGGGTGTTGATATAATATAAGGATTAGTGCATGTTTTGTCGTTGACTACGCCCATATAGTGCCAGTGAGGTGGTGTAGTTCCCTCCGCTTCGCGGCGGGAACTACACCACCTCACTGGGCACTATATGGGCGTAGTCAACTCCAAGCCATGCACTATTCCTCAAGTCGTTCGCTTCGGTGGCGTAGTAATCCCTTATTGAAACTTACGTAATTTTCTGCCCCAGAAATACAATTTCGAGATTGTAACTGATGACTTTATCTCGCAATTATCACATTGTCCGTTGAATATTTTCCTGTGAATGCATCGCATGTTATTATTGCATCGCCTAACGGGTTGGAAAATGGCAATTAAATGTTTGTAGATTTCAGATCTTTGAAAATTGAATCGTTTCCCAACTCAGCGCAAGAAGCACGTGATCAAAACAAGCATGTCTTTCCCAACGCATTTATATTTCGCTTTCGAGGAACCGCCACACTGACTCCACTTATTATCTTGTTAAAACAATTTAATATTTTGTTAAAACAATTTATTTATCTTATTAAAACAATTTAATAACTTGTTAACAATTTATTTATCTTGTTAAAACAATATATTTATCTGGTTAAAAGAATTTAATATCTTGTTAAATCAATGGCCTAACAGCCATTTCTTTTTACCAAGAAACTGTACCCCAGCGTGTGCCCCATCCTTCACCCGACCCCGAGACCTTGCAGGTAATTTGGCCCAGAGAGCCTTCTCCTCGACGCAGTGACCTGACTACACAAGCCCCTCTACCCTGTTGCCCAACATCGCATCGTTCTCACCACCTAGGCCAGACACGACTCCGCCATTCTTCATTCTTTCCATGTGTGTGACCTGACCGAGAAGATTGATCCACCCAGTAGTCGACCCTGCGACCCAACCGTACTAGCGATGACCTTATAAGAAAAACCCAGTCAAAGTGACCGATCACACCATCTTCTCGACCCACTAGTCAGTCTATTGCCCTTTCTCAGAGATTATACCGCATTCCAAGTATGACACATAGGCCCGTAGATAGACTGTTCCCGACGAGTGACTATGGGAACGGGGAGAGGGGATTTTTGAAAATTTCAGACAAAATATTAGAAAATATTGGGAAAAACTTTAAATGACCAAAACACCCCCATTTTCTATGAAAACCGCACCCGAATTCTAGTAAAAGAGGCCAAAGTTTCCAACAGAGGTAGCCATGCAAGGGGGGGGGGGGGGGTGGGATTCACGCACCCGAGCCCCTTCTAGCTTCGGGCCTGATGACACAGTCACCTACCCATCCCCGTGACTCTCCACAACCCAGTGGACCAACACCCATACCTACGCACTTAGAGACCTTCCTCGAGGCCGACCAAGTCACGCGACATGTCCCGGCGATCTCAATGCAGTGATCAACCAAGACTTCGTACCGTAAAACAGTGGTGGCGCTAGCATTCCCCCGACAGTGGGGAGTGACCTCTCCGACAGGAGGCTAGGTATATCCTAGTCTGTAAGACGGTTATATACACCCCCTACCCAGATTGGAACTCATGCCTTGAGGTTGAGGGGTGGCAGTATATAGCCGTTATACAGAGGCTATGTTGTGTCCAGAAACCTTACAATATAAAAGAAAATTCCCCAACATGGGGTGTGTAGGGGCCTAGGTATATACTACTCTGTAAGACGGTTATCTACCGAACTTCCCCCAGATTGGAGCTCATGCCTCGGGGTTGAGAAGGGCCAGTATAGCCGTTATACAAGAAACCTTTCAATAAAAGAGGAAAGTTCCCAGAGAGGGGGGGGGGGGGGGGGAGGAGGGGTAGGCCTCACCGATGAGGGCGCTGCAGTCCATGCTGACCCTAACTTTAACAAAATAAATACATTTTTTGACAAGATAAATAAATTGTTTTAACAAGTTATTAAATTTTTTTAACAAGATAAATAAATCATTTTAACAAGATATTAAATTGTTTTAACAAGATAATAAATGTAGTCAGTGTGGCGGTTCTACGCTGTCGTACGTTTTCAACAAGTCGGTGATTAAATGATGAATATGCTATCTCCGAGTGTGGAGTCTTTTATTTGCAACTCAGACGTTAGAATTACTGATCTATTCCTTGTTATTCCTGTTGGTTACTTGTGCGGCTGGCAATTTCTTTGTCATCAAAAACCTAAAAATAATAATAAAAATATGAAAAAGTGGATAAATGCAAGTTTTGTCTACTTTCGTCATTATTTTGGTATATAATATTCCGCCATATACCTCTTTAATTCGTATTTAAGGTTTTGTTGAAATTTTCAAAAAAGGTCAAAAGTTTTGTTGGACAACCCCTTAATACACTTACCTGTGGTAGATTAGTAGCCAGTGTTTGGGCCCCAAGACGAATGTCCAGTAGTCCACCATTGGCGACTAATTTGGAGAAAACAATGCATTTTCCAATGTAGACGCAAACTGAGATTTACTAAGATTTGTCAGGATATGGAACGAACAAGCAGGGACGTAGCTAGAGGCCTTTTAATGGGGGAGGGGTGGGAGGGGTGGGTTGAGACCCTTTGAAATTCTAACTGGGAATCCCGACACTGTGGCGACACACGAGCGCCGTAGGGTGGTAGGCGCGAAACTGCGAGCGCCAAAGGAGCGAATCTTTGGCAGGGGGTCTGGGGTCCTCCCCTAGAACATTTTGAAAAATTGATGTGCTCAGATGCGTTTTCATGGGTTCTGGTAATAGTTATATATAAGGCTAATTTTCAGTTCCAAATTCAGTGATTTTTTTTGTAGGGATTTTAATTCGAGTTGGATGCAAATTTTCAATATCTTTTTGCTTTGCCCGAATTGTCCCAGTAGCTCGTACACCTCCTGTCTGACTGACAAATTTGAAACATCGCCTTTGGGAAAGTGGGAGTTTTGTGTTTCTAGAGCATTTCACAGGCACTTGACATGACAACAAGTACTTTTTTATTAACCCTTTGAACCCGTAAGACCGCTTTTCTGGTCCCGCATCATGACACACCGTACATTTAAAAAGTAGAATGGCTGCTCAGTGAATTTGTAGGGTAGACCAATCGATATTTTCAACGTGCAGCGTCCCCACATTCCAACTTCACCTTCTTTTTGGGGGGCATCACACCAACTAGTCAAAGTTACACTGAATCTGTATCAATGAAATTGATTTCCAGTCGACGAAAATGGGGCACATTGATTTACAAATTATCCCCCCTAGACTATCAGCGTCTGCTAACAAAACGTGTAACGCAAAGCGGGTATGTGCAGTTGATACGGCATCAGTCTGCAGGCCGCGTGGAGTGGGAATTCTTTGACCCGATTTTCACCCGAAAGTCTCGGTAGTCGGAATATTTCCTTATTGTGGTCCTCCAGTCAGAAAAATAGGTTTGTTAGTGAATTATATCGTATATTCAGTAGTTTTTAAATTCCTAACTATCGATATTTTTGCCCTCCGAATTTCCAACCATTGAGGTTTTGACAAATATTGGGGGTGGGGGGGGGGGGGGGGGGTGTGAGACGTCCCTGCTTTCAAGGACTTGACACTATGATACACGTGGAAAATTACAAATTGGGGATAACTGAACTCAACAGAATTATTTTTTTCCTCATAAAGAACTCCTTCAGTTATTTACAACTGTAAAAACAATGGCGGGATATGAAAGGAATGAGTGTTGTCAAAACACACTACATATAAGACAACACAATAAATGAAATCAGGCACCGACATACCTGGAAATAAAGGACTTATATCGTAACCCGTTGACAGGTTACGCTATACAACACGCTGGTAATCCAGGAGAAGGATGTTGTGATGCATCTCCGCCTTCCCATGGTGTTTTACACCTAAACGACATTTCCGCCTAAATAAATATCAACAACTAACGCGCAATCTCGCCGAAGCGAGATTGCCCGTTAGTTGTTGCTATTTATTTTGGTGGAAATACTTTAAAATGAAAACAGCATGACATTCTATTCATATTTGGCTGCAATACTCAACCTTTGAGTCGAGATAGTTTCGAAAGATTAAGTATTTCTTGTAAAACAAGCAACATACGTAATTTGATAAAGTTGTGTTGTATTATTTTGTCGTAACCTGTAGTTCGTTCGCGTATTTTACAATTTACGTAACCTAAACGATCGTTTGCGGGTTATTTCAAGGCCTGCACTGGTATGGTTTGCGAGAAAGCGAAGAGGACACCAATGGTTTTTAATAGGTAATTAAGTGACTGAACATTGACTGATAATAATGAATCAATCAGGTACATATCTTCAAGGCGATGATTATTAACAATTCCAACTGCAAGTTAAGAGTACAATCTTCGTTTATAAACATTTAAACGCACTTTATCAGAAATCCCCATGTTTGGTCACATGGGGTGGGTGCACGTCTCATTGGTTTCCAAAACAATAAACACATGTGGAGCGAAATTGAGAGCCGGTGACGGCGGTTACCGTCAATCGCCTCTTATGTCACTCATTTCCTTCCGTTTAACCCTTCACCTAACTGGAAAAGCAGACGACACTAACAAAAAAAAAAAAAAATTCTTGAATAACTATTTTTTTCATTTCATAACAGAGGTTATGACCCCTGGTTGGAACGAGATCGTTCCAACGAGGGGTCATAACCCTATGTTTTTGAGACAAAAAATGAAAAAATAATGAAAATTTATTGGCGAGTTTTGAAAACAGCGCTGGCCGGTTTTGGCCGTTACGTTGGGTAAAAGGTTAACTCAACAATGTAAACCCCTTTGACACATGTATTGACAATACTTTTTTTATATCAATGCATTTCGAATGTTGAACTTTCGAAATAGTAGCTCAGAATGGCTTTGCAAAACAACGAAGATACGCAACTCGTTTCCGACTGTATGCAGTCACTTTTCAATGCGTTCTTAACCTAAAGTTTTGTTTTCAACTCGGTTTTCCATATTATTAATGATATTACAATTGATATTTACTATAAAAGCTAATTTTAAGTGGTCGTTCAACAAAACTTTGGGAGAATTTTTGAAATTTTCACCAGGGCTAAAATACTGATAAAATAATTAAACAAGTCATGTTATATATCAAAATAATGACTCGAGTACAAAGAAATGGAATATATTCACTTTTTCACAAAAAATATATTTCTACGATTTTGACGACAGGCAAGCTTCCGATGGCTTAAGTAACGAATTGCAAAAATCACGAATTGATCGGTAATTCCAATGACAGGGTTTCAAATAAATGACTTCGATCTCCAGACTCTGAGAAAGCAGATTTCACCATTTCTTCTCCGATGTGTTACAAAAATGCCCCAAAGAAAACTGCACGAAAAATAAATAAGCTTCCATTTCCAGGCCATGTGGGAAAACCGATCACTTGACGGCTTGTAACCATATTCGGCAAATCGTGACCTTCAGCAGAATTTTGTTTTCAAAGATCTGAGAATTGTAGAAACAACCACATTCTTCTCAATCCTGCAAGGTGATCATGATGGAATCGAAAATGCTCAATACATTCTCGGGGAAAAGTTACATTGACAATCCCATTTTTTGCGAGATAAAGGTGAAATTGCAGGACAACTTTCAACTTCCTCCAGGGATGCCATTTTTAGAAATGGTTCACCAAACCTCTGTTTTGTAATATTTTAATTTAGTGGTTATCGATACAGAAAATATTAAACTGAATAAATAGGTTTCAAAACAAAAGAATATTCCACATAAACATTCAAATTAATAGTCATACTTGTGTATGTATGAAAATATCATTCGATTGAAGGCTGAACTATATTTATCACAACTTTATGTTTCAATTTTCATGTTTGTCTGCTATCCAAATGATTTCAAAATAAAGCGAACAACAACACTTTTAGCTGCCCATCTTCAGTGAAATGTGGGAACATCGCAACATTAACTTTCTTTGCCACGCAATTACATTTGGTGTCAAATCGATCTGCACTGATCCGATCGCTCAAGCCTTGTAATATGAAATTGGTGCCACTGAGAAGGCATATTATCAAAAACATTCCCTCGTTGCTAGATTGATTACCGAAATGAAGCCCGAACGCTTATGAATTTACAGATAAATGATTAACCGAAATACTCGTGGTTTTGTTCACGTCTTTCATTGACTGCCTATCAGATTGGATTCCATCAACAAATACGCAATTATTGTTGTAAGATCGTTCGGTTCTAATAACAGCCGTCCTTCCTACAAACTTACTACAGGAGGACGGGAGTTTCAAAACAAATTATGTAAAGTGATACCTAGAATGAACAATCACACACTCTACACCAAATCAGTTCGTCCATACAATTTTTTTAACGTGGAACTCTTAATATTGATGGTTATTCTAATCCTTGTTCCCGTAGGTTACTTTGTGTATTTAAATGGCATTTGTCATAACTAAACACCAGAAATGACCCACATGATACCGAATAAATTAATTAGGGTATTTTGTATCCCTAGTTTATCAATGAAATCACTTTTGTGAATTTGCCAAGAATATTAAACCATCTTCAACTGAATTATGAGGTACAATCACTACAAAGTGTTCACACTGTGTCACTTGTGCCTCCATACCTGTTGCTCTGAACTGCATGAAGTTCACCCCTGCAGAACTTTTATCGTCAAAAAAAAAAAATTAAAAAATTGGCAGCATTTTGGAATTGTATGAACTATGGACTGGAATTAGTGTCACTGCTCATTCTTCTGATGAATGACAAATAGATTTCTCCGAGTCTGTACTACAAGGATTGCAAAATACAACCATTCAGTTATTTGAAGATAGTTTATTATAAAATTTTTGTTCTCTTACTAATACCATAGGAGACTTTCAGACAGAGTTATCTCTCACATGGCAGCAGTTCCATGGCAAATTTCAGTTTCCACATGTTCTATGTTTCCAAACATTTGGTATATAATTTACTGGGATTATTTCTTTCAAGTCATTTTTGGACTTTGCAGAATATTTCATGAAATTTGACCAAGTTCGGTACGACGTCACCTTAACAAAAATGACGAAGCACATAATATACCAATACCGATTTATTTAACGTGTCGGGTTAACGTCCGTTATTTTATGACTAGGATTGTGCGTGTTAATTATTCCACGGGTAATTTGTTTTGGAAACAAAGGTGATGTATGCCCCCCTCCCCCTCCCACACGTTGCCCAACATGGTGAATGCTGACCTCAACACTATTGTAACATCAACACACAGAGAATAACTAAGTATGCGAGAAATCCCAAACTAATTCTCAATATTTAGCAGTGTGTAAATAACAAGCTATTATATAATATGTTTTCATTTTTTGAATTCACTTTAAAAATTTTTCCATAACCCCGTATAAGTATTTCCATTAATTCCGTGAATCATGCACCCTATATAAGATGTAACCATCTAACCCTGTTCATTTTACAGCCTTAGTCAGTGTACATACTACTTAAAGTTTGCTAAGCACCAAGTATATCCAACTACCTGTTTTATGTTTTCGTTGAAATATTGTGAACAAGGCAACTTTTAACAATCACAAGTTTAGTAAATAAGCCTCTCGTGTTTCACGATGTAGGTTTTAGGCTATGGGTAGTATCTTATTGGAACAAATACATTATTGTGGTGAGTTAACGGTAACATGGTCTGAGGTTTGCGGCTCGGAGCGTATGTTCAACCGAGACGCTTCGCGTCTTGGTTGAACATAAGCTCCGAGCCGCAAACCTCAGACCATGTTACCGTCAACTCATCACAACAATTTAATGTTAGCTGACCAACCAACCCTATGCAATGCCGAGGAATAATCACTGTTTTCTTTCTGGTTATAAATAGGGTCATCCCTATAATGTATAACTAACTCCATGCATTGTACAGCCTTACTGAGTGTAGATTTTCATGTTGGCAGTTTCGCTTGTTTTATAAGCAGAAAGTACGACTGAACCTGTGCATTGCACATGTTTAGTCACATTTGCTGGTTATATTTATTTATTTATTTATTTATTTATTGGTGTTTAAGGTCACATATTTCTGCACAATGGCTAATTATGACCACGACAGTTTCACGGATGGAGGAAGATGTAGTACGCGAAGAGAACCACAGAGCAAGGGCGAGCAACTGTCAGCTCCCCAACATGCTAACTCTACACAAGCAGGGTTAGCATTGGTTGAAGACAGATGCGCCATCGACGTGCAGTACGCCTTATTACACAGTGCCACCGTGCCCTCACATGGGCAATGGGGTGAATTGTCTTGCCCAACGACACAACGAGGTTGCCGCAGGCGGGATTGGAACCGAGGACATCTCGGCTTGCAGCCTGCACCTCTACCTACTGAGCCACCGCGCCCCTTCTGGTTATAAAGATGTTCATTATTAACGGAGTAAAAAACCTTGTGCATTGTAAGCTTTAGTGTAAATTACATCTTTTGCAAACATATTCAACTCAAGTTATGATCTATCACTCGAATGGATTGTGAAAAGTTTTTCAGTGAATTCCAAAAATGAAAACGTATTCTATTTTCAATCAATAGCTTGTTAGATATGGTTTGACACTAAAACGGATAAGTTACAGATTGGATAACAATTTACATTTTAAAGCTTGTTATATATTTGTTGTTAGCTTATCCGTTTGAGCCATGATGGAAAGAACACGTAGGCAATCGAGCAATCACAACGTGATTGAGATGTGTATTTTGATTGATACTGAATCTGAATGTAATTAATTAATTAATGGATTTGACATAACCACACACTGATTTGTTCATCGTTCATCACATTGAGACGTGCTGGAAAGAGCCTGCCTTGATAGTCTCCTCACGTCAACTCTCAAATAATTTGTACAAACGTGTGGCAAATTAATTTACCATACTTACGCTCCAACACAATGTAATGCCAAAACACCAAAATTTCAAGAAGAAAATTTTGCCCATAAAGGCACTAAGAATTTAGACAGTTACCTCTGTTAAACCATATTGAATTGGTAAATCCCAGTTGCATTATGGGAAACGTTTGCTGCTTGAAATGTAGATCTTTCGACATCAGTGCACAGAGGGTTGAATAATCCACATATAATCGTGCAAGCTCTCAGGCTACCGGTCTAATTCTGTAAGAAATTCGACGGTCGTTTGGTCAAGACCCAGGTTAGCCCTTAAATAGTCCATTGCCTATGTTTAGATTCATTCGTGTATAATATTTCAGTTGGTAGGAAAAGCGAACCCACGGTTCGCTTTTCAGACTAAATGATATATTCCAGACGATTGAATCTTGAAAAAAACCATATACAATACATTCATTTTCTTTAAATCTGCGAAAGAATCGTTGCTCAATAGGAACTTCATTTGGACGAAATTTTGATGACATTACCATTAGAATTGAAGACTCACAACGGCCGTGGTTTAATTACGCCGCGTAGTTCTCAAAGTTCTGTTAATATCTTGATGGTGTCAATTTGAATTAAATACTTTTTGAATGAAATATCTAAAACTGCTACAGCCAAAAAGATTTCAAATGGAAAGAAAGGTGAGTTTTTTCCTTCAGAAAGCTTAAATATTTCAGTCACAGAACTTGGAACTGGGAGTGAAATGTCTTTCACACCTGATCGAACTGGATTTTTATTTGAACTATAAACACTTCAGCTGGCATAATTATATGACCGTTGTCGAAACTCATTTCGTTTACCCTTTTCAAATATTTTGAACTTTGTTGGCCTTGCTTGTTCGACGAAAATATACACACGCTTTGGTGTACTCAACTGGACAAAATCTCTTGCTTGCCCGACAAAAATATACACAGATTAGAAAGTGTAATCAATGCCAAACTCAGTTTATCGATAGAATTCCACAACCAGGGAGAGAGAGAGAGAGTAACTAATACCAACTGATTTTTATGACCATGACCACTTGAAATCACCCAGATGGTCGGGCACCACTACCCAGATGGTGTGTAATTGTTGGAAGTTTAAAATACAGTATTTTATCAATGAAAAGTATATTTGTAGCTTTTATGTCTTTGATATAAGCAATTAGGAATATTCCAAATAGTTGGGCGATAGCGATATGTCCGAACCGCCGAGACCGACGTCCTAAACCCCACCACTCCAACCCCCTACCCCAGAAAAATGTTAGTTACGGCCATGCCTCCTGTATTTCAGGAGTGACGCAAAACTCCAGTAAGTGTCGTTGATTGTTGATCCCCTACCCTACCAAAGTTGTGTTCTGTACCGCGATTAAACTTGAACTAAGTGAATGAAGCTGATATTTATAAGAAAAATATTCCCCTTTGGCGGTCAGTTTGTTGTCTTGCTTGACGTTGTTTTGTGTCGAAGTATTTCGTTCACGTCAATGAGATGCGAAACGACCAATCAGGTGCATTCTATAATGATGTTCTTATACGTAGGCCGGATACTAGCGGGGGTATCTAACACATTTCCAAATGTGTGTTTTGTATCGGGTAATGTTGAACACACACGGCAATCGAGGTATAAAATAAAATAAAAACTTGAGGCCACACAAATTATATTAATTGATTCGCAGGCAATTTTTTTTTAAATCAGTGAGGGAGGGAAAGAGGGTTTTGTTTTTAATTTTTATTTTTATTTTGTAAAAAGTGAGCAAACATGGAAAGGATTTTGGCTGTCTTTTTACACACCGAAATATAGAAAGTGCAAATTTACACAAATAAATTAATTTTTAATTTGAAAAATAAAACATTCCTCTAAAAACAAATTGTAGGTACTGCAATTCAAGGGCTTCATATTCTTTCAATGCTCTTCATATTATCTGTGAAGTAAAAATATTTAATCTGTGGGGATTTGCCTCGCTACAATTTATGGGAGAGTGCCTATAGGCACTCTCTCATAAATTGTATCAAGGCAAACATATTGGAGACGCAACTAAATAAATATACATCAATCAAAAAATGTGAAAAGTTACGGGTCTACCTGAGTTTGTCCTAATATTGGGAGACAGTGAAAGGCAATAAAATATCCAATGAGGGGTTCAAATTCAATGAGGGATTGCCTGAGAATCAAAACACTTTTTTAGCCTTACTGTATTACACTTACAGTGGAATGTTTGTTCCAGTTTTCAGACAATTATCTGATCTCTTCCGATTTTCAGCAAACCAGATAAGGCGTCACCTGCCTAACATGAAAAGCAGACGACACTTGCAAACAAAATTCTTGAATAACTAATTTTTTTGTCTCAAAAACATAGGTTATGACCCCTCATTGGAACGAGCTCGACGAGCTCGTCCCAAAGAGGGGTCATAACCTATGTTTTTGAGACAAAAATGAAAATATAATGAAAATTAATTGGCGATTTTTGAGAATATCGCTGGCCGGTTTTGGCCGATACGTTGAGTAAAGGCTTAAAAATGCACGCGATCTGTCAAATTCCATAAAGGGCAGGAATTTTGACTTCTTACATATTTTAGGAACTTAAAACATTCCCATAATTCTTTACTGCAAAAAAGAAGACAATTCTACTATCGCAATGTATTTTAGACGTGACTGTTTTTCAAAAACAAGATGTCTGGGAATATTTTCTGTCCCTTGAGAAGGTAGTAATGTCACATTATTTACAAATTTGATGAAAAACCTGATCGCACCTTTTTAAGTATCGCCAAGAATATTTTGTAGCTCACCGCTACGGTAACCCAATATTGACGAACATTTTGTAACAATACACCAAATCAAAAGACGAAAGATTTCATAACCGCCAAAAAGCAAATAGCAATGGTTTAAGTAAAATATCATCAGTTTTCGTCACAATGCTGGACAAAGCCCAGATGAAACAGGTATTGTGCAGTGGAAATCGAGGGACGCGACGTCAGAAATGGGCTGCACACACTTTCTCCACTCGTTAATATTACCAGCTAACTCTGAATTTTCGTTTGAAAGCTTCGACGATGAGGTCGTTCCAATGAAATGTCATAACCTAAAATGTTTGGGAGTAATTGAATAAAAAATTATAAAATACCGATTTTTGAAAATAGCGCTGACCGGATACAGGGGTGTCTCGAAGATAGCAGATTGGGTTGAGGTGGACATGTTATTTTATTAACCCATTGAGTATTGGAAGCCTCTATCGTGGCTCTATTGAAAAGTACTGGAAGCCATCATATTCATTAGCAAGTTTGCCCAGCAGCAGAAACACAAAAATGTTTATACAAAATTGTTTTGTTGCAGTTTGTTGGAGAGCGCTAACAAGCACTCTCCAATAACTTGTAACAACATGCTTTTTATGAACAAAATCTTTCTAAATTAGGACTCCCTTTGCTGGTAAACATGGTATCATTGCATGAAAATACTCATGTTATACATCGCATTTGAAAAATAATTTAGCACTCAACCAGTTAACACGTACCGTATCGGCACTCCAAAGTGGTCGTGCTGGCCCTAAACAGTCTGATTCGGATACTACTGAAAACCAATTTGAATGACAACTACTCTGTGTGAGACATTAGTCCCAGTATCAAATGTTGTCTGGAGCCAATACTATGAACTTTTTACAACTATATTTTCCAGAATTGTATTTCCTGCCTACCACTCTAATTGACTGAAAAAAATCATCAGCATTTTAAGAGATGTGGCAATTTACCTTCCGGGGGGGGGGGGGGGGGGGGGGGGCTTGGAGGAGTTGAGCAACAATTGTTGCGTTGATTCAAAGAAACTAAATGTTTCTGGTATTTTAGGATTCACTCGGCTGGTATATTTCAATTGGGCGAAAAAAACGAACCGTAACTGTGGGTTCGCTTTTTCGACCAGCTGAAATATTCCAGACAAGTCAATTTAAACACAGACGATGAACTATTTACAGTACCACCCACCGTGGACTCGACACTTTCCACGGGTGGGCAACATTTCCACGAACGCTATAATATTAGGTTCCAAAGACTAATTATAGGAATAATCATCAAAAATTTAATTGATGAAGCACCGGGTGCAACACGGTGCTTTATTAATTAAAATGTTGCTGCTGATGATTTTTATTACCTGGTAAACGCATTCCTGGACATCACTGCCCACTCATGGATTACGACCAGTCCACGGAGACTGTACTGTAAGGACTGGACTGGTGGACTGAGAGTTTCGACATTACCATTAGGAATTGAGACTCACCACATCCGTAGTTTTATGATTACGCCTCGTAGTTCCTCTAGCGATGTTAATATCCTGATGGTTTCAAGGTGAATTAAATACTTATTGATTTGTATATCTATAACTGGAGCACGAAAGAATATCTGTACACCTCTATGGGTGAAGGAACATCACATTACATCAACGGTAGTCTGCGTGCAACTCCACTAAATGTGGGAGAAACGAATAGCCCATGACAGAGTCGAAATATTCTTTACTGAATTAGACTGGTGACCCGAGAGCTTGGAAATTGGCTTGATGCATTCTTAGGAGAAATATGAGCAAACTCGTCAAGAAATCCCGATCGGTTCAATTGTGGGCCCTCATATCCGCATTCCGCCTTTAATACTATGGGATATGGGGGAAACAATAAAAAATGTTCATCCCATAAACAATCAGTCCAAATGTTCCATGTTTGACATAGAACACCTTTGTAAGGATAATTTCTTTTCAAGCCAAGCGTCCCAGGGCATATTTTGGGGGTGTCATGGGGCACGTTAGATATTAGTACTGTGGGTAATAGGGAAACATTACGCCTACAAAAATTAAAAAATCTATTTCTCAGTCCCCCCTGCATGGTCATTTGGCTGCCGCATGCTCCCTTTTTATAACCAACGCAAATTAAAAAAATAAAAATTAAATGGCTTATATCTGATATTTTACCCAAATTAATAAAACTCATAAATTTGTCCCCTGAGTGCGACAGTCTCGCACTCAAGGGACGAAATACACCACCACCCATGCTACTCTGTAGATCATGAGGCCTTAACATAAAAAAACAGTACATGAACTTTTTATGGCAAAGAAATAAATACAAAAATAGAAAGTAAAATAAAAACCGCCCTCCCACATTCAATTTTACAAAAAATGGCATGATAAACAGAAGATCTCCTTTGTGGGGCCTTAAGAAAACTTTTGTTCAAAAGAAGCCCCAGTTGCTAAATGAAGAGGTGTCACTGAGCCCCAAGATTTTACAAAGTGGGTAATGGAGAAAACATTTCAAAAAATCTTTTTCAGCCCAAACCATTGTTCCAAATTTCACGTGCTTTTTCCTTGTAAGGATGATTTACAAGTTTTTTTTTTTTAAATCGAGACCCCGGGGTTATATTTAGGGGTTATTATTGAACCCCCACGTTTTAACACTTTGGGTAGGGCGGAGAGGAGGGAGGGGGTATTGCATATAATGTTTTTTTTCTCTAACCACTGCTCCAAAATGCTTCCATGTTGTATAACTTCTGGGTAACGATAATTTCCAAGTTTATTCACCAAAGCTTCTGGGGTTATATTAATTGGTGTCTTGGACACACCAAAAGTCAAGCAATATTGCATCTCACGTCTGGCAAATAATGAGATACTGATTAATGTTTTAACAAAACCATTAGATCTCTTTGTGAAGAAATAATTGCTATTTGTTAACCCTTTATCTAATACGAAAGGCAGACGACACAAGCAAATAAAATTATTGAATAACTATTTGTTTTTCCATTTTTTGCGTCAAAAACATAGCTTATGACTCCTCATTGGAACGAGCTCAACAAGCTCGTTTCAATGAGGTGTCATAAGCTATGTTTTTGACGCTCGGAAAGTTAGTGGTGCAGAGACAAACATCACTTTTTTTTAAAGATCAATGATTGCTGCCTCAGACACAAACATCGTCATAGTATGCAATCACCAAGTGCCTGCCCTGAATAAAAACGTCATTTCTGAAGTGGGCTTTTCAGGATGCAGGCATGACTGTTGAGCGACAAGGGTTCCAGTTTACAGAAACTCAGGAAGTCTTATTTTCTTATAATTATTTTTTTGAGTTTATATCAACAGACATTTCACAAATCTCACTATCAGCCATTACGAGTATAGACAGTAACATGGCGCTAAGTTTCTACCACGACTTAGAGGACAGTTGGTGATGCTGCCTCCTTTGCGACAACTACTCAACTCCCATTATGAGCAGACTCAACAGTCCAAATACTTTGTTTCCATACAAAGAGTTGAATGTAAGTGTCTGGAGCTAGTTTTTACATGCACTGCCGTTCTGTCCAGTCGTTCTGTACTGTAGTTGTGTTCTCCACAACCGCAGTCTCTCTCTGTAATCGGAAAATGTGAGTTTGCGAAAACCCGCTCCATTGTTGCAATTTTTCATTTAGGCACTGTTGAGCAGCATACCTCCAGGTTTTGTTATTGTTGTTTTTGTTTTGAGTTTTTCTGTTGTTTTTGTTCAACTGTTCAAGGAGAAGAGTGTGGCTTTTTCAAATTGAACAGTTGACATAACTACCAGCCAACGGAAGATTTATTTAGACAGAGTATTCCACCCTAGATTTATTTATTTATTTATTTATTTATTTATTTATTTATTTATTTATTTATTTATTTATTTATTTATTTATTTATTGGGGTTTAACGACACTTACGACAACCAGAGTCACCTCGTGTCGGACAGTTTTACGGGTGGACGAAGAGAACCACCGGGCAACACGACGAGCATCTGTCAGACTCCCCAACATACTAACTCCACACAAGGTGGGGTAGTATTGGTATTGGTTGAAGACAAGTGCACCATCGACGTTCAGTACGCCTTAGTACACGTCACATGGGTAGTTGGGATGAAGTGTCTTGCCCAAGGATACAACGCGGCTGCTGCAGGTAGGATTCGAACATGCCACTCTAGATATTCACACCAGTGTTACCAAAGTAGTCATACACTTAAATATTGGACTCTGCAAGTATATGTCTCAGTGCAGACATTGGCGGCGTGTTTTTGTTTTTTTTTTGGGGGGGGGGGGAGTTAAAATACACACACATCACGTGAATGACATAAGAAATGTATATTTTTTTAACTTGTCCAGTGGCTTAATGGAATGATCTTATATTCAAGTGATCAAAAGACTTGAGTCACCACAAAATAAGAATAAAAAGAAATAAAATAAAACTAAGTAAATAAGAAGGCCAGTTAACCCTTTACCCAATGTGACAGCAAAAACCGGAAGGCGCTATTCCCCAACATAACCATTCAATTCCTTAGGGCTGTATCCGGTGCTTCATTAATTAAATTTTTGATAATTATTCATGTAATTAGTGTATGGAATCTAATGTTGTCGCGTCCGTAGAAATATTGCCCACATATGGAAAGTGACCTGTCCACAGCGGCCGTACTGTAACTGTGCCGATCAACAATTTCCAAATTTGACAGCCGAACCATTATCTCTTTCTCACTGTGAGTTCAGTAGAAAAGTGCATCGGAGTAGTTTCAGACAGAAACGACAGACGAAAAGAACGTTTTGATGATCCCCTTACACACTTAACTCTCAGAATAGAAATAGTTGGTTCCTGTCAAGATGTATATCAGTAGTAGGTGATAGGAGTCTTTTAGGCCACTGGTAAAGAAAACGGCTGATACCCCAACCCGTAGAAACGTGCCACATTCCTAGCCCCTAATGCTTCATCAAACGTCAGGACTACGACACTGTACCAAAAGCGTACCCCGCTCCCCACCCACAAAAAAACAGCTCGGAGGGGGAGGGGCATTATACTTGGAAAGCTGTGATGGGGGAGGTCGTGGGTCTGCTCTAGTCCTAACGAGGACTCTCCGGTCCTTATACCCTCCTCCCACTTCCCCTAAGGGTGTAACGACCAAAGCACTGATTTTTGCAAAATTACTCGGAAAAAGGTAGTCCTAACTAGCCCCCCCCCCCCCCCCCGCAAGAAATTTTGCAAAAATCAGTGCTCTAAGAACGAATATGAGTCATTTGTAGTGTGATAGACCTACACTTGAGGCCATTTTATGGCTCTATGTCATGTGAAAGTCAAATTGGGCCAATGATTTTAGGGGCAGAGACAATTTTATTAGAGAGCAGTGCCCCCGGCACCCTACCCCCTCCCGTGTTTATGCCACTGCTGTGTTAGTGGTTCAATGAACGATGCCAAGCTATTCGATAACGTTTCTGTAAAAAAGGCAACTGCGGAAATTTGCTGCAGGTTGCCCCACTCAAACTTTAATATAGCTACAAATTAACTGAAACTTGAAAGAAGCACTAAGAATTAAAGAATAATTTTGTTGGAGAGAAAACTGTATAAGTGAGACCAATTTATTGCATTAAAATGCAATAAAGAACTCTTAAACGGATTTAGAGGATTTTTATTGCGCGTTTACGACATTTGACGTCAGTTTTAACAGTCAGGGACATGCGGTGTAGTGCACTTTTACCAGTGTGTCAAAAGAACAAGACATTACTCATTACTGATTATCCCTTTGAACCCATGTGGTATCTTCCATATCAGTTCAATGGCAGCAACGGGAAGAGTCCATATTCTTTATTTGGGGGTAGACCAATTAATATTTTCAACGTGCAGCCTTGGGGCTGCACGTTGAAAATATTGATTGGTCTACACCACACCTTCACTCAAAAGTCAACCTACTTAATGAAATTATGAAGTATCATGTTACTGGGCTGGAAAAGCTGCCTCTGGGGTTCAAGGGTTAATAAACCCGCTACCTCATGCCACCGTTCACCATTCCTTCGTTTCCGTTCACGATGCGGTCGTTTTTTTATTCAGCTTTTGGTACATGAATATCGTCACTTGAAAGCATCCAGGAGCCAACTGCAGTGCTCAAACATTGCATTTGCCACCTTTATGCTTTCGATGGACGACAATACATTCCTTGAGTGAAATTATTATTTTACACGTGTGGTGTTACATTTATTGCACAGTTTTATTTCATCGGTACCATCGTAATACAGCGATAAGGGTTTCAATGAGGGTAATCGAACATTGGAAAGCGACATTATAAAACGACACAAAGCTTACACTGAGTTTGCGGTAGGTACAACAAGAATAAATTTGACTTTATTTCGGGCTTCAAGGTCTATGTCCATGATAATCTCGGATTAATTTGCCATAAAGGCAATAAAGTTCATAATTAACGCAGGTGGATGCACTCACTTGACGATGTTTACAGCCATGGATTATGTACTCTTGCAAAACCACGTGCATTACATTATATGTCGATATTGAGCAAAAATGAAATAAATAAATGAAATCTAGAAATTGGAAAAATAAAGAAACTACAACAGGCCACCAGAGATGGCTAAGAAACGAAAAAAGGAAAAAACAAAAAACATAAAAAACAAACAAAAAAAACCAAAAAAACAAACAAAACGCCCCGATACAGCGAGGTAGAGTGAAACACAGGACATTTTAAGTTAAAGGCTATCGTGACCTTGACCTTTGGCACAATTACACCCAAAATAAAGAGTTCTTCCTCTCATCATCCCCAAGACATGTGTCAAATTCAATTTCGATTGGCCAAGCAGTACTTTAATATGAGAGTGGAACATAGGAAACTTGTTAGTCAAAGGTCACCGTAACCTTGACCTTTTGCACAGTGACCCCCAAAATAAATAGGATTCTTCCTCTCATCATATCTAACTCACATGTCAAGTTTGGTTACAGTCAGCCCAGCGGAAACCGAAAACAAATGTAAGTAAAATTTTACTGTGACTTTGACTTTTGGCACAATATCCCCGAAATAAATAGGGTCCTTGCTTTCATAATACCCAACTCACATTCTAAGTTTGGTTCAATCAGTCCAGCGGAATTTTAATAATGGAGCGGAAACCAATTCCAGAAAAAATCAAGTTCAATGCCACTGTGACCTTGACTTTTTTCCACAACGACCCCAAAATAAATGGGCTTCTTCCTCTCACAATACCCAACCCACATGTCAAAGCTGATTTCAGTTAGCAGAGCGGAACTTCAATTATAGACCGGAAACCAACTCCGTGTATAGACGTACAAAAGGACGGGCAGACAGACGAACAGCGTCACGGCAATATCCCCCCGAATTTATTTTTTTTCGGGGGGATCAAATAGTAACATCGGCTCGTCTGCAGGCTACATGCAGCATGATGGTAAACATTATTCAGTGTTGAAAAGTTTTCCTTTAATTTTTCTATTCTGGTGTTGCTAAATTGCTTTGCTGTTATATGTATCGAAATGTTGGCTTTTCAAAACCATAGAAAGTAACGTGAGAGAGGGAGAAAGGAAGAGATCACAGATTTTTGATTTTGACACACAGATTCGAATAGCGTCATCTACAGCATCTTCACAGCAGCTTCCACCTGTTGCTTGCCTTGGTAACCGATGGAACTACAGGAAACTGGAGCGAACCAAGACTAGTTATTATGAAGATATTGACATGCCGTCAGGGGTGGACTGATGTCGTGAAGAGGGTTTAGAGTGTTTGTGACTCCCTCCCCCAAAATGCACCCAATATTTTTTTCCTATTCAGGACCCGTTTCGCCTGGATCAGGGTCTTAGACATCGATTCGCTATTGCGAGCAAGCATGGTCTTTCTTTCGAGAATAGATTTGACACTTATAGATTACTGCAGCAGTAAACTGATCTGTGTTGTTGTATTCCGTCGAGTTGACGAGATGAGATCGGCCAGATCAAACAAGACGCCGCAGGCGTCTCGGTTGATCTGGCCGATCTCATCTCGTCAACTCGACGAAATACAACACAGATCAACTGATTGTTAAAATAATTTGTTTAGAAGTTAGAAATTAATGCATAACCAACAAGGGCGTCGGAAGCATGCGGGGGCAGGGGTAGGGGGGGGGGGGTGTCAAAAAGGGCTTTCGATTCTGGGTATGAGTTAAAAATGCGAGTTTACAACGTATCATAAAGTAATGTAACTCAATAGTACTGACATCGTATATATATCATCCCTTAAGAGGAAGAGGATTCCATTTGTTGTGCTAAAGCATTGCAGATGGCTCTTTATTCCAATCAAGGGATGATACAAAGCTTTAGAAATCACCCCGCCGATTATATAGTTTCTTCGTGTGGCGATGATCGACCAAACTCTGTAATTATGCTTGATGCCACCCCCCCCCCCCCCCCCCCACATTGGAATTGGCACGCCGAAAATACGTTAGAAACTAATATAAGACAATTTCCGAATTACAGTTCTAGGGATTACCAAGAACAAGATGCAAAGGAATTTCCTGAATTTTTCGGAATAAATGTTAAATCCTCCAACTCTAGGTACTGAAGATTCATGAGCTATCGATTGAACGTAAATAACGTATCATCATCTTTTGTTCATAACAGTAGCTCTTAGTATTTGTGACAAGCTCTTTCAGAGAGCTTTCTGGTGATGACTTTTACCTCCAACTCTGACACATTTGAGGGCAATACCACCCAGCGGTTTCGAGAAGGAGGGTGTAAACCCGATTTTGCTCAACTCTTGTGGCTCAGATTCGAACTTCGTAGAAGGCAAGCCTTGATGATGTAGTTGGAATATTGGTCAATGGGGATTATAGTTAAAAGACTCAGAGTTCCTGTAAATGTATGTATGGATTAATATAGATTACTACAACGGTCAATTGATGTTGTTGTATTCCGTCGAGTTGATGAGATGAGATTGGCCAGAGGAAACGAGACGCAGCAGGCGTCTCCTTTGATCTGGCCGATCTCATCTCGTCAACTCGTCGGAATACAACACAGATCAACTGACTGTTGTAGTAATTTGTTTATTAAATGACAATTAGTATTTTAAACTGATCACAACACCTGTAAAATCAAACACAACAAGAATTACATCAGCCAAATAACCATTAACAATTTATGGAATTGGGGAATCCCAAACGGGTAGTGATATCAAACTTTCGTGTCGGACATGAAACTTGAAAGTCAAAACAATGGAGGCAAGACTTAAATTTCAATCGGAACTGCTTTCGATAACGTTTTGTTGGATTCGCATCTTGAAAATAGTTGTTAATTGTTATTTTGCAATTGTTCAGCGCGGCATTTTCAAATAGACCTCGACTGGAATGTTTGTCAACGGAGTTTAATGAGACACTCGAGTTTATGTTGTTTGGTTAAGTTCTATATTTATTTATAGGTCACTGGCAGAAATAGTTCGATAACGGTCTGGAAAACTTGACACTCTTGTTTTCCAGAGAGCTGGATTTGATGGGCAAACTATAGTGGTATTGAGGGGCTATTTGTGGTAGTCCTATAATAATTGAACTTATATCACACCCACAATGGACAATACAAATAGACAGCTGTATTGCTCAATTCGGACCTTTGGATGCCCAGCATAATCAATTTGGATAACGGTGCGTTTTAATTAAATAAGAATTTCGCCATGACCCCAACCTTTATATTATTTATCCGTAAATGGTTACACCACAAATGATATTTTCTTCAATGAGCACTGTATTGTCAGTGAAATCTCAGGTGATGTTATTTTAAATGAATATCAGTTGACCATGTGATTTATCTCATAAATACCAATTGATCATGTGACATTTGAACATCGCGCATTGATATTACGCAATGCATTCGATTTTGCAGAGTCTATATTTAGGGTTAACCAAACCCAGTTGGGGAAAGACTCTTGTTATTCTTCTTTTTCAAGTTTGGGAAAGACTATTGTTATTCTTAAATTTCAAAAAAAAATTCCTTGTTATTTTTATTTTTTTTCTTCCCCCTTAATTTTGTCTGTGGCATAGCTCGAAAACTAGCTGAACGATTTCAACCAAATTTGGCACACTTATGTAGCACCATATGAACTCGCAAAATCCCATTTGCCATGTCTGTGAAAACGCGTATTTTCAAAATATTCTGCCAAAACATTCAAAATTTCACCATTTTTCGAAAGTCTCAAAATTTGTTTACAGTTATTTAGCTCAAATTTTC
Source organism: Pictodentalium vernedei (assembly GCA_031216915.1). Classification (NCBI taxonomy): domain Eukaryota; kingdom Metazoa; phylum Mollusca; class Scaphopoda; order Dentaliida; family Dentaliidae; genus Pictodentalium; species Pictodentalium vernedei. Next base: position 284,546,282 of record CM062296.1, read on the forward strand.
CACACATTTAGAGCATAATATGATACACCACAATCACCCTCAAATCTTTCAACATTAACCCCCATTGGCCAAAAATGACATGAATATAGATTTTTTCTTCAAAATGGACCAACTTCAAGGGCAAAGTTCTCTAATTACAAGGTTGTTGTAACAATTATTTTCATGTGGATAGATGCAACAATGATTGCGGAAGAAAGTTACTGTTTACTTTTTAATCTCAGATTTAACCCTCAAGCACAATGAGAACGAGAATAAGAGTACCATTTGAAAATGCCAAAATTAGCCCACTTTGGTAGCTTTTCCAATATTTTGGAAAGGGTTAATTTCAAACACTTTTCATGTACGAATTCACAATTGACTACCGAGCATATTTGCTGTTGTAAGTTTGGTTGTAAAGTTTAACCCTATTCCATTCTGGTTGCATAAAAGTAGGTACAGTCCAAAAAAACTCAGTTTTTTTCAGAATTTGGTAAGTTTCGGTGACAATTTACTCCATTTTTAATTGATTGAGCTCTGAATGTTTTCTATAGCTGCATGCAGCAGTCCAAGGATGACAAATTTTGTTTTATATGTTATTATTAAAAGTTTAACCCTTGTCAGATTTGAGACTGCTCATAAGGGTAGTGTCGGAATAATTGTTATTTTCGCCAACTTTTACATGCAATTTCTCAGCACTGGAGCCATATTTTCTCCAAACCTTTTCCATGAGAAGATAGGGCATTCATCCAAGAACAATTTTGCTGCTATATGTTTTATTCCAAGTTTTAACCCTCACCCAGTTGTCAGGCCTTGAATTGGAGTACCCCCAACTTGTATATGTTCATTCAAATACCAAGATTGAAGATTAGTCCATGTCTCTTTTCAGCCACTCAATCTGTGATTGGTGTTCACACATCTAGAGCATAATACGATACACTAAAATCACCACATAAATATTTCAAAACTAACCCCTACTGGCCACAAATGATATGAATATTGCATTTTATCTTTGAGATTGACTAACCTCAAGGGCAAATTTCACTAATTGCAAGGTTGCTGTAACAATTATTTTGTATGCATAGATGCAACAATGGCTACAGAAGAAAGTTAGTGTTTAGTTTTTAATCTCGACTTTAACCCTCAAGCAATTCCCCCTAATTTTGTCTGTGGCATAGCTCGAAAACAAGCTGAACGATTTCAATCAAATTTGGCACACTGATGTAGCTCCATGGGAACTCGCAAAATCCCGTTTTCCATGTCTGTAAAAACGCGTATTTTCAAAATATTCTGCCAAAACTTTCAAAATTTTGACATTTTTTGAAAGTCTCAAAACTGTTTACAGTTATTTAGTTCAAATTTTCCACACATTTAGAGCATAATATGATACACCACAGTCAACACTCAAATCTTTCAATATTAACCCCCATTTGCCAAAAATGACATTAATATAGATTTTTTCTTCAAAATTGACCAACTTCAAGGGCACATTTCTCTAATTATAAGGTTGTTGTAACAATTATTTTGGCATGGATAGATGCAACAATGATTGTGAAAGAAAGTTACTGTTTACTTTTTAATCTCAGATTTAACCCTCAAGCACAATGAGAGCGAGAATAAGAGTACCGTTTGAAAATGCCAAAATTGGCCAACTTTGGTTGCATTTTCTATCATTTTGGAAAGGCTTAATTTCAAACACTTTTCATGTACGTATTCACAATTGACTACCGAGCATATTTGCTGTTGTAAGTTTGGTTGTAAAGTTTAACCCTATCCCATTCTGGTTGAATAAAAGTAGATACCATCCAAAAAACTCCAATTTTTTAAGAATTTGGTAAGTTTAGGTGACGATTTACTCCATTTTTAATTGATTGAGCTCTGAATGTTTTCTATAGCTGCATACAACAGTCAAAGTATGACAAATTTTGTTCTATATGTTATTATTAAAAGTTTACCCCTTGGCAGATTTCAGACTTCCCATAAGGGTACTGTCGAAATATTGTTATTTTTGCCAAATTTTACATGCAATTTCTCAGCACTGGAGCCATATTGTCTCAAAACCTTTCCTATGAGAAGATAGGGCATTCACCCAAGAACAATTTTGCTGTTATATGTTTTATTCCAAGTTTTAACCCTCACCCAGTTGTCAGGCCTTTAATTGGAGTACACTCAACTTGTACATGTTCATTCATTCAAATATTAAGATTCAAGATTAGCCCATGTCTCTTTTCAGACACTCAGTCTGTGATTGATGTTCACACATTAAGAGCATAATATGATACACTAAAATCACCACACAAACATTTCAAAATTAACCCCTATTGGCCACAAATGATGTGAATATTTCATTTTATCTTCAAGATTTACTAACTTCAATGGCAAATTTCTCTTAATTGCGAGGTGATTTTTTTTTTAATTGAAACTTTATTTAGCAGCATACTCGGATACAGTTTACATAAATTAAAATATGGTAGCAATCAAAAAGATGTATACTGCATGGAAATGGCATAGCCGGAGAGGCTGTCTTCCTGCCATTCCCAAACATGATATCCTGTCCTGACATCAAAGTCGTTTAACTCTTTATCCTCGTTGTTCACAAATGGTAAAGCTCCTAAGAAGACTTTCCGTGAAGCTTTTCCCATATTAGGATTAAAACCACTTACACAATTCTCAAAGTAATCCGAAAAGATGAATAGTGACCCGGAGGGTCCTATGCTCAGGATAATTGTCGATTATCCCGAACACAGATCCCCCCAAATCACTATACAAATCTTCCTATATTCAGTAGTTGGGAGGATGAGATCACTTTATGCTGTGTCACAATCGGGACAGAATGGATTGGTGCAAGTAATGCCAGAAGAATATGCGTTTAAGAACGAATTGATTATTGTCTTTTTAAACAGAGGCCTGCTATATTGCCGAACTTCAAGATTTAAGTCATTCCAAATTTGCGGGAAAGTATGAATCGGGAGATCAGCAGAGAAGCGAGTTCTTGGTTTGAGTGTGCGCACATTCCCTGTTTGCCTTGTCTCCATTCCAGAAGGGTTTGTGTATATTTCGAAGGTATTTTCAAATGACGTAGGAAGTTTATTGTGGTACCAGTGATGCATGAAAAGATACACATGAAGCTTATACAAATCTTCGAACTTCAGTATTCCACAATTTTTAAATAAGGGTTCAGTGTGTGAGATATATTTTCGATTATTTATGATACGAATAGCCTTTTTTGCAGTGTAAAGATTCTACTGGTGGAAGACACGTGTCCCCAGACAAGGATACCATACAACATATGGCTATGTATCAGTGAGAGATACAATATTTTCAGGGCTTTCAAGGGAAGGGTTCTTTTTGCCCTATTCAGGGCAAATATTACCCTGGCCATCTTTAGGCAAACTGTGGACGCATGTCGTTTGAATTTTAAATTTTCGTCCAGGTTGATCCCTAGGAATTTGACAGAGGTTTCCTCGTGACTATTGGTAACAAATGGAATGTCTAAGTCGTTCAGAGATATCTTTTTATTGGCGGCATGATACGAATTGTTTTGTGGGTGTAACAACATACATTTTGTTTTACTGGCATTCAGACATAATCCATTTGCGGCACACTGATTTTACCGAGTTCAGTATTGGTCTCGTCTAACAGAGAATCCAGATTCCCACTTGATGTATACGCTGTGGTATCGTCTGCAAAAGATAACACCTCAAGTAGTGTAGAATGTGCTGTTCATGAAGGATACAAACTGACACCGTCTTGTTAGGTAATCTTCAAACCAGGTGTTAGCTAAACCTCTTACCCCGTAACATTCAAGTTTCTTTAAAAGAATCGAATGATTTATGGTATCAAATGCTTTTGAAAAGTCAAGAAAAACTGATAGTGTACAATCCTTTGAAGTTTTATCATTTGCTTCCGATACACTGTTTATTAACTGCAGAATGGGATGCACAGTCGAATGCCCCTTCCTGAATCCGAACTGATACTTATATATAAAGTTATGTTCGTCGAGGAAAGTGTATAATCGTGAGTACATTACTTTTTCAAGTATTTTTGAAAATGTTGAAAGAATACTTATGGGGCGATAATTGGTAAAACGTTGGGGATCTCCAGATTTAAAGGTAGGAATGATTTTGGCTATTTTCATTCTGTCTGGTACCCTACCTACAGCGAAAGACAGAGTGATTATGTGTGACAGGGGGTCTGCTATCTCGTATACAATCTCCTTCAGCAGTTTGGTGGATATATCATTTCTACCAGTACTTGATTTGCCCTTTAATTTATTAGCGCAAGTAATTATTTCATATTTATTAGTAAAGGTTGTTGTAACAATTATTTTTGTATGCATAGATACAACAATGCTTGCAGAAGAAAGTTACTGTTTAGTTTTTAATGTCGTCTTTAACCCTCAGGCAAATGAGGGTAAGAGTACCATCCGAAAATGCCCAAATTAGCTAACTGTGGTTGCATCTTACTGTCATTTTGGAAAGGGTCAATTCTAAACACTTTGGTTTGCTATAGGTAGAGATGCCTAATGAACAAATCCTCTGCTGTAAGGTATGCTTTGGGGCTTAACACAACATAAGCTTTGGCCATGTAAAGAATAGTACTGTCAGAAAAAAATTGATTTTCAGTGAATTTTGCAAACATCTGTACTCATTTAATCTAATTGCAAAGTTGTTGAAGCAATTATTTTGGTATGGATAGATGCAACAATGATCGTAGAAGAAAGTTACTGTTTACTTTTTAATCTCAAGATTTAACCCGAAGCAAAATGAGGGCATGAATAAGAGAACCGTGAGAGAATGCCAAAATTAGCCAACTTTGGATGCTTTTTGTCTATCATTTTGGAAATGGTTAATTTCAAACACTTTGCTTTGCTATATGTAGTCTGCATTTTCACATTGGAAAGTTGGGAAAGCCCGTAATTTGTCCAACAAATTACAATTCTCTAGTTACATTTTGTAATTTCTGTTTACGTTCTATAAATAAACGGTTTCCCCAACTCAAGTGTGAATTGTATTTTAGGCACTATATTGACAGTTTACGGGAAATATTTTGTATCAGAAGCTATGTTGTTTTGTTTCTTTTTTAAGAATAGAACTTGTCCGAACTATGGTTAGACATTGCGGTGCCTTTTAGCCGACTCGATATCGTGTCCGAACATAAAATAATTACGTTTTATGAAGGGAATAAACATAAGTGTTGAATCATGACTGTTCGAAATCTACGAGGTGATGAAACAAATTGACCACGCGCAGATTTACCATAAACCGTTTGAGGTTCATGGAATTTGCAGGTGATCAATTTGTTTCATCACCTCGTGAATTTCGAACAGACATGATTCAATTCTTAAATACATTTCCAAGAAGTTCGAGTTTTTTAACATTAACTCCGACTGACTAATATTTCAAATGCAGCATCAAGGCATGTCTTTAACGAATGCATGTATTCATGGTGTGGATACAATATTTTACCAGTCAGGACTTGAGCCATAACAGTCAAGACAAATCAGGTTTACATCCTGTCCTTATCGCCATCATCGCGACGCCCCTGTCCGCGGTTAAAGACGGAGTGTGTGAGATTCATGTCACAGAGGATTAGCAGGAAGACGAAGTCTGTCAAGGAGTGATAAAATGGGCTCGCAGAAGGCTTTTTATATTGATTAGATTAGTCAAGTAAAATTATGACATCGTTTTCGTTGAAAATGGAAGAATAGGGTGAGATGTAACCTGTTGGAATTGTTTTCCCTGAAGTCCTACCCACCATACTAATGAGACCCAAGCAGTCTCAGGTGAGTGCTCGACTCAATTCTGAAATGATTTTATAATGTTTGAGCTATCTAATGTGAGGTACTGAGAGGTGCGATTACAAACTGAACTCGTAGACGTTCATTTTAGAGCGTATCAAATGTACTTGCCGGATTACCCGCTGTGTGGGCTCAGAGACATAGAAATTGGCGACTATTTTTCGTATACGGAGATATCCATTTCCATTTTGGCCTCAAGTTTCGAGTTTGTGCAGTCGAACGCACCTTCGGCATGACGAATCATCTCTTGTCGACCGCTAGAAAATGAGAACGCATAAGTACATCGACATTCTTTTTCTTTTAATGAAAAAATATACTGCGCCCGAAATCCTTCAAAATAACCGATTTTTTGACAATTTCACCTTCGCAGCGCAAACCGTCTCGGAGGAGTAGCGATTACATACCCCACCTACATACATACAGTACGACCACCGTAGACTGGTTACTTTCCACGGGTGGGCAATATTTCCACGGACGGAATAATATTGGATTCCAAATAGTAATTACAGGAATAATCATCAAAAAAATTAATTAATTAAGCACCGGGTTGAACTTCATTGTACATATATATAGACAAAGCAGTAGTAGAATAAAGACAAAACGGAACCGGGACACTTTCAGGTGGCATTTGTTTAATGAATTTTTAATTCTTTACGGCATTTTGAAAAAAATAAAAATGACTGTATCTCCAATTTGGGACGGCAAAATGTTTTAGAATACAAATTCCAAAATGGCAGCCAGTGTTTTGGTGAAAAATAGGTTTTCTCCAGTAATAACTTTTTAAGTTTGGTATCATTCGATGCAGAATTAACCACTCAATAATACCGTGCATATTGCGAACAGTTATGGTCATTCGATTCTTCGTAGACAGAACGACATTCTCGTTCGAACTGTCATTTTTGATCGATTTTGGCGGTGGGATAATATTGAACGAGAAGCCGAAGGCTTCGAGTTCAATATTACCCCTCCGCCAAAATTAATCGCGTGCGATAAAAAGTGACAGATCGAACGCGTGTGCTGGTCTGTATTTATTGCACGCCTACAGTTTACAAAAAAATATTTATCGATTTTGGTGGAGGGATAATACTGAACTCGAAACCTTCGGCTTCTTTCTCAATATTATTCCTCCGTCGAAATCGATCTCGTGTAGTAAAAAATGACAGTTCAAACTCGTATGCTGTTTCGTATTTACTGCACGCCTACAGATTACTAAAAATATTAAAAACACAAATTATTGCCAAAGATAATGAAAACGTAAAAAAAAAAGAAATAGTCAAATAGTTCGCGCACGTGATCCGTATTGTTCGAGGATAATACCAAAAAAAATATTGTTTGCATCTTCTTTTGCAGAAAAAAACGTGTATATTTTATTTTATTTTATGAAAATAAAAGCATAGATGTGCAATAAACCTCAGAAAATCTTCATAGAAAGTGGTTAGTGATTGAAAAAATGTTTGTCCTGAATTTATCACAATGTACTGGATTTTCGTTCTCCGAAAGATTGAAAACGAATTTGTCACGAAATACGCGTTGATTTTCCTTCATTGAAGGAGACTGCTATTAGTTCTTGGTATATCTGTCTTTTTCAGACTCCGATACAATATGACTGTGCCATCTGGAAGCAGCTCGGAAGAGGTCAGAAAAGGAAGCAAAAGTGTACCTTAAAAGTAAATGAATGGGATGAAAGTATTGGCTGAGAAGACAGTGGATAGGCCTGGATCTCCATTACCGAATAGAATGGAAGAATGGCATCAATAGAACATGGTTTTTATCAGGGGAGAAGATGGGCTTTGACTTACAGTCGCTTACTAAATCAATCAGGTAATCTCAAAAAGCAGTCACCAAACAGACAAGTTCAAGATGACGTAGGGGAATGTTAACAGTGGTGCATCTACCAGAAGTCGCCGAACTCGCCATTCCAGCCGACTTTTATACGAAAATGATCCATGTATATGGTGTGTTAAATCGAATGACAGCAAACCCCCCAAAACAGACAAGCATGCAATTCTAGGTCAGAAACACAACATTTCTGAAGAACAGTGATTGAGCTGAAAGAATCACGCACATTAAAAAAGGAGGACAAATAATTGACTTCGTTAGACTGCTCAAGGAATTTGGTGCGGATGCAACAATAACCTAACCTATCACCTTGAAGCAATGGTTGCAGTCGGTATTTGATGAAAGGGTTGAATTTCAAAATACATTGAATAAAACAAGATCACAGTCTTATACGAGAAACAGTTGGCGGTAACTGCATGGCAGCTGCAATAAATTTATAGGATCAGTGATGACCAACTTCTCAATTCTGTTGCTCGAATAAAATATGGAAAAAAATATTGAAATTTGAATGGCGATTGTTTTGAATTAGCGTTAGGTAAATGGTTAACCCCTTACCCAACGAATCGGAGCAGCCACACGTGTAATATGCAAATTGAGCAGTTGAAATTTTTTTTTTAAATTCTACAAACCTATATCATGTGACCCCTCTTTAGAACGAGCTTTTCAAGCTCGTTCCAATGAGGTGTCACATGATATGGTTTTGCTGAAATATTTTGAATAAATTGAAAAAATAATATTTAAAATAATAAATTTTGATATCAGCTGAGTTGGGCAAAGGGTTACATGGATAGAGTGATACAAACAAATTTAAAAAATGTGCTTACCTTACCCATTAACCGGTATTTCAAATGTCAGTAGCACATCATAGGAGGTCCCATGATTCACAAAGGTTAAGATGGTGTGGGGGCATTTATAAGGATACCTTGATTGACAGATCAACTATTGAAATGTCCCAATCAATATCAATTATCAATTTATATTGGATTTATTTTAACTCGTCCCTTCTCACCGCTAGATTAAAGAACGGAGTCCTTCAATGATTAATATTCTTTGTCTTGGGTCTTTATCATTGTCGGTTACATTTGTGGAATAATTTTTGTGTTTTTCTTATTTTCCGACTTTAGCCGAAACATGGTGCAATAATGAGAGTAACGGCTAAACGTTTTTTCTCTTTTTCTTAACTAATGGAGTATTGCAAATAGCGTACGGTGACGGTGTCACTTAATTGGTATTTAGAAATGGATCCGTTAACTATGAACTCCCCCGCACCATGCACGTATTGTGTCCATAAATAATTTGATTCAGTGCATTCAATTCACAATCAGAAACTTCCATAAAATGGCAATTATAAACTAAGTAGCAAGAGCTACAGTAAAATCATTTTTTGGTGTTAAAATAGAATTGTCAGGCAGTTTTAAACCAATTATATTGTCAATAATACGAAAAAGGGGTTTTATGTATCTAAATATGGTGATATTGAACGAGACAATGTTTGTTATCCGTATTAAATTACGTGATGATGTATATCGGGTTCTAAAATCATTCTCTTTTCTATTATAATGTTTGACGTGCGTGAGGTACGTCAGCGACTCGAAAGTAATTGCCAGAACGTCCTTAATGAACAATACCAATAAGTTCGGCACATTTTCTTGGAATCTTATAATTAAATTCTCGTTTCGTTTGAGAAGCTGTGGGACTGAAGAAAATGGTGGCACCATTGCAAAAGAAGTGAAGAGAAGAGAACTTCTCTTCTCTTCACTCCTATTGCAATGGTGCCACCATTTTCTCAGAGAAACAGAGCTAACCAGAGCTAATCAAAGACCTGCCCATTCAAATATCACTCCCTTGATATACAGCAATGTTTTTGCGCAATACCTTTGTAACGTACGGTGGCTGATTTAGGCCACCCTCAATACTTTTTTTATCTCGAGATCTCGAGATAATATCTCAAGATCTCGAGAAACTATCTCAAGATCTCGAGATAATATCTCAAGATCTCGAAATAATATCTCGAGATCTCGAGATAATATCTCAAGATCTCGAGAAACTATCTCAAGATCTCGAGATAATATCTCAAGATCTCGAGATAAGCATATATAATCGGTGTCACCCTTTGATCATTAGCATGAATTCATTCAAACTGTTTATTCACTTGTCACATCTTTTCCGACTGCAACATATTCGTGCCCCCCCCCCCCCCCACCCCCCAATAACAATTACACGAATCCACTTCTGTCACTCAGAAAACTTATCAACCAATCACCTTGTTGCGAAGTTATGAGAGCCCACCAACTCTCAGCCCAGCACTACCAGCACTAATATAAACCGAGTCCCGTCATCCGAACTTGCACTTGCTTGTGTCCTGTTCCCACTCCAAACCCAAAGTGTCAACCTAGCACCCGGTACCTCCTCGTGCATACTGTAATGTTTTTTTTACCCTAAAACTCAACGATTTCTCACTTCTTTTCCTCCCAGCCCATGCTGATTGTAGTGATGTTTACCCTAAAACACAAAGTTTAATCACTACTTTACAAGACACACACCCATAAATACTAAATATTTTCTTCCAGCTCCACATTGAATGGAGTGATATGTACCACAACTCACAGAGTTTACTCACTATTTTGTAAGACACAGACCCGTAAATACAAATAGCTCTCCCAGCTCCACGCTGAAAGATTTCATCCCCACTCCCTTGGTGGATTTTTCACCTACTTTCGACTTTGCTGACTGAGACATACAACATAAGTTTAACCCCATTCCCGCGTCCATTTTGACCGAGCAAATCGACGGTGCTACCCGATGTATAATAACCCTACACCAGCGACAGCTATAAACCTACCCTAGGATTCCCTTTCCTCTCGTTGGTTTGAAAAGCCTGGTTTAGGCGTAACTAGTTATCTCCAGCGGATACTGCTTCCGGACGAGTGATTAAGGACCTCACTTATTACCAACGTCAGTGTTAGGAAAGGGCTTACCCAGTATAAGGCTGCAGATGCTAGGCAAAACCGTGAATTTATGGTCAATACCCAGCAATCTCCTGACACACAGGAGCCGTTCTCACAATTACACACCCAAGCTGAAACTCATAATCCTGAGCCCAAGGGGCGAATAGAATCTCCCTCCTGTGAATCCCAAACGTGACATGATGGGCATGGCTAACATTGTTTCCACACAAAACCCAATTACATGTAGTAATGAAAAGATTGACCTGTCGCCCGACAAGTCTCAACGGTCCATACACCTTTCACACTCCTCCAGAGACATACCCGAAAGTGACAACTCCAATGGTGATGTATACAGTCCCGCGCATATATAGAAGGACAACTTGAACCCGATTCCCAGTATCTCCGAACAAGATGAAGCACCCTCAACGTCGTTTACTGCCACCCTTAAACAGCTGCAACATGACACCCCAATTAACCATACGATCCTCCGTGATCATATACTCTCACCCGCTCACAGGAGATTCCCCAGTACTTGTGACCTCACCCCCAACGTCAACTCATGAATCGACAGTAATACAGGACATCCCGTCCCATAAGATTGATTGGTCTCCTATGTTCTCATCGGCTGAAACCCATTCCAACCTGGGAAACCTTAATTTCGCCATCCATGAGAGCATAGTTCCACCAGGACCACGAGCCACTCCCTCTTAACTCACAAGATGACACAGACACACACCCAATTTATGAGAGCAACATCTTGCCACCCAAACCCCGATAGCGCACCACACCATTGATTTGTCCTCCAACAATACCCAACTATGAATACACGTTTCATACTTCTCCAGTGGGACTACCAACAATACCCCTCAAATCAACACCACTGCGAGCCATCCTGCAATGATAGTCGAAACTCAAACCCGTGAACATACCGCCCGGTTTGACCTATCGCTGCTGCAGCTTCCAAAAAATGTTTGACCCAATTGGCGGTCCTCCCAAATAAGCGAAAGTGTCTCTCCCGCCAAACAGTGAACCCCGCAATGTTCTGTTGAAAAGATGTCCCCGCGACATTTGAAACAATAAGTAGCACCCCACTTTCTATTTTGCTACTCCCGGTCCCATAAAGGGATTTCCTCCCAAAGATACCCATAGTAGCATCCCCACCGCAGATTAACTGGCCATCTGGTGCCTCCCTCCAGCCTATATCAAACAAACCCCTCTTGGGACGCAACAATAGTTTCCCTTCCTCCTAGTACCCTAAAAGGTAAGTGGGACCCTCCTCAAGAGGACTGAAGCCTGCCAATGATATAAGGGAAAGATGCTCTCATCACACAAGAGCATCACCTGCCCCTACCTGGTTATAACACATCCACTCCCTCCTTTTCGCTACTCCGTTTCCCACAAAGAGCCCCTTTCCCGACAGACCCGAGTAGCTCCCTTGATCAGCGATTTATCGGCAATCATGGATGGCGAAATTAAGGTTTCCCAGGCTGGAATGGGTTTCCGTCGGTAAGAACATAGGGGAACAATCAATTTATTTATTTATTTATTTATTTATTTATTTATTTATTTATTTATTTATTTATTTATTTATTTGTTGTTGTTTAAGGTCACATATTTCTGAGCAATGGCTAATCATGACCATGACAGTTTTACGGGTGGAGGAAGCCGGAGTACCCGAAAAGAACCACCGAGCAACGGCGAGCAACTGTCAGCTCCCCAACATATTAACTCCACACAAGCAGGGTCGGCTTTGGTTGAAGGCAGGTGTACCATCGACATACAGTACGCCTTAGTACACAGCGCCACCGTGCCCCCACGTAGGCAATGGGGGTGAAGTGTGTTTCCTAAGGACACAACGCGGTTGCCGAACCAAGGACCTCTCGGCTTGTAGCTCGCACGTATACCTACTGAGCCACGGCGCCCCCAGGACCAATCAGTCCTGTGATATGGGATGTTCTCTATTACTGTCGGTTCATGAGTTGACATTGAAGATGGGGTCACAAGTACTGGGTGGGGGGGGGGGATCTCCTGTGACCGGGTGAGAGTATGGGATCACGGAGGATCTATTGTTAATTGGGGTGCCATGTTGTAGCTGGTTGAGGGTGGTAGTAAACGACTTTGAGGGGGCTTCATCTTGTTCGGAGATACTGGGAATCGGGTTCAAGTTGTCTTTCTTTATATGCGCGGGACTGGATACTTCAGTGTTGGAGTTGTCACTTTGGGGTATCTCCCTGGATAAGTGTGAAGAAAGGTGTATGGACCGTTGAGACTTGTCAGGTGACAGGTCAATCTTTTCATTACCACATGTAATTGGGTTTTGTGTGGAAACAATGTAAGTCATGCCCATCTTGCCACGTTTGGGGTTCACCGGGAAGGGGGGGGGGGGGGTAATTCCATTCGCCTCTTGGGCTCAGGGTTATGGGTTTCAAGTTTTCAATTTGGTCCCGGGGGACAGGAGATTTCTGGATATTGACCATAAATTCACGGTTTTGTCTGGCTTCTGCAGCCTTGTACTGGGCATACCCTTTTCTAACAGTGACTCTGGTAATCCGCGAGGGCCTTAATCACTCGTCCGGAAGCATTATCCGCAGGGGATTACTAGTTACGCTTAATCCAGACTTTTCAAACCAACGAGAGGAAAGGGAATCCGACGACAGGTTTATAACTATCGCTGGTGTAAGGTTATTATACACCGAGTAGCATCGTCGATTTGCTCGGTCAAAATGGATGCGGTATGGGGTTAAAGTTATGCTGCATGACGGGTCTGTGAAATAACAGCGTGTCAAGAGACGATGTGTCTCAGTCTCCAGAGTGGAAAGTAGGTGAAAAATCCACCAAGGGAGTGGGTGATTGGTTTCACTGTGGGGGTGAAACCTTTCAGTGTCGAGCTGGTGGAGCTATTTGGTATTTTCGGGTCTGTATCTTGCAAAGTAGTGAGTACACTTTGTGAGTTGTGGTAAAAATCACCCTTTTTCAATGTGGAGCTGGAAGGAAATATTTGGTATTTATGGGTGTGTGTCTTGTAGTGAATAAACTTTGTGTTTTAGGGTAAAACTCACTACAATCAGCGTGAAGCTGAGAGGAAAAGAAGTGAGAAAACTGAGTTTTAGGGTAAAAAGCACTACAGTATGCACTAGGAAGTACCGGTTACAGGATCAACACTTTGGATTTGGAGTGTTAGACAGACACAAACTTTTCATCTTGTAGGTTAAAGTCGCTACAGTAGGTACTGGGAGGTACAGGGTGCTGGGCTGAAACTTTGGGATTGGGGTGGGAACAAGACACCAGCAAGTGCAAGCTCGGATGACGGGACTCGGTTTATATTAGTGCTGGCCTGAGATTTGATGGGCTCTCATAACTAACACGCAACAAAGTGGTTGGTTGATAAGTTATTCACTTTTCTGTGTGACAGGAGTGGATTCGTGTAATTGTCATGGGAGGCATGAATATGTTGCAGTCGAAAAAGATGCGACAAGTAAATAAACAGTTTGTGTGACAGGAGTGAATTCATGCAAATGATCAAAGGGTGACACCGATTATATATGCTTATCTCGAGATTTCGAGATATTATCTCGAGATCTCGACATAGTTTCTCGAGATCTCGAGATATTATTTCGAGATCTTGAGATATTATCTCGAGATCTTGAAATATTATCTCGAGATCTTGAGATAGTTTCTCGAGATCTTGAGATATTATCTCGAGATCTCGAGATGTTATCTCGAGATCTTGAGATAATTATCTCGAGATCTCGAGATAGTTTCTCGAGATCTTGAGATATTATCTCGAGATCTTGAGATATTATCTCGAGATCTTGAGATATTATCTCGAGATCTTGAGATATTATCTCGAGATCTCGAGATAAAAAAAGTATTGAGGGTGGCCTAAATCAGCCACCGTAGTAACGGGCAAATACCATAATAGAAATAATTCAGTCAAGATTCTGGAAACTGACCTGAAGCCCAGTGTTATGCCCCTGGTGAATAATATAAACCCGTGGATCTATACAGTAGCGTAGAAAAACAAAGATGAGGTAAACCGTGTTATGACCAACACAGAACATATCGCAGGGGGAGACCACCACGAGAGGGTTTGTGAATTTACTGTTGGTGTCGGGGATAAAAACCATCATAAGCCCCCCACCCCCACCCCCACCCCCACACTCACGTTTCTACGTCACTGGATCGATAAAGTACGTGTGGTATTTGTTTTTCTTTCATGACCGCACAAATTGGATAATCGTTCTTTTTCTTCGCAACACTTGCTTTTTCAGGCCGGCACAAATAAAGTGAACGTTCGTTTTGTTAGGGAAAATAGGACGAGCGATTTTTCGCTCGCCTAGACTCTTACAACTCAGACAAATAGCCTTGTATTCGTCAAGTTTCCAAGAACCATAATTATGATGATGATAAAACCCCATTTTATCTCTTTTTTCAATTGTTTATTGACGTAATTTTGAGCCACGACTTCACAATTCTCTTTTTAATCCCATGTGGATAGGGGATACCAGGCTTGATTGTTATATACGATGATATACATTATTGCGATTTCGTGAAGCTGGATTTCAATTGGCAAAAAAATATATTGGGGTGGGTGGGAGTGGTAGGATAGATCAATAGATAGGGGAAAAAATAAAGATTGTTCATTTACCTTTGAATTGTGTTAGATGAAGTGGATAAAACCCTGGCAAAGAATTGTTGTGATGTAATACACTGTGGAAAGGGCTCACCAAGCCCTTTCCACCAGCGTGTTACACCACATCACTTCAGCTTCATTATCGAAACTCGTGCAGCAATAGGCGAAGTAATCTGCGTTTCTCATCTCAGCCTTTGCATATCAAGGGTGAACATATCAGCATTATTTCTACCTTTCTCTTGCTTAACAAACCTGAAAACATTAACTGTCCGAAAATGTTAATACAATCTCATTTTGGGTCACCCTGATTTCTTATCTGTACAGTACTGCTTCTTTCGGGATGCCTCTTAGGAACTTTTTGAACAATAATTGCCAGGCTCTTCCACCCAACTATAAAACCCACTCTTAGTGGGGGTTTTTATATTTATTTAGTTATTCATTAAAATTTTAACGATACTTTAACAGCCAAGGTCATATCGTATCAGTGACAATTTTACAGGTGGAGGAAGCCGGAGTACCCGGAGAGAACCACCGAGCAACGACGAGCAACTGCCACTGCCAGCTCCCCCACATCGTAACTCCGCACTGCAGCACAGGCAGGGTTAGATTGCTTGAAGAAATCCGCACCATCGACGTGCAGTACGCCTTAGTATACGGCGTCATCGTGCCCCCTATGTGGACAATCGGGGTTAAGTGCCTTGCCCAAGGACACAACGTGGGAGTCCGAATCGATCGCTCAGACGGTCACCCATCCAAGGATAAATCGGGCTCGACGTTGCTTAACTTTGGTGATCTGACAAGAACCGGTTACCACAACGCCACGCCCCCCCCCCCCCCTCCCGTAGGTGGTGGAAATGAAAAATATGAACAATGAAGTGCATGGGATGTCAGTTATGTTGGTATCCAGTTATCAAACACTTCAGCCCTTTGAACACTGGTGATATCTTCCACGTCAGTACAATGGAAGCAGTTATTATTTCGGGATAGACCAATTAATATTTTTCAATGTGCAGCCTTGAGGAAAATATTGATTGGTCTACCCTACATTCTCATAGAAGCCATCATACTTAACCCTTTACCCAACGTAACGGCCAAAACCCACCAGCGCTATTCTTAAAAATCGCCAATTAATTTTCATTATTTGTCTCAAAAACATAGGTTATGACCCCTCGTTGGAACGAGCTCGTTGAGCTCGTTCCAACGAGGGGTCATAACCTATGTGTTTGAGACAAAAACAATGAAAAATTAATTATTCAAGAATATTTTTTGCAAGTGTCGTCTGCTTTTCGTTTTAGGTAATGGATTAATGAAATCATGACATATCAGATCCATGGGGTGGAAAAACGGTCTCTCGAGTTCAAAGGATTAATATAAAATAACCAAGTGTAACAGCTAGGTAGGTGTGTTTCACTGTCAAACATTATCGTTAAAATTAAGGTAGACGTACTGGCGGCCAGTTGCCGTTAATTCTACCGTAAACTTTACCGTAATGACTGTGACTCCGTAAAGATTCCTCATATGAAAACTGAGTGAATAGAGGTCACATACAGTGGAGCATCGCCTTTTTCAGAACAAACGCATTCTACTGTTTATTCCTGATTTTGAAAAATGGCTTCGTCCATGACGAAAGATGCCTTGTTTTATAAGACTCATTTTTAAAGTAAACTAAGGCCCCACAAAGTAGATCTTCTGTGGTGATGTATTTCATCCCTTGAGTGCAAGAAGGCCTTCAATGCTAAAGCATTGCAAAGCCGTGTTGCAGTCAAGGGTCAAATTTATTAAGTTTATTAATTTGGGTAAAATGTCAGACATAAACCATTTTATTTGTATTTTTTTAAAGTTTGCATTGGTTATAAAAAGGGCGCATGTGGCAGCCAAGAGGACCATGCGGGAGGGCCTTCTTTTTAGGCCTAATTAGTATTTTGAAGACAATAATTGTTGTACTCTAAATGGCAAACCAAGAGCCTTCTCGTGTGATGAAGTAAAGTATAGTTCTAGATCGACCTGAAAAAGGTCCGTATTGCCAAACGTAGTTAAATACGGCAGTTTCACCGTTATATTTTACGGCACACATCCCCGCAACTGGGTTGCCAGTACTTTACCGCATTTTAACAGTAATTTTTTACAGTACAGGTAAAAATATATGCCCCCCCCCCTAAAGAATGTCTGAGAAATTATCTGCAGATAGACGTTCAAAATCAAACCAAACAGTAGATGTTGGCCTTGATATTCCAATTTAGTTGTCATTTATGGTCCTTCCTAATGTTGTCAGCGCCATTTATTTGCTGAATCTTCTGGACATAAGTATCAAGTGCTTGCAAGTGTTTCATTTTCTGTGATGAACGTTACACCTGAATATTTTACTGTTTTCTAATTTATTTCTTTTCTTTACGATTATGTGCGGACAAGGTGATTTAGGCTGCATCGGTTGGAGTAATTTTGTTTCGTTTGTTTGACAAATTCATAATGAGAACCGTTGCGGACGTGACAACCGTTACTTTTTCCCAGTTCCTTATTCGACACTCGTTATCAACCGATTTCATCGGTTGATAACGAATGTCGAATAAGGAACTGGGAATAAGTAACGGTTGTCATGCCCTCGTGCTGCTTTACTGCAACCACTCTGAAACATAAATATCCATCATTGTCGTAAAACGGCGTACCATGCTAAACCGCATTCTCCTGGGAGCCACTAGAGTTGGTCGTCAGAAAACTGAATGAAAATGCAATGGATCTGTGATAAGTATCACATTCCCAACTCTGCTTGTTTCAAGTTCCCTCTTGATATTAGCAGAACCGTGAATGAAACGTAGTTGCCAAAGCGTAGAAGCGAGAGGGCGAGAAGGCGAGAGGGCAATTCTACCTATGTTTATGTCGGAAAATTGATTTTGTTTTAATTACACGATGTCAATGGTTCGTTTATCCTAAAAATAGTGGCCAGTTGTTTGATACAACGCTTTTAGACATATGTGTTCTTTAAATTTCCAGTGGACTTCTATGCTAGAGGTCCCGAGTTCGATCCCCGACCGGGACGACCCGCGTTGTGTCCTTGGGCAAGGCACTTTATCCCGGTCGCCTACATGGGGACACGATGACGCCGTGTACTAAGGCGCACTGCACGTCGATGGTGCACATGTCTTCAACCGATGTAACCCTGCTTGAGCGGAGCTTGTACAGAGTTAGAATGTTGAGGAGCTGACAGTTGCTCATCGATGCTCGGTGGTTCTTTCCGTTTACTTCGGCTTCCTCTACCCGAAAAAATGTCACGGTCGCGATTAGCCATTGTGCATAAGTATGTGACCTAAAACACCAATAAATAAGTAAATAATATCTAAACCAGTTAGGGGTTGTAAAAATCCCATTTAACTGGTTGAGTGTAAGAAACTACAATCAGGGCTTTCAGAAAAATGAGGGTACCAGAGCAAAAGCCAACATTAACCTTCCTCATATCTCATATTCATTTAAACGCAAATAATATTTTGTTTATATAAATCTGCTTATTACAAATTATTGGAGAGTGCTGTAGGCACTGTCCAATAATTTGTATGAAACAAATTTTGAATACGAAATTCAGACCCCCAAAATAATCCCATCCTCAACCAGTTAATACCGAAGGGGAACGAACCTATAATGACACGCGACCAAAATTTGCACCAAAATGCCTGAAGGAAAAAAAAATTCTTAATGGCATTGTCATGATGGATGATGTAGATAGACATCCGATTCACAATGCACCGATGATACTCATTGCAGTTTTTCAACACATTTGTTCTCCCCAGATGAGTTTATAGCGTACTTTAATTCGCAGCCATGACAGACAAATTAGCACATCATCACACGAGCTTTATACAGCGAAGAGATTTTAGTTGCGTTTTCAAGAATGCTTACCATGTCTTAGGAAACGAAGAAAAGAAACTTTAAAACGGTAAGCTGTGAAAGTACTTACAGAACATCTGCTGTCGAGTGGTCGAAATCCACTCTTTGGGAGAGATGTCCACGAATGCGTTTACCAGGTTATAAAAATCATCATCAGCAAAATTTTAATTAATGAAGCGGGTTATAGCGGGTGCTTCGTTAATTAAATTTTTGATGATTATTCCTATAATTAGCGTTTCGAAGCTAATATTATTGCGTACGTGGAATTATTGCCCATCCATGGAAAGTAACCAGTCCGCAGTACTGTACAGTGCTGTTATTACAGCAGCAGAAAAAGACGGTCGACTGAATCACGAATACGTCGCGATCTGGTCAAATTATCCGCACACTTTCCTCCCCACAACACTGTAGAAACTTTCTATCAAAACAAGCATACGAGATCATTGAATTTCAGGTGCTATTGTCGTTTGCTTTTTGTCTTGAACCTAGGCACATCAAAATGACAGTTTTTATGTATGGGGAAAAATGCAACCCTCGGAGCAAGAAGCACTTACCCGGGCAACTTTTGAGATTTATTTGTCTGCGTGGGAACATCGCTATCTTCTTGTTCTGCTTGGATAAAAAGTTCGGACCTACAAATACCCTCATACCAAGGGATCTATGGAACCTCACAATTCACAACCCATACTCTCCTCGAAACGTGTTATACAATTTCACATACGTGGATTTCCAACCCCATATAGTCCCCATTTAACGCCCTTCACATATAGCAGAGCATTCTGAATAGAACACGGTCCCTAGAGCACACCTCCGTGCCGACCCTCAACAGCCACCTTAGACATACAAGATGGCGGCTGCATGAAACAAAATGGACGAGGGAAACGCATGTTAGCCTAACAACACGTAGATCGTATGCGCACCCAAACTACATAACACCCATGACAATGGCGTCAAAACATGACTGTTCCAAAAAGCCACCACGCCAAGACACGTGACATACAAGATTCCCCGTGGAGTGACATCACTTCCTGCTCATCCAATTCCTCCCCAAAGAGGATGAAAGTGCCTGATATATTACTTTCTTAAATAGAGCGTAAGATTATTTATTCAATTAGCATTAGTATACACTATAACCAATATGGCATTTTTTTTCAAAATAAGTGGATATTTGAGTAAGTAGTAGAGCATGTACCCGAACGGGCCCGGTTGGCAGGACCCCGGGCATGACCCCGGAAGTGACGTCATAGTCATGTGACCTAGTGACGCCATGCTGTGTTGTCATGGTAATCCGTGTGAGCGGCCATCTTGTGACGTCATCACCATAGTGATACGTGATGTGAGTGCGCATGCGCAGCGCGTGTTGTTAGGGTGATACGTGTTTCCGTCGTCCATTTTGTATACTGGAGGTGATTTTTGTGAATAGTGCTGGCCGTTTTTTGGGGCAAAGAGGTTTTGCCGTTACGTTGGGCAAAGAGTTAATAGGGGGACATGAAACTCAAAAAAGAGAGGAATCTTTGTCAACATCGGTGTTATAGCTCTTCTGGACAGGAGGGTTAGTGATAAGTGAATCCTACATCCCTTAACCCTTCACCTAACACGAGAGGCAGATGACACTTGTAAACAAAATTCTTGAATAAATAATTTTTGCCTTACAAAACATAGCTTATGACCCCTTATAGGAACGAGCTCAACGAGCTCGTTACAATAAAGAGTCATAGGCTAAGTTATTTAGAAATAAATTAAAAAATAAATAAACTGTTGCTGAACCACTCTACAAATACACGATATGACAATACCATGCAGGGCACCATCGTTGAAAACGTTAACAAGGGGCGATGTGGTAGACTACAGACAACATTAACAGTTATTATGGTGAAATGTTCTCTTAGAATGACTTATTTACAAAATGTATGAAAAGTGCCAACCAAATTTTGAAAATGATCTTTCGGGTTGACGCTTCTTGATGCAGTCACTAATAGTGCTAAAATCCGTTATCTGGCGATTTATCCATTTTGGTGAAAAAGCTATATGTTGTTTTCGAAGCATTCCATCCAATCAAATTGACTTTTAATTCTCAAGATATATAGCCTTTTAAATTTACGAACATCCTTTTCCCACGTACCGTATATTACAGCGCCGCGACAGCTCCACAATCTTACGATGTGCGTAGATCTTTTAGTGTCGAGACTCGAGCTATCTGGTACAGTAATTTATATTCCAGCACATAACAAAGTTATCCATTGAAACAAATATGATCTCCGTGTTTTCAATATCCTGTTTCAAGGAAATGAATATTAAATTATTTTAACCAACAACTACGAGTGTCAAAATGAAGATGTATTTTGTCATTTACTTTTTTATTTATGAGAATACCCATTGTATTCGCCCCGCATCCCCACTTGTCGCTAGGCCAGTAATTCGCGAATCCAGACTGGCTGAAAATTTTCGTCATTGGAAGAGGTTTACAGGAAAGTTAGCTCCCCTCAATTTTCTAAATTTGTCAGTAAAATTAACACTAAGGGTATGGGAATTTCATGCTGAATTGAAATGTCGAAATGTTAGCGAAGCTGTATATCGATGTGTGAACCATGACACAAACTACAAGTATTGTCCTGTCGAGTAGTATAAAATACAATAGTTGGCTTTTAACCCTTTTACTGCCACGCCCACTTTCTCCATATATGGATGACCTCGATGTAAGCCTGTATGCGAGGAAGTTTAATAAAATTTATGACATACTTGAAACTCTATCATCTGATTACTTGTTGGAAAGGGCTCTCTGAGCCCTTTCCAACAATTAATCAGATGGTAGGTTTGATCTGAGCATACCAGAACGTATAGATAATCATTATAAAATAGGTGACAATAGTTGCTTGCAGCAGCGAAAGTGTTAACAGTATTTTTCCCAATCGGTTTGAACGTTTGACTATTATTCCCTGTTTGAAAATAAGAAATTATAATAATAAATTGATTTCTCGAAATTACTAATTCTAGTAGGGGTTATTGCAATGAATGGTTTCCTGATACGCGGATAACAGGTTATTTGTTACTTTCTTCCTAAATTCATTCCTATTGGCAATGTTTCCGGGCGGCTTGGTCTAAATTGTTCCAAACTTTAGGGAGTGCAAAAAAGGGTAACCTATCTAGAGCGTTAGTTCTGGTTCCATCTACGCGTAGAAGCCCCGATTGCCTTGTATTCGTGCCTCGCAAGTCATCTGATACATTGAAGAAATGTTCAAAAGATCGGGGAAGCGCACTATTTTTCCAGTCGAACGTAAAAAGGCAAACCTGCAGTTTAAACAAGTCCGTAGTTGCAAGTATTTTATCCTTTGTAAACAGTAGATCTGTATATGAGTTATACTTTTTGTTGTTTATGATTCGAAGGGGGCGTTTTTGTACTTTCAGAAGCTTATTAACCCCTTTGGCGTTTCTCCACATGTGGATACCATAAAGAAGATGACAATACACAAGTGCATAATAAAGCGTTTTCATGACTGCGTGAGGTAGTTTTAACTTCATTAAGTGCATAGTTTGCCCAACGAATCGAGGAGCAGATTTTCGATATATGAAACTCATGATAGATTTTTCAACAATGTTTATTCCTAAAAAAATCAGGGATTTTTCTTTTCGTGAGTTCCAACTCGTTTAATTGTCTGATTATTTGTAGAAATATTTAAATGGGTTCCACAATTTCTATTGCGAGTTGGCTTAATAACAATATACTTAGTTTTGCCGAACACCAATCGAACAGTTTGTTAAGTTCATGATTGAAATGCGTGGCTAAGTCAGTTTAGCTAGGGACCGAGTTGTGCACGGATGTGTCATCTGCAAACGAGAGTAGATTTAGAGACGTAGACCGACTAATGTCATAGAATAACATGGGCCCGAGTACAGGGCCTTGTGGAACGCCACAGGTTATTGGGGATGTGTCACATTTGGCTGCACCGTACTTCACATATTGCGCCCTGCCTGAAAGGTAACTTCTAAACCAATTGTTACTGACCCCCCCCCCCCCCTGAAGCCATATCTTTCAAGTGTAGTTAACAAAATATCATGGTTTATTGTATCGAAGGCATTGGAGAGGTCCAGGCACGCAGCCAAGATTATATTCTTACTGTCCTTATTATTTTCCAGTCTTATAGTTTGAGGAGTTGCATCACTGCATGTATAGTAGCGTGACTTTTCTTAAATCCATATTGATGATAATATAGGATGTCAAACATGTCTAAATATTTCATTGCTCTGTTGCAATACTTTTGAAAACGCTGGCAATTTACTTATAGGCCTATAGTTATTGAAGCTATGTTCATCTCCTGCTTTGAAAACAGGTGTCACTTTAGCTATCTTCATTTTATTTGGAACTACGCCTTGGAGAAATGAGTTGTTTATGATATGGGCCAAAGGCGAAGCTATATGTTGATAGTTTGCTTAAGGATATTGGTGGTAATACCGTCGCAGTCTTCACTATTTTTAGGCTTGAAGAAATTAGTAACATTAACTATTTCTTGCTCGTTTGCCGGGTTGATAAAAAGTTATTTAAGGAATTATTGTCAAGAAAATGTTTCTGTGGTTTGTTTATTTTTTTCACTGGTACATTTACCTCTATTGGCAAAAAATGCATTAAATTCATGGGCTATCTCAAGAGGGTTGTTTATTTCTTTGTCGTTTTCTATTAGAAAAAACTCCGGTAGAGTGGCACAACGTTTAGTCCAATTTTTAGATTCATTTAAAATTTGCCAAGTTTTACGCATATTGTTTCCATTTTCTAATAGTATATTTTATAATCCATTGCTTTGCTTTGCATTTTAATTTTGTCGAAGATCATACAGTAACTTTTGTAGTTTTTAATATTTTGTTCAGTTGGCAATTTAATTTTTTTATTATAGAATTTTAGATTTATTGTTTGAGGAGATTATAAGTCCTTTCTTCATCCTCAGAAACCTTTTCCGTGGTCGACGATTTGTGAGAGGAAAAGCCGTTTCGTAGGCAGATATATAAATATTGAGAAAAGTGTTGTATGCCAATTAAGTTGGGAGCACGGTGGCTCAGTGGTAGACTGTTGGACTTCCATGCTAGAGGTCCAGAGTTCGATCCCCGTCCGGGACGACCCGCGTTGTGTCCTTGGGCAAGGCACTTTATCCCGGTTGCCTACATGGGGTACGATGACACGCCGTGTACTAAGGCGTACTGCACGTCGTTTGGTGCACATGTCTCCAACCGCTGTAACCCTGCTTGAGCGGAGCTTGAACAGAGTTAGAATGTTGAGGAGCTGACAGTTGCTCGTCGATGCTCGGTGGTTCTCTCCGGGTACTCCGGCTTCCTCCACCCGTAAAACTGTCACGGTCACGATTAGCCATTGTGCATAAGTATGTGACCTTAAACACCACTAAATAAATAAATGAATAAATAGTATGCCAAGTTTTGGTAGTTGCTTTCAAAAACGGGAGAAAAGTCACTTTGGGAAAGATACGTTCTGGAAAGGGCAACATTATCTGAATTGATTTCACGCTTGAGTAGAATCGGCCCCTCGTCTTTCAAAGAGCAGTCTGATTCTATTTGGAAAATACCGAAATGGTCCGAGACATCCTGTAATGATTATACTTGATACTGTTGATGATAAAATATTGTTTGAAAAGATATGATCAATTAAAGTGGCAGAGTGAGGAGTTACTCTTGTCGGTTTAGTGATAAACGGCAAGAAACCCTGACTAGTTAGTATATCTAAATATTCGTCAGTTTTTTGCGTGGAGACTAGTTTTTAACAAATCAATATTAACCCTTTACCTAACATGAAAAGCAGACGACACTTGCAAAAAAAATTCTTGAATAACTAATTTTTTTCATTTTTTGTCTCAAAAACATAGGTTATGACCCCTCGTTGGAACGAGCTCGTTCCAACGAGGGGTCATAACCTATGTTTTTGAGACAAAAAATGAAAAAATAATGAAAATTAACTGACGATTTTTGAGAATAGCGCTGGCCGGTTTTGGCCGTTACGTTGGGTAAAGGGTTAACCCTTTCAACTCTAGTAGTATCTTCCACGCCAGTTCAATGGCAGCAATTAGAAGAGTCCATATTCATTATTTGGGGTAGACCAATCAATATTTCCAATGTGCGGCCACGAGGCTGCACGTTGCAAATATTGATTGGTCTACCCCACACATTTACTGAACAGCCATCCTATTTAATGACGTTATGACGTATCATGTTGCTGGCCGGAAAACCTGACGCTAGGGTTTAAAGGGTTAAAGTCACCCATTATATAAGATTTTTTGTTTTCACTATTTATTTTATCAGTTATTTCACTTAATTTAGATAAGAATAGATCAATATCTGCTTTCAGTTGAGTATTGGGTCTGTAGATTACCCCAATTAGTTTAGTGGACCTCATACTTTTAATTCCAGCGAAGAGAGACTCAATAACATGTGGGGTGAACACGGATAGATCATTACGTATTTTGAAAGCTATGTCCTGTCTTATATACATTCCAACCCCACCACCTCCATCAGCTCCATCGGGCCTCGTATTTTTAATAAGATGGTGGTAACCATTCAGAGTATAAGAACAGTTTGGAGGAATTTGAAATATCTCAATAAGGCCTATAATGTCGAAAAGAGTTTTGGTGCCTTGTGTTTCAAACAGTAACTCGTTTAGTGGTTCCAATGAACCTTAAGACTTTGGCAGTTCGAATGAAAGATAGAAAAATGTACTTGTTGATTTCCAGCTTTAAATGGAATTTCTTTGGGTAAGTAATATTTACAATCATTTTGGATTACGTTCAGAGGACAGGCATCTGAAGTGGGGGTTTCGCATAATTTTTCATTATTCGTACGTTTGAAATCTTAATCTAAATTATTCTGGATCCTGTCCAATGTAATGTTACGCGCCATCATTCAATATCATGCCACCAAGTCGAATGGTCAAAAAATAACGTTCGATCCCAGAAAGACAGTCTACAGAAAGAAAGGAAGAATATGTAAAATCCATTCTCATTGCTTGGATTTCAGGAACTTACTTGAATGGAAGGGGTCAACGACAAATTTATTCACAGTTATCTCCGATTTGCACATGGTCGAATATGGTGTTGGAAGTATCTGATAAACGGACCAGTGAAGGAACAAGAACAAAAATAAGAACAGATATGCATTATTCGCCAATATGTGCACAAGTGACGAATAATTAACATCTTAACTGAATAAATGGATTCACAAGAAAGTGAAGAGAAAAAAATGAAAATGAAGGAGGTGGCGAGGGATCCGGTCCATTGTTAACCGACTGGGCATTTTGTTTTATAGCAAAACTCGCATCTGATTTCGGCTAATTGACACTTTAGAAAGTTTGTTTTCAGTTCAAAGCGACGGAAAGCAGGCAGAATTGTAAATAACAGAACTGATAAATCAATAGTTTTCTTGGCAATCAATGATAAGTTGGACTACTCCCCTTATATTGTATCATTACGGGTCTGCTTTGTAAACAAATGAATGCCGGTAGGAAAATATGAAACAACACTAATTTAAGTACAACACTCATTTGAGGTGTTACAATTGAACGTCGCTTTCGTACGTTGTCATAATAAATATGTTTCGGGAAGTTTAGTTGACGAATTCGATGTCACATGACGCTCAGCAAAAACGATATTAGCCTTGACTAAATCTTCGCCTAATATTGTTCTCACTTCGTCTCATTTGAGACCATAACCGCCAACGAAACACCCATAACTTATAGTATACCCTTGAAACAACTGACAGCATCTTTTCGCGTCCGGCCAAGTATTATAGTTGATTATTAAGTAGATACCAAGATTTTGTCTAGGGTCCTATGACCTCTGCATTCTTTGATACATACGGCTGATAAACTCCCAGACTCGTCTGATACGGGTTGAACATGGCTGATACAAGTTACATGAACAATTATGGAGCGTGATTCCTCTTGCCAATGGAATTGTTTACGTTTCGATTTGTATTTCTTTACATTTTGAAGAATAAATGAATAACATCGAGTTTTAAACTGATTATTCATTAACCCTTTACCTAACGTAACTGCCAAAACCGGCTAGCGCTACTCACAAAAATCGCCAATTAATTTCCATTATTGTTTTCATTTTTTGTCTCAAAAACATAGGTTATGACCCCTCTTTGGAACGAGCTCGACGAGCACGTTCCAAAGAGGGGTCATAACCAATGTTTTTGAGACAAAAAATGAAAAAAATATAGTTATTCAAGAATTTTGTTTGCAAGTGTCGTCTGCTTTTTTTGTTAGGTGAAGGGTTAAAATACAAGCTTCAATAGTGTATTCTTTATGCAATCAAATTCAGATGAGTCGAACAGTGAGAGTCTATGTTAATATTTGCAAGTGCGAAATATGCGAAACTGCTGGAACGTGACAACCGTTACTTATTCCCAATTCCTTATTCCACATTCGTTATCAACCGGTTTTGTCGGTTGATAACGAATGTCGAATAAGGAACTAGGAATAAGTTACGGCTATCACGTCCACGAAACTGTTTGTCAATGTGGAAGGTGTTTCTGTTCATAACTCAATGATCTTAGCAAACTCTGACAAAAACGTTAACAAATTCTGGCTAGAAATTTCCAGAATATTATATTAATTCCTCAAACAGGGCAGGAGATTTGTATTTTTTCGCTTTTCGAAGAATAGCGAGAAAATATTGTCTTGTCGGCGTGACAAGTGTTAAACGTCAAGTTAGCATGGCAGATTTTAAGTGATTCGTTTATTCAGAACGTTTTGCTCATGAGTTGACGTCATTTTGTAAATGTTGTTTTTTTTTGTTGTATTACAATACGGAGCAGACGTTCAATTTTAATTTTTGATCAAATTAAAAAGTTTAATGTCTAGATCGTCACAAATATTTCTACACCTAGTGGTTTTATTTCTGAGCGTTGGTCCGAACACTCCCCAGATTTAGCTTCGCAAATGCCATTGGACCCAGATTTTCAGAGTTTTTTCCCTACATGCCACATGGGAGAAAATAAATTAAAGGGTTATTTATCCCTGTTTTTTCTGGGCGGCGTTGGTGCTGTTAATCGGGGAATATATTTTTTGTTTGACATGCTCCATACAACACATTGTATGTAACCTGCTTCTTTAAGGCTCATTTTGTAATATAGCCTCCAAACTTACTTTGTACAATAAATCGCTCCTGAGCTGGACTGTCTGGTTGCAAAAGGAATTTGTTTTGTTAATGTTTAACCCATAACAAAGATCAGTCTCATATTGTATTTTTTCGGCAATTGAGAGAATAAACAATGTGACCATATAAAGCAACGGGGCCAAAGAAGAGTGTTCTAAACTTAATCTGACCGAATTCACTGTGGTTCGAGAAAATGACCCCCATCCATATTTTCGAAATTAGTCTCAGTTTGTTGGACATGTGCTAAAAGAAAAAAACATAATATCATGGTCTATTTTGCAGTTTCCAACAAGAAAAATAGCATTGTGTACACTCACCCAAAATATAATTTACATTAAATTACGCAAATTGAGAAATGCATGTTTTGCACATCATCATCTGTACTCTTTGGTTAACTTTTAAAGTGTTGAGTATTTTCAATTTGTTTTCGCCGAGTCTAGTCATGGTTGCAACGAAGCAGCAATGACTGGACTTGATGAAAAATTCATATCAATTTAACTCAAGAAATCTTTGGTGAAAAACTCAAATCAATTTACAGGGGGTGGGGAGAATTGGATTAAATGTCCCAAATTATACTTATTTCAGTGGCAAGAGATATTTTGCTCTGGGCAGGAATATCCGTCAGCTACATGAAAGGAGTTAATGACCAATAAGAGAATAAAATAATGATAGATGAGGGTATTTTCGTCTAACTATTCGTCCCTTGAGTTTCAATGTGGTATATGTGCCAGTAGGCACATATACCACATTGAAACTCAGGGGACGTATTGCTAAAATGGGCAGAAAAAATCAGAACAAGTGTTCTGACGTATCTGAGACGATTCGACTGGGGGAAAAAAACGTGCACACGGAAATAAATTAAATTTAGTAACAGTTTTTGCCAAGTGGGCAATTATCTCTAACACGAAGTTATCCTGTTTTGTTTTAAAAATAACTATGTTATCAATGTATTATATGCTACATTATAAGATAACTCTATCAAATAATTTATTTATTTATTTACTTATTAATTTATTGGTGCTTAACGCCACATCAGCACCAAAGACTATATCGTGGCGAGAAAACACTAGAATGTAAAGAAGTATCACAATCAATGATGAGGTAAAATGATTGAATACAAATTGGATTTAATAAAAATAGAAATGTCAAAGAAAGGAGTTGAATGAGTGATGATACAAGGAAAGTCAATACCTTATACATCAATCTGGGAACTTAGACTCGAAGAGCGTAGTTTAAAATAATAGATATAATTTATTTATTTATTTATTGGTGCTTAACTTCGCAGTAGCATCTAACGTCTCAAATAATATTCAATATATTTTGTCACTGTAGATATACAGTTAAAACTAGAAGTCCTGTCATGAACTGTACGCTTATCTAGGTTTAATTGCGCGTAGGAATTGTGCGCAATTGCCATATCGAATGGCATCCAGAGCACGGCAGGTTCTCCTGGTTACTCATAGCAAACACAGGCAATGTTTCTGCCAATGGACCTCCGGGTTACCCGAAGGTCCATTGGCTGAACCATTGCTTGTGCACAGGCCATATGTACAGAATTTGATAGCCTTACAATGGTCATAACGCGTAGATTGAAGCGCAGATCGAAGTGCTATTTGTGCGCATTTCATGACAGGACTTCTAGTTTTAACTGTATCCTCTGAAGTAACGAGAGTTATGCCATGGCTGATAATTTTTGCCATTGGAAGAGATTTACAGGAAAGTTACTCACTTTAATTTCCTAAAGCTGAAAGTAAATTTAACACCAAGGGTATGGAAATTTCATATAAAATTGAAATTTCGAAATGTTAGCGAATTTGTATCATCGATAGGCGCATCATGTCACAAACTTCAGGCATTTTCCTGTAGAGTATTATAAAAATACAGAAGCTGGCTTTTTTTTACATTTGAGCGTTCGACTATTATTCTCTGTTGGAACCCATTTAAAAACAGGAAAATGGCTTTTTCCCCATCTTTTGTTACTCTGTTATTTTTTTAAATTTTATCAACAGTGTGCGCATCGTGATATATGTAATACACACAATGTCCTTTCCATTATTATAAAAGTCTAAGAGGTGCTAATTTTTTCTTAGGAAGAATAAAAACTCGGAAATTACTGTAAAAACACATTCGCCTAACAAAGAGCCAAAGCAGACCCTTACTCAGTGTTGGTAGATGCGTCATTCTACAAAAACTGAATGTTTATTTATTACACGCCTGTTCTATGACATCCCCATCTACAGCAGCACTAAACCGTGCGGAAAATGAAAGTCAGTTCTTCACATACGTGCAGAACGGAAATCGTTGACAGACTACTTTTAAATAGAAGCAATAGTTTTCTGGAATTTTCTACAAATCGAGCAGCGCAATTACAATTTGAATCGCTTGCGATAGCCGAAAATCGTCCCCCCGAGTTCCAATGTGTTCTATGTTCCAGTAGGCACATAGAACACATTGGAACTCAGAGGACGAAATGGTAACACGGGCAGGGATGTGGCTAGAGGGTTTCAGCTGGGGGGAAGGGGGGGGGGGGCACCGGTGTAAATTCCAACTGCGAGTGGTTTCGATAGGTGGTTGCACTGCAGCGCTGGGTGATATCTTTCAAAGTGATTATAGATATATATATATATATACATGCTTATGAACCCTTCTGAAAATTTTCACTAGTCCTGAAACGGAAAAAGCATCATTTATAATGTGTCTGGGTCAGAAAATTTACCGGATTGATGTCAGAGTCGAAATTTTGAGGCCATGTCAATTTTAGAGTAGGAAATTTGAAACTCAAGTTTCCAGTTGGAAATAAAAGATCAAAATTTCTCATCATTAGTTGGAATTTTAATATTTTTCATGAACAATGTCAATTTATTGAATTTCCAACTATTTGATTTTTGACCTCAGAATTTCCAACTACTGAAAAAAATACTCCTAGCTGGGGGTGAGACCCCCCCCCCCCCCACACCCCACTGTCGCCACATCCCTGAACACGGGTTCCCCTCGCAAATTTGGTTGGCGATAAAATGTGTTCTTTTTGTTGATAGTTGTCAAATAAATTGCTGAGTGTCCTTCTAATACTTTTTTTATAGACGCGAAGGCCCGTGGCCTCTCGTTCTATCCTTCCGCGCTGGCACTCGTGCCATATCGATTAACCCATTCACACACGCGTGTCATTCTGTGAATGTCCGGGGCAGATATCTTATTCAATAAACATTTCTCAAAGAATCTTCGGTTCTCATTTTGGAGATACTGAGAGGAGCAATTATCGGAATATAAGAGACCTTCTATGTATCTTGCTCTGTTTTTGAAATGAGAGATTCTTTGAACCAAAATGTCACTGGTGTGACGTGTCCGAAGACATACCACATAACAAAACCGTCTTTGTAATTCATAATTTTGTCAGGATACCCATTTTGTTTCAAATATTTTAACCTTATATAGATAAATGCCCTTATTTTGCTCGCTTAATATCCCATTTTAGCAGTGAACATATTTACATATCTTTCTCTCAAAGTCTTGTCCCAAGATTTTATGTCACTGGTGTAAACGCCGTGTTCAGAGAGGGAAGTCGACAAGGTTTTGCATCACGACTTTCAACAAAACAACAGAAAAGACGCAAAAATTAATAATGGCAACATTTCATCCAAATAATAATGTTGCAGTCACCTGTTCTCATTGAGGGCCTTCAGTTTTCACTTGATTACAGGGTATTGGGTTTTCTGAATATCACTGGTGTAACAACAAATTCTCAGTCTATAAGGATGAGTCAGTAAATTTCACAATGCCAGTTGGATGTATGTCTGAAGCCATATAATAAATCCATCAAGGGCTTAAGAATTCGAAGACCGGATTGAGGGAGATGTCATTTTTCATTGCTTCTTTGTCACTGGGGTAACGTGTCACTGGCGTAACAAAATAGTCACTGGCGTAACAAATGTTATGTTACACCAGTGACCTATCTGAATGTTACGGCTAAAAAAAATCAATGAAATCTGTGTAAGTGTTCTATTTTCACAACAGTGCGCTGATTGAAGCCGTCATCAAGCTATATGAATGATATTCCCCCCCCCCCCCCCTGGGAATTACTTTGATAATTTTTTAATGTAAAGAAAAATAAAATTGAGAGAGTAAAGTTTTATAATTTGATGATTTTTCTCAAATCTATCAATCAATAATTTTTGTCAATTGGTGGATAAATGTGTGAGATTTGGTCATGTTGTGTGTGATGTTGTGACTGACCATACAGATTTAAAACTTTAACTCTTTGTCACTGCTGTAACATTAGTGTCACTGGTGTGACACTGTTTCTCATATGGTTCTGTACATAAAAACAAGGAAATGACTTGAATTATTGCATTCTTATACTGCTCCCGAGAGAGTGTCTCCTGAAATGTTGTAAAAGTTAGTTTTCATCCTGGTGATGCTGCTTTGTTCTGATACACCAGTAACAGAAAGGAAAATGTTGCTGTCAGATCTGAGTAGTATTAAAATCCTCAAAAAGTGCGTGCATATATAATTTTATGATTCTATTGGCCCCACTTCGTTAATACTCAAACTCAAATGTGAATAAAATGGCCATTTTAATATTTTGGTTTTCAAACCCCCAAAATTCCCTTTTCTTTTGAATGACCCAGGTACTGATAGATATTCTTAATGGCGGATTATCTGTGAAGTGGTTGCTTCTAATTAGCTTCACTTAAAAAGCCAAATGGCCTTTTGTACTTTTTAATAAACGAAAACAACAGACAGCCCCGAGAGCTGTCTGTTGTTCTCGTTTATTAAAAACAACAAAAGGAAACTTGGGTTTATTTTCTACTGATGTCAAAGGTGGTTTCTCAACAATTACTTTCTTTTGGACTGGACCTTATCAGGTCGTCTAATAATTTGCAGGGAAATAACTTTATAGAAAGTCGATTTTCATGACGATATAAGCCAGGGATGGATAAACTTAGATCAATATTACTGCATGCATTGAGAGCGCGGCGGCTCAGTGGAAGACCGTTGGACTTCTATGCTAGAGGTCCCGACTTCGATCCCCGTCCGGGACGACCCGCGTTATGTCCTTGTGCATGGCACTTTATCCCGGTTGCCTATATGGGGCACGATGACACCGGGTACTGCACGTCGATAGAGCACATGTCTTCAACCGCTGTAACCCTGCTTGAGCGGAGCTTGAACAGAGTTAGAATGCTGAAGAGCTGGCAGTTGCTCATCTATGCTCGGTGGTTCTCTCCGGGTACTCCGGCTTCCTCCACACGTAAAACTGTCACGGTCACGATTAGCCATTGTGCATAAGTATATGACCTTAAACACCAATAAATAAATAAATACATCAGTCACCTATCTGAATGTTACGGCTAAAAAAAAATTAGTGAAATATGTGTAAATGTTATATTTTCATAACAGAGCGTTAATTGAAGACGTCATCAAGCAATATGAATGATATTTCCCCCCTGGGAATTACTTTGATGATTTTTAAGGTAAAGAAAAATAAAATTGAGAAAGTAAAGTTTTATAATTTGATGATTTTTCTCAAATCTATCAATCAATAATTTTTGTCAATTGGTGGATAAATGTGTGAGATTTGGTCATGTTGTGTGAGATGTTGTGACTGACCATACAGATTTAAAACTTTAACTCTTTGTCACTGCTGTAACATTAGTGTCACTGGTGTGACACTGTTTCTCATATGGTTCTGTACATAAAAACAAGGAAATGACTTGAATTATTGCATTCTTATACTGCTCCCGAGAGAGTGTCTCCTGAAATGTTGTAAAAGTTAGTTTTCATCCTGGTGATGCTGCTTTGTTCTGATACACCAGTAACAGAAAGGAAAATGTTGCTGTCAGATCTGAGTAGTATTAAAATCCTCAAAAAGTGCGTGCATATATAATTTTATGATTCTATTGGCCCCACTTCGTTAATACTCAAACTTAAATGTGAATAAAATGGCCATTTTAATATTTTGGTTTTCAAACCGCCAAAATTCCCTTTTCTTTTGAATGACCCAGGTACTGATAGATATTCTTAATGGCGGATTATCTGTGAAGTGGTTGCTTCTAATTAGCTTCACTTAAAAAGCCAAATGGCCTTTTGTACTTTTTAATAAACGAAAACAACAGACAGCTCCGAGAGCTGTCTGTTGTTCTCGTTTATTAAAAACAACAAAAGGAAACGTGGGTTTATTTTCTACTGATGTCAAAGGTGGTTTCTCAACAATTACTTTCTTTTGGACTGGACCTTATCAGGTCGTCTAATAATTTGCAGGGAAATAACTTTATAGAAAGTCGATTTTCATGACGATATAAGCCAGGGATGGATAAACTTAGATCAATATTACTGCATGCATTGAGAGCGCGGCGGCTCAGTGGAAGACCGTTGGACTTCTATGCTAGAGGTCCCGACTTCGATCCCCGTCCGGGACGACCCGCGTTATGTCCTTATGCATGGCACTTTATCCCGGTTGCCTATATGGGGCACGATGACACCGGGTACTGCACGTCGATAGAGCACATGTCTTCAACCGCTGTAACCCTGCTTGAGCGGAGCTTGAACAGAGTTAGAATGCTGAAGAGCTGGCAGTTGCTCATCTATGCTCGGTGGTTCTCTCCGGGTACTCCGGCTTCCTCCACCCGTAAAACTGTCACGGTCACGATTAGCCATTGTGCATAAGTATATGACCTTAAACACCAATAAATAAATAAATACATCAGTCACCTATCTGAATGTTACGGCTAAAAAAAAATTAGTGAAATATGTGTAAATGTTATATTTTCATAACAGAGCGTTAATTGAAGACGTCATCAAGCAATATGAATGGTATTTCCCCCCTGGGAATTACTTTGATGATTTTTTAAGGTAAAGAAAAATAAAATTGAGAAAGTAAAGTTTTATAATTTGATGATTTTTCTCAAATCTATCAATAATTTTTGTCAATTCGTCGATAAATGTGTGAGATTTGGCCATGTTATGTGAGATGTTCTGACTGACCATACAGATTTAAAACTTTGTACGACTTATTTCACTATACTGGGGAGCAAGCTTCTCCCGTATTTATGTAACAATAATAACTCTTTTGTCACTTCTATAACACGGGTGTCACTGGTGTGACACTGTTTCCCATATTGTTCTTTACATAAAAACAAGGAAATGACTTGAATTATTCCATTCTTATACTGCTCTTGAAAGAGTGTCTCCTGAAATGTTGTAAAAGTTAGTTTTCATCCTGGTGATGCTGCTTTGTTCTGTTACACCAGTGACAGAAAGGAAAATGTTGCTGTCATATCTGAGTACATTGGAGTATTAAAGTCCTCAAAATCATTTTATGATTCTATTGGCCCCACCCCGTTAATACTCAAACTTAAATGTGAAGAAAATGGCCATATTAACATTTTCGTTTTCAACCCCTCCCCCACGCCCCCCCCCCCCCCCCCACCAAAAAAAATACACTTTTCTGTAGAATGACCCAGGTGTGATACATACAGATATTCTTAATGGCGGATTACCTGAGAAGTGGTTGCCTCTAATTAGCTTCACTTAAAAAGCCAAATGGCCTTTTGTACTTTTTAATAAACGAAAACAACATACAGCTCCGAGAGCTGTCTGTTGTTCTCGTTATTAAAAACAACAAAAGGAAACTTGGGTTTATTTTCTACTGATGTCAAAGGTAGTTTCTCAACAATTACTTTCTTTTGGACAAGACCTTCCCTGGTCGTCTAATAATTTGCAGGGAAATAACTTTATAGAAAGTCGATTTTCATGACGATATAAGCCAGGAATGGATAAACTTGGATCAATATTACTGCACGCTTTGGGATCGCGGTGGCTCAGTGGTAAACCGTTCGACTTCTATGCTAGAGGTCCTGAGTCCGATCCCCGTCTGGGACGACACGCGCTGTGTCCTTGGGCAAGGCACTTTATCCCGGTGGCCAATATGGAGCACGATGACGCCGTGTACTAATGCCTACTTCACGTCGATGGTGCACAGGTCTTCAACCGCTGTAACCCTGCTTGAGCGGAGCTTGAACAGAGTCAGAATGTTGTGGAGCTGACAATTGCTCGTCGTTGCTTAGTGGTTCTCTCCGTGTACTCCGGCTTCCTTCACCGGTAAAACTGTCACGGTCACGATTAGCCATTGTGCATAAGTATGAGTCCTTAAACACCAATAAACAAATAAATAAATACTGCACGCTTTTGGATTTTTAAATTGTTCTTAAAACATCACATCTCATATAACAAAAAAAAATACATGTACCTTCAGCTTTTTGTGTTCGTTCAAGAATTCTCTCATTCCTGACTGCAGTGAAATCTCGCTCGCGAAAACTCACATCACCTTGCAGTCACTCGTGTGATAATTCTGCCACCTACCCCAAAAAGAAAATCTTTTGTTACATATTGTGATAATATTCCACTGCCATTTTGAAGTGTAAACCAACAAAAATACTACAGCCTCCAAATTTATTGAATTTTGCAAGTGACTTCTGTCATCAACTTTTAAAGCAAAAAATTCCTCTCCACCGAAATCGAATGTTTCGAAACCTAATGCGGAAACAAAATATTTGTTCCCTTTCATTACAATCCTAAATCCAAAGCTTCTGGAGAGAAGTAACGCGTATTGTTCAGTTCTAGCAGCGTCAGAGAAAGAGTTATGGGTTACGAAAGGGGTTAACCCTTTACCTAACCTGAAAAGCAGACGACACTTGCAAAAAAAATTCTTGAATAACTAATTTTTTTCATTTTTTGTCTCAAAAACATAGGTTATGACCCCTCGTTGGAACGAGCTCGTTCCAACGAGGGGTCATAACCTATGTTTTTAAGTCAAAAAATGAAAAAAATAATGAAAATTAATTGGCGATTTTTGAGAATAGCGCTGGCCGGTTTTGGCCGTTACGTTAATTAAAGGGTTAAATTGTCTTAGCAAATTATCATCCTTGTCCACCCCACCCCATAAAAAACAACCGGGCTTGAGCACCACCCCGTATTATAGAATCATAGGTACGCGTCTGGGGTGGGGAGCAGGGACATGGCTAGACGTTTCCGATTGTGGGGGGGGGGGGGGGGTAGCGTAGTGAATTTCCAACTGGGGGACTGGGAGGGGGAACCCCCTCCAGTCCCTCCCCCAAACTGGAAATTCACACCCGAAAAAAAATTAGAAAATGAAGCCATGAAAGAGGGATAAAATTGTTTCTAGTAACTGAAATGCCAACACATTTATGATAGAATTATCAGGTTATTATTATTTGGTATTATTCAGATTATTCTGGGAATTGAATGTGTTAAACAAATGCTCATGCTGTGAACTTTGAGCAGTTCACACTGTCCTAACATTAAATGAGATCTTATGCAGGAATGATCAATTTTTGATGTTTCATCATTTTGTAACTGTGAATGATGGAATTAACTCAGGATAACGATTTTACATGATGTGATTTTCTGGAAGTGCATTTCGACGAATTTTTTTATTACGATAAGTAACGTACTATAGAAATCTCGTACCGTAAGAGGGGGCAAGGACCGGAAGGTCCTCTTTAGGACTACCGACCCTCGCCACACACACACACACAAACACCCCTCGAGAACATTTTGCAAAATTTAGTGCTCTTAAAGCGGATCTGAGGCATTTGTAGCGTGTGTAGCCCCCAATATTGGCGACCATTTTTGGGCTTTATGTTTTTTGTGGGGGAGGGGTAGCGAAAACTTTAGGGAGCCAAGCCCCCCCCCCCCCCCCCCCCCCACCATGCGCATTCGCAGTTACGCAACTGCGCCACCCACGTTTTATATTGACCAACCTCTTACAGTATACCCTGTTATGGAGTATCTTGCAGTTCGTTCACACCCAATGCCGTTTTTTTTTAACCTGATATTCGAAATTAAAATGCATAATGACAGTTTTGCCTAAACATGGCGGAAACCGTATTTGAGAAGCTTCAACAGATTGGTTTTACGAAGGAAGAAGCTTGTATACGAATGTTCATAAATGTTCGAGACCTTGGCATTAACATGAAAGTAGTTATCAACAGACAAACAAATTTTGGAAGAGAAAACTGTTTCAAAACATGAACAACCGTGGATAAGGCAGAACCCCTGCCGTCTCACGGACTTTGACAGTGAGTGATACAGGACGGTTAAAACTCTGAAAACAATGTTTGCAATAAATATGACAAAAGTAGCCGTTGTAAAGACTTATTACACGTGACGACAGGAAAACACTGCACGGATTATTATTTTTTTTAACATTTCGATGACAAAATTTACTGGTCGACAGTCAGGCTGTATCTCCAGTTATCTCTCCACTTGGTTGAGTGGACTGTCTTCTTCCCATGATGCATCGGTCATGGCGGATTGGAAGTGAAGTCTATTACCAAAGAGCATCATGTTAAAGTTGTGATTCAGTGCTAAAAGAACGTGTCATATTAACCCTTTACCCAACGTAACGGACAAAACCGGCCAGCGCTATTCACAAAAATCGCCAATTAATTTTCATTAATTTTTCATTTTTCGTCTCAAAAACATAGGTTATGACCCCTCATTGGAACGAGAGCTCGTTCCAATGAGGGGTCATAACCTATGTTTTTGAGACAAAAAATGAAAAAAACTTAGTTATTCAAGAATTTATTTTGGCAAGTGTCGTCTGCTTTTCATGTCAGGTAAAGGGTTAAAGGCATCACAGGAAGTCCTAAAATGATAAGTTAGCTGCATAATGTCATCATCTAATAATATTCTGCACTGGCAGGGGATGCGAAGCGATTTTGTAGGTTGAAGGCCGTGGGGTGTGAAAATTGTAAGAAGGATTACGGGACCTTCTCCTCCAAAAAAATTATGTTTAAACAATATTTTATATGGTACGTATGTCTTTTTCGGCAGCAACATTCACTTCGACGATCAACTATTTCGATAGACATATAAGCGATTGGGGGAGTCGGCGTACATAAGCTGCAAACTTTCTGTCGAAACGGTGGCGAAACCCAAACACTTTCTTGTGAATTTTGTTACTCTCATGTTGTTTCCTAATCCATGTATTATTTCTTCTCATGTATTATTTCAATATCTATATCTGAATAAGATATTGTTTAAACTACATGCATGTAAAAATGTGACCTAAGAAGCAATCTGGGTGATTTTAGGGGATAAGTGGACAACCGGTACCGGTCCGGTGCCGGTAGTCCATTAAAACCCCTAAAATAGCCCAGATCGCATAATAGGCCTACATTGTGTTCTCTGACAAGCTACTGGGGTAGTCGCTGCACCGCCGCTGGGGCCGACTCGGATATTCTATTTATTTATTGGTGTTTAGGGTCACATAGTTCTGCACAATGGCCAATCGTGACAGCAACGTGGAGACAGACATTTTAGTCAAACATTTATACCCATGTTGCCCATTTTAGAGGACTTCCACCCCACGTACTGGTGACTGGATCCCATTTTACCAGTAACACAGAGCTTTTAACACAGTAAACAAGCACTGTTTCACTTTCCGGGATACCCACGGTGGGGGTGGGGGGAGTAGGGCTCAGAAAAAAAACGACCCAAAAGTAAGTTCTTTGGTGTTAAGAATGTTAAGGTGAAAAGCAAGCAATTGAACTCATTATGTTAACCCTTTACCTAACGTAACTGCCAAAACCGGCCAGCGCTATTCTCAAAAATCGCCAATTAATTTTCATTATTTTTTTCATTTTTTGTCTCAAAAACATAGGTTATGACCCCTCGTTGGAACGAGCTCGTCGAGCTCGTTCCAACGAGGGGTCATAACCCATGTTTTTGAGACAAAAAATGAAAAAAATTAGTTATTCAAGAATTATTTTTGCAAGTGTCGTCTGCTTTTCAGGTTAGGTAAAGGGTTAACTATTATCAAATATTTTGAGCATCGTTGCCCAAAAGAGTGAGGGGGCTTTACCCCCATAGCCCATATAGCCCTGCCGCCCCTGCACTGGAGACAATTAAGTGTCTATGCTCTTGCTTAAATATTCTCTTACTTGGCCTAATTTTGGAAAGAGCTGAACCCTTCCAGTATTGTGCCAGTGCAGAGAACGTCAAAAAAAAACTTGATGAAAATCATTCAGAATGAGCCAGGATATCTGGAGGCACACAATTTGGCCTTTAACACTGAAACGGTTAGTGAGATAATTTTTAAAAAGAACTACTGATCAATAAATACATCGCTATGTGTGGCGATATATATTTTATTTTCAGGCACTGTAGGAAGTGACCAACATAACGAAAACGGGAAATTATAACTGCAGGACGGGGATTACTCTTGAACGGAGGACATTAATCGTATTTCTACTAATGTGCTCCAAAATTTCCGCTTTCCAAATTGAGAGGAAATATGACGCTGCAATGTGGAGTCGCGTAACAGCAATGAAAAAAATGTGATGAAATACACAAATGGCGCAGTCACAGGGGAATGGGAGAACCTTGTCACCAAACAAATATCCCGAATTCTCCAATCTGCACGGGGCGTGAACTAATAAAATTACAGACGATGAACACCACGCTAAACGTTCATTCGGGACCCAAATTAGAGCCACTTTTTTAAAAATTCCTTCGGGGAAAAAGTATACTCCTCCCCGGCCCACCAAAGCAAGCGACACCACTTTGATACTTTTTCACAACTCGAGAGTTCGCTCTTCGTGATATTAAATGCTTGGATCTTTCCAAAGATCTATGACCCCCCCCCCCCCCCCCCCCGCAACATGGATACCTGGCTACGCGCCTGAAATACCCCCACCTTCACCGTCTCCCTATACTTGAATGCATATGTTATAAAGATCTTCTAAAAATGTGAGTGTCAATGATTTTTGCGGCTTTGATAAATTGGTTATGGCTTTAAAGTGTACGGAACAAGTATTATTAATTAATTAATTTAACACTGGAAATTCCCATAGGGTTTTGAAATTTATGAAAAAATTGTGTCGTGTCTACTATGGGGACTTGATTTAACACTGAAAATTTCCATAGACATTTTTGGCGAAAAAATGTCTATGGGAATTTTCAATGTTAAATCAAGCCCCCTTAGTACACATGATCGTGATTTTTCTCTGGCGAACAAATGTCTATGGAGATTTCAGTGTTACACTAGGTCCCCATAGTGCCATCCCTTACTACTTCTGGAAATAACTGTGCTGTAATGATAGAGATATATCCATATTTTATAGTCGTAATTTACTGGATTAAATTCGTGAATTTCTCGGTAAATTTAGGAGGAGTTGTATAAAGGCTCTACGAAGCTTCGAAATTCGAAAAATCGTCCAAATGATTCGATTCAATTCCAGCGCATTAATAGAGAAATTTCGAATCCGGCGTTTGGATCAAGTGACAATTATTTATTGAATAATTTTTCTCCTCGGCGGGTAATTTCGACCCAGAGTGACACGTAAGCGTATAGCCTCACTCTAAAACAAACAAACAAACAAACAAACAAACAAACAAACATATCGACTCAACTAAGCTTATATCGAAACATGAAATCGCTAGCTATATAATTTTGACGCAGTGAATCGTTGCGTCAAAATTATATTCACTTATTTTATGACTCACTTAGGACGTCAGCTGTATTTATTGTCTTTGTTCGAGCATAAGGCACACATTAGAAGCATCATGGGACATCAAAATCCCAAACAGAGGAAAAAGATTTATTATAATTTTATCTCAAGAGACACATCACGTCCGATATGAGCACACGATACCGAGGGGGCGGGGGAGACGTCTGGTCGTAAAATGAACTAAATCTGACTAACATGTGTGGGTTTTGGACTGCAGACATCGATATATGGATTCATCTACTGATCGATATAAACTATATGAGGCACTCACACTGCGCTAGAGAGACGACTTACGTAACGTGTAAGCTTTTTATTGAATCCCTAATTTTTTCCAGCAATTTTACCATGGCTATATGCTCGTTATATTGTATTTTTTTTGTTTTATTAGGGTTTAACGACACATTAACAGCCAGGGGCATATCATGTCGGTGACAGTTTTACGGGTGGAGGAAGCCGGAGTACCCGGAGAGAACCACCGAGCAACGACGAGCAGCTGCCAGCTCTTCAACATCGTAACTCTGAACTCTGCACCGCGGCACAGGCAGGGTTAGATTGGTTGGAGACATGCGCACCATCGACGTGCAGTACGCCTTAGTACACAGCGTCATCGTGCCCCATGTAGGCAATCAGGGTTAAGTGCCTTGCCCAAGGACACAAAGCGGGAGCACGAATCAGTCGCTGAAATGGTCACCCATCCAACTACTAACCGCGCTCGACGTTGCTTAACTTCGGTGATCTGACGAGGACCTATTACCGCGACGCCACCGCGCCCTCCCCCCCCCCCGTTATATTGTATACTGTTGAATCTTGAATTGTATTATTTTTGTTTTGTTACTTTTCTATTGTGTTTTATATACATAAAACATAATATACTCAAATAAATATTGTAAACCCTTTACCCAACGCACACGATGTAAAAATTTGTTATTTCAATCATCTTTTTTAAATGTTAAAAAAAAACTGTTAAAAAAACCATACCATGACCCTTGTTACAACCAGTAGTGTATAAATTTACCAGTAATGTCGAAATCGACCAGTAAAGTCGAAAAAATTAACCAGTAATGTCGAAATCAACCAGTAATGTCGAAAAAATCGACCAGTAATGTAAAAATCCGTAATGTCGAAAAATTAACCAGTAGTGTCAAAAAATGACGACCAAAATGAGGAGCACTAACCCTTGCCGACGGGCGAAGGGGTATAGCCACCCCCCCCCCCCCCGATGACACCCCTGGTCGTGTGCTTTAAGGACTGACTATTATAATGTCAGTCACTACCCGATATACATTGTTATTTATTTTCAAAGGCAGAGGGGCATGGGATAGAAAGAGAGGGGAGATAGATAGAGAGAGAGAGAGAGAGAGAGAGAGAGAGAGAGAGAGAGAGAGAGAGAGAGAGAGAGAGAGAGAGAGAGCAATTAGGATGGGATATGTTGTGCATATGAAAGAGAGAAATAATTGTTAAACATAAAATTTCGTATTTACTGGGGTAAATGTGTTTAAACTTGCGCGAAAATGGTTAAAAGTCGATAAATATAGGCAAAAGTACAATTTGAGCAACCCGAAAAAATATTGAAATTTTTTAGAAAAATCGTCATTTTGGTCGTCACTTTTTGACACTACTGGTTAATTTTTCGACATTACGGATTTTTACATTACTGGTCGATTTTTTCGACATTACTGGTTAATTTTTTCGACATTACTGGTCGATTTCGACATTACTGGTAAATTTATACACTACTGGTTGTAACAACCCTTCATTCCAACAATCTCGTTCCAATGAGGGGACACATGACATGGTTTAATTGAATTTGTTTGAGAAAAATATTTTTTCAGCTACTCAGATTGAAAATTGCACGAGTTGATGCGTTTCATTCGTTAGGTAATGCCGGATGCTCTCTGTTGTAAGTTTTTACAAGGGTTAACCCCTTACATAACATGAAAGACAGACGACACTTGCAAACAAAACTCTTGAATAACTAAGTTTTTCATTTTTTGTCTCAATAACATAGGTTATGAC
Organism: Pictodentalium vernedei; assembly: GCA_031216915.1. Classification (NCBI taxonomy): domain Eukaryota; kingdom Metazoa; phylum Mollusca; class Scaphopoda; order Dentaliida; family Dentaliidae; genus Pictodentalium; species Pictodentalium vernedei. The sequence continues at coordinate 284,590,054 of CM062296.1, forward strand.
CCCTCTTTGGAACGAGCTCGACGAGCTTGTTCCAAAGAGGGGTCATAACCTATGTTTTTGAGACAAAAAGTGAGAAAAAAAATAATGAAAATTAATTGGCGAGTTTTGTGAATAGCACTGGCCGGTTTTGGCCGTTACGTTGAGTAAAGGGTTAAAATCATTTCATATCACGCGATGATAATCCCAAATATTACGTAGATTAATCATTCACTTAAAATTCTAAATAAAAACGTTCACACCAAATGTTATACATATCTGACGTGGCAGGCTGCTCAAATATACCCTTAAACGGATATAGGGAACCACTTAAATTTGATTCAGTAACACGCTTCGTACCTCATTTATGTTTTGTCACGTAGTTTTCTCCTTATGTTTTGGAACTCCTTCACTGAGTTAGCGTTTTAATAAAGAGGAGAATGACACGAATAATACAACCCCATTACAGGACGGGGTGGTTCCTCTGGCCCTGCGGTGTTTGGACGTTTGTTTGTTTTATTGAGGCTAAACTACACTTTCGACAGCCTGGGTCACCAAGTGTTGAACAGTTCTACGGGTGGATGAAGCTGGTGTACCTGGAGTGAACAACCGAGCAGCGGCGAGCAACTATTGAACTCCCCAACGTGTTAACACCACATAAGCAGGGTTAGCATTGGTTGAAAACGAATGCGCCATCGACGTGCAGTACGCCTTAATACACAGTGCAACCGAGCTCCTACACGGGCAGTCGGGGATTAAGTACCTTACTTAAAAACGCAACGCGTGTATCCTTGGACTTTACGGTTTGAAATGCAATGTCGTAACTACCTAGCCACCGCCCTCCACAATGTATTTGGATGTAGGGAAATACGAAAAAGGTATTTTGTCAGTGTGATTTCCTTTTTTAACTTCGCACCACCTTAGAATGGGACACTCAAAGAGGTACCAAAAGGCGCCATGTCTGCTCTGGCAACCATACACGTTGATTCATGACCTCCACTTTGTTTCGATTTAGCAATCATTCATTAACCCTTTACCCAACGTAACGGCAAAAAACGGCCAGCGCTATTCTCAAAAATCGCCAATTAATTTTCATTATTTTTTTCATTTTTTGTCTCAAAAACATAGGTTATGACCCCTCGTTGGAACGAGCTCGTCGAGCTCGTTCCAACGAGGGGTCATAACCTATGTTTTTGAGACAAAAAATGAAAAAAATTAGTTATTCAAGAATTATTTTTGCAAGTGTCGTCTGCTTTTCAGGTTAGGTAAAGGGTTAACACCCGTAAGTGGCCCACAACTGCAAATATATTCCCTCCTCTCACTATTTTACATTTTCTTTTCTTTCTACTTTCAATGTGAAATTACAGGTTGAATCTCACCTGAGTCTTGTAATGACACGGTGTATATATCGCCTCTATACAGGAGACGACTTACAAAAGCTTAAGCTTTCTGTCGAATTCTGTTCATTTGTTGTGTTTACTTACAATATTTTATATGTATGTTACTGTTCTTAGGATTATCATGTTATGTAAAGCTTAAGATTTTATTTTTCCAAATAAAATATTAGTTAGATTACATAATGAAATACCACAGCCCATCTCTTGTCTTTTCGCCCTCACCATCCCTGACCTACATCGTCATGAAAATCGACTTTCGATAAAGTTATCTCCCTTGAAAGTATCAGATGCGCGAGGAAGGTCCAATTAAGAAGCAAGTACTTTTTGAGGAAACACCCCTGACATAAAAAGAAAATAAAGCCATGTTTCCTTTGTTACTTTTATAAACGAAAACAACAGACAGTTCTCCGAGCTGTTTGTTGTTTTTATTTATTAAAAGCAACAAAAGGAAACTTTCCTTTTTATAGCAAGCAACTAATTCACGGCTAATCCGTCATCGAAGAATATCTATCAGTATCACATCGACCAACACAAAGGCCGAGATTCATAAACAAAGTCTTACTATAGACATGTCTAGGGTTGACTATTGTCTAAATATCGATAGACACGTCTGCTTGGACCAGTCGACAAATTGGATTTAATTAATATTCACAAACAATATCAAAGGGCTCGTGTAACAGGACTCGTCTTTCTCGTGCTACTTATGCGTGTAATCGGGGCGGAATACTTCTTTATGGTCCTTCCAGCTTCAATACACCGACTTTTAGAAGGAGTTTATAAAACTTACAAAATAACTGAAAGCAAAAGGCAACGGAAAGAAAGTTTATTGCCAATAAAAGGGCTACCTTTTAGACTTAATAAAGGAAAACAGCTCTATACTCGAGGAAAACGGACAGCGCAAGCCATAAAAATGTGAAAATATTGTACAAAGTCAGCTTCTAGTTAAATGATATGGACATCGATTGTACAAATTCAGTAACATTTTGAAATTTCAATTTTTATATGGAATTTCAATATTCTTAGTGTTAAATTTACTGACGGCTTTAGTAAATTAAGGGGAGCTAACTTCTCCGTAAATCTCTTCCATTGATGAAAAGCTTCTATTAAGCGGGCCATCCACACTCAATATGATTGTCAATATAATTGTCAATAATTTATATTGATAATCTTATTGATCATGAATGGGCGATATTGAAGACTTGATCAATGTATTGAAGAATATCAGAGAGCTCAAATATTTATTGACGTATTGTTAATAATATTGATGTGCATTTTTGTCACATCAATTGTATTGATCAATATTTCATTCTTGTCAAAAACACAGAGCCATCAACATGGCAAAATCAATCAAAGATTGATCAATCAATCCTATGATTGTCGAATCAGAAATGACAGAAATATTGATCAAAATGATAGTGCAGTTGAGGGCAAACATTATGTTGTCAATAATATTGAGTCAATAATATTGACAATTATATTGACTGTGGATGGGCCGCTTTACTCTGCAGGTAAATTTATCGCCGAAGCATGTTCAGAGCATAAATGACTGATACAAAAGACTAATTAACTGTTGTTATATTGCATTGACAATCTATACTATTCGCATTAAGTCCAATTTAATTTCAATTGTTTTAAACTTGGAATATTTCTTTATTCGTTGTGTGACACCAAGCCTCTCTCGTACCAGTTGTTCACAAGCTGCCTTTATTAATTCGTACGCGTGGAATAAGGGGAAGACGAGTTCTCGACATTACTTACATTTAAAGCTTTAAGCTGGATGTTTGTTTTAATTTTTTTGAAGTGGCTACAACCTCGGTAGTTGCTGGGGTGTTGACCCCCGCAAGTGGGGCACTGCATGCCTTCGGGATGTGTTTGTCGCCCCATTTCATACATCGTTGCTCCCCGTTGCATTTGTGTGACAAGTGCCCAAATTTCTGACACTAGTGACACTGAAAGGGTTTCGGAAGAACACGATAATCCTCAGTTTCGTATTTTTTCAGCACAATGAAGAAACACATGGACACTAGGCTTTCGGACATATGCAAAGAAATCAGTAAAACAGCCTCTAAGCTATATAAAACTCAACTTTATTACACACCCGTAACTGTATTTCTCGCGATCACATGGATTTTAGGGGCATGCGGTAATTTTAACCCTTTACCCAACGCAGACGATATCAAAATTTATTATTTTAAGTATCTTTTTTTAAATTTTTCAAAAAGTTTCAACAAAACCATATCATGTGACCCCTCGTTGGAACGAGCTCGACGCGCTCGTTCCAACGAGGGGTCACACGATATGGTTTTGTTGAAATTTTTTGAAAAATAATATTTTTTCAACTGCTCAGTTTGCATATTACGCGGCGGATGCAGGCGATTCGTTAGGTAAAGGGTTAACCAGAAAGCTCTGGTGCGATCCGATAAAAAGTACCCTTCGCGTGCACAAGTTCTCTCGTTAGACTGGTTCTGATAGTTTGCAGTGTTTAGTGGGAAATAACTAATGAGAACCATCAGCTATATTTATTTGTCGGAATTACCGATTCTCATTCCAAAATGTTTGATGCACAACTTTGCTAAAAACTGTCGATAGTCATCCAAGATACATGATCTCTACCAGAAAAATGAACCTGGAACTCCACATTTGCTTAAGTTAGTGAAAACCAAGGGATATTTAATTAATTTGAAGCCAAAAAGTCCAATTTGGGTTCGATATTGGCGCCTGGCACTGGTGCAGTTCCTATAAAATTTTGTAACATTGTTACCCTCAGCGCCGCGTGCTGTCGACGAGTCGATAGGAGGCCTACTGTGTAATCCTATTCGATTCACACTTCGGCAATGAAGCAGCACGTTTGCCAACACAAACATACTTTGAAGATCATGTAAAATTGAAGTAGTTTTCAGGAAGCAGGACAAAATCAATCGTGAAAGATTCAGAGATATTGATGACCACGATACAACTTCACGCATGAGCAATTGTTCTAACAAATATCAAGTACCAGATCCAAAAGTCAAGAAAAGACTTATAATCCGACAATTGATGATGATGATGATGATGATGATGAAAACGGGTTACCGCGGAGCGGAAAGACCGACTGCGACCCGCCGACAGTGCCTGCAGATGTCTGACAGCCAGTACATGTAGTTACTGATTAACGATCAGTATCACCGATTCCACCCTTATTAGTAGTAGTAGGCCTTACTGGGTGACACCCCCTCCCGCCCCCCCCCCTCCACAGCCACCCGAGTTGAAGAAAGAAAATAATGTGGAAGAATGAAAAGACCGGTTTAAGAAAAACTACATATGTAGAACGAATGATTATTTTACGTGTATGTGGGCAAAGTTTTTCTTTTGGTGGGGAGAGGGGGGGGGGGGGGGGGAGTGCCAATGAAGTAATGCTGAACTGAAAAAAATGTTACCACCTCCCCACTACTGGATCTAGTCTTGGAGAGGAGAGGAGAGGAGAGGAGAGGCAAATACAAGCGGTCGGATCCGACATATTGTAAATTTTATGAGACGACTTCCATGAAAAATAATAATTAGAATATTTAAAACATAGACAGTTTGACAATATTTACAAAACATAGATTTATATGTATTTTTAAGTGAATATTTACAAATCTTTGCTAGTATTTCTGTTTTGTACAAGCATATTATTTTGCTCGAACTCTCAGCATCAAAATTTAAATCAAATGCCACCTATATGGGGGTTTCTGTACTCTCACCCCCCTCCACCAACAACCTGCTAATTTTGCAGTTTTCATGACAAGGGATTGGTATTTTCAAAACAAATTGTTCAGAAGGAGGGTTATTGTTTTATTTTTGGCAATTATCAGGGCAGTGGGCAGAGAGCATTTTCATGGGCTACCAAGGCAAATTCGAGGTAAGGACCTGCATTTTGATTTTGAAACAAAATTCAGATCTGTTTGATTGGTCAGCTCCCATCAGGGATGATACCCAAGAAAATAAGCCATATTCTAATAGTCCGCTTTAAAACTACTTACTAAATGCAAATTCAAAATAATTCAAAAGTTTAAGATTGACAAGATATAGGACAAGACGTAAACAGAATTATTTTTGTTTTAAACCAGATAGCAACACAAACATGTTGATAGAATCGTCCAGACAACGAATAGGTGAAGTATAGTTGTACAAAATAATGAAAATATTAACTGGTAAAGTGCTGGAAGTCAATATTTGGGCTTTATTCTGAAGTGCAGGTACTGCAACTTGAAGCCTTCAAATTAAGTGGCTGTGCTTCATATTGTCTTTGAAGTGATATTATTCAGTCTGTAAAGATTTGCCTTGTTACAATTTATAGGAGAGTGCCCACAGGCACTCTCCTATAAATTGTAACAAGGCAAAGACATGTGAACAAATTTTGTTGACCAAATAAAATTTAGCACTCTACTAGTTAATCAATCTTTAAAAATATCATTAACAAAAATAAGTTGGAGCTTACTGGTGAAAACAACCCCACCCATTTATTTCTCTTTCAGCCTCTGACAAAGACGTTTGGATTCTCATTTCGAGAACTTTTGAGAAAATACTGTCTGGTTAGTTATGATGGTGGAGGTGGGGAGGTTGTAAAGGTGTATAAACTTGTGGAGACAAGAGACATGACATTTTCTTGCAGTTATCGTACAATTTGTTTCTCGCTTTGTATGTAATACATTTGGACTACCTTAATCCTTTATTGTAAGTGCAGTCCATTTCAAACAAAGGTTATCAGGACTTGTGGTAAAAAAGGCTAAATTTCAAGTCAGAAAGAGAAACTTTATAATGTTGAAAAATAAAGTGCTCCAAGCCTGCTGAGTTCACCCAGAATGGAATTAGAAATTGCCCCAGTTAGTCTTAACGATCGAAGGGATGCGCCGAAAGGTTAATTATTGCACAAAAATGTCTTTTCTCGTCCAGAGTGTAATTTTGTAACAATGTAGAACATAAATGACTATAGCCTAATGCACAGCCAACCCGGGTTTTACTTTAGTTTCAGTTTAAAAAGCACGAAATTTAAACAGAGCGACCAGTTCGCATTGTATTTAAATTGAAATCCTTGTACATTTTCCATCCTCCGGATACAATGATGCCTGCACACACACTCCCCAAAACACATTTCAGAGCTCATAATTTCTGATGTTGAACGCAACCTTTTGATCTTTTGAGTGTTCGGACCGACATGTTTTGGCGAATAAAATGAATCAACAGCGATTCTACAGGCGGCAAGGTCAAAGACTCAAGACTGGTTCTCTGACAAAACTGCCCTTTTCTCAGTAAAACCCGTTCAACCGTTCCAATTGTCTACTATTTAATTCAATTAGCGATTAATGACAGTGAATTCTTTTTCAGGGCTGGGTGTGTAATAAATACAGAACCACACTTATGTTTGAATGGGTTAACGATTACTGGATTCGAGCGAGTGACGCTAGGATACCACTCGAGCCGAACGGCGCTGGGATATCACTCAAGCGAGTGGCGCTGGGATACCACCAGAGCCTAACGGCTCTCGTGGTATCCCTGCACCACTCACTCTCGTCCAGTAATCGTTAACCCATTGAAACATAACATTGGTTCTGTATAAATCTCTCACGCTATTAGAAGCAGCCGTTAACAAAATATAATTAGCTAACAATATTACAAATAGTAAATAAACTTAAATAAACTTAGTACAGTTATTCCTAAACCATTCCTGGATATACTAAAAATAGTCCAGTGGAACGCTCAAAGCGTTAATCTGAAAAACTTACATATGTCACATTATTTAAAAAACACGGAATAATTGGAATTTGCGAAACACGGCTTAAACCAAACAAAATATTCTCGTTAAGTGAGTTTGATATTATCAGAAGAGATCGCCCCGTCCAAAAAGGCGGCGGTATCACACTGCTAATAAGGCAGGAGATTAAATACAAAACAATACTATGCGACCACCTCAGTGCTGAAGTGATTGCAGCTGTAATGGAACTTGACCACAAACACGTGGCCGTCATCTCATATTATAACAAGCCGCAAGCAACAGTAGACAGTAAAGTATTTGAATTCTTTACCAAAAATACAAGCACTGCATCTTCGTGGATGATTTCAATTCCAAACACCGTGTATTCGGTTGTCATAAGACTGATCCTAATGCTGATGCCCTTTTCAGTATCATTGAAGAACCCGATCTATTCGTAGTAAATAACGATCAAGACGTAACATACATAAGCAACAACCTACTCCATCAATCAGATATCCTAGACTTGATTATCACAAGCAAATCACTAACCAGCCAAATGCAAGACATATTTTTAGAGGGTAATGATCTAGGCAGTGATCACCTGCCAATTCACGCCACTTTGAAATGTAATACTAGTCCCACAAGATATCCTCCCGTGAACAGGAGGAACCTATCAAAAATTGACTGGAACCTCTTCAGAAACATTAACGAAGTAAAAATACATGCAAATGACCCCTTAAATGCTCACGAACTAGAAAAAGCCTGCACCCATCTTAACGATGTTATCAACAATACACTAGATGAAATCTGTCCCAAGAAAACTGTAAAGCCGCGGATAAACAGAATAACCAAAACAACTCTTCAAATAATTAAACAAAAAAGAAAAGCCTTCCGGGCCTACCAATCAGAGAACGATCAAATCAAAAAAGCAGAACTTAAAACCGCGTGTAATCGCCTATACGGAGAAGTAAAAAATCCCATTGTTAACGACAATCGCGTGAGATGGGAAAAAGCAACAGAAAACCTAAATGGGCTGAGAGAACCTAAGAGGTTCTGGGATACATTTAAAACTCTTACTGGCCAAAAGAGCAAAAGTGCCAATAATAAAGCGCTGAAGGCTAGCGACGGAACTATGGCCATGGACGAAAAGGCAAAAGCCAGGGCTTCTGCCGAACATCGAAAGAAAACTCGTCGTCCACAAGAAGGGAACAGATATGACGATTTCAAGGTAAAAGTAAATAAAACTGTCCAAGATAACAACTCAATTTTCAATGAACCGAACTTGATCAAAGGCATGAAGACGGGGACGACCATGAATTAACCGAACCAATAAGCGTAGAAGAGGTCATGGGTATAATCAGAAAATGCAAGTCATCTTCGTCCCCAGGAGAAGACGAAGTCTCTTACAAAATAATGAAACAGTGCCCCAACATCTTCTTCTGTAGACTTACCCAACCCCTAAACTGCTGCCTCTCCTGTGGGTACTTCCCAAAATGCTGGAAAGTGGCCACAGGAGTCATGATACCTAAACACGACAAAGACCTTACCAACCCTTCTAACTACCGCCCAATTAGCTTGCTGAGCTGTGCTGGAAAAAAAATATTTGAGCGGGATTCTCACCATGAGACTACGCAGCTATCTCGAATCAATCAAATTTTTCAACAAATGGCAAAGAGCGTATAGGAGTCAGAAAGAGGGAAACGAACACGTATATAGACTGGTCGATTAAATGAAAAACAGTATTTAGTCAAAATGAAATCGGAACAGCGCTTTTCTTGGACGTAGAAAAAGCGTTTGACTCGGTATGGCACAATGGCATGACATATAAACTTGCGAAAATGGAGTACCCACTAACATTCTGAAGCTCATATCATCATTTCTAATTGACCAAAAAAATCAAGGTGACGTTAACTGAGAGGTGTCAGAGGAAGTAATACACGAAGCGGGAACACCACAAGGATCGGTTCTAAGTCCGCTTCTTTTCATAATATATGCGAATAACATAGAAAAAGTAGGGAAAAACTGAGTTGAACTATCGCAGTTCTCAGACGATAAAGACATGTGGACGGCCAGCAAGCCCCGCAACATAATTAAAAATCGTCTACGGGATACCATTCGCGATCTTGAGAGTTGGTGCGCCCTATGGCGCATCAAGCTCAATGCCGCCAGAACTAAAAAAAGTTACGTTCTTCAAGAAGCAAAGAAAAAACCAGTCCCCAGTATCGTTCTCCAGTTATACGATCACAAATTAGAAGCAAGCAACGAGGCCAAATTTTGGGGATTTTTACTTGATAGCAACCTAAGTATAAACAGTCACGTAAACTCCATTACGGTTGGAGCTACTAAACGTATCAATTTTCTGAAGACGATCAGAGGTAAAAAATGTGAAGTAACAAAGATGTGCTTCTCAAGTTCTACAAATCATTTATGCGTCTGGTTCTAGAATGTGGTGTCATAATAACAAGTGACCTGGGCAAAATCAACATTCAGAAGCTACAGAGGGTTCAAAATCATGCTCTGCGAGTGGCACTATGCACACCCAAATGGACAACGATAAAGGAACTTCACGAGCTAGCAAAATAGAAACTATTGATATGCGATTAAAAGACCTATAAAACAAAACCCTCAACAGACTTCAAGATAGTGAATTAATGGCTGAGCTGAACGAACACCGATCCCATAACAGAAAAACAAAATACGTTTCAGAAAATAAAAATTATACAATAGAATTAAATTGCATGAAGTCAGTGAGGATTGCCTCGCTACTCATTGATAACTTTAGGAATGAGCCCGTGAGGACTGCCTCGCAACTCTGCAGAAGCGCTATTGAGACGCGTTTAAAAGACCTATATAACAAAACCCTCCAGAGCCTCCAGGACAGTGAATCAATGTTAGAGCTGAACTAACACCGAACCTTTAACAGAAAAACAAAATAAGTCGTGGAAAATTAATCAATAGAATTAAACTGCGTGTAGTCCGTGAGGATTGCCTTTATATTTGTTTATTTATGTATTTATTTATTGGTGTTTAAGGTCACATACTTATGCACAGTGGCTAATCGTGACCGTGACAGTTTTACAGGTGGAAGAAGCCGGAGTACGCGGAGAGAACCACCGAGCATCGATGAGCAACTGTCAAGTCTTCAATATTCTAACTCTGTCCAAGCTCCGCTCAAGCAGGGTTACATCGGTTGAAGACATGTGCGCCATCGGCGTGCAGTACACTTTAGAGCACGGCGTCGTCGTGCCCCATGTAGGCAACCGGGATAAAGTGCCTTGCACAAGGACACAACGCGGGTCGCCTTGGACCACTGAGCCCATTGAGAACTTTAGGATTGAGTTTGTGAGGATTGCCTCGCAACTCTGCGTGCGAGGAGTGAGCTCCGAAGAAACTCACCCCTCACCCCATCCATAGCAACAATCACACAGCAGTCACAATATACAACAGCGGATTCCTGTCTTTTTCTCTACCTATAACTTTGCTAATTGAACATTCTCAAATTTTCTTGCAAAACGCTTATCAAGAAGACGCATGGAAATAGTAGACGGTGAGTAGAAAGAATTAGTACAACCTACCTTCTGTTAACATACACAGGAAACCACCAAACACCAAGCAAGGATTGAAACAAGCTTTTCTGGCCGGGACGAGTGTGCATTTTAGATAAATAAACATTTGGATAAAGATGTAACAGCCCTTTTAAGGGCTTTCGGGGTCTGTGTCTGTGTGTGTGTATTTTTTCCCCCTCCCATCACCCCGTCATCTGTTCTCCCTGCAGGCAGACCAGATGACGAGGGATCAGCATCCATTCTCCCTTATTGGCTGATGGATGACTCCCAGCTTCAAAAACGCATACTGGTGTATTTTTTCCTTTTTGTAACAGTTATGGATAACATGCTGGGACTGCTCACAAACCAGCGACTGTTGGGTTTCTTTTTCTTTTTCTTTTCTAAAACAACCAACAATCCGCGGTTTCAGTATTACCATAAATATGCCCACGTCTCTAAGCAAACACAGAGAGAATTCCTATAGTTATGCACAATTCCTAGTCATCTTCCAGTTCGAGGTTCTCGGAAATCTGCACCCACTACCCTAGTGCCAGTGCGCACACTCAAACCAAATAAGATTATTGGTTTTCGCTTCCTTCTCAAGTGGATTCATAAGCAAATAACGTTATAAAGCAAATAAAGTTATTCAGGTCGCAAAGGATTTAAATCCCACATCGTCCTTGTCTGCCTTCGGCGCGCTGAAACTTTTCATCCATTCAGAATTCAGTTTTAGTTTGAATTTCCAAACGTTATTCTGCTTCATTTTACTGAGAAACCCCACGAGCTATTACTGTTCGGATATCCAATAGGTCCAGTTGTTAAATGTTTATCGTTGTTAGACATTTGGAATACCAGATTCGCTATTAAACTGTTATCATCTTTAATTTGTCTCCGAGTCATCAGCTGAACACCAGAATTACACAGAAGATAACGACGGTTCATCCCCCGGTAAAAATGCCTGGAGTTTGTTAAATGATATGGACATCAATGATACAAATTCGTTAATATTTCTAAATTTCAGTTTCTATATGAAATTCCAATATTCTTAGTTTAAAATATACTGATAGCTTTAGTAAATTAAGGGGTGTTAAGTTTCACGTACATCCCTTCCAATGATGAAATTTGTCAGGCAGGAATCCTAAGCTTGGGCAATGAAAATCACCCCGGTCTTCCGATTCCAATAACATCTCATCAAAATAAGAAAGAAATTGTTTTAAAGGCTCGGATAATTTATTATAACCTCATTTAAGTTCTACCCGGCAATTACTAACCTCCTTTTTATGAAAGAATTATTTTACAAATATTTCAAGGAATGTTTAGTAAACTAGAATCTCGCGACACAAAAATAATATAAGAGCTCACTTATTGCACTAACACTGTTTAAAACAGTTTATTGTCAAGCTATTTGTTCAATCAACAAGTGAAACGTTAACCTGCTGCACACTAAACCTCAAATACCAGGATGGTATCGTCCCGAGGAACAAAAGGGGTTGGATATCTTTTGTATTCGTTCGGGGATTCACGTATCAATATTATACCAGGAGCCAAGACTACAAAACTTTTACAATTGTATTTTCTAGAATTGTATTTTCTACCTATTAATATAACTGACAAAAATGAATCATTAGCATTTTAAAAGATATGGCAATTTGCCAACTAGCAAATTGCCACATCTTTGAAAATGTTAATGGTTCATTTCTACCCTTTTAAAGTCATAACTGGAAAATACAATTCTAGAAAATACAGCTGTAAAAGTTGTATAGTATTGCCCCAGATCATTGGTATGTCGTCAAGAGGCCCATACGTATCTTCTGACACGATGGGGACGGGTGACCCATGTTTGGCCAACTTTGACATAAAATTGTCTTGCTTGTCTATGTAAATATACCAATGCTTTTAGGCAGGCTTATCAGACAAAGAATCGTCAATAAAACATGTTATCCACCGCACTCGGTATTACTCTGGTACAAAATAACCGTGTAGACTGCCACGACACGTACCGTACCAATACCGATTGCTGTGGCAAATTTCAAGGGCTGGTCTAGCTGACAAATCACCAATCCATATATAAGAATACGCCAAACTTCAAATTGAGCTGGGTAAACTCTAAAAGGTGGAACTTTGTGACTTACTACGCCAGTTAACCCTCTGTACACTGATGCCAAAATATTAAAATTTCAAACAATTATTTTTTCCCATAATGCAACTAGGAATTTAACAAATTGAGTCTTGTTTGACAGGGCTAAAAAAGATTGATTCGGTTATATTCCTAGTTGCATTATGAAAACGATGCTGTTTGAAATGTACTATTTGGATTTCAGTGGGTAAAGGGTTAAGATACAAGTGTCGTTTGTGTTGAGCACTATCGAGCGATAGTTCTCATTCCGATTCATGCGAGAGAAGGCCATATGCTCAGAACCTGACGCATCTAAGAATTGACAAGACTGAATTATGAAAGTACTGGACTCAGTGGCGTAGTGCATGGGGGAGACTGCGCAAGGTGTCTGGTTGGAAAGGTAGAGTTTGCGCGGATTGTAGACTGACACTGTGGTCCACTGATTTTGAAAATAATTGAATTTCCCAGTAAGAGAGCTACACTCGACATGAACGGTGTCAAGTTCCAACGGGAAATAATAAGGCTTTTAATAGTTAGAGTCTGTCGAAAATGTCATGATCTTTACTCTCATATAAAAGCTTTTCCACCAAACTGGACTAATAAAATTCGGATGGTTTCGTAGAAAAGGCGCATGAAATAAAAAAGGACACTTTGGAATATAAAGACAGTTTGAAACCGAAAGCCTTATCAAGGACTTGACACATCTGTTTCAAAGCTCTTATATACTGAGCGCGAAAGGACCATTGCGTGCGATGCGATAAAGTAATAATTTGTCTTCTCATGGTGGAATTTTGACATAACTTGATGACTCTTATTTGAATCTTACTGCCAAACAAAGACAACAAGGAATTAAAATAAGCCCAACGTTCAAGGTGAAACATTCAAACACTGAATGGCGTTGCGTCAAAATATAATCGGTGTTCTGGTGTTTCAGTTAAGAATTGAATCATGACTGTTCGAAATCCACGAGGTGATGAAACAAATTGAACACGCGCAAATTTACCATAAACCTCGAACGGCGTGATCAATTTGTTTCATCACCTCATGGATTTCGAACAGTCGTAATTCAATTCTTATGTTTGTTCCCTTTATGAAGCATAATTATTTTATATCTGGACATGATATCGAGTTGGCTTTTCTACAAGGCACTGTCTTGACTAACCATAATTCGGTTAAGTTCTATTCCTACTGAAGAAACAAAACAACATAGCCTCCTATAGAAAATAGTTTCCGCAAACTGTCAATATAGTGCTTAAAATCACAGGTGCTCGGCACAAGCTGGGAAATCGAAAGACAAATGATATTTGATACCATTTTTGAATCCATGCTGACGTGCCCCTGTAATGGTATATAAATATTAACAAGGTAAACAACTCGCTTTTCGAAAACGATAGCACTCATTTTCGTTTTTCCCCCCTCAAATTTGATTCACACAACGTATCCAACAATACCCACTATCAGTGGAGAGGGGAATGAATAAGCTTTACAGTGGTGTATTACATGACCGTTGGGTGTTCTTGAGTTGTTCATGATATCTGGGAGAAGTCACAGAAAAGGCCGAAAAACATTTAGTCGGACAAGAAAGTGCACAGTGAAATGAGGTTTCCGAGTGACAATTATCCGATTTATTATAAATAATTCGAGGTCCCATTGTCTATAGAGGGCAGATTCAAATATTAACCGTATGCCTTTATCAATTACTAATCTCGGATCCACATTTATTCATTTCTGGCGATCACATTTGCCGTTTATACATTTTTTTAACCTTCCCTTGGAATAAAACAAGCCAGAGGCATCCATAGAAGCACAATGACATCCCATTGGCAACTATTTGTGCCGAGAGAATCATCGATGAAAATAAGCCAATGGGATAATGGGGAAAGCTTTTGCGGAAGTCGCGTATCTAAGGACGCCGTGTACTTAGGTCAACTTGTCAAAAGATGTCAAAGTTACGGCTAAAAAGTGTATAAACGTTAAATGTGAACTCCAGAAATTAAAAACCGTCTATTTATAGAACGTAAACAGAAATTACAGAATGTAAATATATACTCTGGAAAATCGAATGTAGTGCGTAATAGCAATGCGAGATGACCAAATGTCACATGCTCAACTGGTATTCTTAGGATAAATCACATGATCAATTGGTATTCATGGGAAACTAACATCACCCGAGAAACCACTGGCAATACAGTGTTCATTGAAAAAAATTCAGCTGTGGTTTAAACATATTGTAAATGAACCTATCTGTAATCAACATTTCTGTTTTTGTTAGTGCGATACTCACAGTTTAGGTGAGCCTCTCAGGCTACCAGTCACATTCTGTTAGGAATTCGACTCCGTATTGGGCTATTTGTTTACCCATTTCTTGTTAAGTTTGCGCGCAGAACACAGTTCATGTAATATGGTGTTCCTTCGCACTCCAAATGTTGATATATTCGTTCTCGTCCGAGGTTATATCTATTCCAATCAATAAGTATTTAATTCACCTTGAAAACATGATAATATAAACAAAATAAGTAGAACTAATCGTACAGCTGAGAAGGGTCTTCATTCAATAGTAATTTCAGCAAAGATACAGTCAAATCAAGTTGCAATTGCGAAATATTCCTTGCGTCGAATAAGAGAAAATAAATTTGTATGGTATTTCCAGATTCAATAGAATGGAATAAATTAATTTGTCGGAAAAGCGAACCGATCGGGTTCGCTTTTCCGACCAACTGAAATATTCCATCCGATTGAATCTAAAATAGGCGATGGATTGTTTAGAGCTAGACTGGTTCAAGGCCATAACAGCTTCAGATTCATTTAAGAATTTGGCTGGTGATCTGAGAGCTTGAGTTCAGGTATCACTGAGAGTCCTGATTGCAAATTAGAAGAAAATTCGTGCGTAACGCATCTAGTGTGTAAACGACTTTACTGCCCTGATTTGTTTGTAGACGTTTCTTTTCCTACTAGCAACGTTGCGTTGGGAAATTGGTCGAATTACAAAAGTACATGGCCTTTTAGAACTATGAGAAAGCAATGGGAGATTCATGACCTTTTAGAACAATGAGAAAGCACTGGATGATTTATATAATGTTATTGCTATACGCTTTAATCCTCTGGTCACTTCGCGCACTTCCTCGATCAATACACGATGGAGGTCTCCTTATTTGAAATTTGCAGTATTTTCTCAGGCACCGCGAATGATTTTGAAAGTGGAGGGAGTGAAAATCTTGTTGCTGTTGTTGGGTGTGTGTGTGTGTGTGTGTGTGTGTGCATTGAAGAACACAATCATGTTTCGAAGAATCTGGAATGTTTGATTTCTGATCCCCAGTCGGGAATCGAACCGTTGGCAATCCCGCCTAGCAATCAGGAGTCCCAACACTAAACACACCATCAAAAAACCATGGTTGGAATCCAGCTTATTCGATGATGTTCTCGTGGTTACTTTGTTCACTTTCCTTAAAGCAGTAACATGATATTTATTTGTAGCTGCAAAAAGAACATCTACAGATATACCATTAAACTTTCATATTTTGAATAGTGTAACATTTCAAAATATGGAATTCGTTGGCAAATATACATAACATTGCTAACCTATATTGACAGTAAACAGAGAAGTAACTGTAAACTTTGGGGAGGGGACGCGGCAATGAAAATGCATCATGAATAGAGAATAATCTGTATGCTACAACACCTCCCCACAACTTGAAATAAAAACAGGAGAATCGTTTCAAAGTAACGGATTTTGTTCTTGAACTGAGAACAGAACATATTTACACCGCGGTCTGAGTTACATACTGACTATATATTCCGTACAGCGAAGAGAGGACACACCTTGAATGATAGCATTTTTATCTCAGTCATGCAATACAACTATTGTGGTTATACGTACACTTGAGTGCACAAATATACCCATATGTAATAAACGAATATGGATACATGTAAGGGACAATGTCTGGAGTGAGTTGGAAATGCGAATAAAATTGTGCATTCGTATGAGCGTTTGAACATACACATTACCTCCTTGAAACCAAACTTCTGAGAATTTCTTTGGATTTAAGATTCCACGTGAAATGTGTGTATATATCACACACTGTCTGTTGAGATATTCTCAAGCCAAACAGGGTGATCACATATTTCTTCATCTATCATAATGGCGGCACATGATAACCCTGTCAGGGTTTAGAAGAAAGAATTCTTTCATTTAATAAGCATTGCATTTGCGAGTTCAGCATTACAGTACAACCGCCGTGAACTGGTCACTTACCACGGGTGGGCATTATTTCCATTGGCGCAATAATATTAGATTCCAAACACTAATTATAGGAATAAGCATCCAAAATTTAATTAGTGAAGCACCGGGTACAACCCGGTGCTTCAGTAATTAAAATTTTGCTGATGAGCATTTTTATTAACTGGTAAACACATGTGTGGACATCACTACCCACGCGTGGATTATGACCAGTCCACGTCGACTGTACTGTAGGAACAATAGTCGGTACGACAATAATATAAGTAACGAGGCGTTTGATTTGGCGGATACAGTATCAAATGGGGCGAAGAAAGAACAGTAATTTCGGGAGAGGCTTTAGCTGAGCCTAATATTGTTCTCGCTGAACCTCATGTGACACCATATCCGCCAACAAAACATCCTGTAAGGTATATTTTGCAAGGTGTTTTTTTCTCCGAAGTTTCATCATCAGTTGTGTTTGCAAGTTGTTTCATGCTTTCGTTATATTCCCTCTCGCCATTCATTCGTATACAAAAACAGATGAGAAGTGATGCAATGGAAGGGAAGGAATCCGACATCTCATTTACCGCCAAGAAAAATATTGATTTATTATCTCCAACGGTTTGCGCAATAATGTCCGTTAGGCGTTATGTTTGCAAATCGAATGCGGTATATGCGCGGTAACGGTAAATTCCATGTTAGGTCATCATGAAACAATGCATCTTGAGCATTTTATGAGCACGTTTTCATGTTCTCGTATAAAGGTATTTTTAATGCTTACGGGTGCACACTACATATTCACCAATAACTTCTGGGACGCATTACGCTGTTGGCATTTAGACCACCGAAGCTGAAAACACAAGAGACGGAACATAACTCGGCTCTGAAAGGGGTAAGAAATATGTTAGTTGACACTGACACCAGAGAATGTTGGCTACGTGTCTTCACGTTGTACTTGTTCATCTCTATGACATTTTTGTATTTCTGGAAATAGAAATAACAGGAACTTGAATTACTTTGTGTTTATTAATCAGCACTCTGAAAACGAAAAGCAAGCAGAGGAATGTGACACTCCCTGAGCAAACCAATCTATGGACAACAAATTACTGATACCTTACTCATATGACCGCACGTATGCCAATGGGTTTGTTTTAATACATTATCACTTATTATTTATGTTCACTCTACGACAGGCTGGATTGAAGAGATCAAAATTAAAAAGAAAACAATTTTTTCCCATAATGCAGCCAGAAATTTAATTCATTCGGCTCGGCATATTATGAGAAACAGAATTCTCAGTGCGTAATAGTTTCACGAATGTTAGCAAAATATGGTTTATTAGACTAAATGGTTATAACTTTAAAACCGTTCTAGGTTGCAACAAGCAGTAGTGCAATTATCAATCAGTAGTACAATATTGACCAGTAATGTATTACAAATCCATTTGTAGTGTAATAATTAACCAGTAATAATCATATAGAATAAATAGGTACTAGGGCCGGTAATCAGATTTAAACCACGAGTAGAATAAGAGTTTTAACCACTCGGACTGCCGAGGAGTAAAACCCCTTATTCTACGAGTTGTTTAAATCTGATTACCGGCCCTAGTACTTATTTGTTTTATTTATACCATGGTCTTAATAAATAATCGACCTCGTCACTTAAAATGAAGAAAAAGACGATACTTTCTATCGCAAACACACGGGTTTATTTTGTTTACATCTGCGCCGGTGGGCAGTACTACTGGCTGCATGTGAATGCTTGATTGACAGCTGGACACATCGTCAATTTTGGTTGAATTTACCTTGCTTTTTTAATCAAATTATTATTAACAATTCTTAAATTTTGTTTTAAATATTTAATTGTAGGTATTTTAAAAGTAATAAGTCATTGCACGTAGTAGATAGCACCGCAAAATATCGTATGTTTGTGGAAACATCGCGAAGTGTGAATGTATCGAAGTTAGCAAATTGCGTCATTTCAAAGTATAAGTTGGATGAACTTCCTACTTTAGGAGTAATTTTTTTTCACCGGTAGTGGTGTTAAAAGCAAAAATTTAACATATGGGCTTTTCACAGGTAGTAACATATGCGAGTATGGTATAAAAATCAGTTAGGTAAAACAAATCAACCAGTAGTGTAATAACCAGTAATGTAATAAACTTAACCAGAAGTGTAATAAAAGTCAGTGAAAATTAACAATTTTTCAACGAAATTTCAAAAAGTTTTCGGGTGGCTCAAATTATAGTTTTGGTATATCTTATCAATGTTGGATCATTTTCTCATAAGTTCAAAGACGTTTTTGAGGCCAAATATCATTTGGTCGGTTCAATACTGTGACGGTATGTGCTATCATGTATTTTATCTAACAATCATGTAGATTTTGGCCTGAAAACCACGAGAAACGTTACGTATCACTTGATGTGTTCCGATTCCGTATCATATAGACGACTCATTCTGATTCCGTATTACATAGATTCAACTTCCGGTAAACACCGCGCTATGACAAATATTACCATTATATGCATTGTTATTACGCATTAAAAAATGAAATTCAAAATTTTGACCAATTCCAACCCAATTTAAATTGAAAAACGGGCTTTATGTAACGGGATTGTAAGATAAATTATCACGACCAAATACATGTCCTGTAATTTGTATCAGATTCTCGGTCTTGTTTACAATCAGATCACAACTCGCCCTGACGGGCTCGTTGCGATCTGATTGTAAACACGACCTCGAATCTGATACAAATTACAGGACATGCATATGGTCATGATAATGTATATTTATGTGTGTGTATACTAGTGTTTAAGGTCACTTTTAGCACGTGAGGCTATATCGCTGCCGTTAATGTAACCGTGAAGTTCAAACGTGGCCGACCAATTATTTATGGCAATGTCGTGCTTGTTGGAGTATGCTTACCGCGATCATAAGATATCGACCCGTATGATACCACAAAAGGTTTTCAAGGTCCTGAGACTCTAATGTTCTTATCTCTTGCGTTGAGTACAGTTTTAATTTTTAATACGCCCCTGGTGGATCTCTCAAGATCTCCCTCACCCACCCTTCAATCGCTATATCGCAATGCACTTTTTTCAGTTTGGTGGGTCACTTTGAAAGATACCACAAAGTACCGTGTTCGACTGAGAGTGGTGATCGTGTTTCTTAAATGGAAGCGTTTACCTATCAAGGGCAGGCCTGGAAAATACCCGCGAGCGAACATTTAAGTTACGTGTGGGTTACGTCAATTGCGAAATACACGAAAATGCGCGAACCTACGACAAAATAATACAATAGAACTTTATTAAATTACTAATATCGCATGCCCTACTCACCCAACTCACATGCACTGTACTCTCTTGGGGAAAGAGAGGATCGTATTATTTGGAAAAAATCGGCCGAGCCGAAACAGAAGATTCTGGTTGTCCCCTTCCCCTGAGGAGAACTTGGGCTCCTTTACATAAGAAACATTAGCATCACTCCCAGAAGAACACATTCCCTTAGCATAATTTTCGAAGTAGCAAGCCAGACCGAAAAAGCTATGCATTCCGATATAGCGACTGATGCGGAGTGGATGAAGGAGGAGTTTAGCGATTCGTAGGGGCGTATTGAAAATTATAAATATACAACGCAATAGATCAGAAAATTCGAGTTTCAAAAGACTACAATTTATCACTTATGAGTTACCTCAAACACTTTTTGTGGTAACACAGGACCCGACATTTTATGCTTGGAGTAAGCAATCTCTAACAAGCACGGCATAGCTATATATAATTGACTGTTTTTCAATTAGCACTAATCTTCCGTCAGCGATATAACCACAAAAACTGAAAGTGACTTTAAACACCAGTATATACGCACGTGAAAACACCTGCTATCATAGTTTTGACCCAAACCAATGACATTTGACCCCGAAAACATCTTTAGACTTATCAGATGATTAAAAATCAACAAGATGTACCAAAATTATAAGTGAGTTACCAGAAAACATTTTAAATGAATGTTGAAACATTTTTGATTTCCATGAACTTTAATTACACTACGGGTTAAGTTTACATTACTGATTATTACACTGTTGGTTGATTTGTATTACATTACTGATTGATTATTACATTATTGGTTGATCTGATTACGTTGCTGGCTAATATTACAGTATGGACTGATTATTGCACAAATGGTTGTTACAGATGCCATCGAATTTTTTTCAGAAGGAGATAATGATTTTTGATATATTAGGCAACCATTCACTAGAGCAACTTCACGAACCTGTTCGAATATAGTTTGGTACCAACTCTTCCTGTTATGTGGTGATAACATGGCAATTGACAGCAGCTGGAGTTGTAATCAGTGTTGCATCCCTATCACTATCGTCAAAGTTTGACTGCTTGATCCTGACTCCAATTCACTGCCACCTTTCGCACAATGAACGACGACTGGTAAATATACATTATCATGACCATGTGCATGTCCTGGAAAGAATTTGTATCAGCTTCGAGGTCGTGTTTACAATCGGATCGCAACGAGCCCGTCGGGGCGAGTTGCGATCCGATTGTAAACACGACCGAGAATCTGATACAAATTACAAGACATGCATTTGGTCATGATAATACATTTATCTAACAATCCCGTTACATAAACTCCATTTCACACATTTTTCGTCAGTTTACACTGGGTTGGAATTTTAATGCGTAATAACAATGCATATATGTGATAGTGCGGTGTACAGGAAGTTGAATCTGCCTGATACGGAATCGGAACATGGGCTGATACAAACGTTTTATCCGAGTTTTTGGGTGCAAATTAAGTTGATTGTTAGATAAAAATTACGAAAGGTTAATAGTAGTCGTAAATTCGTCGGGCAGTAAAAAACCGTTTCGCAGAATTGACGACAGACGACTACGAGTCCGTTTGTGTTTAGGAATTTTCTCATGTTGCGCGACGACTAATGATTTGATTGGCAGTAAGAGATGGAAATTTAGGCCACATGGCGATTACAGTTTAAGGACATAATCTTAGAGTGAATCCCCACAATAGGTAGCGGAGAAATACTCTCAAACTTTTGCAATGCGATATACCTGCGTGTTTTAATGAGAAATTGTAATCGTAACTACGGATAAGGGAAATCGTAATCGTAACTACGATAAGGGAAATCGCTGACAAGAAAAACACAATTTTCACTGACGCAGTACTCCATTAGTAATCCTCATCAGTAGTCATTCATTGTACGAAAGGTCTCTAATATCAGGCAATGGGTTTGCAGTTGGCAACTTTATGCTTTCAAGGTAAGATTTTGTTGATCTTGAATAGAACAGAAAACCTGCACGAAATGGGAACACGCAGGTGTTTGATTAATAGAACTTGGGGATGGCCCAACACACTTGGCAAAAATATCACCTGCAGTCGCCTACCGCGGTTCTGTCGCACTGTCGACTTTAGTCGCCTGTCGCGTTAAAAGAGTTAACCAAATCAACGTGTCTGACGGAGCTAAATGATTGTAAACACGATAGAGAATCTGATACAAATTACAAGACATGCATTTGATCATGATATTACATTCACCTAACAATCCTGCTACATAAACCCCATTTCACCCATTTTGCATCAGTTTACACTGGGTTGGAATTTTAATGCGTAATAACAATGCATATAATTATGTGATAGTGCGGTGTTTACAGGAAGTTGAAGATATTGGGGACGAGAACCATTAAGCCTTGATCCATGACCGTGACTACTTTCAGATATTGTATACGTGAGAACCATCGGGCAAATATCCATTTGCCCGATGGTTCTTACGTATACATACCTGGGATTTTTCGGTGAGCTCTTCAGAAAAAGAATCTGAAATAACCGAAATGAGCCACGACAATCCTTAATATCGTCATAAATTTCGTGACAGACGACTGCTACCGCTTTTACTGTGACGATTTTTGATTTTTTGTTCTGGTCCAACACTATCACCAAAGTACACTCTAAAAAGTGGGTTCATATTCACCCAACCCAGTTGATTTGAGCTAATTTGTTAACCCAAAATCAACTGGGTTGTGTGAATAAGAACCCAACTGGGTTCATGTTCACTCAACCCAGTTGATTTGGGTTAATTTTTAACCCAACTAATTTTGGAGTGTAGAAACCAGTTGTGATAGTCTTATTCTGATGCAGAGTCTTTGAATATACGAACTATTAGGCAATTCTACTCTGCCGGTATCCATACCCTTGATTTTCCCTGTCAACGAACCGGCCCAGAAGGCGTTAAACACACTTATCAGTAAGTAACAATATATCTGTTATTTTTTCCGCACTAATATTTTGATTCGTTTCTGATAAGAAATTTCATATTTCATAGTACATCCCCTTTCTCCAACATATCACAGGGGCTCTTGGGTTGGAATTTTAATGCGTAATAACAATGCATATATGTGATAGTGCGGTGTTTACAGGAAGTTGAATCTGTCTGATACGGAATCGGAACATGGGGCTGATACAAACGTTTTATCTGAGTTTTTGGGTGCAAATTAAGTTGATTGTTAGATAAAAATTACGAAAGGTTAATAGTAGTCGTAAATTCCTCGAGCAGTAAAAAAAACGTTTCTTTTGTGGGCGAACCCGGGAAAATAGGTAGTAAGCTGGGTTTAACCCACTCGATGCAGAAATATTACTTCTATAATATATCCAAAATCTGCTAAAATCCGCTAGGGGGGAAACCATTTTACAGCGCTCCAAAGAGGACCACCCCTTTTAGCAATTTTCAACATTGTCTGGCCAACGTTTGCAAAAATTCCACAGAGGACGGTCCTGAAACGGATATTTCTGCGTGTATCAAAGTTTCTGAGCTGTGTCAATTAAAACAGACTGTCATTGACTTGGAGAATCTATATGATGGAGTCAGAAGCAAATCAGTTCTCCTATCTGATATTGCAGAATCTGATGAGCTTGTGGAATTAGAAGATTGCCTCTCGCAGTGTATCTCTGGGTTCGCTCAGAAATTCCCAGCTCCGAAGCTCTGGCTTCAGTATATAGAGTATGTAGAATGTAAACCTCATAAAGAACTTCATCAGAGCAGAACGATTAACTCATTGGAATCTCCATATCATATCGTTGAGCAGAATGCGGAATCCATTTGCGCCACCAGGTCACACAAGTTACGCAAACAGCGCCGAATTGAAATTCCAAATGATGCTTGAGTTACCCGAGAAACTTCCCTGGCTCTCTAAATGTTTCGCAGAGAATGGGAATCCATCCGTCCGACGAAGTAGGCGACCATGGGGGGGGGGGGGGGGGGAGGGGGGGGGGGTGGTCTTTCCAATTGATTAGGTCCTCATACATTCTGTTAAGGGCCAAGGTGGTCTGACTTGGGGTAGGTTTTTATCCTATTCTGTCCGTCTTCAGAGGGTTCTCTACATTCATAGGTGTTCTGAAATTCACAATACAATGTCGACAATCACAAACGTTAAACATGTTACAAGTGAACCACACGTTGATATGAGTACCACCCGAATCAAGAGGATTATTCATACACTCTGATCTGAGCATTCGGAAATGGTTCGACGTTCACGAACCCTTTGATCTAAATGAGAATCGTTCACGGTTACTCTCGTTTTCATAAAACTCTTGACTGTCAGAACTTGTTGTAAACGCCAATCAAATGAAGCATGTTGGTCAAACCATTGGATCATCTCAACCATGATTTTAACCTTTACATAACAAGAAAAGCAGACGACACTTGCAAATAAAATACTTGAATAACTAATTTTTTAAATTTTTTTATCACAAAAACATAGCTTATGACCCCTCATTGGAACGAGCTCAGCGTGCTCGTTCCAATGAGGGGTCATAAGCTATGTTTTTGTGATGAAAAATGAAAAAAATAATGAAAATTGGATAGTATTTTTTGTGAATTGTCCTGACCAGTTTTGACGGTACGTTAGGTAAAGGGTTAAGATCGACAACCTGAAAGTTTTGATAAATCCTATGATCCTGTTTTCTCGCTTGATCGAAATCTCTCAGAGGGACGAGACTACGGAACAGTTTAAATATGAGCTAACAGCAATCCCACGTCTTTGTTTAAGGATGAAGCGATGCGAAAATCTGCGAAAGCTCATCTAGCAAATGCGATGAACAATTCAGTAGAGACCCCTGACCCTCCCGGTAATTCTACTCCTGCCATGATGGCGGCGCTCTTCTCCACAGGGTGATAGGGGTGATGAAAGGTTCATACACAGATGTAATTCGCTAATGCACCACTTATATTTGATCGAGATATGGGAAACGTTGTGTAGACTTTGATGGGTATGTTGACGGACCTTCGAAAAAAGACCCCGGACATCGAAGGAGATCTGGGAAAACAATGAAATATGACTCACTGCATCCCAATAAGTCCACACTGATCAGCAAGCATGCATTTCCTGCGAATGCAAAGAACAAAGCGCAATTTATTTAATTCTCTCGAAAAGGACGGCAATAGTACCTACATTAGTACCGGCGATGCCGATACAGTGATTGTATACAAGGCTAGCTTCGGGTGCAGCGAGCGTTTTCGTTGTTGCCGATGACGGATGCAGAAATTCTGGTACTTTCGGTGCACCATTGGAAAATCGATGTGGCGTATATGTATTTCCAATCAGAGGTACGTGGATCTGGTGGGCGACGCCTCTTTGAAATCGGGTTGTTTCTCAGTTGGTCAAGTTATACACAGAACGACCACGCGTGTGAATGGGTTAATCGACATTGCACGAGTGCCAGCGCGGAAGGATAAAACGAGAGACCACAGTCCTCGAGGTTTTATCGTCCCGCGATGGCACAAATGCCATATCGATTAACCCATTCACACGCGTGTGTTGTTCTGTTTTTATTAAACGCCTTCACGTCTATAAAAGCAATTATTACACGGACATTCAGCATTTCATTTGACAACTATCAACAAAAAGAACCCATTTTATCGCCAACCAAATTTGCGAGGGGAAACCCTGCTACTATTCCGTCCCCCGAATTCCAATGTGTTCTATGTGCCTGCTGGCACATAGAACACATTGGAACTCAGTGGACGATTTTCAGCTATCGTTAGCGATTCCAAATCCAAATGTAATTGCGGTGCACGATTTGTAGAAACTTCCAGTGAAATTTCGCTTCTATTTAAAAACAGTCCGCCAACGATTTCCATTCCGCACATATATGTGGAACAGATTTTTATTTTCCGCATGGTTTAGTGTTGCTGTATAGATGGGGATTACATAGAACAAACGTGTAATAAATAAAATTACGCGTCATTTTTATCCATGCATAGAAGCATATAACGGTTGTGACACCACCTCGGCAACTTTCAGACAAAGAAAAACAAATCTTTTCAAGAATATAGGGAGGTATGCACAAATCAGAGAGTTAGCGTCCAAAATAAGTGATGGTTCTTCCTCCATGAACAAGTTGGTACAGTGGGTCTGCAGACAATTTTTGAAAAATAAGTTTCTTTTCAACAGCTCACTCTTTAAACTACGCGGTGAGCTACTGCTGGCCCGTTAGGTGAATGGTTGTTAATGCAGTGCTGCGCTTCACAGTTATTTATTGAAAATCTAGGTAAAAATCGCAAAAGATGAATCACCTCGCTAAATTTCGGCAACAAACGGAATTGCTTTCATTTTCAATAAATATATAATTATCAAGATATCGATTGGCAGATATAGTGATACGTATCGAATCGTTGCCATCCCATATCCTTTCTTTGTTTAGTGATTGGAGTTTAACGACACTTTCAACAGCCGGGGTAATATTATGTCGGGCAGATTTACGGGTAGAGGAAGCCAAAATATGCGGAGAGAACTAACGAGCAGCGTGAATAACTGTACGGTTATCCAGCTTACTAGCACGTTACAAGCCGGGTTTGCAGGGTGATCTCACTTGGGTAATCGGGGTTAATTGTCTTGTCCAAAGACACGAAACAGAGGACGCAGGTCAGTATTGAACATCGACCTTTTCGAGCTTTCAACAATGATCCACCACGCGCTACCT
This sequence comes from Pictodentalium vernedei, assembly GCA_031216915.1. Lineage (NCBI taxonomy): Eukaryota > Metazoa > Mollusca > Scaphopoda > Dentaliida > Dentaliidae > Pictodentalium > Pictodentalium vernedei. The sequence continues at coordinate 284,617,018 of CM062296.1, forward strand.
CTCGTATCGTTAAACCCACAATTAAATCGTCGTATTATATCTTCGCGTACAATCATATAAATTATATAAAATATAATGATCATTATGGCAACAACGTAGAGAGTATGAGTTCTAAATCATCGATGTGTCAGCCATAATTGCGCCATATGTACACGGTTCACTCACAAGGGTCAAATACAAATAAAGCACGGAACGCAGTAATCACCTTAATTATGTTTGAAACATTAATACTACGCGCAATTACCTTTGCATTGGTCTATACAGAGAATCCAGGTACAAATAAAGGTTACGTCAGTCGCGTAGCATAATTCTATATAATAGCAGGCTTTTTTTTTGGGGGGGGGGGGGGCGAGGCAATGATATTTGAAAGGCCGTTTTGTGGGGTTTCGGTAGCCTCCGCTTGGTCTCACTAGGACCCTCCGGTCGTTGCCCATCTTCCCACTTGCCCCTCCTCCCACTTCAGAGAAGTGGGAGGAGGGAAAATGACCAGAGGGTCCAAGTTAGGACTAGCCCCTTCCACCCCGAGGTAATTTTGCTAAATTTGGTGCTCTAAGAGGGAATCTGAGGCATTTGTAGCGTGTTTAGACACTATATTGGAGACCATTTTGCGGCTCCATCGTAGCTACGCCACTGGGTTATGTAAGCCCCAAATGAATGATATCACGCGTTGGATGGTCAGATTTAACTTACAATGACGTGTGACAAATTTGGAGTATTATTTTCTGTGTGAATAAAGTTTCATTAATATACTGATTGACAGTTCTGAAAGTCTTGTCGCAACGGTCAATTTTAGATCCATTTATGAATTTCTAAACTTTGTTTACAGAAAGAAAGAATAACAACAAATATTTGACAAGCTGTCGTATAAAACTTTGAATTACCAATAATCTGACAAATTTCAAAGCGTTCATGGTGTGCACACGGGATATTTTCGTAGTATTCAGACACTTCCAGGAGGGGAACTGGCATCTTAAAATTTTCAGACAATGGTGGGACGAGAGTTAAAATTTTCCGACAGTGTCCCGGGTCGTTGACCGTCGGAACGAACTTAAAACCAGTTGGTGGAATCGTCCATGTCAGTTCAATGACGTCAATTGGAAGAGTCTATTTTCGACACTTGAGGGTAGACCAATTAATATTTTGAACGTGCAGCAATCGGGCTATTTTACGATTAAAGCCCGTTCTATCCGTGTAAAAAAAAATCCAAACTGTGTTATATTTGTCTGTGTTCTTCTTTAACCCTCTAGCCAACGTAACGGCCAAAAGCGGCCAGCGCTATTCACAAAAATCACCATTCCATTTTCATTACTTTTTCATTTTTTTGTCACAAAATCATAGCTCGTTGAGCTCGTTCCAATGAGGTGTCATAACCTATGTTTTTGATGTAAAAAGAAATAAAAATAGTTATTCAAGAATTTGTTTGCAAATGTCGCCTGCTTTTCGTATAAGAGAGAGGGCTAACCACTTTATATATTATAAATATTGCACGGCTTGAAGTTGATAATGCAGAAAAGTGGTTCTCGAGGAAGAACAGTCCACGTACCGAGGCGAGTGAACTATTCTTCCTTGAGGACAACTATCTTGGCATAGTCAACGTGCCCTGTAATGATTATTATATTATATCGAACAAACCCATGAAGAATATACTGCTACCCATCAGGATTCCAATCCTAACTACACAAGGGCCTTGCGTAAAACAGACATTTTCTAGAACTTAAAAAATAACGAAAGAGAGTTCTGGGATAAAAAGAAATCCACTAAAAAGGTGCATTGTGTTCCGTCAGTCGAACGCCCTAGAATATTTCACATCTATTTTTAGAAACTGTACAGAGCACAGGAATAGTGCACCATTATTTTTAAAACCACCCTAGGTAAATCTATCGGGAATAGAATAGTGCGTCACAGCCAATAAGTGGAACGGAAAGTCACGCGAGATATTATATAATGTAATAGCCGCCATCGCTATTCACAAAACATCATCACCATCACCACACTTTATATTTTCACAGTTTACCTCGAAAACGTAGCTTAGTATGACCATCGTTGGAACAATCTCCGAGAAGTCGTTCCAAAAAAGGGACATAAGCTTTGTCTTGGAAGTTAAAAAATTAAAATGTTTAACTGTTCAAGTATAAGTGTCGTCTGCTATTCGTGTTAGATGAAGGGTTAAATAACATGACAGGTTGATAATACAGCCAGAAAGACTCGAGTTTATCTTAGCCTATTATTCCACATTTCATGGCACAGTATGTCATTACACTCTGAAATCAGTTGGGATAAAAATCAACCCAAATCGACTGGATTGAGTGAATATGAACCCAATTGGGGTCATATTCACTCAACCCAGTTGATTTGGTTGATTGTTAACCCCACTGATTTAAGACTGTAGTGCTTCCAACACGGGACTCATTAGCCCTATCGCTAAGTATTTCATGTTGAAGAAAAAGCAGATAGTTGACAATGAGCAGACAATACAAGGAACATCAAACTGACAAGAACATATGTAATAATCGAGGGTTGAATCTTTGCTTCTCTTCCTCGCGAAAAAAATAGAACGACTTGTTTCCAATGTGTTTTGCTTTTCGATAATCGTGAATAGGATATGTCAGAAATAATTAGTCAATATTGATGATATAATTATCAAAAGAATATACTAAAACTAACTATCAGTACTCGAAAAGTGTGAGACACCTATGGTCGCAAGTCATCAATTTAAAGAAAAGTCGAACATACGCCTCCAGTAAGTTCGAAATCTGATGTTTCAGATGAATTAATTATCAACAAATCACAATTACTGTCCTTCCGTGTTCGACACAAGACATATAATTTGAACTAACGTTATTGGAATACTGATAGCGGGCCATGCTGCGTCGGAAATATCCTGAATGCCTCTGTAATATTCTCTGAATGAAGAAACTTGTAACTAAACGTGAAAGTACATGGGGGAAGGTGGTACAGGCTTAGAACGAAGTGCCTTTCAAACCTGCAAATCCTATCAGCTGAACATTGCAAACCTAACAGAAATATAGCCAATGGATGTTACAGGGGCATATTTACTGATTTCCATTCTTGACGTCCATAAAAAAAAGGAATCTTTAAGATTCGTTTCAGTTGTTACAAATTTCATGTTCAGTAAGTAAAAAATGCAGATCTTCATTTCTGAGGGACGCTATTGCGTTTGTACACCTTTTTACGCAGGGTGCGTCTCTTGACACCCGGCTAAATTCCAGGAGAATAATTGTGATTATCACTTAATTGCACTCAATGTTTTATCCAATCTCTCAGACCACCAGTCTAATTCTGTAAGGAATTCGACGCTGTTGTGGGCGGTGGTTTACTTATTTTCGTGGAGTTTGCTCCCAGACTAGCCTTGATTTAATATGACGCCCCTTTACTCACAAAAATATACAGATAATCTTTCGTGTCCAAATTATAGATTTTACAAAATACTAATACAATTGGTGGAATATGCGAAATTATAAAACCAGATCCCTGGTGAGTCTTCAGTCATAATTATTTAAACTTTTACCCAACGTAACGGACTAAACCGACCAGCGCTATTCTAAAAAATCGCCAATTAATTTTCATTATTTTTTCCTTTTTTGTCTCAAAAACATAGGTTATGACCCCCTCATTGGAACGAGCTCCTCGAGCTCGTTCCAAGGAGGGGTCATAACCTATGTTTTTGAGACACAAAATGAAAAAAAAATAGTTATTCAAGAATGTTTTTTGCAAGTGTCGTCTGTTTTCATGTTAGGTAAAGGGTTAAACAAGCATATCTAATGGTGTTGGTGGGGTCTTTAAAGATTCGGTCGAAGAAAATCTCGATTGCGTTGATCTATCTGAAATATTCCAGACGATTGAATCTAAAATAGGGAATGTACTATTTAAGGTTTAGACGGGTTCCCGGCCATAACGTCGAATTCCTTACATAAATTTGACTGGTGGCTTGAGAGTTTGTATTTTTATCGACAACCTAACATTTTGAAATGAATAAGGTGGTGTTTTCGAAATTGCTCTTTTGTGCCAAATGTTTGCTTGGAAGGGAAACTGAATAAAACATGTGGGCAAGAAGTACAAGCGAAGTTTCACCTCTCGGACCTCCGGGTTGTACCCGAAGGTCCATGAGATAAAACCTTCCTAACGACATTTTGGGTTGTATTCAGAACTTAAGAGTTCTTATCTAGACCATTTGCCACTTCTGGGTGTTTTAGCATTGATGCACGCACGCCATTTTGCAGGTAAGAAATCTTAAAGTTTCGTTCAAATCAGACCAAATACTTGATGTGCACTATCTGTAGCTTTTCCGCAGTTCACCTCATCAATGTAAGGTACACTTTTTTCAACACGCCTTGGCTTGATAGAAATGATGTTCCGATAGTGACGATTGCAACAACAGTGGCAATTCCTGAATGGTGACCACCACTGTTGCTGCATGTGGCAATGTCAGATCGCCTCATAAGATGAAATAATTATGTAAAAAGCACAGCCCTATTTTGAGCATTTCGGTAGGTAAGTTCAAGAAAATCTTAGCTTCTGTTCCAAATGTTTTTCGGACATTTCCCCCAAAATGACATGTCATGCTGAATCCGTTGGAATTGCTTTGATAGGTAACGCATGGGTGGAACATGGTACTCTGTCTTTAGCCTTTAAAGACGATAGCGAAAAACATACGTGAGTGACGTTGAACAGGAATAAATATTCCGGACTCACTGGCTGAAAATTGTCTCTTCTCTAAAGTGTCCCGGTAGATCAGACTCAATATATCAAGAGTCCTCTTGGCCGATGTCGAATAACGAGTTGACCACCATATTAAATTATCTGTACTTGACACGCGCAAGATTACCTCTATATTAATAGTTCTGGCACGAGAAGATGTGGCTGGTAGGAATGAGGTGACACTCAACTCGGGAGAGGGAAAACTGTTGGGACGGTTAAGTGGTCATATTCACGTGGATGGTTTGATGGAACTGGCAGGTAGATGATTAAAATAAAGGGATGTGGCTTCACAGTTAATGTACTATGGTACAGTACAAGTCAAAATAAGTTCTAGGATAACAACTATAAACAATGTATCTTTCTTTTCATACGTTGATCAGACTAGAATCTGACGTCATTTTCTGGAAAGCTCTCACTGAGAGCTTTCCAGAAAATGATGTCAGATTCTGATTTTATCAGTGCAGAAGCAGCAGTATACTTAATGTATTGTGGTTATGCTACAACTTATTTTGACTTGTACTGTACATAGCGTGAAGTCGATGCAATGTGATGGATGAAAGTGGAAATTGACACTAAAACCCAGTGTTACGGTTTGGTACGGAATGAATGTAGGTAGCCGACGGCAGGGACGCAAAACAAAATGTACGTTTTGTCTCTATATCTGTACAGAAATTGCCACCACGCTCTCCTTATTTGTAGTTGTCTGGTACGATGTCGCGACAACGTTAAATGTAATCCATCACTTTGCATCGACTTCACGCTATGTACAGTACAAGTCAAAATAAGTTGTAGGATAACAACTATAAACAATGTATCTTTCTCTTCATACGCTGATCAGACCAGAATCTGACGTCAATTTCTGGAAAGCTCTCACTGAGAGCTTTCCAGAAAATGATGTCAGATTCTGATTTTATCAATGCAGAAGCAGCAGTATACTTAATGTATTGTGGTTATGCTACAACTTATTTTGACTTGTACTGTACATAGCGTGAAGTCGATGCTAAGTGATGGATGAAAGTGGAAATTGACACTAAAACCCAGTGTTACGGTTTGGTACGGATTGAATGTAGGTGGCCGACGGCCGGAACGCAAAACAAAATGTACGTTTTGTCTCCTTATCATATGACTATGACATTTTTACCCTAAATATCACTACTGTTTGACGATGTTTTCCAAACTGTTGTATCACACCGGGTGAGATTTTTCCGGATCAAAAGTCCATATCACACTCTTACGGAAATCAAAAATCCATATCACACTCCCACGGAAATATCCGAGAGTTTCCGTGAATAGTTTTCGTAACTAGGGGAGTCGTTGTTGTTTCGTCTGCTATTTTGTTACCGGCTTTTCACCGCATATTAATTAAAATGGCAAATTTGGGTGAATTTGACATCGAAACAATGTCATATGATAAACATATCATCATAACAGTGTGTTGATCCGTGTCGTCGCATCACGTCTCGTTGAGGTGGCCAGATTTTCGGATCACACTCGCTGCCTGCGGCAGCTCGTGTGATCCGAAAATCTGGCCACCTCAACTCGACGTGATACTACGACACGGATCAACACACTGTTATGATAATATCTATGTATCTGTACAGAAATTGCCACCACGTTCTCCTCACTTGCAGTTGTCTGGTACGATGTCGCGACAGCGTTAAGTCTAACTTTACTGTTTTGAAACATGCGATTGAGCCCGTAAAAGTATCTTACTGTGTACGAGGGAGATGCGAGATTTCCAAGATTCCCGCAAGTTTAGGAATAGATGCTGCTGTTACTAAATGACCGTTTTGGTAAATATTATGGTCATAATAATGTCAATGTGTTCTTGATTAGACCAATCCGTGATGTGACTGAGATCGAGAAGCGTAATATGAACATTAGTTGGAAAATCATATCCATGCTCTCAGACCACCCAAATTCGACAAAAGAAACGACGCTGTTGTGGCCTGGAACAAGTCTAGCCCCCAATATGTCATCGCATATGTTTAGATTCCCTCTTCTGGAATATTTCAGATATATATTCCCGGTCGACTGAATCTGAAAAATTTATTAAGGATTTATTTTTAGTGAATGAAAGCAAGAAATACTGCTCAATTGAGACCTGATTTGATCGACATTTTGATGACATTAGAATCAGAATGAAGACTTACCATAACCGTAGTGTTGTGATTACGCCGGAGAGTTCCACAAATTATGTTAATATCTTGATGTTTTCAAGGGAAATTAAATACTTATTGATTGGAATAGCTACAACTGCTGCAAGAAAAATACATGTATCTCTTTGTAAGTAAAGTCGCATCACATTATATTACACCAACGGGGGTCTATGCGCAAATATCCACAGAAAGTGGATAAAGAAACAACCCATAACGACGTCGAATTCCGAACAGAATTAGCCTGGTGGACTGAGAGCTGGAAATAATCGTCGTCAGATCCATTTCCGTAGTCAATTCTTATGCCAGCTAAAGTTTATTTGGTTTTCGAATTGATTTTCTCTTTGCTGATTCTTGCCTTAGGGGGATGAAATTTGAAGTGAAGGACATGCTTTTCTGGATAGGAATCCTCTTGTGTTCTGATTGTTGCAAAAGTCAGAGTGACGCTTCACTTCCATGAACTTGTACATGAATATATATTGTTTACGCTTGTAAGTAATTTAAATTTCAGTCCGAACATTTTCAAAACTGTTTACATTGAGCTCATCCTGTCATTCTATTTCCCAATATGACGACTTTGGTGATGATGTATAGGTCAGCACCTCGATCACACATAACAGTTCGTCAGTTCTATGGCGCCAATAGACATTGATGTGGAAATATAAAGAACGTTTCAGTTGATTATATTGTTATGATATGTAAAACATATAAAAATATATTAACCCTTTCCCTAACATGAAAAGCAGACGACACTTGCAAAAAAAAATTCTTGAATAACTATTTTTTTTCATTTTTTCTCTCAAAAACATAGGTTATGACCCCTCGTTGGAACGAGCTCGACGAGCTCGTTCCAAAGAGGGGTCATAACCTATGTTTTTAAGACAAAAAATGAAAAAAAATGAAAATTAATTGGCCATTTTTGTGAATAGCGCTGGCCGGTTTTGGCCGTTACGTTGGGTAAAGGGTTAAAAAATGTTTAACTGTGATAGCACAAGAGGGATTTATTTGTCACGTACAAAACTATTTTAAGGTATTTAATACTGAATGTAAAAGGCTACGATCCTTGTGGGAATTTATTGTTCTTGTTTCGTCCCCCCCCCCTACTTAAGTGCTAATTAGTTCCCGAAAGGTAATAAATTACAGCTAAAGGTGTGTGTTCTTCACAAATAGGTTTTATTACTTAACTTTTGTAATGAATAATATCTATCCTTCTCCGATTGGCGAACATTTTGAAACTTTGAGAAAAAACTACTCGATGAATGATGTTGGACCACACTTTGCTTGTTATAAAAAAAATCCGAGCCATCGTCAATTTCTACTGGATTTTTGGTAAACTATTGGTGAAAGCTATGTTGGGGTCTTGCTGAATGTTGGATCAGACCAATAAGTGCCTCCTACCTTCTATACCTTATGCGGATACATCCGCACAAGCAAAATGTACAACCATCGAATTACAGTAAACCCAATTGATTTGTCCAAAAAAATTGTGCATGTATGAATGAAGCGGTCATTGAAAGTGTTATGGAAAGAACTGAAGGATACCTCTCATATGTTCTCTTACCGCGTTGGAGATAAGAACAAAAGCCGTAGCAATTCCAGATAGCAATTCGAGAAGAATATATACAATAACTCCAGAAGCGGACTGAAAATTTCGACCAGATCGCTACTGAGTGGGGTCGTCTCACTTTGCCGGTGGCTATTGTTTCGGGAAAATGTGTGAAGATTAGGTAGATCAAAGAGATAAGGATTATAGTCGGTTTCCAGTAAGTTTGTTCATTTAACGCAGGTTGACTTTATTACTGACAGCCAACCGGGGAGATGAGGCTAACCAAATTAGCCCACCGGTGCTAAAAACTCAAAAGATGACTTTTAATAACTATTTTATGATCGACCCTTTTCGCCTCCTCAAAAAATATAAATGAATACATTTTTTGAGGGGGCGAAGAGGGTCGATCTTAAAATAGTTATCATTAGTTATAATTAACCAACAGGTACTTGACAAAGGATGGACTCTCGTAAAAGTGACATTTGATAACGATTTCTCAAAAGTTTGTTGGTTTTAAGATGTAAGCAAATGTATGTATGTGATATATATTTACACGTATTTAATGTGATATATACAGAGCCTCAAGGGTTTTAGTTCCTGTGCAAGAAACATAGAGTCAAACGACCGACAGCTGTTATTTAACAAATATTGCTGTCTTTTGCGAGCCATATAGCAGTTTACGGGCCGGCTTGTCAATCCGTAATGTGTATATTGACCGAAGCGAAGTGAAAATTTCTACACATCGTTTGATATTGTGATCGTCATGAATATAAATTACTCTCTCGGAAAGTATGGGTTTTTTTTATCAAATAAACAGTACCATCTTACGAGTTGGGGGAAATAAGCTCTCTTTCGAATGTTGAAATTGTCATAGAAAGAAAAATAGCAGATTACGTCGCTAAAAAGCATCGATACCCGTATGTTTTGCTCACAAGGGTACAGCCATTGAATAATGTTGTGTAATATGACGTTCATTCCATTGTCACTTGACTACATGCAGGCCACATAGCAAAATATTACAACAGAATGGGAGGGGAAGGAAACAACGGGGGTGTAAAATTGTATTACATTAGTCTGACTAGAATGTATAAATTGACATTAGACACTGCGCTTAACTGGAAATTAGCGAGAATGTCTCTTTCTCAAATTTCCGGATTACTTCAGAATTTGGAAAGGTCGCCCGATTATATTGCAAATTGCATAGCCGATAGAGTTTCTTTCGGCACCAGCTGCCAAGAAGCGAAGCCGTACTACGCATTCCATACGGCCGTTGGTATTTGGTATGGTTTCGTCTAGCAGTTAATGCAGAACGAAACCCCCTTGGTTTGAGCAACAGTTAATTAAATGTATATGATAGCATGTAATGCTTACAAATAGGAGCAGTCACTTCCAGCCATTTGAATGGAACAAGGTACCATCTGCAATGCTAAAGCATCGATTTTCAACTAAACGATACGAGTACCGTGGCTGAGCGTTGACGTGTTTTGTTATTTAACTGAAAAATCTGCAGTTATGTGATACATAGTAAGAAAAGATGCAGAGTACTCCATGACTGTACTAAGTAGATATTGAGGCAGCATGAGAACTGGTTAGTTTAAACAGTATTTTATTCAAAGAGTAAAAAATAAACACATGCAAAACATATACAATAAGGAGATATACAACTTAATAATAGGAACATCGATACAAGTTAAGCATAATTGAATAATGAAAAATTGAGATATTGACAGGATTCGGCATCAAGCCTGAGCTTATTTATGAGAACTGGTTACCTGCTCTTTTCAGATGAATTGTCTTCTGGTAGCACTTTTTCCTGACTTTTTAAGTCAGAAAAACCCCCACATATTTACACTGATATGTTTGCTAGTGTGAATGCAAAGCATTCTAGAACACTGACACTTATTTCGAGAATTCGTTCATTGAGCGGGAGTTGGGAGGTGCTGCAACAATCTGTAGGGGAGGAAGATTTCGGAGAGAACTTTCCAATAGTGTGTTGCATCACAGCATTTTATCACCAAGGTTACAGAACACTACATTTTATCATAATTTAAATTTAGACTATCGTTCTGGAAGTTTTAACAAATGAGTCTTAAATGAATACTAAGTCATTGAATACTAAGCCACTTCAAGTAAACTTTCTTGCTACCTGTGTAATGTCTAATAATGTAGATTGGTCGACCCTTTTGTTTTGGGACGAACAAAACGATAGTACGCTTAGTTTGTGTAACCCTAGAGCCCTATACATTAATGAATAGCTCGAGTACAAATACAGTTAACCTTTAACAATTTACCTAATGTAACGGCGATCTCCTGCCGTTGACAAAAGTCGCAATTTATTTTTTTTTCATTTTTGTTTACCCCAAAACATAGTTCATGTCTCCTTAACACTTTCAACATTGGCGCCCAGGAAGGTACCATTTCAGTCAGTACTGTCAACGGTGAGATGGGAGTAGTAGTGTATGTTCCCCTACAGGGATGGTTGGCCGGACCCCGGTGCCGGACCGGGAGTGACGTCATGTCACGTGGCGTAGTGGCGCCATGTTGTGTTGTCATGGTAACACGCGTGAGCGGCCATGTTGTGACGTCATCTCCATAGTGATACATGGTGTGTGTGCGCATGCGCAGCGCGCGTTGTTAGGGTGATATGTGTTTCCGTCGTCCATTTTGTATACTGGAGGCCGCCATCTTGGTTTCTATGGTAGCACGTGACTGCTATGTTACCTAAGGCCTACAATAGGACAGGGGTATGTTTTGAGGGTATGTTCGATTGTAGAAGAGTAAATCTAATTACCACAAACAACCCGACAAGTTGTATTATTTCGAATTCTTTCAGAATTCTCTGCTTCTATCCATATATACAATAGTTTTCGTCTATTTGGCCATGTCCCTTTGTTCTAGAGTATACACCAGTAGCGTAGAAGAGCCTATTAGTTGGAACAGTTTACCTTATTATTACTATATTTAGCAATTTCTGGTCTATTCTTGTTAGTTCTGACCCTATTTCAAGTACTCTTGTTGATTCATTTATTTAGATTATAACTAACCAATCAGATTGCTTGATTTCCCATAATCTGTATGCAGGGTTATCTCCCTTGTGTATAACAAAAGACTATATCCAATGGAATCCCATTTTGGGAAACACCCGTGGCTATAGAATCCCTTTTCTGTCATATGTGCTTATGTGAAAAATCACAATGTGACACAATGTGCCCTAGCACAAAGACACATGCTTTATGTGCCGATATGTCCTTATGTGAAAAGGCACAATGTGACACAATGTGCCCTAGCACATAGGCACATACGGGTATTTGAGGATACCTATGACCTGGTATTGTATTATTTGAGGATACCTATCGAGGATACCTACTGGAGAATCCCTTTTTGTCATATGTGCTTATGTGAAAAGGCACAATGTGACACAATATGCCCTATCACATAGGCACATACGGGTATTTGAGGATACCTATGGCCTGGTATTGTATTATCCGAGGATACTATATCGGCTGTACATATCCCTGTAGGTCTCTTGCTGGCCCTTAGTACTATTAATCCACCTGATGCTTCATGTTATCCTATGACTGGTATAGGTAGTATGCAATGCTAGGCATAGGGGTATTGTGGGTAGGGGTACTGCCTGGTAGTTTAGAACGGTACTATAGTATGGGCGGTATATACACCTATAGGCCCCTGTTAGTGCTTGGTACTATTAACCAACCGATTGCTTTGTTTTATTATATAGCTGGTATATGTAGTACGTTAGGGTAGACCTAGTGATTTTGTGGGGGTGGGGGTAATGCTTGGTAGTTTAGAACGGTAGTATAGCATAGGCTGTACATATCCCTGTAGGTCTCTTGCTGGCCCTTGGTACTTCTGATCCACCAGGTGCTTCATATTATTGAGCGGTATTCTGGGGTGGGGTCAATGCCGGGTAATACAGAACGGCAGCAGAGTATGGTAGGTATATTCCCCTGTAGGTCCCATCGTAACCGTTGATAATATTAACCTACCATTTTCTTTGTACCATCCTGTTACTGGTAAGATGATACGTAATAGCAGTAGTTCTGACCCTATTCCAAGTACTCTTGTTGTTTCATTTATCTAGATCATTTATATAAATTATAACTAACCATTGATTTCCCATAACCTGTATGCAGAGTTATCTCCCTTGTGTATAATAAAAGCCTATATCCAATGGCCATATTCCCAGGCACCCCAATTTCGGCACCCCTTTTTAGGAATCCCATTTGTGGAATCCCTTTTTTTTCTGAAATGAGGATAAGAGTCGTATTAAAAATCCCTCAGTGGGGTCTAATTTACTACGACTCTCATCCTCATTTGACAAAAAAGGGATTCCACAAATGGGATTCCTAAAAAAGGGGTGCCGAAATTGGGGTGCCTGGGAATATGGCCATTGGATATAGGCTTTTATTATACACAAGGGAGATAACTCTGCTTACAGATTATGGGAAATCAGTGGTTAGTTATAATTATATAAATGATCTAGATAAATGAAACAACAAGAGTACTTGGAATAGGGTCAGAACTACTGCTATTACGTACCATCTTACCAGTAACAGGATGGTACAAAGAAAATGGTAGGTTAATATTATCAACGGTTACGATGGGACCTACAGGGGAATATACCTACCATACTCTGCTGCCGTTCTGTATTACCCGGCATTGACCCCACCCCAGAATACCGCTCAATAATATGAAGCACCTGGTGGATCAGTAGTACCAAGGGCCAGCAAGAGACCTACAGGGATATGTACAGCCTATGCTATACTACCGTTCTAAACTACCAAGTATTACCCCCACCCCCACAAAATCACTAGGTCTACCCTAACGTACTACATATACCAGCCATATAATAAAACAAAGCAATCGGTTGGTTAATAGTACCAAGCACTAACAGGGGCCTATAGGTGTATATACCGCCCATACTATAGTACCGTTCTAAACTACCAGGCAGTACCCCTACCCACAATACCCCTATGCCTAGCATTGCATACTACCTATACCAGTCATAGGATAACATGAAGCATCAGGTGGATTAATAGTACTAAGGGCCAGCAAGAGACCTACAGGGATATGTACAGCCGATATAGTATCCTCGGATAATACAATACCAGGCCATAGATATCCTCAAATACCCGTATGTGCCTATGTGATAGGGCATATTGTGTCACATTGTGCCTTTTCACATAAGCACATATGACAAAAAGGGATTCTCCAGTAGGTATCCTCGATAGGTATCCTCAAATAATACAATACCAGGTCATAGGTATCCTCAAATACCCGTATGTGCCTATGTGCTAGGGCACATTGTGTCACATTGTGCCTTTTCACATAAGGACATATCGGCACATAAAGCATGTGTCTTTGTGCTAGGGCACATTGTGTCACATTGTGATTTTTCACATAAGCACATATGACAGAAAAGGGATTCTATAGCCACGGGTGTTTCCCCAAAATGGGATTCCATTGGATATAGTATTTTGTTATACACAAGGGAGATAACCCTGCATATAGATTATGGGAAATCAAGCAATCTGATTGGTTAGTCATAATCTAGATAAATGAAACAACAAGAGTACTTGGAATAGGGTCAGAACTAACAAGAATAGACCAGAAATTGCTAAATATAGTAATAATAAGGTAAACTGTTCCAACTAATAGGCTCTTCTACGCTACTGGTGTATACTCTAGAACAAAGGAACATGGCCAAATAGACGAAAACTATTGTATATATGGATAGAAGCAGAGAATTCTGAAAGAATTCGAAATAATACAACTTGTCGGGTTGTTTGTGGTAATTAGATTTACTCTTCTACAATCGAACATACCCTCAAAACATACCCCTGTCCTATTGTAGGCCTTAGGTAACATAGCAATCACGTGCCACCATAGAAACCAAGATGGCGGCCTCCAGTATACAAAATGGACGACATATCACCCTAACAACGCGCGCTGCGCATGCGCACTCACACCATGTATCACTATGGAGATGACGTCACAACATGGCCGCTCACGCGGGTTACCATGACAACACCATGGCGCAACCACGTCACGTGACATGACGTCACTTCCGGGGTCCGGCACCGGGGTCCGGCCAACCATCCCTGTAGGGGAACATACACTACTACTGATGGGTGCAATCATCCTGGTTTGTTGGGAGGTTCAGTAATAATTCTGCCGAGCTGTTAGATTAAATTATTGCTGGGCCTCGCTTCAAATGTTTTTGCTCTTTATATCGTCTGCTCGTCCACAACCATTTTTTTTTTCACGCAAAACTTTATGCACACCGGGTTGAAAGGGTTAATGAAACGAGTGCGTAGAAGGGTAATCAGCTACATTTTTGGAAGCAAAAAGTGAAATTATTTAGTTATTCTATACATCGTTCTATAAATGTCGTTTTATAGTTGTGCCGGATAAAGGGTTATAGCAAATACTGATCTTCTTTCAAAATTTTATGCAGGTCAAATAATTCAAATCGGAAATCTAACGCAGGACCTAACGAATTTACCGCATCAGCCTGCGCAAATTAGAAATGGAGTAACTAAAGAAATGATATCACATGGCATGGTTTTGTTGACATATTTTTTAAAAAATTGAAAAACAAGCCAATAATTAAAACTACAAAACTTGATTTCGTGTGCGTTGGATAAAGGGTTAGTAGCCACATCGATGGTCAATATCCATCATTGCATGACCCGAAACTTTAAAGTATATTTACTCTAATCTGAAGTGTTAACGAAAACGGAAAATACCATACGGTTCGTGTTCACAAAATACAAAATACTCACCGCATCAGGTAACTTGAGGGGCAGTGAAGACAGGTTAGTGTCCACGCGTACTCGGAAGGGGGGGGGGGGGGGGTGGGGAGGGCAAGGCCACAAGTTGCCTATTGACTTCGAATAAACGCCACTGGGCGATTGCAGACAATATGTGGGGCCCCATAGAAACGCTCAATCTGTTATCTGTATTATAGCATTTATTTGGGGCTGGGATTAGATCAAATGAATATTTTTGCAGTCCGAATGCGGAAATTACCAGAGATGTGACATCCGGGTTATTTTTCCGAATCTGGAAGGCAAAATTTATGGATGACCGTCATGGCCCCGGTTTAACCATTTCATACTCTCTCTCCCGGCGCTTCGAAACTACGACTATATGTTGGACACCATGTGTTAAGACTATCAAAAATTCACCCGGTCCCGACTTTCAGCACCTTTTTCACGAGCTATTCGACTATTTGACGATGTCCTCATTGCTTGTACAGCGCAGCCGCCTTGGACTGGTCGTAATCCCACGTGAGCAGTGATGTCCACGCATGCGTTTACCAGGTAATAAAAATCATCATCAGCAAAATTTGAATTAATGAAGCACAGGGTTTTACCCGGTGTTTCTTGATTAATTTTTTCCTGATTATTCCTATAACTCGTGTTTGGAATCTAATATTAGTGGAAAGTGACCAGTCCACTGTGACCGGACAGTATGTCTCGCGGGGTGTTTCTATGCGTGTAGAGTTATGTAGGGGTGTGCTCACTGCGATAAGATTGGCAGTTTTGTTGTTCAACATGCGGAACTACAACAAGCCTTATTTAATCTGATATTAGATCATCACAACTGCTTCTAGCATCTACTACTTGCCAACTGCCAACGATAGACCATATTATGTTTTCGAAGACTCAAAGCTATATCGTCTATCGCTACATTGATCTACATCCATCCGTACAACCGGGTTCTTCTGGTACTACTGTGACTTGTACCTTGTCACCAGTACTAGTTGTAACCATGGCTACCGCTATCTGTCTCATGTTCATGTTAGTGCTCAACAGTTAAGGAATCCTGTAACTAGTGCACAGTTTAGTTATAACCGGCCCATGGTCGATTAAACGCCCATTGCTATAGAACAGAGAATATACATATGTTAGGGCGTTGAACCACAATAATGTAGTTAGAACCTGGATAAAAATGTTTTCTGTTAGTGGATTCAGACCATGATAGGAACCCAGAATGTACGTTTTGCAAGCTGAATTAAATAACCGGACCTGACAGAATATAACCGATGCAAATCTCGCATAAAATATTCGGGTCTGACTATCAGGACCGAATATATTTTGCGAGATTTTCATAAGATACTTTTCGCTTATTTCCCATTTTATGAATTCGCAATATCAAAAGATGTCCACACTTCTGCCATGCATCATCGGGTTAACCGGTAGTGAAGATCGTAGGCGGAAAATGCTTGTTACCGTTCCGATACGCGTTGATCGATTAATTATCTCCACACCATATCGTAATGTCTTCGACAAGAAATAGAGTCTTCTCGCACTACTACTGCCTACTACTGGACCCTCTTTCTACAGTGAGCACAGTGCCACCTATGTCTGCAATACCCATGCCTGAGGTATCCCACCCATGAATATCACTAACTTCTCAGCATAGCAAATCCCACGAACACTATCAGCAGTCAACTACAACAATGTGCCTGGGCGACTCTTCGACTCATCTTGGAAAACTGATTAACTGACTACCGAAAATCTGCCCATCAATTTTAGCTAGTCGTAAAACGAGAGACTCATCCTTCAAATACATTATCGTGTCTGTCTCAAACGACGTCAAAGACTAAGAGGCAGAAAAAAGGGAAAATAACAAGTCAGATCAAGGATAAGCGATACCCGTAGTCCTAAATACGAATCCAACAATACAAAATCTTCAAACAGGCTGGAAGCTAAGACCCCAATATTTTCCGTCATGGTTGGTTGAGAGTTAAAATTTCGCGACAGTGTTCCCGTGTCGTTGACCGTCGGTACGAACTTCAAACCTAACTCAATATACTTTTTTAGCTGGTGGAGCGCTAACTTTTTCTTGGTTGCCACAATTTGTTCAATAAATTCACTTCAAAGATAATGTGAACCACATCCAGAGAGCATAAAACCTTCAAGTTGTAGAACCTGCTCTCAAAAAACTGGCGTCCAAATATTTGCTTCCAGTACTCAACCAGTTGAAAAAATAACAAACGAAACAGGTCGGAAACGTTCGATTTTTATTATTATTTTAAAGAATTACGTTCGTTTAATGAATGCACTTCATAATAATAATAATATACGAACTTATTTCGTGTACAGGAATATTAAGTTGTTCTATACTGAAGGTTGAATTTATAACATTAATTTATTTTATTTACGAGTTCTTTCATACAAAGGACATTTGAAAAACAAAGGTAATTTTGCGAGATGTAAATTTTAGTTCCGATATAATTATGGTCATTTTGTTTTACAAATCAGCGGCTTTTAGAGAAAAGTGTTGGCATTCGAGCGACCAGCAATTTTTTACGATGGACAACAAAAATGTCCGACACACCTCGTCATGGGGGCGAACCGCCCCTTCTGGACGCCCACTAACTTTGGTCCTTCTTCAAATAATCTTAAAATTGTAATCTCAGAGTTTTTAATTTCTACCTTTTCACATTGTTTTATTTGTTTTTCAAAATTGTTTCACTATACCTATAATTATTAAATTTTCTCACCACCAAATGTAGCAGTTGTCTGCCGCCATCTACATATATTCCATGCTATATAACAATATCGAGGAGGGTTGCAATTTGTATAAAGTTGTACTCTTTGCATGTAATTTGGGCAGGCAAAATACGTTTAAACTAATAACAAGTGTTGTGCTGTGCACGAATCTCATGTATGGCCACGACAATGACGTCAAAGTACGGCTACCATGATATAACAAACGTGATGCCAAACATACACCGCGGTATGTTGTCACGTACTTGGTCCTACCCACCAGGGGAGTGCACATGACAACATGGTATACTACTTATGAAATTTACTTCAACTACCACAGGTCGGGGAAATAATAGCGAATTTACTAAACATCAAATACAGCTCACGATTTTTGGCAGACGACAGTTGACTTGAAACAACTGCGCAGATTTTACGATTTTCTCTGCTTTCTATTATCTGGATCTTTGATGGGACAGAACACATTCTGTATTACATCACAGGTTTGTAGACATGTCTTCAGATTTCTAGGTGTCAATAAATATTGTATTTAGCAGCGAAATATTCAGAAAAGCACTATTTCTTCACCTTTCGAAATGCAGGTTTTAAACAGATGACATTGGAAACCATGCGAAGGATTGACATTTTTCAGCAGGTGTTAGGTGCGACAGTAAATATTCCCACCGGCGATAAGATGGAATTGAAATAAGTTAGTATTGATGAGAAATTAAAAAAAGACATTAGCTTAGTCCTCTTATAATACACACAAATGTCTATAATAATTTTTCTTTTCAATTTATTCGCTTCAGTTTATTGTTGGCACAACAAGCCGGACATTCACTTCCTTCGGATTGCTTTATTTGAATTTTTGCTTTCATTATTACATTCCATTTAATATCCGGAGGTCTAAACACTCCTTGTTATTCATCTTCCTATGTATTAATACACACAAAAAAATACATTTCGAACATATGCAGCGCAGCATATGTCTTGACCTTGTTGTACTTGCAGCGTACAATTTTATACCAACATTTGCGAAGCTCCAGTTTTCTCTGAGTCACCTAGTCGTGATTAATTTTATAAACAAATAAAGGTGTGGTACAGTGATTCTGTAACAACATCCCGAATAAATATCCTTTATTATGAATAAGCAAGTTGTGACGTGGAATTTAGGGTCGGGAGGGAGGGGGGGGGGGGCGACTCCCAAATGATTCATTAGCAGTTTGTTCAATTACCCACTTGTTCTTTAATAGAATATCTTTGTCAGAGGTAAGACGGTCACGCACATTACAAGTTCTTTGAAGAAAGATTCAGTTCAAGATCAAAAGGTGTGGTCACTCACTCTAAATATGAGAGCTCAAGACTTGCATTTTCCCTGCAGAAATTAGCAAAGCAGCACAGCGTCATGTACCAATTGCTATTTTCTGTCGGAACTTTCAGTTTTTGACCCAAATACATAGTATATGTCCCCCCACCCCTCCCCCCCCACTCACCCACCCGCCTCACCGTAACGAACTTGTTGAGGTATGATTTTGGGGACAAATATACACATTTGGTTTTCTGTGTCGTCTGCTGTTCGTAACAGGTAAAACATGTTTGAAGCTTATGCCCTTTACTTCCTTATTAGAGTTACTGATACGTGGAGTAAGATACCCACAATACTTAATATAATATGTATTTATATCACAAATTTTCAGTTTTCACCATCAGTAGATATGAAGTAGTTTTTCATTCGTCAATGTTGCAACAACTTATTTTTGTCCCCAAGCTTTGTCTTTTATGTTTTCAAACGCGAGTCCTCGAACAGTGCCATCCAATTTCGCACTCTATTCCGTATTTGGATTTGTGTATTCTGGGATGTGGGGGTGATTGCAGGAACGGCGGAGTCCGTAGACAAGATGAAGCTTAGACCCACTACTTTGAAAAACTTGTAAGTAGGACAATGTTTTAGCCTACAACTTTTTGAATCAGTGATGTTGCATGCCAGGTGGATTTCCGATTTTGTACACAGTTCATGATTTTCCCATTGAGTCAATCCACAGTTTAGCTTGCGGAATATTTTCATCCTATAATTTTCTACGTTCTGTACGACATATCGTCCCTTGAGAGCATAAAGGTGTCAACCGCAATGCCTCAGCATTTTGTTGGCGCTTTTATGCTTTCTTGGGATGAAATATACGCCCGAAGGCGAATCGACTGTTGTCCCTGGCAGTTATTATCATCATTGTTCATGGTAACTATAGCATGTGTCTTGTTACTCTGATAACCGTATCAGGAATCAGGGCCGTCGAGAGGGGGTGGGGAGCCGGGGTAGTAACCCCGGGTGTCCGGGGGGGGGGGGGGCAGAACTGAACCGAGAGCAGAATAAATCCGTTGAAGCTCTTTAACTCTGGGTCAACTGAGCGTCAAAACCAACCAGCATGCATATGTATGCTGATTGGTTTGGAGCTCAGTTGACCCAGAGTTAAAGAGTTTCAGCGGATTCATTCTGCTATGATGCATGCAGCATATGTAGCATGACAGTAAATCGCTTAATGCTGAGAATCCTTACCGCACGGCAACGCCTTTGTATACAGTTTTAGGTAAGAGGAAAAGCCCCATAAAAAGAGACAAAGAGGATAAAAATAACTGCAAGATGCAGTCGTGCGGCTCCAGCTTGCAGTTATTTTTATCCTCAATGTACCATCTGTATGCACAAGAGTATGTCCACATGCTTTATCATATGCCAGCTAGTCTTTGAGAGGCCATTGAGTCATAATAGATATCGGTCGGGGGAAGGGTGAATATTTTCCTGGGCCCTTGGTAAGTTTGGTTTGATACAAAGGGGGCCAGGTGGTACCATCTAATTGATCCCCCCTGGGCCCGTATTTTCTCTCGGCGGCACTGTCAGGAATCCGACAATTACTGAAAATATGACCGTTACCAGAATACCGAGCAAACTCTCTGTCGAAAAAGGATGAATCGCACCGCATGTACTTGTATTATTGTTTCACTACCCAGGAATTTCAGGGGGATATTTGAAAAAATCCCGAAATTCAAATATCTAGTGCAGTGTACACTGAGAAATTTGTTTTTTATTCATGTTTTTCAATTTTGCTGCGCATTTTGACAATAATACGGGTCCCAGCCATGCCACTTTTTATATGCTTCCGCTGCCCCTGGGTGATTACCTCCAATTTAGCCATACCATACAACAAAGCAAATTCAACGTTATTCGGCTTCAACAGCGAACAACGGACACACATACAAAATAGCAATACTAAATACTTAATGACGTGGATGGGAATAACGGCAGGTAATGAATGTGAACGCCTTTGTACGTCACTCTCCTTTACTTGACATCGGACTTGAAGCTCTGTAAACTCTCCAATCGTTTTAGAAACACAGAAGGAGACTGATATCTTTTTATCATTTCAATTTCCTCTGTCACCCGAATTTCTTTTGAAATAGTCTAAAGTTTCGAGGTTTATTTTCGATATTTTCACAACCTAGCACTCAAAATAAGATAGAATTTAGAACGCAGATTTTTACATGTTGACGATTCCAGTGTTTTTAAATATAACTCCAAGAAAAAAAACCTTATTGCTTGAGATGACTATTAAAACAGTTTATTAGGTTTTCACATAAATGCTGAATACTCATCTAACTATAAGTGTATTATTGTTTAAAATTCCCAGAAAACAAATTGGGTTCAAGGACGGTACTTCACTTCCTGTTGAATCGTTTGTCTTATTTGTTGCATGATTCCCCATTTTCAGATTAGAGAGAGTTGTGTGAAGGTCTATACGTTGGGTATTTGAATATCTAATTTTATGTGATGCGATCATATTTTGTGCCCATAATTGTCGCTCATGGGAAAATATTTAGTACTGTGATACCGTTTTCCTCGTCCATTTTGTATTGCAGACCGCGATCTTTGTTTCCGTGGTGGCACTGTGGTGGCACGTGATTCCTATGTGATCGAAAACCCGCTAATAAGAAGAGGATGCGTTCGGAGGTTGTGTTCGATTGAGTGGGAGTATATCTAATTTCCACAAACAAGCCGACAATTGTTTATTTCGCTCGGATTCTTTGAGAATCCTCTTTATTAGAGTAGCACTTAGCGCTATAAGGTCGGAGGTCACCAAAAGTTACATTCGATTACAGTAGAGCTTTTTTGGTGGTTTGGGTTCTCCCAAAATCCTCGGTTGCTTCCTAGAAGTTCCACAAACAACCCAATAACTACCCCAAATCGCAAGAAACAACGGCTCAAAATAACCGAAAAGGACCCTGCTTAAGCCGTCTTACTTTTATAACAATAGCAAGTAGTGCTATAAGACTGGATGGTGTTGTTCTATTATACAATAGCAAATCTAATCATCGAAATAAACCATACAATGACTGAAAACCACCAATAATCACTGAAACGGATTTCATTTGACCCGGGTTCTGTAATGTGTACACATTGAGACACATTGTACACTAGCGCACAAGCACATTCCACCAAACATCAGTCCCACGTTCCGTCGAATCCCTCTTTAGGATATATCTGTGGTTACAGAACCGCTGTTTCATCGCATGTGCCTATGTACTGCATGTGTTGTGCGCACATTGTGAATTTTCACATAAGCACATACTGGCACATCCAATGTGTGCCCACGCGCTGTATACACATTGTGTACTGTCATACATGCACATCTCGGTACGATTAACAGACTTGTTTCTAATATGTAAGGTACCCTAGTATGCACAAAGTTACGCAACTCTATAGACTGAGCAGGTTTTGATGAATGAAGCAATCTGATTGAACTCATCAAAGACTTGGCCGAGTGCCGAGACTGGAACAGGGTCAGAAAAAGGTAGCAAGCGCGTAGTAGTACCTCAAGTCAGCGGGGTGAAAGGGTGGTAGAAGACTATAATCTTAGGTGAATGCAGTGCAAGTTGAGTCAAATGGTGATGACTGGTCATCAGCAGTGATATGAAGGTTGTTGGTGGTCTAGGCAAAATAGGTTAGATATCCTCAGATAAGTATCCCCCAAAAGCTATCCTCCAATATTCGTATGTACCTATATGTGCTGTATGTGATGTGCGCACATTGCGTATTTTCACACAGACACATATAGGAATACAAAGCATGTGCCCAGGTACTGCATGTGATTTACCCACAGTGCTACACATTGTGTACTATCACAAAAAACACATCTGAGAAGTCATAACATAGGGGAAAATGTCAATGAATGGAGAATATAAGGACAGGAAAAAGCAGAAACCAAGGATTCTGAAAGAATCCGAGTCCAAAATACTATTCGTAGTGGTGATTTTTGTTTGTTTTCTGTCATTGTCGGGATCTTTGTATCAATTAGATTTACTGAACGTTCAATCGAACATACCCTCCGAACACACATGCTGGGGCTTCGCCAAGTTCTTTTCGGTGATTCGAGGTGGTTTGTGATGATTTCTGCTATTTCTCACGTACTCCCCTTGAAACGAAAACGCCTTCGAACACACCCCATCTTATTAAAGGCTTGGGGGCCACATAGCAACCACGTGCAACTATAGAAACCAAGATGGCGGCCTCCAGTATATAAAATGGACGATGGAAACACGTGCTACACCAACAACACGCGCTTCTCACGCGCTCTGACACGACGTATCACTATGATAATGACGCGACAACATGGCCAGGGTTGAAATAAGATATTTAACCTGTTTGGCAATCCTACAAATTCTTTAAAACAATCGTAAACGAGCTGATGTGACATACAGTTGGGCGAACTTTTTGAGCCCTTCCAAAGGTATAACACAGGAGATGTTATAAGGCTCTGTGAATCACACATTTTCGATTCTAGTCGAATCTCGAATCGAATCAGGTCAATTATTCGAAATCGAAAAGAACCCCGAATCAAATCAGGGATGTCTAGAAGGTGACCAATTGAGGACGGAGGGTGGATGGTGGCATGCTGTAAACCAGATTTGTTGTAACTGTGACTGCTCAAGTTCCGACTGATAAAATATTGCAACTACATCATCAAGGCATGCCTTCGTTGAAGGCATGCCTTGACGATGTAGCTGAAAAATTACCCAGCAAGGGTTACATTTCAAAACGAACGAGTGCTTGAATTGCCCGTGCTATGTACTGCACAAGACTAGTCGCTAGCAACAGCTCATCGTCGTGACTTGTGAGACTGGAATTGACATGGAGGCGGCATGGGTGAAGATGCTATCAATATAGCGGAAATTAAACCCAGTCTACACTTTTAGCATTATTTATGTACAGTTTCCATCTGAACTATGAAACAAGGAATGTTTCAATAAGACTAAAATCTTCATCCTCTGATTGGACGAAAGCTCGCTTAGTATATTCTATGTTTACGGCTCAAATGGCAAATGTTGCCGTCTGACGTCACAATGCAAAATGTTTGCAATGACGTCGTCAGTTTCGTAACTACTTCATCAACGGAGTGACTAGTAAGCCGCTTCATTTTTCTGGATGTTTCACGTGTGCAGCAGACGGTGTTCCGGATGAAGTGTTGTTTAAATTACAAACCGATTTACGATTTGAACTAAGATGGAATGAGTTTATCTGGTTTATTTATCCAGTGCCGTCGTGGATACACGAGAGGTTTATTTACTAAACCTCTGATCGTTAAAAGTTGCCTTGAACGGAAGCCGGTCATTTCCCCACGGTCCAATTCCCCGCGGCAAAAAGTTACCATTTCCCCACGGCGCGTTTTGCAAAAGGGACCAGTTCCCCACGGCACGTTTTGCAAATGTGACCAGTTCCCCACGGCTCTTTTTGTAAAGTTGACCAGTTTCCAAAGGCTCGCTTTGCAAAGGTGACCACTTCCCCATGGCCCGGTTTCTCTCATGGTGACAGCTTATGTTGTTACATACACACTCCATTGGCGAACAGTACATACGTGAGCAACGTTTGAAAGTTTATGTTTCGACAAAAAGTGATACCGCACTGATTAGTGAACATTGTTTGGAGTGATAACATGTAATGATACCATACAGATTATTGATTAGGTTGATCGCTTATGTTGATTACCAAGCATCAAAGATTGTTTTCAAACGTGATTGTTTTCAAAAGTGAAGATTGTTTGGAGTGATAACATATAATGATACAATACAGATTATTGATTAGGTTGATCGCTTATGTTGATTACCAAGCATTACAATTACAATTATACAGAAGGAGAAACCAATGAAAATCGGATTATCGTGTTTAGCACTGACCAAGGATAAGACTTTCTTTCGAACTGTGATGAGTGGTTCATGGACGGTACTTTTGGTGTGGCACCAAAATTATTCCAGCAGTTGTTTGTCGTGCGCGCAATAAAGGACTATGTTGCTGCCACGTGTAGTTAAGCCTTTCTCCCTTCAAAAGAACACTCAGCGCCGTGGGGAATTGGACCGTTGTGAATTTATGGCCGTGGGGAATTGAACCGTTGTGAATTTAGCGCCGTGGGGAATTGGACCATTGTGAATTTAGGTTCCGCTCCACAGTTTTCCAGGCATTTCCAAATATGACATGCCATACACTCTCTTCAAATGCAAATATTCTGTAGCTTAGTTATCTAACTCATAACATGTATTACATTTCCCAAAATCCACAAAAAACATATAACACTATCTGACTAGGTAGAAATAAACAACCTGAATGTGGGTGGAATAATTTATTGTCAAAGGCCAGACTTCAACCTGAAAAATTGCATGAAAAAATGCCGGAACCAGTCATTTTCAGCCACCTAGCAGCCTCAAAAGCAGATTTTTTCCACCAACCCCACCTACCCACTCCTTGTCCAACAAAATGCCTAATGTAATCATATATCTGATACTAAAAATATATCTCAATTTTACATGGCCTTAGTTCAACATATGCCCTATGTTTAGAATTTCACCCCTGTGCAATAGTGCGAAACTGTGGAGCGGAACTTTAGCGCCGTGGGGAAATAGTCACTTTTCTAATTAAGATGCCGTGGGGGAAATGACCTACAATCATAACTTACAATATGACTGATGCCAAACGAAATTCCAGTGAAAAGATTCAAAATGAAACGAATCTGGAAGCCGATCTCGAATCGAACCCAATACCAACTTGATTTTCGAAATCGAATCGAATCTTCGCAGGGCCCTAATGTATTACAAGCTCGATGGAGAGAAGCACGGTGGTTCAGTGGTTAGAGCAGTGGACTTTAAACCGACAGGACGACAGTTCGATCCTGACCAGCGGTAACTGCGTTGTGTCCTTGGTCAAGTCCCCGAATGCCCACGTGGCGCGCGGTGGCGCTGTGTACTAAGGCGTACTGCACCTAGATGGTTCACTTACTTTCAACCACTGTTAACTCTGCTTGCGCAGGATTAGTAAGCTGGCGAGTCTACCAGTTACTCTTTTTAGCTACTCCAGCTTCACCCATAACCTTTTACCTAACATGAAAGGCAGACGACACTTGCAAACAAAACATTTTTGGAGTCAAAAACACAGCTTATGACCACTCATTGGAACCATCTCAAGGAGGACATGTAGTGTCATGTAGTGTCCTGTAGTGCTCTGTAGTGATGTACGATTAAATGGTTAATCCTTTACCTAACACGAAAGGCAGACGACACTTGCAAACAAAATTCTTGAATAACTATTTTTTAAATTTTTTGCATCAAAAACATAGCTTACGATCCCATATTGGAACGAGCTCAACGAGCTCGTTCCAATGAGGGGTCATAAGATATGTTTTTGAGATAAACAATGAAAAAATAATGAAAATTGAATGGTGATTTTTGTGAATAGCGCTTGCCGGTTTCGGCCGTTACGTTGCGTAAATGGTTCAAACTGTCCGAAACGATAAGCCCCTGGCTGTTGAAGGTGTCGACAACCCCCTCCACCATAAACAAACAAAACAAAGATGAGTTTGATGGAAGATAGGCTTTGGAACAAAACCAGTTAAACACTCGAGCATATTGATGAACTGCCGACTCATCAAACAAAATATGGGCTGCTCCCAAACTTCCAAGACAAATAAACAGTTAGTGTAATTTTTGGTTTCAAAGTGTGTTTTACGCATCTTCAACAAACAACCAAGCAGAAATTCTAAACTTCAAGTTTGGGCGTATTCATCCATTAAAGTGATCACTATATTACAATTTATGTGAAAGTGTTATGCTATAAAAATTTAGCGCATAATAACTTGATCTAAATCATCGTATTATAGAGTCTCACCCTGAGTTCATCCTTGTATACCTACCAACGTAAAGCAGTTATTAATTTATTGTCTCTACGTGAATCATACCGAAGTTATTTTAAATACCATCTGTGGTAAACCAGCATTACACCCATCAATGATTCGACTTCAATCGTTCGTTTCAGATATGGGTGTTTCAAATTGATGTGATGACAGCACAGTTTGAAAACTTCACCCTTAAATTGTTGAAGCCCTCCAATGTTCTCCAAATAAAATTGATAAAACTTTAACATTTTCATGCCCAAGTTGGTGTGTTGGGTCCGGAGACGTGACAGGGAATGTGGGCAGGGCCAAGAAAAGTTACCGGGAAATATACCAAGGAGGCCTCAGACCTGGAGAATAATTTGATATTTCGTACTAAACAAACGCGGCTTCCTTGCATGTGAGCGATCAATGGCAGTCCACATGGAGGACATTTCGATGGCATTTTTATATCATCTTCATCGATCTTTTGGCACAAATGGGGAAGACCATAGTTCGGAGTAATCGGAGAAAAATTTTATTTTGGAAATTGAAGGAACGATGTTTCCTTTCATCTGAGCGATCAATGGCAGACAAGGCTGCTGGTATATCGAAATGTCATCTCCTTGGACTGCTATTGGCAGACCATATATAGAAAATTTCGATGTACCGGTAGTCTATGCAATCAGATCCATTTCGCCTTTTGGTCATTTTCACGAAATTTCACACACAAACAGGTGTTGGGCTGCATCAATTTTGATGGCTCCAGGGGGAACCCAATAGAAGGCCCACCGGGAATTTTTCCGGTGGACCATACGGCCAGTCCGCCTCTGGAGGTGGCTCGACCCTCTTAAACCCAATTTAATGCCCGCGACACTTTGGACTCCCACCTGTCAACAACGACATGCCAGCACATTGAATCTCGGATTGTAATTTCCCTTGTTTTTCTTGATTTCGCAATATTTTATTTAGGAAATCTCGACCCACAGGTGTGTGTTTCCCGACCAGATCGTGATCTGATCGAGAAAGCGACTGCTTTTACGATCACAGTACTGTAATTAGCGGTCGTCTGCCGGTGAATTTGGTTAACGGTTTAAATACATAGAATTTCGTCTGTCGAGCTGCTGCTATGCCGTCTTGTTTTACGTTGCTGAAAACCTTCTAGGTCCCATCCCGAAATTATATGATATTACCTCAACACAGGCAAGACACCCCGAGTGTTCTTACCATTCTAGATCACATCACTAAATCCATTGATGGTTAACCCTTTACCTAACATGAAAAGAAGACGACACTTGCAAAAAAAATTCTTGAATAACCTATTTTTTTCATTTTTTGTCTCAAAAAAATAGGTTATGACCCCTCGTTGGAACGAGCTCGACGAGCTCGTCCCAACGATGGGTCATAACCTATGTTTTTGAGACAAAAAATGAAAATATTTTGAAAATTAATTGGCGATTTTTGAGAATAGCGCTGGCTGGTTTTGGCCGTTACGTTGGGTAAAGGGTTAAAGTATTGTTTCTTTTGGGAAGGTGTATGTCTAAGAATATCTTTAGAAGTTAACCCTAACCTCGTCTACTTACCCTTACCGAACAAGACCAGTGGGCGACATTTGCAGTAAGGTTTTTATATAACTATACATTTGCTTTTTCTTTGCTTCAAAAACACAGCTTATGACCTCTCATAAAATTTGATTTGCGATTTGGGGAATACCACTGGGCGAATACGGTCGTTACGTTAGGTAGAAGGTTAACTTCTAAAAGCCAAAGGTCAGCAAGCAGTATGGTCCTCTGTAGTAGGCTCATAATGGGCAGTATAATGGGCGAATCTATTTTTTTTACTCGCAGAGAGCCTCACTAATAATGTAGTCCCAGAGCCCTGGAGCTGCGGGTTTATAGTATAGAGAACCGTAAGAATGTTGAATTAATTTATTGCTGCTCTTCGTTAGAGATTTGGTGTTTAATGTATCGTCTGCACATCATTCCTGTTTTTCTTCTTTTTTAAAAAAAAATTGCATACTGAGGTGGACGGCTTAACTCTTTTTAAAAGTTGCAATATACAGCCGACATATAATTGAATGAATAATTCATGATGTTACAGATGTCTTTTCGAGAGAAAGCCCTCTGAGACCGATGCACTGTGACTGAAGGGCTATGGGCCAGTTATGCAGTGGGGCGGCGGAACGAGGGGGGGGGGGGGTGTATAAAAAACAACTCTTTTTTTAAAGAAGCTGTGTCTCAGTTTCAGAAGAGAAGAGTGCCTCTACAGACAGACGAGAATATCGCGGGCGTTCACGCGTACGCGTCGAAGACTATAGTTTCCATCCAAGACTTGCTCTTGTTTTAACGTTTAACCCTTTACCCAGCGAATAGACCACATCCGCCCGCGTAATATCCAAATTCAGCAGCTGAAAAAAATACTATTTTTCAAAAAAGTTCAACAAAACCGTATCATCTGACCCCTCTTTGGAACGAGCTCGTTCCAATGAGGGGTCACATGATATGGTTTTATTAAACTTGTTTGAAAAAATGAAAAAATGATATTTAAAATAATAAATGTTTATATAGTCTGCTTTGGGTAGAGGGTTAAGTATATAGTGGGTCGATATATTACCGGTTGCACTAACGTCATTTGTCGAAAGATGAAGAACAAAACCACACTCATCGCATGAATGATCTATTAAACCCCTCGTAAACCACGATAAACATGTGTTCGCGTGCGAATTTCGGTACAGCCATGATGGTGCCCCATTTCATGTTTTCCCCTCCAGTTTAAAAGAAATTCCGCCGCCGCTTGTTGTGTGTGACTGTTTTCACCATGCTCGAAATCAGTACTTCCTCTGCTGTTTTTCTTCCGAGGACCACCAAAAAATCCATACCAGAGGCATTCGCATTTCGATTTTTCTTTGTATGATATATACTATTCTGAGAATCTCCGATTGTTATTTCTGATGCTCGTTTGTAATTATGTTAGAACGCTATTCTTTCACGAATTTCTGGTTTTTGTGGTGTAACTTCACTGTTACTAAAATTGAGTCTACGAAGACGTGCAGACTGTGATGTGACATCCCCTTTTAGCTATATACACGTAACACTAACATCTGTTATGAAAAACTTCTACATTATGAAATTTAACTAATCTCCAAATAACGCAGGTATATTAGACATTGGAATGATGGGTTTGTTACATAGAACCAGAATTAACTAAACTAGTCAAATGAAGTTTCTGGTTATTCCTCAAAGTCTGCTACCGCATTTTGATGATAGACGTAAACGGAGGTAGGTTCTGTAAAAACTATCTACGCATGAAGTCACTCTGCGTGAAGGACGGTTTGTGCTTTCGGCAAAGAACTGATCTTGAGGTGAATGACATTGAGTGCATCTGGGTTGAAGTGTTCATGACCCATGGTAATTCGCTGCTACTATGAGTATTTTACCGCCCACCCAATAGTCCCTCAGATGTTTGGGATAAAATTACGGCATCTATTGACAAAGCCAAAGATACTTTAATTTCAGACATAATTATTACTGGTGACTTCAACGACAACCAATATGGTTCTCCTGAGGGTCGCTTCCAGGAACTAAGTAATTATTTCAATCTTAGGCAGCTTGTGGGAGGGCCAACATGCTTTACCGAATCATCTGCAACTCTGATTGACCTATTTGCTGTTAGTAATACTGTACATGTACTGGAATGTGAAGTCTTAGAACCACTCGTACCTGACATGACTCGCTATCATTGTCCAATTTGTTTTGCCATTGAATTCAAGAAAGAAAAGCATAAAAACTTTAAGAGACGCATATGGTTGTATGCAGAGGGAAACTTTGATGGTCTGAACACTGCATAAAATAACGTAGACTGGGAAATATTGCTTGATTATTCGTGCCCGGACACTATAGTATCCACCTTCACCGATCAATTACCTGAAACGGCATCTAAATTAATTCCCAACAAACTGATAACCTCAGTGTGGTGGAAAACATTAAAAACATTTGTCTATAAAAATATCCCCGGAATCCCGATATAAGTCACCTTAACAAACTCTATTCAACCAATCCCGAAAAGGCGGAAGTGTTCAATGATTACTTCTGTTCCATTTCGACATGGATGACACTGATGCATCCTTGCCAGATTCACCCCTGCCTGCCCTACAATCGCTTGACAAAATAACACTTGAAAGCAAGGAAGTGTACGAAGCAATCAAGAGGATTAAAGTATCGAAGGCGTCTGGTCCTGATCTTATAAGTCCCAGACTTTTAAAAGAATGTAGACACTCATTGTGTGACCCACTTACGGCCCTCTTCAATAGATTATTAGACAACTGTTACTTTCCAACTTTATGGAAAAAAGCCAATGTGACACCGGTGTTGAAAAAGAATCCGTCTAATGTAGTTACTAACTATCACCCAATATCTTTGCTTAGCTGTACTGGTAAACTACTTGAAAAATGTGTCTTCAAAGGAGTATGGCATTTTTTATGTGATAACAATATACTGAGCCTGTTTCAGTCTGGTTTTACTCCAGGTTACTCTATGGTCCTACAACTGACAGACCTCTATGATGAATTCTGTCATGCTCTTGACGAAGGAAAAGAAGTAAGAGTTGTCTTTTGTAATGTTAGCAAGGCATTTGATAAAGTTTGGCCTGTTGGTCTTATTCACAAGCTCGAGAGAATAGGAATATCTGGCGACTTGCTTTGTTTCCTAAAATCTTACCTTTCTGATCGGTACCAGCGCGTCCTTGTAGCCTCTGAGGCATCTCCTTGGAAACCAATAACGTCTGGTGTCCCACAGGGTTCGTTGTCTGGTCCCCTGTTATTCCTGATTGACATCAACGATATTACTGAAAACCTATTTAGCAGTATACGTTTATTTGCAGATGATACATCCCTTTATCTTATAATTGAGAATCCTGACCAAGGTGCCATCATACTCAACCGTGATTAAGCCACAATTGAATACTGGGCTAACACTTGGCTCGTTGAGTTCAACCCCCTTAAAGCGGAAACCATGATTATATCACTTAAAAGTAACGTTCCGGTGCACCCACCTATATATTTAAGCGGAACTCAAATTTCAGAGGTGAGTAGCCACAAGCATCTGGGTGTAATCTTGAATAAAGGTTGTACATGGAACGACCATATCGATCATGTGTGCGCTAAAGCCTGGACACGTATTGACATGCTCAGGGCCCATAAGTTTACACTTGACCGGAAAGTCCTTGAAAATATATACTTTGCATTTGTGCGACCTCTTTTAGAATACGCTGACTCTGTCTGGGATAACTGCTCAGCAACTCAAGCTGCTGACCTGGAGAAAATACAAGGAGCTGCAGCAAGAATAATTACTGGCGCCACTGTGAGCTGCAGTAAAGACCTTTTCTACACAGAAACTCAATGGGATCCACTGGAAGAAAGACGCCGAAAGCACAAGCTTAACCAATTTTTTAAGATGTATCATAAATTAACACCTCCATATATCTCCAATAAGGTGCCACCAATTATTTCATCTATTACCCAAAGCCGCAATCTCCGATCCGAACGAAAATAACCACCGTGTACCCTTTTGTCACACCAATTTATATATAAGTCCTCGTTTATCCCGGAAGTTACCAACCAGTGGAATGGAATACCCCCCCCCTCCTCCTCCCCCCCAGTAAGAGAAAATTGTTCCCTCATAAACTTCAAGACGTTTATAAATAGTGCGAACCTACGACCACCAATCTTTTACTATGGAGCCAAATCCCGTGCTGCCCAAATTTATCATTGCAGGTTACGCCTGCATTGCGGTAATATCAACGCCCACTTATAGGATAACCATCTCTCAACATCCCCACGTTGTCTGTGTGGGGGTCTCGAAACTACTGAGCACTTTCTTGTGCACCGCCCACTCTATGACGATGCTCGTGATTCCACAATCAATGCATTGCCATTTACTCTTGAGCTCTCCACACCCCTATTTGGATCCGAACGACTGAATAATAACGAAAACCTTCTTGTCTTCAGAGCCGTGCAGGACTATATCATACTGAGTGGACGCTCTTAATAAGTAGCAGTGCACTCTTGACTTTTCCGGTATTTCTTGCCACACAAATGGGCCACCGTTACCGATATATTGACTGAAGCTGCCCTATTGAATATTCTTTGGTAGCGAACATTGAATTCAGGTTGTTCCCCTGTTTCCTAGTTAACCCTTTGCCCAATGTAACAGTCAGTGTTACTCATGAAAATCGCCATTTAAATCCTTTTATATTTTCAATCTTTGACTCGGGAACATGGCTTATGACCCCTCATTGGAATGAGCTCGACGAGTTCGTTCCAGTGAGGAATCGTGAGCTGTGTTTTTGAGACTGACATTGGAAATTTACAGTTATTCAAAAATTTATTCTTCAAGTGTCGCCTGCTACACGTATTAGGTAAGGGGTTAAGTTTCCTTTTTCTTTTCATTCTCTCATTCACCCTATTGCTGTCCTTACTCTCTATGTTTTCTATGTTTAAGCAATATTTTACTTAGTGTTTGTAGCTACTATTAAACTTCGTCAGTAATCCAAAGGAGACAGCTCATACAAAGCTAAAAGCTTACTGCTGAATCCTTTCAACAAATCTAGTTCTTGATTCATTACATTAATGCATACCATTGTATTGCGCACTCTGTATGACAATCATGTTGTAGTTTATTATATGTATGCATCATACTTTTTCATGAATAAATATTGTTTAAACTAAATGAAGTTACTTCGGGTATCCAAAAACAAAGTTAATACATCAGGCAAGTCTTGTTGGCCTTTAATGTTTGAACAAAGTTTTCAAATTGTTTTTACTTTTTTCAAAGCAAAAGTCATTTCCCCATGTTGTCATATATTGAGGTCACGAGTGATACCATATTTGGCAGGCTTAGCTTTTTGAAAAAGCCAGGGTTACAAAAATGCTCTCTCCTGAGAGCTACTTAGGTGGGCAAATTGCTCTCCTGAAGTATGTTTCATGGTGTTGCTTCACAAACATCTTCTAAATGACGAGAAATGGCGTGTGTTCTCTATGGAATGCATTCGAGCTATTCAGTGCCAATAAACTGTTGTTGAACCTGTGTTCATGTTTTGTAAACCCTTCTACCAGACTACCCCAGTACGGGCCAATTGAGAAAGAAGTTCTGCCTGCATTACAGGCAGAACTTCTTGCTCAATCGGTCAGTACTGGGGTAGAGGAGTTTGAAAATATTCCACAAATTCTCCTCGCGAGACCAGATACTACTGTATACAAAACTGAAATAATATTATACAATTAATATTTAAATTGTTTTCGTTTTGTTCAAGCTAAACGCCATTGCTTCGTGTTGATAACTTTTTAGGTCACGTGTCATTCCGCAAGTGGACAATCAACAGAAGTGCAGATGAACATATATTCACTTTCATGAAATCGTTGAAGGGATTATCAAGTAAAATGTTCACTACTGTTACAAAAATGCATAGAATTTGTTTTCCAAAGAAAATTCCGGATGGTCAAGATATATGTCAACAAAGGAATTCGAAACATTACACCATGTCACCATGTTCCAATAAGAGTAAAATGCTCTCCCTCTGATTGGATGAGAGCTGGCGTAGTTTCTTTTATGTTTACGGCTCCAGTAGCAAATGTTACCGTCTGACGTCACAACACGAAATATTTGAAATGACGTCGTTCGTTTCGTAATTGTTTCATCAACGGAGTGACTAGCAAACCGCTTCATTTTTTCTGGATTTTTCACACTTGTAGCAGACAGTGTTCCGAATGAAGTGTTGTTTAAATTACAAACAAATTTACGATTTGAACTAAGATGAAATGAGTTTATCTGATTCATTGCTTATTTATTTACTGCTGTCGTGGGGTACACGAGAGGTTTATTTACTAAACTTTTGATCGTTAAAAGTTGCCTTGAACAAGGCATCTTTTAACGATCACAAGTTCAGTAAATAAGCCTCCCGTGTTTCACGATGTTGGTTTGGGGTTGTGGGTATGGTCGTATTGGAACAGAAACGTTATTGTGATAAATTGACGGTAACATGGCTTGAGGCATCCTCAACTTTTATCGTCATAGATATTGACTCTTGGGAAAGTTATCTCCCTTTGTAAATACTGGAGTCCAGCTGTTATCCAATTAACATTGAACCTCTGAAAGGTGTGAATGGAATCTTGATCGTCAGGGAATAGTTGTCGGAAGCGGTGAGAGAAATCAGCCGAGAATGAAGGTGTCAGACAGTTCATTCTGCAATCAATTAATAGAATGGATAATTTGATTAAAATACCAGAGGATTGTATTGATTTTGGGAGTGTTTATATTTTGCACTGTCCACCCAATTACGATGGGCAGGAGGGAGGAGAAGCTTAAGGGGGGGGGGGGGTAAGAAAGGGAGCAGCTTAATCAAGGGGAGCGCTATACACGAAAATCGGCATTCAATTTTTTTTTATATTTTCATTTCACTTCCAAAACATAGGTTATGACCCCTCATTGGAACGAGCCCGTCGGGCTCGTTGCAATGAGGGGTCACAACCTATGTTTTGAAGGCAAAAAATGAAAATCTTTAGTTATACGAGGATTTTCTTCCAAGTGTCGTCTCGTTAGGTAAAGGGCAAGGTGGATCATTTTGAGGGATCGTTGTTGTTCGAAGTGAGATCAAAGTCACAGGAGCTGAGGGAGAAATCATCCGTATCTATGTGACATTGAAACTAACCTCTTATTGTAGAAAACACATATTTATTTATATATTTATGGACTTCAATGAACAATAAGGCATACTGATTAAATTTGTGACAAGCTTCAAATTACTGGTTGACCAGAAACTGATTAAGACGCTTAGGGATTATCGCACCTTTTCAGTTGTACTCACGCGGAGACCTATCTGATATTGTGGACTGCGGTTTTAACTGTTTTTACTACAATAAAATTTTTCTTGGTTTTGACATCAAAGGGAAAAAATGGGCAAATGTCAGCTTGTATATTTTTATATGATTAGAGAGGACAATAACTATATTATAGGTATCCGGACAAAATGTCCATAGACAAAATGTCCATGGACAAAATGTCCATGGACATAATGTCCATGGTGGTTCTGCATAGGTGGACAAAATGTCCATAGGACATAATGTCCATGGACAAAATGTCCATGAACAAAATGTACATATAGTAGTACACCATAAAATCAGTTGGGTTGAAAATTAACCAAAATCGACTGAGTTGAGTGAATATGAATCTTATTCACTCAACTCAGTCGATTTTGGTTAATTTTCAACCCAGCTGATTTTAGAGTGTAAAATAATATTACAAAAGATTGAATACCCCTGGGACAAAATCCCCTTGATAAATATAAATACTATGAATATAGTAGACTATAAAATCAGTTGGATTGAAAATTAACCAAAATCGACTGGGTTTAGTGATTTTTTCACTCAACCCAGTCGGTTTGGGTTAGTTTTCAATCTAACTGATTTTAGAGTGTAAAATAACATAACAAGTTTACAGTCTAAAGTTGAAAATTAGGCCTTTATTCAACTGTACATGTTGGAAATGATGTATGCCCAGTTAGGTACTCTAAAGAAAAAAAGAGAAAACTTGATCTGACTTACCTCAACATCTGTATTAGCAAAGGATTTACAATCAAATGCAGCTCTGTTAGCACATGCCCATCGAATGGTTAATTTATTTGAAGATTTTTTGGTGTACATATATCCATCAAGAACTAATTGTTTGCCACCTTTATTGCTAGTAAGAACCTCCATGACTGAAGAATGTTTAATGACCAGATGAATGAAAGGTTTTAGCGCGCCGAAGGCGCGCAGGGACGATGTGGGATTTACAAATCCCTTGCGACCCGGTTAACCTTATTTTTTTTCCCTTGCATCACACAGGCCTAGCTTTCCTATTGCCCAAAATGGAGTCTGAGGGGGTTATACACGCGGTTAGAATACCCGGCAGTTTACGCTGGAGTGTTAGATGGTCAATACTCAATCCCTCAACGCCTTTAAAACTATTAGAGAGCGAGCTCTATTCGGTTCCAGTTCGGCGATGGTAGAGGTTTGAGTCCCACCATGGTGGCGAGCCAGAATGTAATGTTGTGCGATGGCAAGTTTAAGGGAAGAAGAGAAAAGAAAACCAAACAGCAACGCCGGTTTGGTAGCGGCCCCGGTATATGACCATAGCGGTTACAAAAAAGAAGTGGAGAAAGCTCCAACAGTTTAGTTTTAAGAAACCGGGAGTCATCCATCAAGCCTTCTGGGAGATAGGATGCCGTATGTGATTTTGAGGTATCTGGTTATCCTTCGGGAATTCCAAATGACCTCCTCCACCCACCCACCCCCAAAAAAAAGAAAAAAAAAAAAAAAAAAAAAAAAAACACTCACTGACACACACCCTCAAGCCCTTAAAAGGGCTGTTAAATCTTTATTCAAATGTTTATTTATATCAAATGTACACTTGTTCCCAGCCAGACAAGCTTGTTTCAATCCTTGCCTAGCGTTTGGTGGTTTCTTGTATATGTTGCAGAAAGGTAGGTTGCACCAATTCCTCCTACGCTTTGTCTACCATTTCCATGCGTCTTCTTGATAAGAGTGTTGCAAGAAAATTTGAGAATGTTCAGTTAGAAAAGTAAAAGGTAGAGAGAAAGATAGGTATCCGCTATTGTATATTGTGCCTGCTATGTGATTGTTGCTATGGATGGGGTAAGGGGTGTGTTTCTTCGGAGCCCACTTCCCACACACAGAGTTGCGAGGCAATCCTCACAGACTCAATCCTAAAGATCTCAATGAGTAGCGAGGCAATCCTCACTGACTCCACGCAGTTTAATTCTATTGAGTAATTTTAATTTACTGTGGATTATTTTGTTTTTCTGTTTACGGTTCGGTGTTCGTTCAGCTTCACCATTGATTCACTATCCTGGAGTATGTGGAGGGTTTTGTTATATAGATCTTATTAAACGCGTTTCAATCGCGCTTCAGCAGAGTTGCGAGGCAGTCCTCACAGACTCTATCCTAAAGCTCCCAATGAGTAGCGAGGCAATCCTCACTGACTCCACGCGATTTAGTTATATTGTATAATTTTTATTTTATTTTATTTTATTATTTTTTTTTTAATTTTTTTTTATTTTTTTTTTTTTATTTTCTGGAAACTTATTTTGTTTTTCTGTTAAGGGATCGGTGTTCGTTCAGCTCAACCATTAATTCACTATCTTGGAGTCTGTTGAGGATTTTGGTTTGTAGGTCGTTTAATCGCGTATCAATAGTTTCTATTTTTGCTAGCTCGTGAAGTTCCTTTATCGGTGTCCATTTCGGTTTGCATAGTGCCACTCGCAGGGCATAATTTTGAACCCTCTGTAGCTTCTGAATGTTGGTTATGCTTAGGTCGCTTGTTATTATGGCACCGTATTCTAGTACCGGACGTATAAATGTTTTGTAGAGCTTGAGAAGCACATCTTTGTTTGCTCCCCAATTTCTACCTCTGATCATCTTCAGAAAATTGATACGTTTAGTAGCTCTAACCGTAATGGAGTTTACGTGACTGTTTAGACTGAGATTGCTATCTAGGATAAATCCCAAAAATTTGGCCTCTTTGTTTGCTTCTAGTTTGTGATCATATAACTGGAGATCGATACTCGGGACTGGTTTTTTCCTTTGCTTTTTGAAGAACGTAACTTTTTGAGTTTTGGCGGCATTGAGTTTGATGCGCCACGGGGCACACCAGCTCTCAAGATCGCGAATGGTATCCTGTAGACGATTTCTAATTATGTTTCTGGACTTGCTGGCTGTCCAAATGCCTTTGTCGTCTGAGAACTGCGATAGTTCAACAAAGTTTTTCCCTACTTTTTCTATATCATTCACATATATTATGAAAAGAAGCGGACTTAGAACCGACCCTTGTGGTGTTCCCGCTTCGAGTATTACTTCCTCTGACACCTCGCGATTAACCCTCACCTTGATTTTTCGGTCAGTTAGAAATGATGATATGATCCTTAGAATTTTAGTGGGTAATCCCATTTTCGCTAGTTTATATCTCACGCCATTGTGCCATACCGAGTCGAACGCTTTTTCTACATCCAAGAAAAGCGCGGTTCCGATTTCGTTTTGACTAAATGCTGTTTTCATATAATCGACCAGTCTATATACGTGTTCGATTCCCTCTTTCTGACTCCTATACGCTCTTTGCCATTTGTTGAAAAAATTGATTGATTCGAGATAGCTGCGAAGTCTCATAGTGAGAATCCGCTCAAATATTTCCCCAACACAGCTAAGCAAGCTGATTGGGCGGTAGTTAGAAGGGTTGGTAAGGTCTTTGTCGGGTTTAGGTATCATGACTCCCGTGGCCACTTTCCAGCATTTTGGGAAGTACCCACAGGAGAGACAGCAGTTTAAGAGTTTGGTAAGTCTGCAGTAGAAGATGTTTCATTATTTTGTAAGAGACTTCGTCTTCTCCTGGGGACGAAGATGACCTGCATTTTCTGATTATACCCATGACCTCTTCTACGCTTATTGGTTCGGTTAATTCATGGTCGTCCCCGTCTTCATGCCTTTGGTCGAAGTTCGGTTCATTGAAGATTGAGTTGTTATCTTGGACAAATTTATTTACTCGTACCTTAAAATCGTTGTCATATCTGTTCCCTTCTTGTGGACGATGTGCCTTCTCTAGAAGTTCGGTAAAAGCACTGGCCTTTGCCTTGTCGTCTATGGCCATAGATCCGTCGCTAGTCTTTAGCGCATTATTATTGGCAATTTTGCTCTTTTGGCCAGTAAGAGTTTTAAATGTATCCCAGAACCTCTTAGGTTCTCTCAGCCCATTTAGGTTTTCGGTTGCTTTTTCCCATCTCACGCGATTGTCGTTAGCTATGGCCTTTTTTACTTCCCGATGAAGGCGATTATACGCGGTTTTAAGTTCTGCTCTTTTCATTTGATCATTCTCTGATTGGTAAGCCCGGAAGGCTTTTCTTTTTTGTTTGATTATTTGAAGAGTTGTTTGGGTTATTCTGTTTATCCGCGTCTTTACTGTTTGCTTGGGACAGATTTCATCTAGCGTACTGTTGATAACCTCGTTAAGGTGGGTGCAGGCTTTTTCTAGTTCATGAACATTTGAGGGGTCATTTGCCTTTATTTTTACTTCGATAATGTTTCTGAAGAGGTTCCAGTCAATTTTTGATAGGTTCTTCCTATTCACGGGAGGATACCTTGCGGGACCAGTATTACATTTCAGAGTGGCGTGAACCGGCAGGTGATCACTGCCTAGATCATCATCTCCTACAAATATGTCTTCCATTTGGCTGGTTAGTGATTTGCTGGTGATAATCAAGTCTAGGATATCTGATTGATGGAGTGGGTTGTTGCTTATGTTTGTTACGTCTTGATCGTTATTTACCACGAATAGATCGAGTTCTTCAATGATATGGAAAAGGGCGTCACCATTAGGCTCAGACTTATGACAACCGAATACCTGGTGTTTGGAATTGAAATCACCCAAGAATATGCAGTGCTTGTACTTGTTGGTAAAAAACTCAAATACTTTACTGTCTACTGTTGCTTGCGGCTTGTTATAATATGATATGATGGCCACGTGTTTGTGGTCAAGTTCAATTTCAGCTGCAATCACTTCAGCATTGAGGTCGTCGCATGGTATTGATTTGTATTTAATCTCCTGCCTTATTAACAGAGCGACACCGCCACCTTTTTGGGCGGGGCGGTCTCTTCTAATAATATCAAAACCACATAACGAGAACTGTTTGTTTGGTTTAAGCCAGGTTTCGCTAATTCCAATTACGTCCGTATTTTTTAAATAATGTGACATTTGCAATTTTTTCTGATTAACGCTTCGAGCGTTCCACTGGACTATTTTTAGTGTATCCATGAATGGTTTAGGAATAACTGTACTAAGTTTATTTAAGTTTAATTACTATTTGTAATATTGTTACATAATTATATTCTGTTGACGGCCGCTTCTAATAGCGTGTGAGATATTTGAGTATTATATAACTTAGAGGCTGTTTTACTAATCTCTTTGCAAACGTCCGAAAGACTGGTGTCCAAGTGTTTCTTTATTATGCTGAAAATAGAGCCAGCCATTAGAGTACACGTGGAATAAGGGGAAGATGAGTTCTCGACATTACTAACATTTAGAGCTTTAAGCTGGATGTTTGTTTTAACTTTTTTGAAGTGGCTACAACCCCGGTAGTTGCTGGGGTGTTGACCACCGCAATTCGGGCATTTCAGAGTTTTAGCACTACATGCCTTCGCGATGTGTTTGTCACCGCACTTCATACATCGTTGCTCCCCGTTGCATTTGTGTGACAAGTGCCCAAATTTCTGACACTTGTGACACTGAACGGGTTGCGGAAGAACACGATATTCCTCGGTTTCGTATTTTTTGCCATTAATAATTACCCCTTTGCTTATCAGATTTAATTTTGTTGCTCTATTAGGGCATTTTACTTTTATTTTCCAAGTTACCCGTGGCTTTGGAGATTAGTCTCTCCCAAGAGCATCCTGGAAGGGCTTTATCAATCGAGTTTTTTCCGTTTTGGGGTGGACGCGTGTGATTACGACACAGGGGTTTGGTTGCGGGTGGCCCTGTGTCTTGTTGGTTTTATTGGTCACCTTAGGGGGCGTTTTGGCTTTTACTTTATCGGCGTACGTCGCTCTTTCGGTTGGGCTAGCTGTCGCATTCACTATTTCTGGTGATGTAGACTCTGTTGCGTTAACAGAGTCCCCATTTCTTGGTGTGACCACCGAGTCCTTTCCAGTAGCGGTGCTTTGTGTATTTTTCTTGATGATTTTTGTCTTCTTGACATGCCGATCAATAGTCATACAGAAACCATTTTCGTCTTCGACGTCCACGGTTTCATCATTTTCACGGAACTCATTGGAGAGTTTCCTTTTCGATCGATTTTGGTTTGGTGATTTTTTCTGTCGCTGCGATTTGGGGACTTTAGCTGAATTTTTATCCAATTGAATTTCAACCGCCACGGCCGGGGAAACTGCGACCGTGTTGGTAGCTTCTTCTACTATGGAACGCAGCCAGTTATCCTGGCTGGGGGTAATTAGATCTGAATCTATTTCAGATATCCCCGGCAGTGAGCCGGCGGATGCAGGTCTTCTCATTTCTGTAGCAGCGTCAATACATGGTAAATCAGGAACTGGAGGAGCATGGTCCTCCTTACCTGGTTTGGCTTTCAGAATTGCCTTTTCCAATTCCCTTCTCAATTCAGCCTTTTCTTTATCTGCCTGCCGCTTCTGGGCTTGAAGCTCTGACCGCAAACCCTCTATGGTGTCATTTAATCTGGCTATTTCTTTCTGGAAGCCAGACATCATCGACATCATCGATGTCATATCAGTATTAGTGGAATTTCCACTGTTGCTCAGACTACCAGAATTAAAGGCAAAACTGTTTAACTGAGCTTGACTTTGTTTATCCATTATTTTTATTTGTAAATAATTCTAAAATTCTAAATTTTATTTTTTAAGTTATTAAAAATTTTAATTTAATTGTATTGACTTAAATTGTATTGACTTAAATATTCGTTTTTAGTTTTAACAGAGAAAAGCAGACAGAAAATAGATAGAGTTAAAGATAAACACTTACAAAATTACACTAGAGTGCACAGAAGTGGTACAGAGAACAATAGGCTTTAATATCCAAGCTGTGAGATGTGTTCAGTCAGGAGCTTTCACAGACACGTCCGATCAGTACGACTGTCAATCGCTGAATGATGACCAATTCAATATGATGTCCAATATATAGTTTGCTGTGTGTTTACCTTTCAAAAACATTGCTGTACATCAAAGAAATGAATGCTCTTTAGATGTGACTAGTACTGCAGTTTGACAATTTTCTTACCAATACATGAAAGATGGGATCTGTCTTTAGATGCAGTCACCAAACAGTTTTGACTGTTTTCATAGCCAAATTGAGAACAATATGTCAAAGACCAATCACACACACACCACAAGCTCATCATTGAATATTGTTATAAAAACAATAAAGTAATGTACACACATGCACATTTTCCCTAAGCTAATGAGATATTCATGGTATTCTGATAACATGAAAAATATATACTTAAATTTTCAAAATAATTATAATAATAAAATTAAACTTAAAATTGGGAAGTACAAAAAATTGGAAAACAAAAAAAAAATGGACATTTTGTCCACAATGGCAAATTAATCAAGGACATTATGTCCTATGGACATTATGTCCAAGGTGTATTTTTTGTTGGACATTTTGTCCATGGACATTTTGTCCTATGGACATTATGTCCCACTATCATATTATATGCCGGTATGCGCACTGCACTGCTAATATGAAGCAATAAAAATATATTAACCGCTAAAAGTTGACGAAAATGCAATTTTCTATTATTTTACATGGAATTACACAGGAAATAATAGTAGCATTTTAAATCAACGTGGGAAGAAGATTGGTCGAATGAAATCGTTCGATAATATCACCAACTGAGAGCATATATATCGTTCTTAAATGATTGACGCGCACAGCGAATATAACTTTCAAAGGTTCATACTTCACGAGCCAGCAAAAATAGAAACTATTGATACGCAATAAAAAGACCTACAAAACAAAACCCTCAACAGACTCCAAGATAGTGAATTAATGGTTGAGCTGAACGAACACCGATCCCTTAACAGAAAAACAAAATAAGTTTCCAGAAAATTAAAAACAATAATAAAATAAAATAAACTAAAAATTATACAAAAATTATACAATATAACTAAATCGCGTGGAGTCATTGAGGATTGCCTCGCAACTCATTGGGAACTTTAGGATAGAGTCTATAAGGACTGCCTCGCAACTCTGCTGAAGCGCGATTGAAATGCGTTTAATAAGATCTATATAACAAAACCCTCCACATACTCCAGGATAATGAATCAATGGTGAAGCTGAACGAACACCGAACCTTAAACAGCAAAAACAAAATAATCCACAGTAAATTAAAATTACTCAATAGAATTAAACTGCGTGGAGCCAGTGAGGATTGCCTCGCTACTCATTGAGATCTTTAGGATTGAGTCTGTGAGGAGTGCCTCGCAACTCTGCGTGTGGGGAGTGGGCTCCGAAGAAACACACCCCTTACCCCATCCATAGCAACAATCACACAGCAGGCACAATATACAATAGCGGATACCCATCTTTCTCTCTACCTATAACGTTTCTAATTGAACATTCTCAAATTTTCTTGCAACACTCTTATCAAGAAGACGCATGGAAATGGTAGACAAAGCGTAGGAGGAATTTGTGCAACCTACCTTTCTGCAACATATACAAGAAACCACCAAACACTAGGCAAGGATTGAAACAAGCTTGTCTGGCTGGGGACGAGTGTACATTTTATATAAATAAACATTTGAATAAAGATTTAACAGCCCTTTTAAGGGCTTGAGGGTGTGTGTCAGTGAGAG
Organism: Pictodentalium vernedei; assembly: GCA_031216915.1. Classification (NCBI taxonomy): domain Eukaryota; kingdom Metazoa; phylum Mollusca; class Scaphopoda; order Dentaliida; family Dentaliidae; genus Pictodentalium; species Pictodentalium vernedei. Next base: position 284,661,555 of record CM062296.1, read on the forward strand.
GGTGTTTTTTTTTGGGGGGGGGGGGGAGGGTGGAGGAGGTCATTTGGAATTCCCGAAGGATAACCAGATACCTCAAAATCACACACGGCATCCTATCTCCCAGAAGGCTTGATGGATGACTTCCGGTTTTTCAAAACTAAACTGTTGGAGCTTTCTCCACTTCTTTTTTAGTTTAAACAATATTTATTGAAAAAGATAAGTTAACTGTATACATGAAAACAAGTGTAAACATATTGAATGTTTTGTACATAAAATTCAGTGAATACATTTAACACCTGAAATGTCAAACTAACTTGTTGTAGTAGGAGATTCGGAAGAAACCTGAATGCTCATGTAAACCGTCTCCCACTTCTTTTTTGTAACCGCTATGGTCATATACCGGGGCGGCTACCAAACCGGCGTTGCTGTTTGGTTTTCTTTTCTCTTCTTCCCTTAAACTTGATTCCGGAGAAAATATTTCATTTCTACTAATTCTAATTTGTTTTAGCATTCAAAAGGAAAGTGAAATTGAATTTATTAGAAAATGTGAATGCATGTCTGTCTGTCTGTCCATCCATCCATCAGTGAGTTGGACAACTCATAGCCTGGGCGATTTGTAACTCTGGCAATTGGTACCTTTTGCTGGACAGTTCGTACCCCGATGTCTGAACAATTCACACCTTTTCCCAGGACAATTTGTACCTTCTGCCTGGACGATTCGTACCCCTCCTCTGGGCAGTATTTGACAGTTCGTACCCCCTCTGGACAATTTGTATCCTCTTCTGCAAATTCATACCCTGCTTAATTAACTCCCTCTGAAAACATATACATGGAGATGGGGTTGGGAGAGGATTATAAACTTGGCGAAAGGATAAAAAGGTGATGTCATTTCTATTACCGGTATTTTAAAAAGACAGAATATCAAATTTCATGACTTTTAAAGTAAAAAAAAAAGAAAATAGAAACGGGGTGGTCAAAACATGTGAGGGAACTAATGGACAATTACTCTATAGAGGTCACAAACATAGAAGTAGGAATGAAAGAAGGCAAAAGGTTTGTCAAAGAGAGAGTCATGGAAGACTGCAATCGAAACTGGCGAGCAGGGGTTAGCGTGAAAAGATCACTGCAGGGGTTACAATATAAAGAAAAGCCAGCTTTTGAGAAGTACCTAGATGGCACCTTTGGAGGGTCACTGCTGTTCAAACTGAGATCAAGATCACTGGAGCTTCGGGGAAAAATTGGGAGAGATGGGGAAAAGGGATGCCAAATGTGCCACTCTGGAGTAGTGGAGACCCTGGAACATTTTCTCTTGGAATGCCCACAGTATATACCTCATAGAATAAAATTTACTGGAAGAATAATGCAGAAGTGGGGTGAAGAAACAAAGGATAGATGGCTGAAGGGGGACACGAGGGGGTGGGTAGGAATGCTTATTGAAGAAATTGAAAAAGAGGAAGTGAGGGACACTATTAAGCAGTTTATATCTGAATGCTGGGAGGAGAGGAGGGGAAGAGGGGGTGGGGTGCAGGGGGAATGATGGCCTTCTCTTATGAGGACCGCGACGAATCAGCGGCTGGCCAAAGAGTTATTATTATTATACTTGCCATCGCACAACATTACATTCTGGCTCGCCACCATGGTGGGACTCAAACCTCTACCATCGCCGAATTGGAACCGAACAGAGCCCACTCTCTAATAGTTTTAAAGGCGTTGAGGGATTGAGTATTGACCATCTAACACTCCAACGTAAACTGCCGGGTATTCTAACCGCGTGCATACCCCCCTCAGACTCCATTTTGGGCAATAGGAAAGCTAGGCCTGTGTGATCCAAGTGAAATAAAATAAGGTTAACCGGGTCGCAAGGGATTTGTAAATCCCACATCGTCCCTGCGCGCCTTCGGCGCGCTGAAACCTTTCATTCATTCAAATCACTATATTATATGCCGGTATGCGCACTGCATTGCTAATATGAAGCAAAAAATATATTAACCGCTAAAAGTTGACGAAAATGCAATTTTCTATTATTTTACATGGAATTATACAGGAAATAATAGTAGCATTTTAAATCAACGTGGGAAAAAAATTGGTCGAATGAAATCATTCGATAATATCACCAACTGAGAGCATATATATTGTTCTTAAATGATTGATGCGCACAGCGAATATAACTTTCATAGGTTTTATATAATTTTGAGAAATATAAAAATTCCCCATTCAATTTGTGTTAATTTTTGCCAGCCAATTCTTAGCAATCAGGGGAGATAACCTTTTCGTATGTCGATGTGAATGACGAGAAAAGTTGACCATGTTTGTGTCTCGTTTGAACATAGGCCCCGACCCGCAAACTGCAGACCATGTTACCGTCAAATCATCACAATAACTTATAATATTGTTATCACCACATGCGGTGTTTGATATTTAAGGAATAGTGCATGGCTTGGAGTTGACTACGCCCATATAGTGCCCAGTGAGGTGGTGTAGTTCCCGCCGCGAAGCGGAGGGAACTACACCACCTCACTGGGCACTATATGGGCGTAGTCAACGACAAGACATGCACTAATCCTTATATTATATCGAACACCCATCAAGAAAAACATCTGTCCGATTTGTTAATCTATTACCCAGGTAGCAGCCCTACCAACCAGCGTTATATAGAAAAAAATACCATGTAGTTTTTAAAAAAAACATTTTCTTCTTCCAAAACACGGCTAACTTGGATTATTGATATGAGCAGAAGACAGATTTTGAATCCGTCGGCAAAAGTAAACAAAACATTTCCCCCAAATGGAACTGTGTATTCTAGAATCGCGCAACTCGCGAATGAAAACTAAAATTTTCGAAATTTGACAACGCAGTTTGAAAATTTCCACACATTTTTCACACACATACATTACCGAATGGGACAGTACGGGATACAAACTCCGAAGATTCAACTGAATTCCATTATTTATTCGTTTACTGCCGAATAATATGAGCAGCGAAAACAAACGATTTTTCATATCCGGACGCGTTCTCATGAAAGTTGTACCCAGGTGTGGATCATTCTCTTCGAAACGAGATATGGATCATCTTCTCCAGGAATAAAATGAACGCCTCGGAAAATGTGACTTCAACAATGGAAAAGCGATACATTTTTCCACAATGATTTCTTTCCGGGTCGTTTTGTGGATGTTGTGCCTCTGTGAATCAATATTTAAATTTAGCGTGATTAGTTTTATTCGCGCAGTATGAAAAGAAAACTGATATAGTAGTGTGCTAAAAATAGAAAACGTGTAGTGCCTGGATGTAGTGCCTGGTCAGTTCTGTGGATGCAAACTACACAAAATAGGGGTGCAGCATTCGTCCAATCAGGAGCCTAGTAGGTCACGTGAGATATAATATTGCTAAATAGTGTTTCGAAGGTGTCATATTGCAACCATTTTCAAAGCTTCAAAAGCACGGGAGTAGAAGATAACTCTCTCGATTTTCGACAAATCAGCGTGATTTTCGATCTAATCGACGACAATGTTCACATAAAGTAGCACTTCTCAAGTTATCACATGAACATTAAAAATTCAGGTAATATAAACCGGGAACTAGCAACGGGAAGTAACTGCCTCAAATTTTAAATAAGCCATCGTAATTTTTAACGGTGTCTTCCCATTTCATCAATTCCCATTTCATCAACAGCCTCTAAAATTATATTTTCCCATTTCATCGATTCCCACTTCATCAGTAGATTTTTTTTCAGGTGTGTTTTACAATTACATATTATACATTTTAAAAATACAATTAGCCAGTTGATGAAAAATCAATATTTTGAGGGTTTATTGTATAACCACTTTCCAGATATTTCTCAGACGAACACACTTTAAATATTTTATTCAGAGCAACTGGATTACTACACATAATAAGTGGGGAAAAGTAACATATAACATTTAAATATCTATCAGAATGTAACATTTGAAGCACAATACTCTAGTAACATACTCATTATTACTTCAGAATGCCTGTTGGCTTTCTAAATTAATTTGTCTCTTTTGAGTAACAAATTAGTTTAGAATGCCTAGTGGCATTCTAAACTAATTTGTTACTCAAAAGAGACAAATTACTTGAGAATAGGCATTCTAAACTAATTTGTTTCTAAATTAATTTGTCTCTTGTAAGTAACAAATTAGTTTAGAATGCCTAGTGGCATTCTAAACCTGTTGTACTTCTCAAGTAATTAAACCTGTTGTACTTCTCAAGTAATTTGTCTCTCAAAAGAGACAAATTACTTGAGAAGTACAACAGGTTTAATTTCTGTTTAATTTAATATTTTTTATAATTGGTAAAAAAATGCATTTACGTAAGATTAAAGCATATTTTCATTCTGTTGATGAAGTGGGAATTGATGAAATGGGAAAATAATCATTTTAGAGGCAGTTGATGAAATGGGAATTGATGAAATGGCAATAAACCATTTTTAACTTGTCCAACACCTCACCAATACAAAGCATAATATAAACAAATATTGAAAATTCTCCATACTATCGTAGAAACAATGACATTTCGAGCAAAATACAACAAACAAAAGGCGATAAATCTCCAATATTTGAGTAATCACTATGGTTTTCAAACTTTTCCATGGCAATGTTACTGTAAAGCAGTCTATCAAATTTTATTGAAACCTGAAGTCTGCTGTTTAAGTAATTGCTTAAACAATATTTATTTAATAAATGTTTTGGAAAAATCCAACAAACAAGACGCAATAACTCCATTGATTTTTATCGAATAACGGTAGTTATAGCACCTGTCCAAGATAAAGCAGCACACTACAGTTTCTTGACCCTTTACCAAACACGAAAGGCAGAAGACACTTGAAAATAAAATTCTTCAATAACTAATTTTTTTTCATTTTTTTGCGGCAAAAACATAGCTTATGATTCCTCATTAGAACAACCTCGTTGAGCTCGTTCCAACGAGGGGCCATAAGCTATGGAAACAAAAAGGGAAAAAGATAATGAAAATTGGATGGTGATTTTTTGTGAATAGCGCTGGCCGGTTTTGGCCGTTACGTTGGGTAAAGGATTTTTATACCTGATAACTATTGTTGAAGTTATCTCACAAACAAACTTCGGGACGAACGGAAGACAGGTGGACGGTCGACCCATCGGACTGACGTTGGACGGACGGACGGACGGCATATATTCTTTCCTTGAGAGTAATAATCGTGTTACCTTGATTCTTGTATTGCTCTTCTCAACACACACAGTGTCGGATTCAGGCGGTGTGAGGGCGTGGTGGGCGGGGTGGTGGCGTGTGAGTTAATAAAAATAAAATTACTTAAAAAATCCAATAACTATTGTTCAAGTTATCTCATAAACAGACTTCGTGACTAACGAAGGACGGTCGGCTCATCGAACGGACGTACGGGAGGTTTTCATTCTTAGCCTAAGGGGTACAGAGGTTTTAGGAAGAAATATGTTGCAGGTTGTGGAGCCTTTTTTGGTATAGGGAGGGGAAGGGGGCAGAGAAGGGGGGAATGAACTCAGGAAATGTATTATGAACCATAGTTGTAAAAAATGGGATAATGGGGATAAGGAAAAGGAAAAGGGACCAAAAATTCACTCCAATAGGAATAGCATCCCAAGGAAAGCACAGGTATACAAAATAGGATATACAAACGTACAGGGACTAGATAACAATGGGACCAGTAGGCGGAATCCAATGAATCTCGGTACCCTGAAAGTGGATTATAGCAACATCGAGGGTCTCCACCGGAAAGTAAGTGAAATTGTTACATTGATCGAGGCAGAGGAGTTTGATGTCATGGGCTTAAGCGAGACGTGGGTAAGACACAAGGAACGGGTAGACCAAGTAAGGGGGTGCGTGCGGATAGGTGTAGGGCGAACGGAAGGCCAAAGGGGGGGGGGGGAGGGGTAGGCATATACGTTACAGAGGATTTAAAACCGTCGCTGATCACAGACCTGGAAGATGTCAGCACCTCGGCTGAGGTATCGAAAGAAATTGGATGATTAAAGATCAATCTGAGAAACAATAGTATTGCCCTTGGGATTGTGCACTGTGCGGTGGAGGGAAACAAACCCGAGTGGAATGACTCGATATACTCAACACTAAGGTCCAATATCACAGAACTAGAAAACAGGGGGCCTGGTATAATTCTGATGGATGACTTTAATGGACACATAGGTGATAAGGAAGAAGGCATGGAGGATGGGGACAAGAAAGTCAACAGGAATGGAAGGAAGCTGTTGAACTTCACAAATGAGCTCGGTCTGAAGATTCTGAACAGGGACGCTAGGTGTATGGGGAAATGGACCTGGGAGAGGAACGACAGAAAATCAATAATCGACTGCATTCTCACCGATATTAATTTATGGAGAGAGGTAATAGGGGTAGAAGTGGATGATGAGGGTAAAATGGAGGTGGATAGTGATCACAGCTTGATTACAGTGACGATCAGGGCCAAAAACCCAGTAAAAAACAAAGGAAGCTTCAAGGAGATTTGGGAACTCAAAAAGGATGCTGACTGGGCGATGTTCGAAGAAAAACTGAAACCAAAGCTTGCAACCGTCCACAAGGGGGGCAGTTTCCAGAAGATGGCCGACGCCATAGTTACAAGCCCAGTGGAGGCAGGGAAGGAAAGTTTAGGAAATATCAGGGTGCCAACGCGGGAACTTGGGTACAGAGTGAACGAAGAACAGAAAAGGGCCATAATTGGTAGAAAAGCTAAATGTGCTGCATACAGGAGAAGTAGAAAACTTAAGGGGGCGGAAAGCAACAAGGCCACAGTAGCAAAGGAAGAATACCAACAAGCACGAAATATAGTAAATATAGTAAATAAGATTAAAGACGATAATCGGAGAGTGCGGAATAGCAGCCTTATTAGGACGATAAGAACGACAGGGGGGTCGAGTTCGAACGTATTTTGGAAATGGGTGAATAAACGTAACAAAGGAAGTTATCCACATAGTATTAAAGATCAAGTCGCATCAGAACTAGTCAAGCACTGGGAAAAAGGTAAACGATAAGCGGTAGGGCGTGGGGAGCCCACCGGAGTGTCCGAATCAGGTCGAGGAAAATCTATCGAACTTCGTGTGCAGCGAAATTAAAACGGAGGATGTGCGAAGGGTGATCTCAAAATTAAGGGATGGAAAAGCGGGAGGGCTGGATGAAATTCCTAACGAGTTTATCGAAAAAGGGGGAGAGGAACTCGTGGAAAGCCTAACTGCCCTATTCAATTTAGCCATAGAAAATCAAGAGGTCCAAAAAGGAGTGGAGAGAAAGCAAAGTGACATTTATTCACGAATAGGGGGAAAAGACGTTTTGGATAACTATCGAGGGATCTCTGTCAGTAGCAACATTGGAAATGTTTTCTGTAAAGTCCTATATGGGAGACTAGAGGAGGTGATTGAAGAGAAGGTTTTTTTGGGAGAAATCCAGAATGGCTTCAGGAAGGGAAGGAGAGTCACATGTTGATGGCCTTTTTGGATGTTAAAAAGGCATATGATAGAGTATGGAGGGAGGGTATGTGGCGCAAGCTGGAGGCTCTGGGCTTGGGAGGCGAGTTTGTTGGAATTATGAAAGCATTATATAAAGATGTACAGAGTGAACTTAGCCTTGGAAACATTACAACAAAACGTGTGTCTGTGGAGATAGGCCTAAAAAGGGCTGTATCCTTTCGCCAATTCTTTTTGCATTGTACATCAAAGGTTTAGGAGATGAACTCCTGCATAGAGACGAGGGGGTAGCAGTTGGGGACTTGAAGATCCCAGGGCTATTTTTTGCAGACGATATGGTGCTAGTGTCAGAAAGCGAAGAGGGGCTAGCGAAAATGCTGGGAAATATGGGAGCAAATGGAGACTCGAACTTGCCGCAAAGTGAACCCCACTCGAAGGTGGAGAGTGGGGGAGTTCTGCATTCCGGAAGGTAGCAACAAACTTCTTAGTGTAGAAGAGACAGGTGACTACGAGTATTTGGGGGTAAATATAAACATCACAGGAAGAGGTATCTGCCGAAACCACACAAATAAATTGATTCTGAAGGGGACGCGAATCCTTAACCAAATGAAACTTATAGGGAAAAACAGTTTCAATAAGGTTTTCGTGCGGAAAACCATTTGGGAAATGGTAGGTCTGCTAAGTATAACATACGATACGGAAGTGGTACCCCAAAACCAAACGGCCGTAAAGAGCTTGGAAATCCTGCAGAACGATGCAGGCCGATGGATAACGGGATCGAGTAATGCCGCAGCGCTAGAAGCAATCAGGGGTGAGCTTGGGTGGATAAGGATCAAGAACAGGATAGACTTATTGAAACTCGGTTATCTTAATCATTTGGTAAATCTCCCTGACAGCCGATGGTGTAAAGTAATGTTCCTGAGAATTTTCAACTCAAATATCAAGACGGAGTGGATGGTCGAAGTGAGGGAGCTGGTAGAGAACTACTCATTGGAGATCTCGGACCAAGACGTTGGGGCAAACCAGGGTAAAAAAATCGTCAGAGAAGGGGTCATGGAGGATTGTAATCGTAATTGGCGAGAGGGGGGGTCAAATCAAAGAGGTCGTTGGGAGGCCTGCGTGATAAAGAGAAGCCAGGATTTTTGAAGAGGACCTTGATGGCACCTTTGGGGGTCACTGTTGTTCAAGCTGAGGTCGCGATCCCTGGAGCTGAGGGAAAAAGTTGGGAAAACAGTGAAAAGGAGTGCCAGATGTATAATCTGGGCGTGGTGGATACCCTGGAACACCTTCTTCTAGAATGCCCAAAATACCAATCTAACAGAATAAGATTTACTGGGAGGATAATGGGGAAGTGGGATGGTAGAATGAAGGACATGTGGTTAGTGGGAGACTCAAAGGAGAGGGTTAATATGCTAATCGGAGAGATTAGGAAGAATGGGGCAAGGCAAGGAGAGATTGGGAAGAATGGGGCAAGGCAAGCAGTTCGTCTACGAGTGTTGGGAGGAGAGAAGAAGCGTGGGAATAGGGAGGCAGTTGGCAGTACAGGGGTAACCAAGGCCTTCTCATCCGAGAACCGCGACAAATCAGCGGCCGGCCAAAGTGTTATTATTATTACATAAGTCCCTTCACTCTGGGATGATAATCGTATTACGTTGATTTTCGTATTGCTCTGCTCAACACCCATCGGATTCAGACGGGGTGAAGGTGTGGTGAACGGGGTGGTGGCGTACCCGTCGCACTCGTCCTCTAATTTTCGAAGTGCATACTTACAGGCACAATTTGGATTCTTTCACTAAACTATGTCATCACATTTTAATCTGGATATTTATTTTTCCAAAGGCAAGTTTACTCCTAATAGCTTCTAATGCCAGTGAACTCACACGCGGCACAATGCCCATATATGCACCAAAGAAGTCTTATAAAGGAATACCATGGCATATCATGTATTGTTCCAACATACCATGATCTATCATTTATTTATTGGGATTTAACGACATTTCGACAGCCAAGGTCACCACGTGTCGGACAGGTTTACAGGTGGAGGAAGTCGGAGAACATGAAGAGAACCACCGAGCAACGGCGAACAACTGTTAGACTCACCAATGTACTAACTCCGCGGGGTTAGCATTGGTTGAAGACAAATGAACCATAGAGGTGTAGTATGCCTTAGTACACATCGCCACGGTGTCCCCACATGGGCAATAGGGATTAAGAGCCTTGCCCAAGGACATAACGCAATTACCCCAGGTGGATATCGAACGGTGAACCTTTCGATTTGAAGTCCAATGCCGTAATCACTGAGCCACAGCGTCCCCGTGATCTACCATGACACCGTTCGAACGAGGGCCTATGACCCGGTGTTGTGAATGAAAAACAGGCCTGTTTTTTTTAAAGAAAACGAACACAGAGGGCCTGTCGAGTAAAGATCAAACTCTCAAGCCACCAGTCCATACGGAATTCGACGCTGTTATGGCCTGGAATCAGTCTAACCTTTAACCCTTTACCTAACGTAACGGCCAAAACGGGCCAGCGCTATTCTAAAAAATCGCCAATTATTTTTCATTATTTTTTTCATTTTTTGTCTCAAAAACATAGGTTATGACCCCTCGTTGGAACGAGCTCGTTCCAACGAGGGGTCATAACCTATGTTTTTGAGACAAAAAATGAAAAAAAAATAGTTATTCAAGAATTATTTTTGCAAGTGTCGTCTGCTTTTCAGGTTAGGTAAAGGGTTAAATAGCCTATGTTTAGATTCAATTGGCTAGAATATTTCAGTTGGTCGAAAAAGCGGACCAACTGAAATATTCCAGTCGATTGAGTGTGAAAATAGCCATAAAGGTTAATTTTCTTTGAGTCAGCTGAAGAAATGTTTCTCAATCCAGGCTTGATTTGATCGAATCTTTGATGCCTTTTATCATTATGCATGAAAACCCACCGGGGCTGTACATGCAGTTTTATGATTACGCTGCGTAGATCTACTAATTGTGTTAATATCTTGATGCTTTTATGGTGAGTTAAATACTAATTAATATCTATAACTGAGCACGAAAGAATATCGGTATATCATTGTCCGTAAAGGGACATTACATACATTTTATCAACGGTCGTCTGCGCGCAAACGCCATGAAAAGTGGGTAACCAAACAGCCCATAACAGCTTCGATTACCGAGCAGAATTAGACTTGTGATCTGAGAGCTTCGGTAAAGGTGTGAGAAAGGAAAGAATCTGGTAAGTTTGGTGAGTCAAAAAAATATTTTAAATGCTAGTAAATATCGCTTGCGTGGGCTGATAATCTTTCAAGTAAACAAGTCCCCGTGATGAATTCAATTCACTTTAATCATGTCCAAATCTTTCTGCAGTCATACTCTGTTCTTGACTTGCATTTTGGGCGGAGTGTACTTTAGTTAACACCTGCAAACGTTTATAGCTTTCTTTGGTATCTCAGTGGCAGCTGAAGCCGATTCGGCGTATTAACGAACGCGGTCAATGAACCGGTCTATTTACGTTATTTTAACCGTTTAAACCTGCTATGTGATGAACACAACTCTTTTTGCTTTTGAAAATCTTACACATTAATTTCGCATTGGAGTGCGTCTGTCAAGCTTATTCCCAAAGGCACTGGAAGCACCTGAGGGTAAGGAGGGGCAGGGATATTAAAAAGGGCACTTGACTCTAGGTCTGAATTAAGATCAGGAGTTCACAACGTATCATAATTTGAAATGTAATACTCAATAGTACTGACAAAGAAAGGAAAGTACCTAAACTGTAACTGAGAAACTCCCGAATATTCATTTCTAAACGTATTTAACGCGTGCCAATGCCAGTGGGTGAGTGTGTGTGCGTGTGTGTGTGTTTGTGTGTGGTGAGGGTGGTGGTGTGTGGGGGGGGGGGGCGGTATGAGTTATAATATTTTGTTTATTGGACAGAGCGGTTTGGAATAATCGCTAGAAGTAGAGCAGAAAATATTCGATACATAGTAGGAGAACCGCTCAGCGGTAACAATCTCTGTTCTTACACTCTAAAATTATTTGGGTTAAAAATTAACCAAAACCAACTGGATTGGTTGAATATGAACCCAATTGGGTTCATATTAACTCAACCCAGATGATTTGGATTACTTTTTAACCCAACTGATTTTAGAGTATATTTATTTTTCCGGATGGTCTCGTAACGACTTCGTTGATTTTTGATGGTCCTCGGTTCGAATCCCGCCTGTGGCAACCGCGTCGTGTCCTTGGGCAAGACACTTCACCCCCATTGCCCACGTGGGGGCACGGGGACGTTGTGTACAAAGGCGTACTGCACGTCGATGGTGCACATGTCCTCATCCAATGCTAACCCTGCTTGTATGGAGTTAGTATGTTGGGGAGCTGACAGTTGCTCGCCGTTGTTCGATGGTTCTCTCCTTAGTAAAACTGTGGTGGTCATGATTAGCCATTGTGCAGAAATATGTGACCTTAAACACCAATAAATAAATAAATTAATAAATAATAAACATCATCATCAGGAAAATTTTAATTGATGAAGCACCGGGTTGTACCGGGTGCTTCGTTAATTAAATTTTTGGTAATTATTCCTATAATTTGTGTTTGGAATCTAATATTATTTCGTCCATGGAAATATTGCCCACTCGTGATAAAGTACTTAATGTACTGAAATCCACTTAGATGTGAATGTTGACTCGTCATCGATAAAGGTCTCAACGGCCTCTTTTCAGAAACACAGTGGAATCGGATACGTAATCATGGCATTTGTCACAGTTAATGTCACTATCCTTAGAGGTTTTTACTTGGGTAGTTTCATATAGGCCGAGATATCAGCCGAGGCAACTTCATACCAGTCTGAGAACGACGGTCGGAGGCTGATGTGAAGTTACCGAGAGCCCGTTTAGCTCGTAAACCAGTAAGGGGTCATAAGTTATGTTTTTGAGGCCAAAAAAAAAAAAAAATGAAAAGATAATACAATTTGAACGGAGATTTCTGTGAATAGTGCTGGGCCATATATGGCCGTTAAGTTTGGTCAAGTGTTGACTCCTTTGTACAAGGTTTACAATTATAGTGCGTGGAAATAATTTCCATATGAATTGATATGAATTGGTGAATACTGCGTAAATATAGTTTTATAAACACCGTCTTCGAGGTGTGTGTGAAGTTGTTTTTAACAGTTGGAGTCGAGTCCATGTTTTTCGTGAGGAAACATTCCGACTTCTCTACAGTTAAAACTAGAAGTTCTGTCACGAACTGTGCGCTTATCTAGGCTTAATTGCGCGTAGGAATTGCGCGCAATCGCTATATCGAATGGCATCCAAAGCATGACAGGTTCTCCTGGTTACTCAGAGCAAACACAGGCAATGTTTCTGCCAATGGACCTCCGGAATTTGAGAGCCTTACTATGTTCATAACGCGTAGATTAACGCGCAGATCGACGTGCTATTTGTGCGCATTTCGTGATAGGACTTCTAGTTTTAACTGTAAGTATTTGTCATCTTTACGATACATCCAGATCGGTGGAATTTTCTACCAGAAGTCAAAACTTGTCAGCATGAATTAAGAATGGAATCCAAGAGAAGTCGAAAATGAAAGAAACTCGATCAACAATACGCCCCCAAGAAGACCGTTTCGTGTCAAACAATTGTCTTTTAATATTCTAACCGACGAATCAATGCTGAAAACAATAACCTCCACACACTATCATTCAATCTCTCATCCCCTTCCTTCTGTCTCGAACAGCCATTTCCAGAGAAAAAGAATCTAATTTTATTTGCTAATTTATGAAAATGACTTCACACATTGTCAACTTACCGACGCGCCAGTGAACAAGAACAGCATTTTTCGTAACTTTATCGGGTATGATTCATAGAACCACTGATCAAACAAGAGCTAAAATGGGAATAAAGACAGTCAGTGCTAAAAGAACAGGAAATTAGTAGTTTCACGTTGACGATCTTGTAACGCAACTCAAGCCCGAAGATAAGATCTCAATATTTTCCAACACATGGTACAAAGGAGGGGGATAGGGAGAGATATTCCAAAAATTCTTATACACATGACTGAAAAAAGGTTTCACTTGAAGACCAGCCAGATTATGGTAAAGCATCCAGTTTCAGATTGCGTCCACTTCCGATCACCCTTCAATAATGTAATCTCACCAATGATTTTCGGGTTGAAAGATAGTTGAAGGAGAAGAAACGGACCGAATCGACGAAAGAGTGATTCTTTGGCTAAATATTGTTTGGATTTGCTAATAATGTTACAGGAATGCCTGTATATTGACAGTTTGCATGCGCCCATTTTAACTCATTGTGTAACTGTGAAACATATTTGTGGAAAAAAAGTGGAGGAGCGCGTGCCCCCCTGTGCCCCCTGGCACCACCGCAACTGATACCAGTTAAATACATCATGTTAGTTTTCGGGAATGTTTTTAACCCTTTACCCAACGAAACGGCCAAAACCGGCCAGCGCTATTCTCAAAAATCGCCAATTAATTTTCATTATTTTTTTCATTTTTTGTCTCAAAAACATAGGTTATGTCCCCTCGTTGGAACGAGCTCGTCGAGCTCGTTCCAACGAGGGATCATAACCTATGTTTTTGAGACAAAAAATGAAAAAAAATTAGTTATTCAAGAATTATTTTTGCAAGTGTCGTCTGCTTTTCAGGTTAGGTAAAGGGTTAAAGAATTGTATTATTCCTTCTGTTGCTTTGATAAACAGATAATTTATTCAAGATTAGGTGATAGGAAACAGGACATACATCCATATGATTTGAAAGGTTGTTCTCATTTATTGATAGTTTTCAAAAAAACGTAAAGGGTAATTAGATGGTACACTCTCACATCCAATAGTAATGAATGTATGAGCATAAAAAGCTTACACCTGATTTTATGTTTGCAGTTATTTTCAGAAACTTAACAAGTTGACATGATAACAATCTGTGTACTTTCTCAAATTCTGCTAACTACTACTGTAAACCCAAGGATGAGTATTTTAATCAGATTTCGTTATTTTGTCGTCACGGTGTGTTGGAACTCAGAACAGTGGACCTATAATACTAAAGCATACTGTAGTGTAACAAGCCTACGAATTTATATTCTTAAAAACAACAAAGAAAATAAATAACTAGAAAATCTGGTAAAGTAGCGATTTTTTTCACTTCCAAGAAATGTGCCATGAGTTTAACTCCTTGCATGCTGCTGGCGGATATTCCTGTCTACGTCAAGAAATCTCTTGCAATTAAAATAAGGCAAATTAGAGGATATTTCACGAAATTTTGCTATTATAATTAATAATCAGTTCCTCAAACCAAGTTGATAGAAACCGTTTGCTGTGTAAGGAAATAAAGAATAAATTATTCAGATCAGTGCTTTTAACCCTCTCAAGACTTCAGTGTGGGTTCCAAAGATTTTATTTCAGAGAGAATAATGTTAACCCTTTCCATACTCACATTACTGCTCTAAACATCATTCAAATAAGGGGCAGAACAAAAAACGTCCATTTCTGAATTCTTGATCGGACCCATTTAATGCTTGTGCACATATATATTTTTCTGTGGTTTCGTGGAAAAAATTATCTGATTCCTGTATGAATATATTTAAATACTTTTAACGAAAACCTATTTCTGATTTCTTTAAAAAATATTTCACTCCCCAAAATAAGCCTTCATAAATTCTCATTCGATTTTGTTTATTTCTGATGCTTTCACACAGACTTGAATTTACTGGATGCAGTAAATTCTGTTTCTGTAGTTATAAATGTTTTTCTATAAACCATGATTTACCCTAACACTATTACCAAGTTTTGTTTTCTACTTTTAAATTAATTTTAGTTCATATATTTTTAAGTTTTACTAGTTTTCACAAGTACTGTGTGTATTTTATGGTTTTCCCCAAAATTTCGACCTTAGTTTTCTCCATAGTTCTTTTTTAGTTATTTTTTTTCTGTCTGAGGCTATTGATAAGAATATCGTTCAACTCACTGGGATCTTGGTGAACAAAGCACTTTCAAACGAACCGATATCAATAATGAATATAAGACGTATAATCAGGTAACTGGTTTCCATTATGGAACTAATATGTCAGTTATTTTCTCATACTAAATCTGAGCTTGTTGCACAGTGAGCAGATTTCTTGTCATATCAAATCCTATAGGGCTCTATTTTATTATCTCTATGAGTACACTAGTATAGCCTGTTTTTTTTTTATAATTTAATGATTGTTTTGAACATTTCTATTGGTCTTATAAATGTTTAGCTCATTCCTTGTTGCGTTTACTTATAAACATTGGGCAAATCTCTCAATATGGAGTCGGAGAACCATACAGAACAGCCGCCGTGGACTGGTCACTTTCAACGGGTGGGCAATATGTACTCGGACGCAATAATATTAGATTCCAAATTCTAATTAAAGGAAAAATCATAAAAAAATTAAAATTTTGCTAATGATGATTTTTATTATCCGGTAAACGCATGCATCTACGGGTGGATTACGACCTGTCTACGGCGACTGTCCTGTATGTGCCTGCCCTGTTCATTATAACTACCCCTGATATATTGTAAAATCATCTCAAAAATGTATCTAAACAAATGCCAACTATACTTGTCTGTTAAAATCATGTGAGGACATAATTTAGACCATCTGGAAAAAGGTGAAGGTCACCATTAGAGGTCAGCACATAGAATCAACACGCACAACAACTGTTCAGTGTTCACCCCTTTTAGTGGAAGGCAATATAGTAGTGGAAGCCATACTACATATGTGCAACCACCAGCTGGTGTTTCGCTTACACAATATTCCGTACAAATAGCGAACGTGAGGGACGTTGCGAAATATTGAGAGTTCCTGGCAGCCATCTTGGAGACCATCTTGAATATCTCGAGTTGCAAAATGTTTACAGAGTGGCATCATTCAGAATCGGATTCAGGGCAAAATATTACTACAGAAGCGACCAAAAACTTCTTACTTCGCGATATCGCAAGGTTGCCTCCTCGGGCTGCCGGACTATATTTCAGATGCTATGTTAGTTTTTCTTGTTTCGGGTTTCATTTTACGATATATATGTGTTGATCAAGAAAGCTGTATCAAGCCAAGTTGGTGTTCATATTAGGTGTCGTGGCGAGTGTCAACTATTCAGCGTCTATGAATTGATTTTTTTATGCAAAAGATCATGTTGACGTCATGGTATTACGTTCTTGAGCTCTGCATGACGTAATCCTAATTTAGTGTTCCACTTGTACTATGAACGCCGAAGTTTATAACAGTGTTTCAGCTGTGTGTTTCCTTTTCTCAGCTTTAACGCGTGGTAGCCCTATTTAAAAATATCATCATAACAAAAATTGATCTGGTCTAATTTATTTCGCCGAGCTGGCGATCCACTTGTCATATAATTGCTGTTATTAAAACAATGACCTCGACATGTATAATCAATTGCTGATGCGTGTAGGTAAAAACGTTCTCCTCCTCAATCGAATGATCGCACGTGCTAGCAAAAGCTATTGTGACTGATACAAATTTGTATCAGTTTAAAAGTTTTAACTCACATCGGGGGAGAATCGATTGATTGTAAGATAAATTATGAGATGTCGATTAACTGGTGAGATCTAATCGGGCAAGAGGTCGATTTTATGATGACTCTACTGTACATAGACAGAACGAAATGTGTGTTTGAATCGGTGGCCGGTGGGAGTCTTACATAACGAGTTGGAATGGCGCAGTCATATTTCGCGAGAGGTGTAGGCTCGCGCGAAATATGACTACGCCAGTCCAATAAGCTATGTAAAACACCCACCGATTCAAACACACATCGCGTTCTGTGTTTATTACACATCCCATGCATTAAAATTCATTTAAATAAACAAATTTTAATTCCGATGTTTAAACCCAAAGGCAGAGAATCCGTTTGCTTTGTTTGAAGCTGTACTGATCAAAAGGATCGATAAAAAATCAAAACAATCTTTTGGGAACCAGGCTAAATTACATTCGTTATCTTTTCTATTGGACGTGTTTGTGAAAATTCGAATAGCGGCTTTTCTTCGGCTGGTGTCCATTCACGCCTAACCATTTGGCGACTATTACTGTTAGTAAAAATATAAGTACATATTTGGGTAAATTTGCAAAACAGCTTGGAGAATCTTTTTTAAAAGAAGTTCGAAGCATGTCAGGATGTTCGTGTGGTTGGAAATGATTGTTTTTTTTAAATATTATCCCATTTTTGGTTAACTTATTTTTTTGTGAACCGACTTTATTTTGCTTTGGACGGATCATTTTCACCTACGCGACAGACGATCGATATTTGTATAACGAAATTTTGAAACTTTTCGAAGCGTAACTGATGACTCGACGGGAAAGAAACTAGTATGAACGGTGCTGGAAAAAACGTTCCGGCTTGCACATCACCAGTTAAATACAGAAACATTTATGTCATTGCGACGATTCCGTCAAATACAGGGGTTTAAAGTTTAATGGTGTGTAATAAATAAAAGGTTCAAACAGGAAACTATAATTTAGGTATTTCACATGCCATTGTGAAAATGATACGTGAGTCATGTTTTAAGATAAGCGGGTTAGTTTGTGAGTGTCTAATCCAATTAAATAACGCTACATGTATGCGTCTCTTGTCGTTGGGGTATAGAAAACAATGGACTGGAATCACGTCGCAAATGAAGCAATTTTGCAGAATTGTATTGTGTGTACATAAAATATCACACCACGATTGCTGTGTGTATTCAGCGTTACCCGATACAATACAAATATTGATAAATGTGCTTGATAACGTGTGAGAACGTTATGTAAGAACGCATATGATTGGTCTTTACGTATCTGATTGGCGTTACAACGTGAATTAAATTATTCGGTACAAAATAGTGTCACGCCAAAAAGTTAAAAGACCAGCGAAAGTTAAAGTTTTCTTTAAAAATCTAAGCTTCATTCAGTTAACACTTTTACTGCCAAGCTTACTTTAGCCATATATGACGGACCTCTATGAACGTCCGTATACGAGGAAGTTTATTAAAATTTATGACATATGTAAAACTTTATCATCTGATTAATTGTTGGAAAGGGCTCAGCCCTTTCCAACATTTAATCAGATGGTAGGTTTGACCTGCGCATACCAGTACCTACATAAAATTATCATAAAATAGGCGACAGCGGTCGCTTTCGACAGCGTAAGTTTTAATTCAATCGCAGAATGAATATGGAACACAACTCAGGTAGAGTACGGGACAGGAATCAATGACACGCGTTGGAGTATTTCCTGTATTGCACGAGCGCTGAATCCAGTTTCCAAAACATTGAGAGATGCGTACCTGAATGTGCAGAAAATTGACACACAACTAAATAATCAACGTATCAAAATATCAAGACATGTCCAAAAAAATAAAGAAAATGAAATCGTTTCAGAATATCACTGTTTAATCGAGCGTAAAACGTAGATTGAACCATCGACTAACTAAACACGAGGTTCGGAATATCGTGCGGACAAATAGATACCATGCAAAACAACCTTGATCACTAAACTCCAATTCTACTTTCGTTAGCACGGGGAACAAGAAATGCTTATGGCGTTTGTCCCGTGTTATTGACATCAACCATTTGCAAGGTTCGCGAAGCATTCCAGCTACACGTAATCTCATTCTGATTTTCGCAAAGAGGGTAAAAAACTAAGATTACGAAGTGCACCTAAATTTGAAGGGGAATAATATCATCTTTTGGCAAGAAGAAATAGCTTATACTCATGCATATTTCGCTTACAGCTTGATAACAGTGTCAAAACAAAACATGTGTGTCATTTATGAAAAAGGCCGTCCTTATCATAACCACTATCAGAACCACTACACGAGCGAACGACGAACGAACGAACGCACGTACGAACGAATGAATGAATAAAGAATGAAATAATGAACCTTTTATTTCATTAGACTGCGGATTTATTCACGGTACACTGCCTCTGTGATACGTCTCTTCGATAACAATGTAAATGCTTCTTTGAAGCTACATGCTTGTCAGATTCTCCCAATCAAATTGTCACTTTGCCTGTGAAAATATATTCACTGTACAGGACTATTCAATTAACAGAAACCTGCCATTTTCCTGTATTCTGGTAAGAAACCCAATATTTATTTTATTTTATCTTGTTTGACAGCATATATTAAACGCTTCTATTGGATGTAATGAGGGGACGTAGGTCTCTACAAATGGTTGATTGTCAAGGTAACTCTTTAACAGAGCACATTATGTGCTTTAAATCCTATGTACAATTTACAAGTCATGTCTGGATCTACGGTATAGTAAATGGTTTTGTGTTGGGAACTTGTGTGCAATTAAAATGGTTATTCAATTAAGAAACATTATTAAATGAAGTTGACTGTTCAGAACTATAACTCGTTAGTTTAACAACCTCAATCCAATTATGCCAAAAAGCAGTCACGTGACATATTTAAGAAACAGAAAAGTGAAATACGGGTAGAAAAATGCGATAGAAAAATGGCACTATTTGTCAGATATCATGTTGGTACAGCTGAACTTGCGGATGACAAATGTAAATTTGACACGCCGTGATTATGCAAAACAGCTGACATGTTCTGTTTGTAACTGTACTTGTCCAGCAACAAATGCAAATAACTGATGTTTATTTTTGCGTAATCTGCATACGTGCTGCTCGCGTGCCCCATACGCATGCCAGAATCACAAAAGATATTTAGTTCAATGCCAGCAAGAATGTTTTCAAAAGGTGTCGAGTATTTTAACTTTAAAGTGAAATACTGTCTATTAATTTTTAAACCGTTAAGCCTCTCTACATTCGCGTGGTTGACATGACTGCAACAAATAAATTACTTGCTATATTAAACCTGGCTAACAACCCTGTTAGTGCTAATGGTGCAATGGTGAGGTTTACTGGTCTATAAATATCGGTAATAAAATGAATGCGTATGACCGTAACTGTGTTCGGATATTTGATGGGGGTTGGGGCTGGACCAATATTTACGCGGCCATGCCATGAACTTGCTTCTTACAAATGCAAACATACTTTTTTGGTGAGTTTTGAGATAAGGAATCTAAAATCATCAAAATTAGAATGACACTCGGTAATGTCGTGGTAAAAACCGTAGCATTATGAGTTACGGAACGTTTAGTCGGTGGATATGAGTGGCAAAGTGAGAACGATATTAGGCGAGGCTTTAGCCGTATCACCAAGTAAACGTCCCGTAACGTACTTATCATGCCAGACTACGGAGAGTTTGCAAACCATTTCATGTTTTCGTTAAACTCTCCAATCGACATCCATTTGTTTATAAAAGCAGACGAGTAGTTATGCAATGAAGGGGGAGTAATCCAACATCTCATTGACCGTCGAGAAAATTTTTGATTCATTTCCTCCGACATTTTTGTGCACATTTAGAATTCTGTCTGCTTTTGGACACCTTGAACTAAAAACAAACTTTCAAAAGCGTCAATTAACTGATTCAGATGGCACTTTTAATAT
Organism: Pictodentalium vernedei; assembly: GCA_031216915.1. Classification (NCBI taxonomy): domain Eukaryota; kingdom Metazoa; phylum Mollusca; class Scaphopoda; order Dentaliida; family Dentaliidae; genus Pictodentalium; species Pictodentalium vernedei. The sequence goes on from CM062296.1 coordinate 284,682,451, forward strand.
ATTATACTGCGAGTGTCAGGATATTGAATTCACATGGGGTCAGTGTTGACCACTATTGCCGGTCGGTGAATTCCTCAGTCTTCACTAGTTACGTCCATTGGTTAATCTATCTGGCCATCATAATAATTCCGATTATCGTTGCTAATTTTTAGGACTGGTACTACTCGCACATCAACAAACTAGCAGCCACCTATGGCAGTTTTGCAACTGTGAGAACAAGCCAGGAAATAAAGAGGCTGTCATCTGCAGAATGAGGTTCCCAAAGGATGAATTTGATGATGCGACCCTGCAGATTAGGGTAGCATTACTAAATTTACCCTCTGTGAACCTCATTCTGAACCAAGATCTCAGGCCTAAACAGAAAGAGTAACCCAGAGGATAAATTGGAGGAATCTAGCCCACATAACTGGATAACATCAGCAAATTCACTATGTGGGGACCTCATTCTGCAAATGACAGATTGCTTATTCCCAGGCTTGTGTGCGAAGATCTTTGAACATGTGAACTCCACGGTGAACCCAGTTTAATTACACGTTTTCTTTGTTCGACAACAAGGTGAAAATAAGGCATGACTCTAGGTTGAGATTGTACAGAGAGAAGTATCACTCTGTCGCGTCGCTTGCAACTTCTCGCAATACCCGCATCGTCGAATGTTAATCGTAAAATGATTACTAACCTCCTTAATATCTCCCATCACTTTTGAATTGACAGCATCTCTTTTGAATTGACAGCGACGAAGCATGACATAGAAATTAATTATCCAAGGTGGTACAATGCATTAACTAAGAAAGTTTTCGCCATCCACCCGCTATGATGTCCGCCCACGCATTCCGTCGTTTCAATCGGCACGATGGAGTTCGAAATTATCAATATACTTCTTCATTTACAAAACGCCTGAATTCACAGCTGGTTTGAACTTAAAGTGTGTTGCTGGTTTGTTTGCGCATATTTTAAACCTGTTTAGCGAACATAAAATGCACAGTATGGTCTTAATGGAGAACAAAAAGTGTATAATGCATGCATTTTGAGCACGGGGAAATATATATCTACTAAAATACTCATGTCTGTAGGAAAGTGATATGGTTTTCATCCGATGATTATTTACAATTTCTGCGAAAAAGGTTAGGGTGCATCAGCTGGGAGCACTAGCAACGTTTACCTGTTAGACCAACCCTGTGGTCTGCGAGGTGGAAGGTTGTTCATGCATCTTGCGGTTTTTTTTTCAGAAATTATAAATACTCGTAAGAGTCCGTTGGAAAATCGGTTCCACGATGTCTCTGAAGCCAGACCTCATATTTCGAAAGATTTAGAGAGTCTGTTTGGATTTACAATACAATTTATTTCGGGACCAATCAGAATTTAATGTTCAACAAGAGGTCCTGGGTCCCTTTACCCAACGCAGACGATATCAAAATTTATTATTTTAAATATCATTTTTTCAAAAGATTCAACAAAACCATATCATGTGACCCCTCGTTGGAACGAGCTCGACGAGCTCGTTCCAACGAGGGGTCACATGATATGGTTTTGTTGAAATCTTTTGAAAAATAATATTTTTTCAACTGCTGAATTTGCATATTACGCGGGCGGATGCGGGCGATTCGTTGGGTAAAGGGTTAAGAGATGGCCACTAATGATTCCAAACTAACCCAATTTTTTAGTCAATTCACAATAACGACAATTGTCTTATAACAAATCCAAATAACCAACAAAAATGAGAAACAAAACAAATATGCTCAGTTGGGCTCTGCGAATCTCAAATTTCGGCTCGAATCTAATCAGGTAGAGGATTTCGAATCGATTCGCATCTCGAATTACTTCAAATTGCCCTTCAAATTGTAAATACTTTTTACAACCGTAAATATTGCCAGTCTCCACACAATTATTGTATTTAATGGCGACTCGAGAATTTTCGAATCAACACAACTCTAAACGAATTGAATCGAAACGTCGGCATATTTTCGAATCGAATCGAATTCCGAAGCATCGCAGGGCCCCAATGCTCTGTACTTTGCATCGATCCTTTTAAAATGGAATTTGAGAATGGCGACGACAAGGAAATCAATGTATTTTGACCAGTGGTTGTCGAAAAGAAAGTTGCAACAACCTTGTAGATCAAATTTACAAAGATGGTATATGGCAAACACGATACCATTTGGTCCCATTTTCTGAAATTTAGAAACAAAATCCCACCAATACCAAGTGTTAAATTATTTACCTTTATAACAATCCCAAATAATGAGATAATGGCTCTTGGGGTGGGTATGTGTGTGTGTGTGTGTGGGGGGGTGATGTACATCATGCTTACAAATGTGTTATATGCCAAACAAGGAAATATTTACAAATAGGAGCTGGAAGAAGAAGATAGTTCACCAATATACTCAGTTGCCACAGTGTAGACTATTGGAGAGCCCACAGCAACCCTAAATTTACCACTTGAGCTTAATTTGAACACACTTCTAAATCATCCGTAGAAGGTTGTGACATAACCATTATTGGAGCCTCTGGGGCAGCGGTTTGAGAGAAAGTTTTATAATATTTTCGCTGATACCAACAGTGTTAAATTTTAGGGCTCGTGACACCCGTACGTACCATCCATAGAGACTTGGTTTCAAGAAATGTATAAATCACCTTGGAAACGTGTTTTATCCCATAAATGGACGTTTATTCTAACAACATACGTCTTGGATAAATTTTTGCTTTATTCACCTAGTAGCAGCTGCTTGTAGGGTGATACATTATCCCTGCAGGTTTAACAATGAAATAATTTATTCCTATAGTAGAGACGGACTTGTTGTTGACCTCTGACCTCTACCGCATTCGTGTTGTCATGACCTGTTTTACGTTTGTGGGAGACATAATGAACCGACGTTTATCAAACATTGACCGTCGCTGAAATGTTTAGTTTTAGAATATATGACACATTTCAACTCTGTCTAACAATAAAACGAACAACAATTAACAAAGAAAACTCAAAGTAAATCAATCGAAACCAAGCATTGAAAAACATACAAGTTCGATTGTGAAAGGCTGGGACATGATGAGTGATGTTTCATTTTCCAAATTAGGAAAGTGTAAATAAACAAATGCACGTGTCGTCTGCTTTGTTTATAAAACTCAAGTTGAATCGACGACGAAGAAAACAACAATAAACAACGAAAATAAAAAACATAAACATTGTTCATTTAATAAAATGTATTTTTGCAAATTTAGCTCAAGTTTGTAGGGGAATTATTTTTAGACAGAAATGTATCACTGCGCCTTGTTTATTTTTGGCAGTTTTGCTTGTCGATCGAATTGGGCCAATGTGCTCCTCACTTCTCGCATTATTTTGTAGCGAGTAACAGCACAATTTCGCCACGACTGCCCTGTAAATAATTTATGGGATAAACAAAATAAACGTATAGTGTTTTCAAGTAAAAAAATTATCCTACTCGTAGGATTAAGAATGAAACCGACTCGCCAGAGGCTCGTCGGTTTCATTCTTAATCCTACACGTAGAATACTTTTTTTCTACTTGAAAACACTATACGTTTATTCTATATTTCTATCCCCCAAAATAGTTGGAACAGTGTTGTTAGAGGAGAATGATTTTGTTAAACCTTGTCTCACTTATGCTTAGTGTTAAAATCTGAGGCCTATCGACAGCACAAAATATACTCACAGGGGCTTGCTTTGAACAAACGTCTAAATCGTCCTTACAGAAATGCTTTACAACAAACATTTAACTCCTTTGGAGCAGCACGGGACGACAGTCGACAACACGGCAGACTGCTATAGGCGACTATACACGGAGATGACATTTTAAAGAACTGCATGTGTTCATCTCCAAGTGCTATCAATCAAACACCTATGTTTTCCTATGCTCGTTCGCTACATCTTGTCTGCTCATTGTCAACATGACAAAACACGCAATACTTTGCAAATTGCCAGACTGTCGCTTGTAGGTTTATTAAGCACACGAACAAATACACAGTCATTTCAACTTCAGCCTAACAACCAAGCTCCCCAGTAACGCTGACATAGCCAGCCAGAAAAAAACCTTAGATTTAAAAAAAACCCGTCATGTCAAAGAAAATTACTTTGGAAATCTGTGTTCCATTCCGAAGTGCATATGCTAGCTACAGGATGAGCCGAGGAACGATGCTGGTGTGCTAACCACACACAAAACAAGTAAATATCACTGAATAATTTGTTTGCACATGTTTCTGACTAAACATCTTCCTAAACATTCTCAAACCTGAACATGTTACAAAGAAAATTGGACATTGACCTTCTGAACGAACCGGCTAAAGTGAACACCAGTATACACTAAACTAGCCCCAACTGAACTAGTCAAGTACCATTGCTCACACTAATTTTCGGTTGACCAATGAATGCCCGCTTCCAGGACACACCCGAACACCTTAATGATTATTCATGTCGCCTAGACAAATGTTTCGCGCTATTCTATGAAGCGCGCAAATCTAGAATTCTATCCAGGAGGAACTATATTTTCCCTTGAGAGCATAAAAGTACCAACGTTAGCATTGCAGTTGCTTCCTTTATGCTTTCAAGGTAACAAATCACATTGTTTCGAATAATTTAAACCTCAAGGTGACGTCCAAAGGTTTTTCTCGATGGAATGTGTAAGAGTAACATATCCTAACTACGAAAAAGTTTGCAAGATGCCTGGAAGCATTCGGCAAATTGAAATATCCACGTTTAAAGTGACGTCGTCATTTCGCGGACTGCAGTGTTTGATTGCGGCTACTACAACATTCCGGGCACATACCAAAAGGTTGCATCCGAGCCTATATACATTTTAAGGGATGTTTTTGGTGTTTGGTGATTCTATTCACCAATGCTATTCATAGCTAATGTATCTGCTAACCTTGTTTGTTCGTAGCAACATTCTAGTGTGCCGTTGCAAGAGCAGAATGTGACAATGAATTTGGAACGACAGAATGCATATTTTTGCGTGAGAAATAGGCATACCGGGCATTTCGGTCCGTGATAACGAACAACCAATCAACTGCTAGTCAATAATCTCTGACATTTCAGACTTTTTAAGTCGCGGAACCGACTGTGTTGCGTCTGGGTCCAGTTATTTGCTTGAGTTAACAAAACAGCCAGAGAATGGGTACTAGGTTTTCCATTCTGAGATGCAATGTCAGCATCGAAATTATATACCCCTACCTGTATAAGTCCATCGTCAGAAGTAGATACTGGTGTAAAGTCAACATTGCGAGCTGCCGTATTTGCTGCCATTTCTTGAAACGTAGCAATTCATCAAAGGAGCATGTTTCTCATCTCATGAATCGTGTTTCTGAGGTCTTTAGAATCCCTCGCCTTAGCAGCAGGACCAATTTGCATTGTGTTTGGTATCCCAAGTGCCAGTGATGTTACAATGTTGCTACTCAGCATCCCGGGAAGGGTGTGGTCTAATTTCGGTGAAAAGCTACCCAGAAAGGCCAACAACGTCCTGCTTTAAACTGTATTTAACGGACTCGCCACTATGACATAAATGTTTCCGTATTCAACTGGTGATACACAAGCTGGAACTTTTTTTTCTCTCAACACCGTTTATACTAGTTCTTTTCGCGTCGAGTCATTACTTACGCTTCGAAAAGTTTCCAAATTTTGTTATACAATTGTCGATCGTCTGTCGCGTAGTGTGAAAATGGAAACGTATAAAGCAAAATAAAGTCGGTTCACAAAAAAAATAGTTAACTAAAAATGAGATAATATTAAAAAAAACAATCATTTCTAACCACAACATTAACCCAGTCCCGTGGCCGTCTCGTCTGCGGATCCCGTAAAATCTAAATTGGTCAACTTTATTTCTGTAAATCTTCGGACATCTTGACATGTTTCGAACCTCTTTTAAAAAAGTTTCTCCCAGGTGTTTTGCAAATCTGCCCAAATTTGTGCTTATGGTTTTACTAACAGTAATAGTCACCAATTGGTTAGACGTAAATGGACACCAGCCGAAGAGAAACGAATGTCAACAAACATGCCAAATAGAAAAGATAACGAATGTAATTTAGACTGGTTTCCAAAAGGTTGTTTTGATTTTTTATCGATCCATTTGATCAGTACAGCTTCAAACAAAACAAACGGACTCTTCACCTTTGGGTTTAAACATCGGAATTAAAATTTGTTTATTTAAATGAATTTTAATGCATGGGATGTGTAATAATCACAGAACGCGTTGTGTGTTTGATCGGTGGGTATTTTCCATAACTCGATGGAATGGCGTAGTCATATTCCGATCGAGCCTACGGCTCTCGCGAGATATGACTACGCCATTCCAGCTCACTATGTAAAACACCCACCGATTCAAGCACACATCGCGTTCAGTCTTATATTATCATTTATTTCGGCGCATGTACTACTGTTCTTCAAAACTTTCTTTGAGCTTTCGGCATCACAATCATCTGGATTCTGTGTAATACGTAGAGTCGAATCAGCTCTCTCTATCTATCCGCTAAAATCGTGGCTATCCCTGGCGAGGAAAGGACTAAAATGTCGCTGCCGTACTTCTCGGCAAGCTTAGCAACAAAATATTGACGGGAAATTCAAGGACCCACACACTCACCATACAATTTGAACAAGTCGACCTAATTCCAAATAAGGGATTGGTCATCTCTCATGAAAGCAACAACCTATTTCAAAACTTCGGCATCGGGATTTGAATTTGTTGAAGTAGTGCCAACGAACTGCTTTACCGCGGATGTTACAGATCTTGGACTCATAAATTTAGTTCTACAGACCGAGTGATCGAGACTCGATTCGTCTTCGCATCATAGCAGCTAGAACCCTTAATCTAACCTTTTTCCTCCATTTATCGTTTTTGCTGCTCACAAACTCATCATTTTGCGATGAACTACTGCATGTTCCTGGATTCACTACTTGACGGAAAATGTGAGCCTCTATCCACCTTGCCGGGTTTTTTAGGTCTTTTGTCACACCACAGTTGCAACCACAAAATAGACAGTGTCGTTTGAAATAAAACACAATTTGTGCCTGACATCGCCAAAATCTTTTCTCTGGTATTGCAACCGCTCGGTAGAAATATCTCTGTTTGGTGAAGCTTGTCTGATACTTTTCGTGTGAACATATTTCTCTACACAATATTTGTGAGTTCTGAAAACTAAATTGACATCCAAATCTCGCCTCGATTGTAAAGCTACATGCATACCATCATTATACAGTTTTCTGCATCTGATTATGTTCTCGATTCGCTTCGATGCCACGTTTATCAGACGATCATTTACCCTTCACATCCATATTTCGGTGAGAAAAAGCAACGATCGGCCATGGTACATTCTGCACATAAACCGACAGAAAAATTCAAATAATACTGGACTAACGAAAATGAAATGACAAAAGAATAAGGCAAGGTTTTCCGTCAAGTGCTGTTCATAAAACGCTTGTTTTAAAACAAAATAACAGTTTTTTGCGAACATGCACTCATTTATGCATTGACTAAAGTCATTTCTGTCTATATGAGTACAAACGTCATGTTTTTTTCTCGTTAATGCCTATTATATATCAGACGTCCAGTAAACTTTTTTTCTGAATCAGATGTTCCTCTATCAGCAACCACCGAGAAAAGAACTTTGGACGCGACTTTGAGGTTGAGCAGAAAGTTGGCATTTGGCCGGACTAAAAACTATATTTGTGTGAAAAGATTCGAAAGAAAACGAATCGAGTCGAACCGAATGGCCAATTACTATTCGAACCCGATTTGAATCTCGAAGCTTCCATGGCCCCACTCGAAAGGATTGTTTTGAATAAACTTCTAAATCATCGCTGCATAGATCTTACATGCCAATCGACCTCGTCCCAATGAGTGGGTCACATGATATGGTTTTCTTAAATTGTTTTGAAAATGTTTTTAAAAAAGTAATCAAAATAATACATTTTGATATCCTATGGATTGGGTAAAGGGTTAAAATGCGGGCCTTCTATATTGGACCATATAAAAAAACGTTCAAAAGAAGATTTTTCTTTGGTATTGACCCACTGTCAACAATATTAATTACAGATGACCTATTGACACCCCTATATATGACCCTAGAGGTTGATTAGAATCATACCTTTAAAGATGTCATTTGCCAAACATGAAATCATTTGGAGTAGTTTTAAATATATATATATATATATATATATTACCCACTGTGTGGAAATCGGAGGGTCACATAGCACACCTGAATATGACCCCGTGGAAACCGAATTGAAAAAACTTACAAATCTTGCCTACAGAAATATTATTTATACCATGATTACCTATTCTACTATATATAAAACGCCTATGACCTAAATTTAGCTTTACACACCTTTACCCAACGTAACGGCCAAAGCCGGCCAGCGCTATTCTCAAAAATCGCCAATTAATTTTCATTATCTTTTTCATTTTTTTGTCTCAAAAACATAGGTTATGACCCCTCGTTGGAACGAGCTCGTCGAGCTCGTTCCAACGAGGGGTCATAACCTATGTTTTTGAGACAAAAAATGAAAAAAATTAGTTATTCAAGAATTATTTTTGCAAGTGTCGTCTGCTTTTCATGTTAGGTAAAGGGTTAAACCAAAATTAGTATTGACAATAAACAACTGCAGAGATTGAAAAGTAGACACAGTGTTATTAATTTTCATGCAAGATAAACGCCATGACGTTTACACATCATAAAACAGCATGGATTGGGAGTACCATATTGACGAATCAGTGGTTTGGGAGATGAGATATGTCAATATTTTCTCCATTCCCACGTTGTTAGAATCTGGGAGTGGGGTTGGATATCGTCCCTAAAATGACAGGAGCTTATTTTAACGCACATGTTAATTTGGTTCACAATGATGTTAACTGTTACACATGGAAGCATTTGGACTTGTGGTGTGTGAAAACAAATTCAAAATTAATGGTCTATTCTATTACCACCCGTCTTAAACGCCACCATAATAAAACCGACCGGAAGAAGATTTTTATAATGTTTCCCTCCATTGCCCAGAATTTTACATTACGATGTTCACATGCCACCCGGAACATGGCCCTATGAGTTTCATTTGAACAACTTGAATACCATGCTTACAAAGATGTTCTACCCCAGACATGGCAGCAATTGGAGCAGTGGTATGGATGAATAAGATTTTCAAATCTTCTTCCATTACCCAACGTTGCAACAAGCGCGACCCCTATGTGGAGCATCATACTAAACCCGACTATACGAGTTTTTGTTTAGTGATTTCTGTATTAAGCGCCATATTAAGTTTTGATGCTTCACTTAAACAAGCCTGTAAATCATAATTACAAAGATGCCATATACATGAAAACATTTGGAGACGTGGTTTGGGCGAAAAAAATGGAGACGAATATTGTTTATACTGTTCTCCCCATTACCACAATGTTGAAATCTGGGGATCCAATGACACGACTGGTATGCCCACTTTTGTAATAGCTGACCACTTTTGTAATAGCTCACTCCCACTTTTATAAAAAAAATCTACTGGTTTTGTCATAAAAAAATCTCACCACTTTTGTCACCGAAATCAACAGGTTTTCTTAAACCTATCTTTTTCCACTCGTTATGTAAAAAACCTGTTAGCCCTTATTGCATCTAGCCCACCTTATATCATCGTGTTGATGTCATTCGTTGTACGTAGTTCTAGGTCATGTAATATTTTTAAGTGTGTGTGGTTGTCTGGTATGGTAGTAGAGTATGGACGATATGTATCCCTATTGGTGTACTGTTATACTCGATGTTACTTATTACTTACTCATCTTAGACCTTTTAATATCATCTGGTTGCCATGGGTAGTACAAGATGGTAGATTATGTGATGGTCTGAGGTATGGTACATCGTCTAGTATGGAAGCATAGTATTGGCGTTTTGTACCCATTTTGGTCATTTTACCCTTGGAACATTCATGACCTATCTACAACTATATGCCGTGCCACCTTGTGGGTGTTGTGCTATTTCCCTACAACTCGATTCTTCTGGACTGAACTCCAGTAGCGTAGAAGAGCCTTCATAATTCCTAGCTCCTATATGACCCCTAGCACATTTACGCCCCCAGTACATAGCTTTCGTGTCCATTGTGCACCTAGCCGAGAGGCTTCATGTAGACAGTGGTTTGGGAGATTTTGTGGACTGAAGACTGTTGCATGGATATTTTTGGAGGCCACCACAACTACTAACCAAATCTACAAGCATGAACTAACAACTACTACACCAGCTACTACAACACCAACAACTACCATCGTAATCTCTACAGCCCAACAACAAGTGCATCAACAACTTCCATACCAACAATCTCAACAACAACAACAGCTGCCATAATGGTGAAATCAAACTTGACCTGCATTTCACGGTAGGTAGTAACGTTGCAAAATTATAAGGTAGTACATCAAAGCAAACTACAGTTATTATACTGAAACCATTGATTTTACCATTTTACGTTTTTCAAGGGGCATAAGTCTGTGAAAATCGAACGTAACCTGCATTTCACGGTAGGCAGTAAGGTTGCAAAATTATACGGTCGTACATCAAATCGAACTAGAGTTATCATCCGGAAATCATTGATTTTATCATGTTGAGATTTTTCAAGAGGCATAACTCTGGAGCGGTAAACGCCATAACAGTAGAAATCGAACTTGACCTGCATTTCACAATAGGTGGTAACGTTGCAAAATTATAAGGTCATAAATCAAAGCAAAGTAGAGTTATCATCCGGAAACCATTTGTTTCGAACAGACGGACAGTCCGACAAAGCGACGACTATATGCTTCTCTGAAATTTTTCGGTGAGAATAAAAATGGAGAGATTTTTTTGACAAAACTTGACGATTTTTATTACAAAACTCGTTACCATGGTTTACGGCAAAACTGGCGATTTTATTACAAAAGTGGTGAGCTATGACTATGACAAAAGCTGACGATTTTTATTACAAAATGAGAATTGTGACAAAACTCGTGAGTCACTGCAAGGATGGGCGTGACACATGGCGAAATGTGATCCCATGGGATTGATCTGAGCAAACAGCTCATTGATCTCGATACAACCGGATTGTTAGAACGCTTATTGGTCACATATTGAAAAGTCTCTCCACCGCCAGCATCTTAGGGATGGAAGTTGCTATAAATACACAGAACGACATCCCCGTGTGAATGGGTTAATCGATATGGCACGAGTGATAGCGCGAGGAAGGATAAAACGAGAAGCCGCAGGCACAAGCCTTCAAGTCTATAAAACAATTATTAGACGGACACTCAGGAATCCATTTGACAACTATCAACAAAAAGAACACATTTTATCGCCAACCAAATTTGCGAACTCATGCTCGTCTTCGTCTTTTGGATATTCATTATCCCTTTCATATATCGACTCTATTTTTTCTTCGCTATTTTCGTACACATTAAACTCACCATATCCTTCAATTTCAGACATTTTATTTAGATATTTCGCAATCGGTTCAGTTTCGGGTGATGCTGTAGTGTTGCAGCAGATGGGGATTTCATAGAACTGGCGTGTAATAAATAAACAACGCTCATTAAAAAACACTAAGGTTTACAAGTTCCCGAAGCCTTGCAATCATGGATCAATTTTTATCATACACCTATTAATGTAAAACACGGGGTTTCCTCTGTTCTAGCTGTACGATAAAAATAAAGTTTTATCGCACATCGCTTTTACAAAACACGTTCGATTTCGTTTCCAACGTAAACAGAGAAGGAACCCGTCTAAATAAATTACGTCATCATTAGGGGTAGTCATGGATTTAGCTCGGTGAAGTTCGTAGTTTTGCGTGGTAGATCGGGTAGATTCTCCATCAGGCAAGGCCAGCTGGCTACACCAAAGCAAACAACAGCTCTGGAGTAGGTCCATGGCAAAGTAGTCAGGAAATCCGGGGCTATTCAGCTGTACGAAACCTTTTAAATCTATTTAGATTTGACCTGTTTTAACTACTGTCCGGGCACAGTCTATTAACACATGTCATTGCAGGAGAATAGTTTTCTATAAATTGTCCGGTAAAAGTACACATTATCAAAGGATTGGGGCAGATTCTTATTTTGCCAGTCATACATTAATAATAAAACATTCAGTTTATAGATATCCTGAAATTTTAATATCCCTTCCTTCCCGAATACAGGATCTGTAAACTTCGGGAAACTTCAGTTCACACAATCACACAATCACAGTGCCATGTGTGATTCATGCGTTTGAAGTCCCGAGTATCGCGACTGGCTTTCGGAACCGGAAACCCGGGAATTCCGGTTCCCGGGATTAAACCCTAGTTAGGAAGAGGAAGACAAATTTCGGCTCGAATCTAATCAGGTAGAGGATTTCGAATCGATTCGCATCTCGAATTACTTCAAATTGCCCTTCAAATTGTAAATACTTTTTACAACCGTAAATATTGCCAGTCTCCACACAATTATTGTATTTAATGGCGACTCGAGAATTTTCGAATCAACACAACTCTAAACGAATTGAATCGAAACGTCGGCATATTTTCGAATCGAATCGAATTCCGAAGCATCGCAGGGCCCCAATGCTCTGTACTTTGCATCGATCCTTTTAAAATGGAATTTGAGAATGGCGACGACAAGGAAATCAATGTATTTTGACCAGTGGTTGTCGAAAAGAAAGTTGCAACAACCTTGTAGATCAAATTTACAAAGATGGTATATGGCAAACACGATACCATTTGGTCCCATTTTCTGAAATTTAGAAACAAAATCCCACCAATACCAAGTGTTAAATTATTTACCTTTATAACAATCCCAAATAATGAGATAATGGCTCTTGGGGTGGGTATGTGTGTGTGTGTGTGTGGGGGGGTGATGTACATCATGCTTACAAATGTGTTATATGCCAAACAAGGAAATATTTACAAATAGGAGCTGGAAGAAGAAGATAGTTCACCAATATACTCAGTTGCCACAGTGTAGACTATTGGAGAGCCCACAGCAACCCTAAATTTACCACTTGAGCTTAATTTGAACACACTTCTAAATCATCCGTAGAAGGTTGTGACATAACCATTATTGGAGCCTCTGGGGCAGCGGTTTGAGAGAAAGTTTTATAATATTTTCGCTGATACCAACAGTGTTAAATTTTAGGGCTCGTGACACCCGTACGTACCATCCATAGAGACTTGGTTTCAAGAAATGTATAAATCACCTTGGAAACGTGTTTTATCCCATAAATGGACGTTTATTCTAACAACATACGTCTTGGATAAATTTTTGCTTTATTCACCTAGTAGCAGCTGCTTGTAGGGTGATACATTATCCCTGCAGGTTTAACAATGAAATAATTTATTCCTATAGTAGAGACGGACTTGTTGTTGACCTCTGACCTCTACCGCATTCGTGTTGTCATGACCTGTTTTACGTTTGTGGGAGACATAATGAACCGACGTTTATCAAACATTGACCGTCGCTGAAATGTTTAGTTTTAGAATATATGACACATTTCAACTCTGTCTAACAATAAAACGAACAACAATTAACAAAGAAAACTCAAAGTAAATCAATCGAAACCAAGCATTGAAAAACATACAAGTTCGATTGTGAAAGGCTGGGACATGATGAGTGATGTTTCATTTTCCAAATTAGGAAAGTGTAAATAAACAAATGCACGTGTCGTCTGCTTTGTTTATAAAACTCAAGTTGAATCGACGACGAAGAAAACAACAATAAACAACGAAAATAAAAAACATAAACATTGTTCATTTAATAAAATGTATTTTTGCAAATTTAGCTCAAGTTTGTAGGGGAATTATTTTTAGACAGAAATGTATCACTGCGCCTTGTTTATTTTTGGCAGTTTTGCTTGTCGATCGAATTGGGCCAATGTGCTCCTCACTTCTCGCATTATTTTGTAGCGAGTAACAGCACAATTTCGCCACGACTGCCCTGTAAATAATTTATGGGATAAACAAAATAAACGTATAGTGTTTTCAAGTAAAAAAATTATCCTACTCGTAGGATTAAGAATGAAACCGACTCGCCAGAGGCTCGTCGGTTTCATTCTTAATCCTACACGTAGAATACTTTTTTTCTACTTGAAAACACTATACGTTTATTCTATATTTCTATCCCCCAAAATAGTTGGAACAGTGTTGTTAGAGGAGAATGATTTTGTTAAACCTTGTCTCACTTATGCTTAGTGTTAAAATCTGAGGCCTATCGACAGCACAAAATATACTCACAGGGGCTTGCTTTGAACAAACGTCTAAATCGTCCTTACAGAAATGCTTTACAACAAACATTTAACTCCTTTGGAGCAGCACGGGACGACAGTCGACAACACGGCAGACTGCTATAGGCGACTATACACGGAGATGACATTTTAAAGAACTGCATGTGTTCATCTCCAAGTGCTATCAATCAAACACCTATGTTTTCCTATGCTCGTTCGCTACATCTTGTCTGCTCATTGTCAACATGACAAAACACGCAATACTTTGCAAATTGCCAGACTGTCGCTTGTAGGTTTATTAAGCACACGAACAAATACACAGTCATTTCAACTTCAGCCTAACAACCAAGCTCCCCAGTAACGCTGACATAGCCAGCCAGAAAAAAACCTTAGATTTAAAAAAAACCCGTCATGTCAAAGAAAATTACTTTGGAAATCTGTGTTCCATTCCGAAGTGCATATGCTAGCTACAGGATGAGCCGAGGAACGATGCTGGTGTGTTAACCACACACAAAACAAGTAAATATCACTGAATAATTTGTTTGCACATGTTTCTGACTAAACATCTTCCTAAACATTCTCAAACCTGAACATGTTACAAAGAAAATTGGACATTGACCTTCTGAACGAACCGGCTAAAGTGAACACCAGTATACACTAAACTAGCCCCAACTGAACTAGTCAAGTACCATTGCTCACACTAATTTTCGGTTGACCAATGAATGCCCGCTTCCAGGACACACCCGAACACCTTAATGATTATTCATGTCGCCTAGACAAATGTTTCGCGCTATTCTATGAAGCGCGCAAATCTAGAATTCTATCCAGGAGGAACTATATTTTCCCTTGAGAGCATAAAAGTACCAACGTTAGCATTGCAGTTGCTTCCTTTATGCTTTCAAGGTAACAAATCACATTGTTTCGAATAATTTAAACCTCAAGGTGACGTCCAAAGGTTTTTCTCGATGGAATGTGTAAGAGTAACATATCCTAACTACGAAAAAGTTTGCAAGATGCCTGGAAGCATTCGGCAAATTGAAATATCCACGTTTAAAGTGACGTCGTCATTTCGCGGACTGCAGTGTTTGATTGCGGCTACTACAACATTCCGGGCACATACCAAAAGGTTGCATCCGAGCCTATATACATTTTAAGGGATGTTTTTGGTGTTTGGTGATTCTATTCACCAATGCTATTCATAGCTAATGTATCTGCTAACCTTGTTTGTTCGTAGCAACATTCTAGTGTGCCGTTGCAAGAGCAGAATGTGACAATGAATTTGGAACGACAGAATGCATATTTTTGCGTGAGAAATAGGCATACCGGGCATTTCGGTCCGTGATAACGAACAACCAATCAACTGCTAGTCAATAATCTCTGACATTTCAGACTTTTTAAGTCGCGGAACCGACTGTGTTGCGTCTGGGTCCAGTTATTTGCTTGAGTTAACAAAACAGCCAGAGAATGGGTACTAGGTTTTCCATTCTGAGATGCAATGTCAGCATCGAAATTATATACCCCTACCTGTATAAGTCCATCGTCAGAAGTAGATACTGGTGTAAAGTCAACATTGCGAGCTGCCGTATTTGCTGCCATTTCTTGAAACGTAGCAATTCATCAAAGGAGCATGTTTCTCATCTCATGAATCGTGTTTCTGAGGTCTTTAGAATCCCTCGCCTTAGCAGCAGGACCAATTTGCATTGTGTTTGGTATCCCAAGTGCCAGTGATGTTACAATGTTGCTACTCAGCATCCCGGGAAGGGTGTGGTCTAATTTCGGTGAAAAGCTACCCAGAAAGGCCAACAACGTCCTGCTTTAAACTGTATTTAACGGACTCGCCACTATGACATAAATGTTTCCGTATTCAACTGGTGATACACAAGCTGGAACTTTTTTTTCTCTCAACACCGTTTATACTAGTTCTTTTCGCGTCGAGTCATTACTTACGCTTCGAAAAGTTTCCAAATTTTGTTATACAATTGTCGATCGTCTGTCGCGTAGTGTGAAAATGGAAACGTATAAAGCAAAATAAAGTCGGTTCACAAAAAAAATAGTTAACTAAAAATGAGATAATATTAAAAAAAACAATCATTTCTAACCACAACATTAACCCAGTCCCGTGGCCGTCTCGTCTGCGGATCCCGTAAAATCTAAATTGGTCAACTTTATTTCTGTAAATCTTCGGACATCTTGACATGTTTCGAACCTCTTTTAAAAAAGTTTCTCCCAGGTGTTTTGCAAATCTGCCCAAATTTGTGCTTATGGTTTTACTAACAGTAATAGTCACCAATTGGTTAGACGTAAATGGACACCAGCCGAAGAGAAACGAATGTCAACAAACATGCCAAATAGAAAAGATAACGAATGTAATTTAGACTGGTTTCCAAAAGGTTGTTTTGATTTTTTATCGATCCATTTGATCAGTACAGCTTCAAACAAAACAAACGGACTCTTCACCTTTGGGTTTAAACATCGGAATTAAAATTTGTTTATTTAAATGAATTTTAATGCATGGGATGTGTAATAATCACAGAACGCGTTGTGTGTTTGATCGGTGGGTATTTTCCATAACTCGATGGAATGGCGTAGTCATATTCCGATCGAGCCTACGGCTCTCGCGAGATATGACTACGCCATTCCAGCTCACTATGTAAAACACCCACCGATTCAAGCACACATCGCGTTCAGTCTTATATTATCATTTATTTCGGCGCATGTACTACTGTTCTTCAAAACTTTCTTTGAGCTTTCGGCATCACAATCATCTGGATTCTGTGTAATACGTAGAGTCGAATCAGCTCTCTCTATCTATCCGCTAAAATCGTGGCTATCCCTGGCGAGGAAAGGACTAAAATGTCGCTGCCGTACTTCTCGGCAAGCTTAGCAACAAAATATTGACGGGAAATTCAAGGACCCACACACTCACCATACAATTTGAACAAGTCGACCTAATTCCAAATAAGGGATTGGTCATCTCTCATGAAAGCAACAACCTATTTCAAAACTTCGGCATCGGGATTTGAATTTGTTGAAGTAGTGCCAACGAACTGCTTTACCGCGGATGTTACAGATCTTGGACTCATAAATTTAGTTCTACAGACCGAGTGATCGAGACTCGATTCGTCTTCGCATCATAGCAGCTAGAACCCTTAATCTAACCTTTTTCCTCCATTTATCGTTTTTGCTGCTCACAAACTCATCATTTTGCGATGAACTACTGCATGTTCCTGGATTCACTACTTGACGGAAAATGTGAGCCTCTATCCACCTTGCCGGGTTTTTTAGGTCTTTTGTCACACCACAGTTGCAACCACAAAATAGACAGTGTCGTTTGAAATAAAACACAATTTGTGCCTGACATCGCCAAAATCTTTTCTCTGGTATTGCAACCGCTCGGTAGAAATATCTCTGTTTGGTGAAGCTTGTCTGATACTTTTCGTGTGAACATATTTCTCTACACAATATTTGTGAGTTCTGAAAACTAAATTGACATCCAAATCTCGCCTCGATTGTAAAGCTACATGCATACCATCATTATACAGTTTTCTGCATCTGATTATGTTCTCGATTCGCTTCGATGCCACGTTTATCAGACGATCATTTACCCTTCACATCCATATTTCGGTGAGAAAAAGCAACGATCGGCCATGGTACATTCTGCACATAAACCGACAGAAAAATTCAAATAATACTGGACTAACGAAAATGAAATGACAAAAGAATAAGGCAAGGTTTTCCGTCAAGTGCTGTTCATAAAACGCTTGTTTTAAAACAAAATAACAGTTTTTTGCGAACATGCACTCATTTATGCATTGACTAAAGTCATTTCTGTCTATATGAGTACAAACGTCATGTTTTTTTCTCGTTAATGCCTATTATATATCAGACGTCCAGTAAACTTTTTTTCTGAATCAGATGTTCCTCTATCAGCAACCACCGAGAAAAGAACTTTGGACGCGACTTTGAGGTTGAGCAGAAAGTTGGCATTTGGCCGGACTAAAAACTATATTTGTGTGAAAAGATTCGAAAGAAAACGAATCGAGTCGAACCGAATGGCCAATTACTATTCGAACCCGATTTGAATCTCGAAGCTTCCATGGCCCCACTCGAAAGGATTGTTTTGAATAAACTTCTAAATCATCGCTGCATAGATCTTACATGCCAATCGACCTCGTCCCAATGAGTGGGTCACATGATATGGTTTTCTTAAATTGTTTTGAAAATGTTTTTAAAAAAGTAATCAAAATAATACATTTTGATATCCTATGGATTGGGTAAAGGGTTAAAATGCGGGCCTTCTATATTGGACCATATAAAAAAACGTTCAAAAGAAGATTTTTCTTTGGTATTGACCCACTGTCAACAATATTAATTACAGATGACCTATTGACACCCCTATATATGACCCTAGAGGTTGATTAGAATCATACCTTTAAAGATGTCATTTGCCAAACATGAAATCATTTGGAGTAGTTTTAAATATATATATATATATATATATATTACCCACTGTGTGGAAATCGGAGGGTCACATAGCACACCTGAATATGACCCCGTGGAAACCGAATTGAAAAAACTTACAAATCTTGCCTACAGAAATATTATTTATACCATGATTACCTATTCTACTATATATAAAACGCCTATGACCTAAATTTAGCTTTACACACCTTTACCCAACGTAACGGCCAAAGCCGGCCAGCGCTATTCTCAAAAATCGCCAATTAATTTTCATTATCTTTTTCATTTTTTTGTCTCAAAAACATAGGTTATGACCCCTCGTTGGAACGAGCTCGTCGAGCTCGTTCCAACGAGGGGTCATAACCTATGTTTTTGAGACAAAAAATGAAAAAAATTAGTTATTCAAGAATTATTTTTGCAAGTGTCGTCTGCTTTTCATGTTAGGTAAAGGGTTAAACCAAAATTAGTATTGACAATAAACAACTGCAGAGATTGAAAAGTAGACACAGTGTTATTAATTTTCATGCAAGATAAACGCCATGACGTTTACACATCATAAAACAGCATGGATTGGGAGTACCATATTGACGAATCAGTGGTTTGGGAGATGAGATATGTCAATATTTTCTCCATTCCCACGTTGTTAGAATCTGGGAGTGGGGTTGGATATCGTCCCTAAAATGACAGGAGCTTATTTTAACGCACATGTTAATTTGGTTCACAATGATGTTAACTGTTACACATGGAAGCATTTGGACTTGTGGTGTGTGAAAACAAATTCAAAATTAATGGTCTATTCTATTACCACCCGTCTTAAACGCCACCATAATAAAACCGACCGGAAGAAGATTTTTATAATGTTTCCCTCCATTGCCCAGAATTTTACATTACGATGTTCACATGCCACCCGGAACATGGCCCTATGAGTTTCATTTGAACAACTTGAATACCATGCTTACAAAGATGTTCTACCCCAGACATGGCAGCAATTGGAGCAGTGGTATGGATGAATAAGATTTTCAAATCTTCTTCCATTACCCAACGTTGCAACAAGCGCGACCCCTATGTGGAGCATCATACTAAACCCGACTATACGAGTTTTTGTTTAGTGATTTCTGTATTAAGCGCCATATTAAGTTTTGATGCTTCACTTAAACAAGCCTGTAAATCATAATTACAAAGATGCCATATACATGAAAACATTTGGAGACGTGGTTTGGGCGAAAAAAATGGAGACGAATATTGTTTATACTGTTCTCCCCATTACCACAATGTTGAAATCTGGGGATCCAATGACACGACTGGTATGCCCACTTTTGTAATAGCTGACCACTTTTGTAATAGCTCACTCCCACTTTTATAAAAAAAATCTACTGGTTTTGTCATAAAAAAATCTCACCACTTTTGTCACCGAAATCAACAGGTTTTCTTAAACCTATCTTTTTCCACTCGTTATGTAAAAAACCTGTTAGCCCTTATTGCATCTAGCCCACCTTATATCATCGTGTTGATGTCATTCGTTGTACGTAGTTCTAGGTCATGTAATATTTTTAAGTGTGTGTGGTTGTCTGGTATGGTAGTAGAGTATGGACGATATGTATCCCTATTGGTGTACTGTTATACTCGATGTTACTTATTACTTACTCATCTTAGACCTTTTAATATCATCTGGTTGCCATGGGTAGTACAAGATGGTAGATTATGTGATGGTCTGAGGTATGGTACATCGTCTAGTATGGAAGCATAGTATTGGCGTTTTGTACCCATTTTGGTCATTTTACCCTTGGAACATTCATGACCTATCTACAACTATATGCCGTGCCACCTTGTGGGTGTTGTGCTATTTCCCTACAACTCGATTCTTCTGGACTGAACTCCAGTAGCGTAGAAGAGCCTTCATAATTCCTAGCTCCTATATGACCCCTAGCACATTTACGCCCCCAGTACATAGCTTTCGTGTCCATTGTGCACCTAGCCGAGAGGCTTCATGTAGACAGTGGTTTGGGAGATTTTGTGGACTGAAGACTGTTGCATGGATATTTTTGGAGGCCACCACAACTACTAACCAAATCTACAAGCATGAACTAACAACTACTACACCAGCTACTACAACACCAACAACTACCATCGTAATCTCTACAGCCCAACAACAAGTGCATCAACAACTTCCATACCAACAATCTCAACAACAACAACAGCTGCCATAATGGTGAAATCAAACTTGACCTGCATTTCACGGTAGGTAGTAACGTTGCAAAATTATAAGGTAGTACATCAAAGCAAACTACAGTTATTATACTGAAACCATTGATTTTACCATTTTACGTTTTTCAAGGGGCATAAGTCTGTGAAAATCGAACGTAACCTGCATTTCACGGTAGGCAGTAAGGTTGCAAAATTATACGGTCGTACATCAAATCGAACTAGAGTTATCATCCGGAAATCATTGATTTTATCATGTTGAGATTTTTCAAGAGGCATAACTCTGGAGCGGTAAACGCCATAACAGTAGAAATCGAACTTGACCTGCATTTCACAATAGGTGGTAACGTTGCAAAATTATAAGGTCATAAATCAAAGCAAAGTAGAGTTATCATCCGGAAACCATTTGTTTCGAACAGACGGACAGTCCGACAAAGCGACGACTATATGCTTCTCTGAAATTTTTCGGTGAGAATAAAAATGGAGAGATTTTTTTGACAAAACTTGACGATTTTTATTACAAAACTCGTTACCATGGTTTACGGCAAAACTGGCGATTTTATTACAAAAGTGGTGAGCTATGACTATGACAAAAGCTGACGATTTTTATTACAAAATGAGAATTGTGACAAAACTCGTGAGTCACTGCAAGGATGGGCGTGACACATGGCGAAATGTGATCCCATGGGATTGATCTGAGCAAACAGCTCATTGATCTCGATACAACCGGATTGTTAGAACGCTTATTGGTCACATATTGAAAAGTCTCTCCACCGCCAGCATCTTAGGGATGGAAGTTGCTATAAATACACAGAACGACATCCCCGTGTGAATGGGTTAATCGATATGGCACGAGTGATAGCGCGAGGAAGGATAAAACGAGAAGCCGCAGGCACAAGCCTTCAAGTCTATAAAACAATTATTAGACGGACACTCAGGAATCCATTTGACAACTATCAACAAAAAGAACACATTTTATCGCCAACCAAATTTGCGAACTCATGCTCGTCTTCGTCTTTTGGATATTCATTATCCCTTTCATATATCGACTCTATTTTTTCTTCGCTATTTTCGTACACATTAAACTCACCATATCCTTCAATTTCAGACATTTTATTTAGATATTTCGCAATCGGTTCAGTTTCGGGTGATGCTGTAGTGTTGCAGCAGATGGGGATTTCATAGAACTGGCGTGTAATAAATAAACAACGCTCATTAAAAAACACTAAGGTTTACAAGTTCCCGAAGCCTTGCAATCATGGATCAATTTTTATCATACACCTATTAATGTAAAACACGGGGTTTCCTCTGTTCTAGCTGTACGATAAAAATAAAGTTTTATCGCACATCGCTTTTACAAAACACGTTCGATTTCGTTTCCAACGTAAACAGAGAAGGAACCCGTCTAAATAAATTACGTCATCATTAGGGGTAGTCATGGATTTAGCTCGGTGAAGTTCGTAGTTTTGCGTGGTAGATCGGGTAGATTCTCCATCAGGCAAGGCCAGCTGGCTACACCAAAGCAAACAACAGCTCTGGAGTAGGTCCATGGCAAAGTAGTCAGGAAATCCGGGGCTATTCAGCTGTACGAAACCTTTTAAATCTATTTAGATTTGACCTGTTTTAACTACTGTCCGGGCACAGTCTATTAACACATGTCATTGCAGGAGAATAGTTTTCTATAAATTGTCCGGTAAAAGTACACATTATCAAAGGATTGGGGCAGATTCTTATTTTGCCAGTCATACATTAATAATAAAACATTCAGTTTATAGATATCCTGAAATTTTAATATCCCTTCCTTCCCGAATACAGGATCTGTAAACTTCGGGAAACTTCAGTTCACACAATCACAGTGCCATGTGTGATTCATGCGTTTGAAGTCCCGAGTATCGCGACTGGCTTTCGGAACCGGAAACCCGGGAATTCCGGTTCCCGGGATTAAACCCTAGTTAGGAAGAGGAAGACTTTTTAATGTTTCCCCCAGGACCCATAGTGTTAAAGTATGGAGGCTCCATGGTACCCAAAAACGATACCCTGGGTTTATTTGAACCGAAATTATTATCAGGCAAATAAGAATAGTCGAGGTTGGAAAGTTGATACAGTGTTATTAGTTTTCATGCAAGATAAACCTCCTAACGGTTGATGAAGTGAATGGACGATATCTAGTGTTTTTGGTGGATACCGAAAATTATCTCATGAGTGGCCGAGACAAATGTTTGAAAATAACCATTTGTCTCGGTCACAAGTGAGATCATTTTCGGTATCCACTCAAAAACACTAGATTTTCTTTTTTATTATACGTTTTTTTATAAGAATCTGATACTTCCACTCGTTTCAACCTTTAATTGGTGCATGAAAGTATAAACAGCGCATTGAATCATTGAAACGCGATTTGATTGATACTCGGAACAGATAGCATCTTGCAATCTGATTCAGCTGACGGGTTTCTAGTCCAAAAATGCCCTGAAAGTCCGTAATATACGTTTTTGGTTTGGTACGTCCTTTCAAAGGACGTACCAAACCAAAAACGGATATTACGGACTTTCAGGCCATGTTTGGCTTAGCGGGTTTCATGCATCAATTCAAGGTGAATACGTATTGGATTATTGCTGGAAATGATCGGTATCCACTCAAAAACACTATCTTTTCACAATTTCTTCGATAATCTATCGTTTAGCGTATAATAAAACCTGTTACGTTGTGACTACACTCTCGGCGTAACAGCTTTCACGTCATCAAACGTTATGGATTGAGAGGAGGTATGTTTAAAGTTTCTCTATCACCCATAGTGCTAAAACCTGTAGGGCCAGCGAGCTCGTTTCAATGAGGGGGTCATAAACTAGGCAAAAATTGGCCGATTTTAGTCGGTACGTCGGGCAAAGGGTTGATTGGCCTATGTATGGGTTAATTCATCCTATCTTTTTCCGTAAACCAATGATTGTGATATAGGGGTTAACGCCTAAAACGTAGGTGGTTAGCACCAGAACATTTTATTGATTATCACGAGCACGAGTAGGTGTAACGAAATATCAGCGTTTCTATTTTAAAATGGGCCAAGGCGACATTAACTGTCTGTATATGGTAAATAGGTTGTCATTAATGTCAACACTAGCATGACCAGGACTGTTGTATTGCTCTCTTGAAGTCTACTTAATATGAAATTCCAATGACAACCTATTCACAGAGCAATTGATTCTCTTATTTTGCTTGCAGGTCTCTGTAGTTTTATTTACGTATTCTACGAATGTTGGACTTCTATGCTGTGGTTGTAGCATATATACAGGTTTATATTTCAACTAAATTGATGAAGGAGCAAAGAATTTGTATTCCACACTTTTCGAGTAAATGAGTGGAAATTTGTCCTATCAACAAATATTTTCACTAAAAGTGACAGTGAATTAAGTAGACGTTTCTCAGTGGCGTACATGGAAGAGACGCGGGTTGGTCGGGGTGGGGGTTTGGGGCTTCGTTGGGGGTTACCGCACCATCCAGCGTTTTGCCACAAATTTAGAGTTATATTGGATATTTTGCGTACTCCGCCATGGACCTATTACTCAAAGGATTATTCCCAGTATTCAGTTAGAGTAAATAAGGTAACGTCATTTAACTCTTTACCCAACACAACGGCAAAAAACGGCCAGCGCTATGCACAAAATTTACCAACAAAAAAAAAATGTCCCCAAAACATAGGTTATGGCCCTGGCTGGAACGATGTCGTTGAGCTCGTTCCAATGAGGCCATGAGCTAAGTTTATGAGGCAAAAAATGAAAAACATTAGTCATTCAAAAGTTTTTTGCAAGTGTCGTCTTCTTTTCGTGTTAGGCAAAGGGTTAACAACAAATTACGACAAAGATTTTCAAAGTTAAGGGAGGGATACTACCTCTTAGAACGTAAGTAGCGACTATAAAGTTTCCGACAAAACTGTGCGATACAAAACGACCTCACGTGACCCAAGTGCATTCTGCAATAATCTACGTCGCAAATTGTTTCGAAACCCCTGTGATTTCCATCCCACCGTCAGCCTCACCACCAGTAAAATCATCAACAAGACCTAACAAGAAGCCCCAACGGGCCTTATTCGTTCACCTGACGTAGTGGTTCAAAGAAGTGTTTTGGATCACATCCAGTTGGTCATGGTCTATCAACGCGACAGAGGAATGAAGTCATGAACTTATTCATAACTATAGTGCCCATGTCAGATGATTATTATCATAGGTCTTCCTGACTGCTTCCAATTCTATAAGCTGTCAACAAGCAGTTCAAAACATCCAAGGTTATTATGTCACTGCACCCCCATTAGAGATCCCAAATATTAACCCAGCGTCCCATTTAAACTAACTTGAATCTGAACCCCTTGAGATGTGGTATACCAAATATCAAATATATAAGCATTCTGACTGATGAATTTGAGGAAGAAGATTTTTAAAGAAATGTCCTCATATTTCACTAAGTTAAACTTTGGGCTCCAATAGAGAGCCCAAATATTAACCCAGGACCCCATTTGAACTAACTTGAATCTGAATACCCCCCCCCCCCCCCCCAAGAGATTGGTATACCAGATATGAAAGCATTCTGATTGGTGGATCTGAAAAAGATTTTTAAAGAAATTTGCTCATATTGTACTGAATTAATATTTGGATCCCCATAAGGAGCCCAAATATTAACTCAGAGACTCGAGTTGGACAAACTTGAATCTGACCTCCCCTAGAGATGTTGTATCCCTAGAGATGTTGTATACCAAATAACAAAAGTTTCTAATTGATGGTTCTGGAGAAGATTTTCGAAGGAATTCCCTCATGTTGCACTAAGTTAAAATTCCGATCCCCAAAGGGAGCCCAAATATTAACCCAGGGACCCGATTTTAACAAACACGAATCTGACCCACCTCGAGATGTTGTATACCAAATATGAAAAGCATTTTGACTGGTGGATCTGAAGAAGAAGATTTTTAAAGAAATTTCCTCATATTGCACTAAGTTAAATTTCGGGCTATTCGGGATATTAACTCAGGGACTCGATTTGAATAAACTTGAATGCGACGCCCTAGAAATTTTGTATACCAAATATCAAAAGATTGTAACTGATGGTTCTGGAGAAGATCTTTTTAATTTGGGAAAACAATTTATGGGTACTATCACAGTTATGCCCCTTGTAGTACCCCTTTTAGTCCCCACTGCGGTCTCGGCAACTTTATTTGAACAAACTTGAAATGACATATGATAAGGAACGTGCATATCAGATTTGGTACAATAGTTTCTGAGGAGAAGTCGGTAACGTAAATTTATCGACGGACGGACGGTCGGACGGACGTTCTACCGCAGATGTACTTGTGAGGTGATTTTGGTGTTAGATATGGGGAAAATTGCGCCACTCAACGGCAACGACGACAGCCAGGAACATCCTTAACCTGAGACGGATACATCCTCAAACAGTAATCAACCGGCTGAGAGAATACGGCTTAAGTCCTCGAAGACCTGCAATTCGTCCGATTTTGACGTTACGTCATCGTCGTGCTCGACTGCAGTGGTGTAGACAACATCTCAGGCATCCCTTACACTGGTGGCGGCGTGTTTTATTCACAGATGAATGTCGTTTCCATCTTTCACCATCAAATGGCCGCCAGAGAGTGTACAGACGTCGGAACGAACGCTACGCAGATCCATGTGTCGTGGAGCGAAACCGTTATGGGGAGGGTCTCTCATGGTGTGGGGTGGCATCACTGCCCGTAACAGAACTGAGCTGGTCATTATTGATGGCAATCTCAATGCAGCCAGATATCGTGATGAAGTGCTTACACCTGTTGTTGTCCCATTTCTGCAACGTCACGGCCCCGGCGTCATTCTACAGCAGGACAACGCCCGACCCCACGCAGCTCGTGTTGTTCAACAGTTTCTGCAGCAACAACAAGTGGATGTTCTTCCCTGGCCCGCAAATTCGCCCGATATCTCACCCATTGAGCACGTATGGGACGAAATTTAACGCCAGCTACGCCGGCTTCCCCATGCACCGTCAACGCTTGTGGAACTCCAAAGACAGCTTATCAGAATATGGAACAACATCCCACAACACTTCCATGCTAACTTGTTCGCTTCCATGAGGCGTAGATGCACAGCAGTAGTCAATGCAGACGGAGGTCATATCAGATATTGAGTGTGTGACTTTTGTGTTTGACCCTTAGTGTTTTTGACTCTCCATGGCACCAAGAGTATTCGTCGTAGCGTAATGAAATTTCTCGTGTTGATCACAAATTGATTCATATGTGATTGAATAAAATTTCCATGAATGAAAATGATATATATCTTTTTTTAGTGTTATTTTTTAGCATGCACACTTTCTTTTTGGGGAGAGTATATATACAATATTTCTGTTTCAAATTAGGTTTGTCTTATTGAATTAACTTACCGTCTCCAAACCCAAAACTTACGGCCCCTCACCTCATTAGAACGAGCTCGATGCAATAAGGATATTTTATTACTTTCCAAAGTGTGATTTACTGGGATTTCGGGTTTGATTATAAACGATAACTTCACAAGTGAATTATGCATCCAACAATTGTGTCATCTATCCGTGCGCGCAAACGAAGACGCTTTGCCGTGGGTGTAATGGTGACTTCATTGTTTTTTTTAACCCTTTACCTAACATGAAAAGCCAACAAGACTTGCAAAAAAATTCTTGAATAACTAATTTTTTCATTTTTTGTCTCAAAAACATAGGTTATGACCCCTCAGTGGAAAGATCACGACTAGCTCGTTCCAATGAGGGGTCATAACCTATGTTTTAGAGACCAAAAAATTGGCGATTTTTTTAGAATAGCGATGGCCGGTTTTGGCCGTTACGTTAGGTAAATGGTTAAATAATATAATTATCGTTAATAATGAAAAGTAATAAACAGAGTAATCGATTGACTGGACTGGTTACGTGAAATAATTCATTCGAGGCGAGGGACTATATTGTAAAACACTCGTGCGCATTCGCGCACTCGTGTTTTGTACAAAGTCCCCCACCTCTCATGAATTATTTCACGTAACCAGTCCAGTCAAGCGATTACTCTCTATATAAGCTATGTTTTGGAGGCAATGTTTGAAAAAAATAATAACTTTGGAATAGCGAATTTTGTGAATAACATTAGGTGAATATAACCCTTACGACAGATGATGTGATAAGGCCGTCATAAATTAATCGCTAGTCAAAACGCTGTGGTGATTAAAGGTTTTAATCGTTAAATTTACCCTGACGTGGAATACTTAGGAAGTTCAATAATTATAGATTGTAAACGTTTGTGTGTTTAAAATTTAAATCACATCTAAATATTTTATTTTGGGCGGTGGAATAGTCACATTTTAATGAAATACACCAACCCGTTGGTTTAATTACAAAATGTTCTCCTAGAGGTTATATGAACCATCGCATATAAAATTCAGTCTAATCTACATTGCCACAAAATAAAATCTAAACAAATAGAACATCACCCACAGAGAAACGAAGCAATACATAGAGGACATGGAATGAGTGTTGTTCTCATATAATATTTATGAAACGAGTCTAAGAATTTTCCGTTTTGGCGAGTCTCAGGCGAGCCCAAACGGAAAATTCGGACGAGTTTCATAAATATTATATGAGAAAACACACATTTCATATTCTATTAAAATAGTAAGGCTATCAAATTCCATTGGCAGAAACATTGCCTGTGTTTGCAGTGAGTAACCAGGAGAACTGCCATGCTTTGGATGCCATTCAATATGGCAATTGCACGCAATTCCTACGCGCAATTAATCCTAGATAAGCGCACAGGTCGTGACAGGACTTCTAGTTTTAACTGTAGTCTCTACCACTGTTAAATGCAAATGTAATTTTCCAAGCAATGTCAACAATGAATTATAATCCTTACAGGGCATTATTCCAACTACATCACCAAGTCTTGCCTTCGACGATGGCATGCATTGATTATACAGTTGTATTATTTTATCCGTCTGGACTTGAGCTATCACAGTCGGAACAAATCAGTTTTATAGCACCCCATCCCCCATCAACCATCTTCAAGACGCCACTGATTCGCTTCGAGGTTCGATTTGATTTCGAAGAATAGACGTGATTCGATTCGAGATTCGATTCGAATCGAAAATGTGTGATTCGCAGGGTCCTAAAACCGAGGCTCCGAGGTGGGTACATAAATTGTGAAAGAAATAATTCAAAGTCGTTTTTAAGCTTCTTTAACCATTCTATACACAAGGAAAAACCTTATTGCATGTGTATTGTAGAATTTGTACGGAGATCCATTACCATTCAGTTCATGTTATATTTAGACTCCTCGGTGGTTATTAAATTATTATCGGTGTAACACCACACTCATGGAATACAATTAAATATGGCAGTGATATTGACCAACAGCGATGTTGATTACCAGTACACTGATCTCCCTGCAGTTGGAGGGTCCCACTGCGAAATCCCCCCGTCTGCACATCGAGATACGCCATTTTGTTTAATATTTGTTGGAATTATCCTCTCAGTTGCGAACTTTTGTTGCTTTGTTGATAAAACTATGCAAGTCTACCTCATGTTTCATAAATGCCATTCAACTGAGATCGCATGCTTTGATTTAATAAATAGACTTTAAAAGGAGAAAATACGTGAATTTGATTTTACCACATTATCAGGTAGAATAAAGTTTTACATCAGTTTTTAGGATAAAATGGCACTGTTTATTGATATTTGTGAATTATAAAGCTGCAACCCCATGTTTTAAACAAAATCGACATTCATATTGTTTCGTGAGGGTTGAAACACTATTTCTCTTGCCGTATTGTTAAATGAGACAGATGCTGCTACAAGTATTGCATGCTGACGCAGATTTCAGTATTATGTTGGGATTTGGATAGTTTTCAAAGAAAGCTATCAATTCTTATCTCTCTCAGCTTACTCATTAGGTAACAGAGTAGAAAACCCTATTGGATGCAATACCAGTTGTTAAGTCCATTTGACACAGTTTAGACACTTTTCTTTAAAAGAACAATTTCCCCATTTTGTGACTGAGCAGAAGCCAAAAGATGAATTCTAATGCAAAAATGACTCTTTTATGACATGGAAGAGGTCAAATGTATCTTTGGTAGGTTTGGGGTTGATAAGCATGACTGTACTAAATATTTGAATCATAGTTTCCCGACTTGAAAAGTTGCACTCGGAAATGATGCAATCTCCAAAACTAAGCAGCCTTGGGATAAAATATTGTTTCAATAAACGTTTGAAGCATTCTACTGACCTCTTGCATTATTGTTGAATATTCCAGATATTTAAAAAGGATGATTTGATGACATTTGGACTTAAAGAATACGATTGACTATTGGAGTGCTTTTGTTGGGAATCCCCTGAAAAAAAATATTTGAACGGGCTATACTTGACTAAGATTTTTAAATGCCAAAATTTAAGTGATGCGATTATATTTTTCTCCGCCTGAACGTTATAATGGTACCTGATGAGAAAATATTGAGAATTGTGATGCCATATGCTCCCAGAAAAGTTTTCGAGGAGCATAACATAGTATTCGAAAACACCGTGTACATCAATAATATGTGTTACTTTTCTCTTACAATTCAGTTGAAGAAAATATCGATAAATTTGAAATCACATGTTATGATTATAGTTTCCCCGTTTCGGAATTTCGGTTCACTAACATTTGTTTGTTTCGTGTCATCAACATTCATTGAGTTTTCCCGATGTTTTTCTTCGCATAAGTAGACCCTGTAAAGCTTCGAAATTCGATTCGATCCGAAATCGTCATCGGTTGTGGTGATTTGGATATTTTCGAATCATCGTGATGTTCTCAAAATCCAAGAAGCGTCTCCTCCTTGAAATCTTCTATCACCAGGTCTTCTATGTAGGAGACCTGACGATAGACGAAGAGTCCAAGGAAGTTCCGCTTCCGAACTACTTAGATTCCGTTTTCAGAAATATTTCGCCTTTTGGACTGACTTGCCAACACAGACGAGTTGCCGTTGAATATAATACTCGAGTGGAGGCTGCTAATATTTACTGCTGTTATAATTAGCAATATCTACAACTTGAAGAGTGGTGAGATTCGATTCGATTCGAGATCCGACTGTATTCGAAATCCTGAGTCTGATTCAACTGGAACCGATACTGGAGATTCGCGCAGCCCTACCATCTAACTCATCAAAATATGACAATTTTTAGCTTGTCCAATAAGCAATGCTATTAATTATGGTTGTTGGTAAAAGTCTTTGTGGCAACACTCTAAAATATTACACAAACGAAGGGATAGGAGAATGGGCCACATTATTTCGACCCACTAAGAATCGGTGCTGCTCCAAAGTCGATGAATGGCATATTGTACTGAACAAAAAAACCCCCAAAACAAAACAAAAACAAACAAACAAACAAAACTAAAAAAAAACAAAAATAAAAAACAAACAACAGAAAACCCAAAACAACAACAAAAAAAACCCCTCAAAACAACCCAAAACAACCAAAGCCCCAGGAAACACAAAACTATTCCTATTTTTAAAAAAAAACTCATATTATATACATGGACGTCCATTAAGTTTTTGTATGGTAAAACTTCAAATATGACAAAGTTGTCGAAACTTAAAAGGCACTTGATTCCTATTGCTTTATTAACTGACTTGATCTCCATCGTCTCACTGACCATTTAACTAACGCCTTTAGAGTACTGTGATCACAGAAGTGATATTTATATCGACTAGATTGCGATCTAGTCGCGACACACCTTTTTCTATGTAGGTCGTCGAGATTTCCTCAATAAAATAGTGCGAAATCAAGAGCGCTCATGAAAAACAAACGACAATGACATGT
This sequence comes from Pictodentalium vernedei, assembly GCA_031216915.1. Taxonomy (NCBI): domain Eukaryota; kingdom Metazoa; phylum Mollusca; class Scaphopoda; order Dentaliida; family Dentaliidae; genus Pictodentalium; species Pictodentalium vernedei. The sequence goes on from CM062296.1 coordinate 284,714,133, forward strand.
CAGATTCAATGCTCTCCCATTCATAATGGCCAATGAAATAGTACATTCCGCTGAGTAGAAAAGCGGAAAGACAATTGCGATCGGATCGCGACTCTGTCGCGATCCGATCGAAATTCTCTGTCCACTTTTGTGATCACAGTACAGGACGTTTTTGAGTCGTAATATTAAGCTTTGATCTATAACCTTGCCCTTCAAAAATGTTCAAGGTCAGTTCGTTAAAAGGTTACAATCCGAAGGTAGAGACCGTCGGAAGTGATACGTTCGGCTTGATCTTCATTTATGATTAACGATCTTGACCAAAAAAATATTGCTATGGCAAGAATGGTAAAATTAAGGTTAGAGGCCAATCGCCGCAAAAGTTATAGTCTACATTTTGTGCCCTATGACTTTAACTCTCACCGCCAGTTATAACGTTCTGAGCTTACCACGACGAAGTCGTGGTGTCATATTTAAATCAAAGTCAAAGAACAATTGGTGTAACAGTTTTTTTTCTCTTTCATAATTTTTCCAGATCTGAGGTTCTTATTTACAACAAAAGCATTTTTACATGGATTAATTTTACAAAGAGTTATTAGACTCAACACAAAAATAGCAAAGTTAGTTATTCTTTTATAGTAATATGTAGTTTCGTTTCTAGCTGCACTATAGAAGGGGGGGGGGGGGGGGGGGTGGCCCAACGTGTGGTGTAGCAAGAAGCTGTGTGTTTTGGTAGAGGATCAAGGTCCTACATGCGTATCAATTTATGTACATGTACAAATATGTGACTATGTCGGCGGTGCATGTCTGTCGTTGTATATAAACTCTGTTGTCGCGACCTCTCCACTCTCGCAAAAATTACAGGAATGGTTGAGTTGTGGCCGTGTAATGGTGTCTGTAATGACTGCTGTAAATTGATCGTCTAATGCTGTGTGGGGGGATACCTCATTTAACCTGAACAAAAACATGCACTGACCTAGCCTTTCTGTACATCAAGTAGTGGATTATACGTATTTACTTTTAACCTAACTGCTTAACCACAATGAAGTAACGTGATATTTCCGGAAGTGCTTTAACCCTTTACCTTACGTAATGATTAACCCTTTACCCAACGTAACGGCAAAAAACCGGCCAGCGCTATTCTCAAAAATCGCATATTAATTTTCAAAATATTTTAATTTTTGTCTCAAAAACATAGGTTATGACCCCTCGTTGGAACGAGCTCGTCGAGCTCGTTCCAACGAGGAGTCATAACCTATGTTTTTGAGACAAAAAATGAAAAAAATTAGTTATTCAAGAATTGTTTTGGCAAGTGTTGTCTGCTTTTCATGTTAGGTAAAGGGTTAAAAAACTAACCAACACCATATGCAAAAAATACTCTACTGTTTCATTATTTTTTCAATCCTCCTAAAACATAGTTCATTGGGTGTAAAAGTTAAAGTCTGTAATGACGGGCAAAGTAAATTCCGTATTTACAAGGAATGATCGTTTGTTTCTGTCTATTTCTTGAGTTATGAACCCCCAAAAACAAAAGCCAAACTATGTAAATGGGCGTAATTTACACTATGTTTGGCCTTTGTTTTTTGGGGTTCATAACTCAAGAAATTGACAGAAACAAACGATCATTCTTTGTAATTAAACTTAAGGGGCAATAAATTTAAACACTCTCTACTTTGCGGAGTTGAAAGAAGAACTAGGTCACATCATGCTTCCTAGTGATAACTGGATAAAAAAGGCATAGTTTTTCTAAAATTCTGTTTGTCGATACATTTCACTGAAACAATGTTCTTGAGTCATTAAAATGTTTATTGACCAATGAATTTCGTAAGTTAAAAGGAACGTCTAGGCCACGCCCACACAAAACTTCAATCGCCATTTCCACTTGACGGAAAGGTGCTGTCACTGAAAGCAACACTGAGTTGAATTTAATTCTAATTTTGACCATTCCCTGAGAAACTGAAAACACAGTTTGTAAATGTGGAGTACGATATAAACCCAGATTAGATGGAGTTGGTTGAACTTTGTCTCAGAAAGAGTTCATTCACGCTATTTGAAAATTGGAAAGTTTTGCTCGCGTGAGTGTCGTTTGTGGATTATTGTGGCCGGCCATTGTTTACGTTTTATTTTGGATAAAACAATGAACCCAGACAATCATCTATTTCATATAAACAAATTGAACATGGAATAAAAGGCATGAAGGATTTCATTGTTTATTAACCCTTTACCTAACAGGAAAAGCAGACGACACTTGCAAAAAAAATTCTTGAATAATTAATTTTTTTCATTTTTTGTCTCAAAAACATAGGTTATGACCCCTCGTTGGAACGAGCTCGACGAGCTCGTTCCAACGAGGGGTCATAACCTATGTTTTTGAGACAAAAAATGAAAATATTTTGAAAATTAATTGGCGATGTTTGAGAATAGCGCTGGCCGGTTTTGACCGTTACGTTGGGTAAAGGGTTAAATTTTATTTTGAAAGTCTTTTTAATATGATGAGATAAATATTAATTACTTTTCATGTTGAACGAATATGAGCGTGCAGGGGTTCTTTTCCAATCGCAAGGTAATCTTTAAGAAAGACACTGGGGGTGTGGTTTTGAGCGTAACTAAATGCGGTTTTTTCGGTTCATTGTATTATGAAAAGAAAAAAAAAGAAATACTTTAGCTAATCATTTTGCCTGAAAATGCATAAACAGAAAAAATGTTTCATTGTTACCATGACCGGTGATTTCGGATTCGGAACTCAGTACATTGGAAAGATTTCAGTGGCGGCGCTACGGGGGTGGGGGGGGGGGGGCATGGGGGAGGGGGGGGGGCTTTGCCCCCCAGTTGCCCCCAACCATCTCGCATGCATTTCCATCCACCCTCACATACAAACACATTCAGTCACTCTCTCTCTCACACACACACACCCCTCTCTTTTTTTATTCCCAATAATTTCCCATACACACTTAGCCCAAAGCCTCAGGCTAGCTGATGAACACATCCAGGCAGTAGAGATTTAAAGACTCGGATGCAGATACTTATCAGTTATAATTAAGTTATGAGCCAACAAAGGCATGTCTATCCATATCCCTTGTCTAAAAAAATTCATGGATTTCGCATTATGACAGACGGGCATTATGAGTCTCTCTCACTCTCTCTCTCTCTCTCTCTCTCTCTCTCACGCACAGACCCACCAGACGCGGATCCAGGATTTTTTGAAAGGAGGACCGCTAATTACCATTACATTTAGTCGAAACTTGGACCCAAAGTCCGTAATATAATTTTTTGGTTTGGTACGTCCAGAGGACGTACCAAACCAAAAAAGTATGTTACGGACTTTGGGTCCAAGTTTGGACTACCTCATAACAAAGTAATGATATGATCCTTTACGTATTTGCCCCCCTTCATGGGAGTCTGCCCCCCTAGTTGCCCCCCCCCCCACAAAAAATTTCTGGCGCCGCCACTGAAAGATTTATGTCTAATTCCATGCAAACAATTATGTCCTAAGCATTTTTTATTTCAGCAGACATGTGAAAAACAGAATACAGAATATGTAAACATTCGTGGTTACAAAATGTGTACACTATACTACAACTTTAAAGACTTTCAGTTATAAAAGTGCAACTTTTCTGGAAAATTGAATGGATTATGAAATAATTAAAGTATGATTGCAGGTAAGGGATGTTCTTTGAACCCAGTTCGTTCATAATCACTTAACCCAGCTGATTTGGCTTGCTTTTTAACCCAACTGATTTTAGATTGTAGACAGCTATTGGGCTCATATGCTCTGCCGTAACTCCAACATCCGCGATAAAGAGACACGTGGAAAAAATCATGCTCTAAGTGAAGAATATTGTCTGTCCCATCTCTCTTTTATGACGTTTACTGTTTTCAACGGATATGTGTGGACTGGCATTAATTTGATAGTACGGTATTATTTTAACCAGCTCACCCCCCCCCCCCTAATTTTGTCGGAATAGATCCATATTTGCAGTAAAGAAGCACACACATTTGCGCAATTTTTTGATGGTGCCTTCCGTTTTAAGTGTATGTGCATGAACCAAGGGCGTAGCTAGGATTTCCTATTGAGGAGAGCCATCATTTTTTGAGGTTGAGCCAAATCGACCTATCCGATGGCCGTAGGCCTGAGGTGGGGGTAGGTATGGCCCTTCGATTGGTGGGGGTTCGGCTCTCCGGAACCCCCACCAATGGAATGGTCATACCCACTCCCCACCTTAGGCCTACGTATTTCCCTCTCATCAGTGGGGGTTCGCGGGGAGGGGGGCGGGGGGGGCGAGAGAAGATTGAAAATTCAATACTCTCAGAGTGAATCTGGGATCCTCTGATGCTTTAATTTTCCCATTTTCAGGAAGGGGGGGGGGGGGGGCACTGTTATGTTTTCATGGCCCCCAAGCCCCATCTCCCCTGGTTACGCCATTGGGCTGTGAACTAACATTAGTTGAAAGTACAGTATAATTTTATCTGTTCTATGACGATTCGGAATACCATTTCACATACCGTCACCTCACGATAACAGATCGATATCTTATAAAGAATGATGCAGAGTTACGCCACACCTGAAGGCTTTTCCTAGTTAGGAAAACCTTGAAGTACACATTGTCGTGTTCGAGGGAAAGAAACATTAACTTTTTTCTCTCAACATATGAAGATTTACAAGAACTTTACTGCGTCTTGTTTGATCTGGGTAATCGGGCTTCGTTTACTGGGCGGAAACTGACTTTCCATCTGGCTTTTGTAATATTCTGGATGAACTGACCTGAGTAATATTTTGTAGTGGAGACTTTGAAGTCATGAGACATAACTAGAAGTAAAAGGGCCGTTGTCAGTGGTAGATCATGTACTCGACCGTCCCCGGTTGGGGGACCCCGGCGTGGACCCCGGAAGTGACGTCATGTCACGTGACCCAATGATGCCATATTGTGTTGTTATGGTAGCCCGCGTGAGCGGCCATCTTCCCATAGTGATATGCGGTGTTAGTGCGCATGCGCAGCGCGTGTTGTAAGGGTGATACGGGTTTCAGTCGGCATTTTTGTATACTGGAGGCCGCCATCTTGGTTCTATGGTAACACGTGGTTACTATGTGACCCAAAGGCTTACAGGAAGACGGGTGTATGTTCGGAGGGTATGTTCCTTTGGACAAGAGTAATTTTCCGATTCCTAGAATTACCACAAACAACCCGATAATCCCTCCAAATCACCAAAATCCACACAAAACTACCGAAATGGACTTGTATTCCCCATTGTATCGGCTTAGCACGTAGAGCTATAGTACCGGGGGGGTGGGGGGTGGGGGGGTCGGGTGAGTTCGATTGAACTAGAGTGCATACAATTACACAAACAGACCCGACAATCCCCCCAAATCGCCAAAATGCACTTTTATTTGGTATGAAACCCCAGATTGGGCATATAATAGTAGCACGTAGTGCTATAGTACAGAGATATCTCCTGGGGGTATGTTCTATTTAATAGGAGTACTGTTTCCTACAATCCCATTTTTATGCCTAGTACAGGTGCTACTCTAACACTAACAGTCTTTCTGGTCCCAACTATCTCCGGTTCCCTCGTCCAAGTCTTAGTGCTTGGTTTCCCATAACATGTATGCAGAGTTATCTCTCTTGTGTACAACGAAAGCCTGTATGATTCCTAAAGCCAAGAATCTATCGAGCAGTCACTGAAAAGTCATTGCTCGAGCGACTCGAATCCCATCGAGCAAATGAGATTTAGAGCAATTGCTCGATCGAGTTACTCCACATACTGCTGGAATGACTCGAATTCCATCTAGCAAATGAGCTATAGAGCAATTGCGCTTTCGAGTGACTCGCACATACTGCTCTTTGACTCATTTCGGAAAAAGGGGTGCCGAAGGCCAGAAGTTTTTTTCAAGAAGGGGTTCCGTAAGTGGGATACATAGAAACAGGGATGATAATTTTCCCTAATAAGCTATCGAGCCAAGAGAGTAATTGCTCCATGAGCAACTGCTCAGACGACTCGAATCCCATCGAGCAAATGAGCCTTTGAGCAATTGCTCGATCGAGTGACTCCACATACTGCTCGAACGACTCGAATCCCATCGAGCAAATGAGCTATAGAGCAATTGCTCGATCAAGTGACTCTCACATACGACTCGTCGACTTATTTCAGAAAAAGGGATTCCATAGCCACACACGTTTTCCAAAAAGGGATTCCACAAATGGGATTCTTGTTCGACTCTGTAAAATTGGATTCCGTGACTAGACAGCAGCACGTGGGGGTATTCCCCTCCCTGTTGGAAACATTTAATTCAAATGGTTGTGGTTCAAAACTTCATTCAGTTTAAATTCAATCATGTCAAAACCTTGTTGGGTTCATTAAAGTTCAGTCCAAGGGTGTTCATATTTATATATATTATATAAAGTTCATTCAGGTCAAAATAGTTCAAAAGGGATTAACACTGCATTATATTTAGGGGTTATAGTTCAAAACACATTTAGATTAAACATATTTTATTTGTTTATAATCAACAAAAAGGATTGGATAACAAGTGCCCGGCACTTAGATTATATCCTTTCCTTGAAATACGCTTACAATTACAAATTATGACATGTTTACAAGTAGTTACATGAATTTATATGTAATGGCGAAAAAAAACGTATGTATATATTGAAACAATTTTGTGTATTTACAAAGGTAGAGAAAAAAGCTGATGGGTACTCAACTTTGCAAGATACAGAACAAAGGAGTTGGGGGGGGGGGGGGGGGGTGGGGAGAAGAAAAAAGAAATGCCACACTACAACACTGCTATCTTGGGTCAACAAGCCTATGGGCCACATTTCGTCACTACCGCGACTCCAACGGAGCACACCACTACTATTGCCAGGACAGACAGGACAAACAAGTGAATAGAAGTGTGCCATGTGTGAGGTAAACAGAGATGACCACTGACTTTAAAGATCAACAGAATAGGAAAGATGATTTAGACTCCTGTGCTCATCTAGCGGTCTAGTCTTAAAACCGCTACGTGGCTTTTATGAAATTTTGTATACTGCGAAAAAGGTGAATATTGACGGAATCCGGTAAGTTTGGAATACCATAAAGAAGATCATTGGCCGTTCTTATTGGCAGATGCACAAGATTTCTCAGTAGGACAAGTCTTTCGTCTGAGTACTTACTGCAGTTGAAGAAGTAATGGTTCGCGTCTTCGGTCTCATAACCACATGAACAGTTTGGTGTATTTTGAATATAGTTTTGGTTCATTCAGTTTTGTTCAGTTCAAGAAGGTTAACACTGCGTTATATTTCCATTAGGGTTATAGTTAAAAAGTAGAGTATAAAACTTTATTGACTTCAAAGGGTTAACATTGGGTTATATTTAGGGGTTATAGTTCAAAACTTTGTTCTAGTCTTTGTTCTCTTTGTTATATCTTGTTCACTTAGATCTTGGTTGTGTTGTCTCTTTGTTCACTTTGGAATGTTCTGTTCACTTCACCAACTTCACTGGGATCAGTTCTCTTCAATGTTAGTTGAGCCCTGTCCCACTAGTTCGATCTTTGTTATGTTCTGTTCACGTCGATCTTGGTTGTGTTGGATCTTGGTTCACTTCGTTCTGTACCTTTGTTATTTAGTGGTGGTTGTTATCATGTTTTATCTGTTCAGGTTCTTGCAATAATAGTTTAATTGGGCGTTATCAATCCCCTTTCATACCCTCGAGTGCTGATGTCAAATCATGGAATCCAATTTTACGGAGTCGAATAAGAATCTCATTTGTGGAATCCCTTTTTGGAAAACGCGTGTGGCTATGGAATCCTTTTTATCTGAAATGAGTCGAAGAGTCGTATGTGCGAGTCACTCGATCGAGCAATTGCCCAAAAGATCATTTGCTCGATGGGATTCGAGTCGTCCGAGCAGTTGCTCATGGAGCAATTACTCTCTTGGCTCGATAGCTTATTAGGGAAAATCATCAACCCTGTTTCTATGTCTCCCACTTACGGAACCCCTTTTTAAAAAAAAACTTCTGGCCTTCGGCACCTCTTTTTCCGAAATGAGTCAAAGAGCAGTATGTGCTAGTCACTCGAATGAGCAATTGCTCTATAGCTCATTTGCTCGATGGGATTCGAGTCGTTCGAGCTGTATGTGGAGTCACTCGATCGAGCAATTACTCTAAACCTCATTTGCTCGATGAGCTTCGAGTCGTTCGAGCAATGACGTTTCAGTAACTGCTCGATAGCTTATAAGGGAAATTTGGGATAGGTATGTCTTGAGGTGGCCTAGAAGGCTGGGCAGAATAGATAATAGTATCCTTAGATAAGTATCCAAAAAAGTATCCTCGAACGGTATCCTCAAATAATACAATACCAGGCCATAGGTATCCTCAAATACCGAAATGATTCGAAGAGCACTATGTGCTAGTCACTCGAACGAGAAATTGGTCTTGAGCAATTTGCTCGATGGGATTCGACTCCTTCGAACAGTATGTGGAGTCACTCGATCGAGCAATTGCTCTAAACTTCATTTGCTCGACGGGCTTCGAGTCGTTCGAGCAATGACTTTTCAGTAACTGCTGGATAGCTTATCACGGGAATTTGGGATAGGTATGTCTTGGGGTGGCCTAAAACGTTGAGCCAAATCGGTAATAGTATCCTATAAAAAGTATCCTCGAAAGGTCTCCTCAAATAATACAATACCAGGCTATAGGTATCCTCAAATACCGAAATGAGTCGAAGAGCAGTATGCACGAGTCACTCGAACGAGCAATTGCTCTATAGTTCATTTGCTCGATGGCATTCGAGTCGTTCGCGCAATGACTTTTCAGTAACTGCTTGATAGATTCTTGGCTTTTGGAATCATACAGGCTTTCGTTGTACACAAGAGAGATAACTCTGCATACATGTTATGGGAAGCCAAGCACTAAGACTTGGACGAGGGAACCGGAGATAGTTGGGACTAGATAGACTGTTGGTGTTAGAGTAGCATCTGCACTAGGTATAAAAATGGGATTGTGGGAAACAGTACTCCTATTAAATAGAACATTATATGCTCCTATTGTATGCACAGTCTGGGGTTTCATATCAAATAAAAGTGCATTTTGGTGATTTGGAGGGGTTGTAGGGTTTATTTGGGTAATTGTATGTACTCTATTTCAATCGAACTCACTCCTCGGCCCCCTCGGTACTATAGCACTACATGCTAAGCCGATAAAATGGGGAATACAAGTCCGTCTCGGTAGTTTTGGGTGGATTTTGGTGATTTGGAGGGATTATTGGGTTGTTTGTGGTAATTCTGCGAATCGGTAAATTACTCTTGTACAAAGGAACATACCCTCCGAACATACCCCTGTCTTGTTGTAAGCCTTTGGGTCACATAACAACCACGTGCTACCATAGAAACCAAGATGGCGGCCACCAGTATACAAAATGACCGACGGAAACACGTATCACACTAACACGCGCTGCGCATGCGCACTAACACGACTTATCACTATGGGGATAACGTCACAAGATGGGCGCTCACGCGGGCTTCCATGGCAACACAACATCACATCACTGGGTCACTTGGCATGACGTCATTTCCTGGGTCCCACCGGGGTCCCCCCAACCGGGGACGGTCGGGTACATGATCTGCTATTGTTGTCTATCAACCCCCATTCTACCAGATGATTGTCGATATCCAGTATCTCTTCCCAGTTCTTTTGGGTTTCAATGAGCTTCAATGCAGTTGACCGGAAACATGGGCATTGAGAATGGGATTTAACCCTTTACCCAACATGAAAAGCAGACGACGCTTACAAAAATAATTCTTGAATAACTAATTTTTTTCATTTTTTGTCTCAAAAACATAGGTTATGACCCCTCGTTGGAACGAGCTCAACGAGCTCGTTCCAACGCGGGGTCATAACCTATGTTTTTGAGACAAAAAATGAAAATATTTTGAAAATTAATTGACGATTTTTGAGAATAGCGCTGGCCGGTTTTGGCCGTTACGTTGGGTAAAGGGTTAATAGTGGGTAACATCACCCCCCCCCCCCCCCCCACCAAAAAAAAAAAAAAATCCAGTCGTGATATTTTCGTCTGGATTGAAGCTTCAGATATGGATTCGCTAATTATAGTAATAATGAACTTTCTTAGCAGACTGTTTTGTTTTGTTTTATTGGGGTTTGACGACACTCTCAGCATCCAGTGTCACATCGTGTCGGACAGTTTTACAGGTGGAGGAAACCGAGTACCCAGAGAGAACCACCGAACAGCGGCGAAAACAAAAATTTTCAGAATTCCCAACTTACTAACTCTGCACATGCAGATTTAGCGGCCGTTGAAGGCAAGCGCACCATCGACGAGCAGTTCGCCTTAGTATACAGCGCCCACGTGACCAATCAGGATTAAATGGATTGTCCAATGGCAAAACGCAGTTCCGCTGACAAGGGGTGAACCGTTCACTGCTCTAACCACTGAGCCACCACACCCCCTTATCAAGAGATCGCCTTAAAAGTTGGACTTTTGTCACGTCGATTATACAAAAAAAACCGAATGTGGTACACGGTTCAAGCAGTTGGGGGACCAGCATGACCAATTTGGAGCAGGATACGTGTACTACTATCATGAGGTAATACATCTATGGGTGTCTACTACCGCAACTACTACCCCATGGAAATGCCTAAAAGTGGCTCAGCACTTGTTTAGCGATGTAGTTAAGTTCTGCTTTTCTGGTTTGATAGGATTCATTAAACGACATCTGGGTCAGAGTTGTTCTCCACAGCCGGAGATGATCAATATCAGATTAAAACAAAATACAATGAGGGTGGCGTTGGAATTTTTTGCCCCCACCACTCTACCCGATATTTATACCATGATTACCTATTCTACTATATATAAAAAGCCTATGACATAAATTTTAGCTTTACACACCAACCGCGGTGAACAATGGGATTTTAATAGTTAAAATTCAAACCTTCAGTGGAACTACATCCAAGTTGACTTTTGGTGACCTCGACCTGAATGCAAACTTGTCTAAATTTATCGCTCGTCTCATCGCGAAGAGTGAAATGGAAGTGGCAATTATTTATTACGTTTTAAATGAGTTTACATCAGAAGATATCAGAAATTAACAAACATGCGTTGTCGCATGTTTATGAAGTATCCATTACTCGAAATAGCATGTTACTATGTTATTAAAATAAAAAAGGCTCGCTGATTTGTGTGTTTCTTTTTCCATTTCGTTTCTGCGATAAAATTGACAGCGGAAGTACCGCACATCGGAGCTCATTTAAACATGAACAGAATCGCACTTATTACGTCTGCTGCTCAGTAAAATCGAGAAAAAATAATACTAGTGGCGACTGTTAATAATCTGACGATCATGGTATAAATAAAATATACCCAAAGTAGCTTGGCGTACCAAATTTTCACCACTCGTGGTGAAGTGGTATTACCTGCGTGCCAAAGGCTCGCTGTTAACACCACTTCACCACTCTCGGCGAACATTTGGTACACCAAGCTACTATGGGCATATTCTGTGCTTATACCATGATTAAACCTGAACTGAGTGGAAAAAGAAAATCATCACCTACGGTGCGTCTACTCTCTTGCTTGAAGCTTTTGTGTCACAACATTTCATTCACGTCATAGCGTCAGTCGGCTGGGTAACGACCAATCAGATGCACTGACCGTGACGCTCATACACGTAGGCCAGATTCCATGCGAGGTGTACCTATTGTATTGGATAACTTCGAATACAAACATCAATCCCGGTATAATGGCGAAAATATATTTTCTACATCTGATGCGGCAGAGGAATAGTCATACGGTACGACCGCCGTGGACTGCACACTTTCCACGGGTGGGCGATATTTCCACTGACGCAATAATATTAGATTCCAAATACTAATAATAGGAATAATCATCAAAAATGTAATTAATGAAGCACCGGGTACAGCAAATCATTAATTAAAATTTTGCTGCTGGTGATTTCTTTCACCTGGTAAACGCATGCGTGGGAATCGCTGCCCACGCTTGGATTACGACCAGTCGACGGCGCTGTACAGTAGATGCTGAAAGTGACCATAAACTACAGTTAATAATGAAAGAAAGCGACAAGCCCCTCTACTACTTACTATATGTAGTACTACTGCAAGTAAATATGTCATCAGTATCACTACTCAAAACAGCCCAAGCTACAACAAAATGTGGATAGCTTTAAGAAAAAAAATTATATCATAACCCTGCATCGCTAATTAAAAAAAATGTTTTTATAGTGTAGAAACCCACCATACCTCCGCTTTCCATCATAGAGGAGTACTCTCAGAAGTGCCATGAGTCGAGGGTTATTAATCACCGAGACCTGTTAGGCCCGTTATATACGTCGCACTCCCGTCGGGTCAAATTCAGTTAATTCCAATTAATTGAATTCGAGTCAACAGTAGTGCGGCATCTATGGCCATTAAATGCAAGTAGACGAACTTCAGACGAATATCCGTGTCAGCCAGACGAATCTAATTCCCCAACCTGAATTAGATCCATGTTCGTCATAGACGTCGCATCACCGTCGACTCAAATTAAATGCAAATGAAATGATAATGATATGATATGCCAATCAGGAAAACACAGAATATCGTGACGTAATTTACAATTTTCAATAACGTTCGCAGTGGAATTGAATTCGAGTCGACGGTGATGCATCGTCTATAACCATCACGGATCTAATTCGAATTTGGGAATTGCTTTTCTTCGTTGGCTTGGGGTGGGGGTAGGAAGGCAGTCAACTAAGCTGTGCAGACACTACTCGACAATTTTCGCTTAAAACATTATGCGTCATGTTACCCCATTAAAGCACTATAAATTGCAAACAAATATGCCTGTATATGCAGGCCAAACTATACTACTCACATTTCGCTAAGGATCACTCCTACCCACCTATAAATTTGAGACATAAAAGATCAAATTATGTGTATTGTTTTAAGTTTGTTTATTCGTTCATTAAGGTTTAACACGACTTCCACAAGCTTTGATCGTGTCATGTCAGACAATTTTACGCCTGGGGAGAGTCGGAGTACACAGAGAGAACAACTGAGCAATGGTGAGTAACTTTCGTCCTCTCTAATTTAAGTATGTTGTACATCTATGGTCAACGCGCAGTATTCTCACGGGTCACTTGCCTTCAAGCAGTGCTAACCCTACTTGTGCGAAGATGATAAATCAGGGAGTGCGACAGTTACTTGGCATTGTTGAGTGCTTTCCTATGGGAGCTCTAGCCTCTTCTACCCGTACATTTGTACAACTTGATATGACCCAAACTATTAAGAGCGTCACCGCTCCCCAATAAATAAACAAACAAATAATGTACCCATATTCCTTTCATGCACAAATTATGTTGACGAATGGGGAGTGATCCTTAGCAAAAGGTGAGTAGTATATATAAATCTTATCGCATGAAAGACAATTTCCAAATGAATTCAGAACGAATTCAACTCGACGGTAGTGTGTCCGTATATATGAAATGAAAAATTGTCGGATTTCAGAAGTACCTAATTCAACTGAATTCGACGGTAGTGCGACGCATATAACAGGCCTTATATACATATATAGAGGATATGGAATGAGTGTTTTTCTCATATAATATTTATGAAACGAGTCTAAGAATGTTGCGTTTGGGCGAGCCTCTCGCGAGCCCAAACGGAAAATTCGGACGAGTTTCATAAATATTATATGAGAAAAACACTCATTTCATATTCTATTTATCATATGACGCATACACGTACAAATTAGTCACTTAGTATGACTTTTTAACCCATCACCTAACTTGAGTTGCAGACGGCACTTGGAAAAACATCCTCGTTTAACTAAAAATTTTCATTTTTTGCTTCCAAAACATAGGTTATGACCCCTCATTGGAACGAGCGCGACACGCCAGTTCCAATGTGGGGGTCATAACCTATGTTTTGGAAACAAAAAGTGAAATTATAAAAAAAAAAATGAATGGCGTTTTTCTAGTATTGCGCGAGACGGTTTTTTGCTGTTACGTTAGGTAAAAGATTAATACAATATAACCCACCCTTAATAGGACAGATAACGTAAATTCTCCCTACAGAAATTATGCAAATGTGACCCAGTTGTATTTTGTTTAGCCAATCAAATTGTCCAGATTTGAAATTGACCAATGAAGGCTCCCAACTCTAATTATGCAAATTATAAAAATGTGGCCCAGTTGTATTTTGTTCAGCCAATCAAATTGTCTAGTTTTGAAATTGACCAATGAAATTGACGGAAGGCTTTGTTTATCACTGATTAATATGAACACAAAATATCAAATGTTTTAAAGTGAACAAAACGGACGAGTCATATGATAAGATATATATATATGTGTATGTTTTATATCGTAGTTGTAAATGCACTTACACTCAGTAAGCGAAACCATCATTCCAATTATCACAAGAAAAATATCAATTTTCATCCTATTTTGTAATTTCAACATGGCATGATAACCTACTGTGAGCGCTGTACAACAAACCAAATACTAACTACAACGCGACCAATGTGGAACCTGAAATATGAAATCACTGAATATAATTTTGACGCAATGAAACCATATCTGACAATGGACTATGTTCAGGGATTACTATTTTTGTTCTATATGGCTGACAATGTTTGCTATTGGAAGAGGCTTAAAGTAAATTTAACCACCCTTCTTTTCTTAAAACTGTCAGCAAATTTAACACTAAAAGTATGGGAATTTCATATAAAGATTGGAATTTCGAACTGTTAACGACTTTGTATCATGGATGTGAGCATTATTTCACAATCTTCAGGCATTTTTCCTCAAACTAGTATACAATTACAGACGCTGGCTTTTGACAATAATGACTCAATGAATTTGAACGTTTAACTATTGCTCTCTGTTGAAAGCCATTTTAAAAATAAGAAAACGACGTTTTCTCCATATTTTGATGTTCTGTAATTTTTGTTCATTACATCAACAGTGTGTGCATCGTGACATATAATACAGACACTGTTTTTTCCATTAATATATAGAGGATATCTAGTGTTTTTGAGTGGATACCAAAAAATATCTCATGAGTGACCGCGACAAATGCTTATTTTTCGCGAGCGCTTGCGCGAGCGAAAATTACCATTTATCTCGGTCACAAGAGTGAGATAATTTTCGGTATCCCCTCAAAAACACTAGATTTTTTTAAAATTTACGCTTTTTATAAGAATGATAATTCCACTCGTTTCAGCCTTGAATTGATGCATGAAAGTAAACAGCACAGCACATTGAATCATTGAAACGCGGAAGTGATTTGATTGATACTCGGAACAGATATCGCCTTGCAATCTGATTCAGCTGGCGGGTTTCTAGTCCAAAGATGGCAGGAAAGTCTGTAATATAAGTTTTTGGTTTGGTACGTCCTTTCAAAGGACGTACCAAACCAAAAACTTATATTACGGACTTTCAGGCCATGTTTGGACAAGCGGGTTTCCTGCATCAATTCAAGGTGAATACGTGTTGAATTATTGCTAGAAATGATCGGTATCCACCCCAAAACACTAGATTTACTTTTCATTATATCTTTTTAGAAGACATTGATCATTTCCAGTGATAATTTGACTCGTATTCACGTTGAAGTGATGCTTTGAAAGCCGCCATTTTGATTGATACCGTAAAAGTGAAATTTTCTTTATCTTTACAGTGGGGATACGATTTCTATCTTTTCGCAATTTCTTCGATAATCTATCGTTTAGCGTATAATAAAAAAGTCTAGTAGGTGAGATGTGCTATTTTTTCATGGGAATAATAAAATCTCGCAAATTACCGTAAAAACACATTCGCTAAACAACTACTTGCTTCTGCTTAGCTGGCAAAAAAAACCTTCTTTTGTTACCTTTAATAACAAAAAACAGCTCTGAGAGTTGTCTGTTGTTTTCGTTTATGAAACGGAACAAATGGAAACTTGACTTTATTTTCTACTGATGTCATTCGGTTTTTCTCGGCAATTACTTCCTTTCTCGCTCGTGTAATAATTTCAAGGGAGAAGACTTTATCGAACGTCGATTGTCATAACGATATAAGTCACGGATGTGGCAAATCAAAGATGAAATAAAAAACAAAACGTGTTGAAGATGCAAAATCCGAATAAATAGACGATACCTAGTGTTTGTAGTGAATACCGAAATTTTCTCAAAATTGACTTTCGATAAAGTCTTCCCCCTTTTCGCTCGCGCAAGCTAGTGTTTTTGAGTGGATACCGAAACTTATCTCATTTTTGTGATCGAGACCAATGAATTTTCGCTCACGCAAGCTAGTGTTTTTGAGTGGATACCGAAAATTATCTCACTTTTTTGATCGTGACCAATCAGAAAGTTCTGGTATTATTTGTACCTTTCGTTTTCAAAAGGCCTGTTTATGAACATCCGTTCATACGTTACCAACCGTCTCATTTTCATCAATAGTTCTTACAAGTAGTAGTGTCAGGTTGTCAATTTGCTTGTCCACCCGTCCTTTGTTTTTCTGTTTGTTTGTCTGTTCGTTCGTGGTGAAAGGTGAAAAGGTCTGTTCGTGATCACTGCTATGTCCGTTCGTCACCAAACATCTGTTCGTGATCAAACAGATGTGACCAATTCAGTTTATTTCACAAACCATTTTTATGCTACATGGTACAAATATATGTGTGTATAAAAAAAACAGTGTGCGCAGGTGAGGGTGCTAAATGTGTTTATGGTCTGGGGTGTCTCAGGTAATCAATTGAGTTTCTATGTTCCGACCAAAACGCCCGATGTCACCTTACCTTGGCCGAAAGGTGAGCAGTTGTTCAAAAAGTTCTAGTTTTCCGTTTCATGATCAAACGTCTGTCTCTGGTCATTCGTATGTCTGTTCGTAAACCAACATATGTTCATAATCACGAAGATGTTTACGTGGACTCGCACGTGCAGAAGATTTTCAGAAAGTAAATATGAAATAACCCAACGAAAAGAAAATAAGAAAATACAAGTTTCATCAATATATATATCTTTTAGGAGAAGTGAGAGGACGAGCCAAAACCACCTGCCCACGTACCCACCCAGGTACTACGTTGTTGGATACACTGCTATAAACTACGCTGCTATCAAATAGCGTTGTGAATTATACCTAGTACTGCGTCGGAGCACGATGTTCGTTAGCTCAAATAAGCATAATCACCATTAATATTGCCTCACTATCGTCAATACACTCTTATTATATTTAATAAGTCCTTATTATCGTCAATATATCCTTACTAACGTTAATATATACAGATGATCAGGTTAGGGGTAACAATAACCATCTAACTATAGCAATAATTATTTTCTACGGTTACATTACGCTGGAATTTATCTGACGTGTTTTGCTTTTCATCTGGTTGAAATAATTATCCTGTTTCTATTTTCACAATGACTTTGTGAGTCAGGTTAAAATTGATACATTTCTTTACAGATCGAGGAGATGGTTCTGGATACAGAATTTTCGAAATTTTTTTTGTCATGTATTGAAATACGTGTCCTCTATTATTACATTGTTCTTAACCCTTTACCTAACGTAACGGCCAAAACCGGCCAGCGCTATTCTCAAAAATCGCCAATTAATTTTCATTATTTTTTTCATTTTTTGTCTCAAAAACATAGGTTATGACCCCTCGTTGGAACGAGCTCGTCGAGCTCGTTCCAACGAGGGGTCATAACCTATGTTTTTGAGACAAAAAATGAAAAAAATTAGTTATTCAAGAATTTTTTTTGCAAGTGTCGTCTGCTTTTCATGTTAGGTAAAGGGTTAATCATTTACCTAATGCAGCGGTAATACCCACTCATATCCACCGTGCCTATCCACAACTTGAAAATTGCCATTCAACTTTTATTGTTTTCTCAATTTTTCCCTCCTAAACATAACTTACTGTATTGTGATCACAAAAGCGAACAGAATATTTCGATCGGATCGCCACTAGGTTCCATAGTAATTGTGAAATCTTTCCATGTGTCGACTCTTCGCGGACATGTTCCCAGCGGACTTTTCCACAGGCGAACATTTCCTATCCTATGCAGACATTCCCCAGCCCGTTTTGGAAACAGCGGACAAAACCCAATTCTCATTTTTAAAAGACAGATTTGTCAAACTTTATCATCAACTTTTTTATTTGTTATCTATATTGAGGTGTCGATTCTGTCACTTTTTTATTTTTATCTTTTGAATATATATAGAATAAATAGGTACACGGGCCGATAATCCGATTTAAACCACGAGTCGGATAAGGGTTTTAACCACTCGGCTGGCCGAGTGGTTAAAACCCTTGTTCTTCGAGTTGTTTAAATCTGATTACATACATTTGTATGGAGGATCAGGAGAGGGCGCGGTGGCTCAGTAGGTAGAGGTGCAGGCTGCAAACCGAGAGGTCCTCGTTTCGAATCCCACCTGCGGCAACCGCGTTGTGTCGTTGGGCAAGACACTCCAGCCCCATTGCCCATGTGGGGGCACGGTGACGTCGTGTACTAAGGCATACTGCACGTTGATGGTGCACTTGTCTTCCACCAATGCTAACCCTGCTTGTGTGGAGTTAGTATGTTGGGGAGCCAACAGTTGCTCGCCGTTGCTCGGTGGTTCTCTCAGGGTACTCCGGCTTCCTCCACCCGTAAAACTGTCATGGTCATGATTAGCCATTGTGCAGAAATATGTGACCTTAAACCCCAATAAATAAATAAATGGAGGATCAGTAATAAGTTAAGCCTACAGACAAAACTCAAATTATTATTGATCATCCTTCCCAGACTTGTATTTACTGTGTTTCTTGCCTTGAACGGTGAACATATTGTTTACGCAAGCAATTATGCATAAAGTGTTGAAAGGGATAAATGACGTTAAAATGGGAGAGACAAAACTGATGTTATGTCTGACATTGGGCAACCCTGAAATAAATTATGTTCCAATAACACTAAAATCCTTGCCATGTGATTGGACGACAGCTCGCTTAGTTTTTTCTATGTTTATGGGTCTTGTGGTATGTGTTACCGTCTGACGTCACCACGCGGTATATATGAAAAGAGGATAACAATGGGAGGAGATTCAAAGTGAATAATGCCTAGAAAATGGTATTTTTCGATGTCAGTGATCACTCTAGGAATGTATCCTCACAACCCCTTTATAAGTTCATGATTTGATCTGAGATGGAGTAACCTCGAACTCTATCTAAATTCAATTTTCTTGTTGTCTAGTGACGTCGTGGGGGCACATGAGAGTTTTATTTACTAAATTTGTTAGCGTTAACGTTGCCTTTTTCATTCAAGTTGCCTTGTTCATTTCACAAGGTGGGTTTTGGGCTATAGGCAGGGTCTCATGGGAACATATACTTTATTGTGATGAATTGACGGCAACATGGTCTGAGGTTTGCGGCTCGGAGGGTATGTTCAACCTCGATGCTTTGTGTCTCAATTGAATATAACCCCCAAGCCGCAAACCTCAGACCATGGTACCGTCAATTCATCGCAATCACTTTTAATGTGTTGAAAAGGTTTGACGGCATTTTATTCGATTTTTACGTAACATTTTAATATTCTGAAGGAAAAGAAGTTGTGATTTTGAGTCATGTTTTTCGATTTTGGCATCTCTTAGCACAACTTCTTCTAAATATTCAGAAATATATTTGGGCCTGAAAAATTATTTTACAATTCGAGTGTTTTTGTTGCAAAGCTATGAAATATTGTGCGCGTGACCGGTTCTTCCCATCTAGTTCATTTGTCTTTCTTACGATCTTCATCACCTGTTTTCGGGCAAGAAAATAAATACTGTGTGAAGGGCTGTACTCGACAAAGATGTTTGAAAGTCCACAAATTAAAACCATGCAGTCATACTGTTTTTCACACAGACACTAAAACGGTCGCCTATGTGGAGGTATTTATTGCAGTTATAACTGTTGGTTTGCCACAACGAATTTCATATACATAAAGTTCAGACACACGATATTCAAGTCAACAACAGTCATTAATCGTGTAGTCGGTGTTTGGTCTATGTGTTATTGACCATACACTGCCCTGTCCTGTAATCGATGCAATGTAATATGACAGAATATTAAGGGTAAAGATAATTTTCAATGGCATCAAAAGTGGAACTTTTCTTCTCTGTACGCTAAAAAACACAATGGGAGGGCGGTGGATCAGTGGTTATGACACTGGACTTCAAACCGAATGGTCCACAGTTCGATCCCCGCTAGGGGCAACTGCGTCTTGTCCTTCAGCCCGATTGCCCACGTGGGAGTACGGTTGCTCTGTGTACCAAGGCGCATTGCACGTCGATGGCCCACTTGTCCTCAGTCAATGCTAACCATGCTTGTGCAGTGTTAGTACCTTGAGGAATCTGACAGTTGCTCGCTGCTGCTTGGTGGTTTTCTCCGGCTTCCTCTAAAACTACAGTTATGCCTTGATGATGTAGTTGGAACATTTTATATCAGTCAGGACAAGTTTGGCTTACGCCCCCCACCCTCAATCGGTCATTTTCGGGATGCCCCTTGGTGCCTTCACCAATGAAAGGCAGACTCTCCCCGAGCCAATGTTTTATACTTTGACTTATATCTACTTCATGCCATGTTAGCACCCATGTCGGAAATTTTCACCTACCTTCCTCCACCCCCGGCGTTAGTGTCATCACTGTGGAGGGCTAAATCCTAATTTGAATAGTTTTTTTTGGTCCTTACCCAACATAGCTTCCACCAAAATGCAATGCAAATCATTTTAGAATTGGGTGCGCGATATATTGAAAAATTACGACTGGAATGGAATTTGAATCGACATGACTCAAATTTTGTGAAAAGGCATAAATAACGCAAGCAAACTACATGTATCAGCATTTTTGCATCCGGGTTGAACCGAAAGTCCTATAACTGGAATTCGCTTCTTCTGTTAATGCTCTTCATAGAATTTGATAGTTAAATTCCATTTCCGTTTCCAGGACACCCTTGAAAGCAATACACACATGATTTGCAATATCGGCAGATGTCTGTCTGCATGTCTGTCTGTCCATTAACGTTTGCGTGTCCGCGCGATAACTTGAAAATGTGGTGGTTTAGTGGTGAATAAAGGAAGGTTCCTTTCGATAATCACTTTTCGGCCATATCCAATATGGCCACCGTGGCAGCCATCTTGGATTTTTTTTGTAATTTTTTGCTTGTCCGCGTTAAAACATGAAAATGAATTGAACCATGGATCGTACTTTTAGTGGTGGATTAGTGGTAACTGGAGGAAGGTTCCTTTCGATAATCAGTTTTCTGCCATATCCAATATGGCCACTTTGGCAGCCATCTTGGATTTTTTGTCATTTTCCTTGTCCGTGCAATAACTTGAAAATGAAATGCCCCATGGATCCTATTTTTTGCGGTGAATTAGTGGTGTCTAAAGGAAGGTTTCTTTCGAAAATCGGTTTCTGACCTAGCCACCGTGACAGCAATCTTTGAATTTTTGTCATTTTTTCCTTGTCCGCGCGATAAACTGAAAATGAAATACACCATGGGTTATATTTTTTGTGGTGGATTAATAATCGTCCGCTCAAAAACTTAAAAGAACAATGCACCATGGTGGATTAGTAGTGACTCGAGGATGGTTCCTTTCGATAATCATGTTTTTGCTATATCAAATATGGACGCCATTGCACCCATCTTGGATTTTTTGGTGATTTTTGCCTGTCCGCACAATAACTTTAAAAAATGACCAATTGACCCCATTCTTTTCTGTTGTCATTACTAGTGACTGTTGGTAGGTTCCTTTCAATAACCAGCATTCTAGCAAATTCAACATGGCTGTCATGTCGAGCAATAACTCCAAAAAAAAAAAGAGAAAAAACAAATGACTAATGCATCCGATTTTTCTTGTTCTCGTGGTACATAAAGATGCATTTGAGATGTATGAGCTATATATAGCAATACAAAACGAGCGAAGTTACAGCAAGCGGTCGAATAATAATGCCACTGCCCACCGGGACTCTTTTTATTTTAAATTTTTGGTTTCTTATTTGAAATGAAAAGGTTCTCTCCCTCTTATTTAGTAAACACTCAAAAACATTCATACCACGCAACATTGGTTGTGATACATACAGATCATAAGAACAGTCAATTGATTTGGTGTCGTTCCGTTAAGTTTGTGAGACCAGGTCAGCCAGATCAAACAAAGACACGTGTTTGATAGAGCTGATCTAGACTCGCCAAAGACACGTATTATGACAATCTAGATTATTGTAATCTATTGTTGAAATGCTTTATTTGTTAAATAACAGAAGATATTGCAACGAAATGTAAACAAAAATTAAATTTTGGAATATTTGCACAGAACAATGGCAACTGAGGTTTTATTTCACGTTTGTAAAATTATTGCCTCGAAATCAGTGACGTCACGGGAGTCTCGTTCGAGGCTATGGATTTTGAATAGTTGAGACTCTCGTTTTTCGACGAGCCGAAATGGATATGCTACGTACAGCGGTGTTAGATGCTATTTTTGATAGTCAAATAATAAACTACAAACAAACCAAAAAAAAAAAATCCCCCAAAAACAAGAAAAGTGGAATCTCCACCCCAAAACTGAAATCAAAGTCTAAATGAAGTATAACACGAGAGGGCACTGTAACTCATTGATTGGAGTGTCGGACTTGGCAGCAAGTGGTTGTGAGTTCGGATCTCGTCGCGTTACATACTATTGCCCTTGAGCAACACACTTCGCCTCTATTGGCAGCGAGATGACTCATTGTATCTTGAATTCATTTCTCGTGTGTGTCTATTCGGCGAAGGCTAACAGTTATTTACCACAGCAATCACTTCTGTGCACTTCGCCTTCAAAACATTTAGCGCCATTGTTGCAAAAATGTGACTCGAAAGGAAAGCTCATACGAAATACGTAGTGATGGAACAGTAATATCCGGTTCAGTACCGGTTACAGATATAACAGGTTACAAAAGCTAACAATCGGTTATCCGTAAATCGATAACGATCGGCATTCCTTTGGTAAGCTATATTATCATATGACTCGTCCATTTTGTTCACTTTAAAACATTTGATATTTTGCTTTCATATTAATCAGTGATAAATAAAGCCTTCTGTCAATTTCATTGGTCAATTTCAAAACTAGACAATTTGATTGGCTGAACAAAATAAAACTGGGCCACATGTTCATAATTTGCATAATTAGAGTTGGCAGCTTCCATTGGTCAATTTCAAAACTGGACAATTTGATTGGCTAAACAAAATACAACTGGCTGACATTTGCATAATTTCAGTAGGGAGAATTTACGTCATCTGTCCTGTTTAGGGTGGGTTATATTGTATTAATCTTTTACCTACAAGAAAAACGCCATTCATTTTTTTTTATATTTTCACTTTTTGCTAATGAAAAAGTTTAGTTTTTCGAGGATGTTTTTTCCAAGTGCCGTCTGCAACTCAAGTTAGGTGATGGGTTAAAACGTCATACTAAGTGGCTAAGTTGTGCGTGTGTGTGTCATATGATAAACAGAATATGAAATGAGTGTTTTTCTCATATAATATTTATGAAACTCGTCCGAATTTTCCGTTTGGGCACGCCAGAGGCTCGCCAAAACGGAAAATTCTCAGACTCGTTTCATAAATATTATATAAGAAAAACACTCATTCCATATCCTCTATTTATCACATAATCACTACCGAATATCTTAGTACGGTAATACCATTCCCAACACGTCTAATAAACGCACGACGTCAGAAGTCAACGCCTACGGCATAACTTTGTAAGTGACTTGGTATCGAAAGTAGAATTGAATTAGTCGTCTCTTATATGAGCCAATAGAGTCAATATCAGATTTAGTCGGAATTTAGGTTGACAAAAGCAAAAAATAAAAAAGCAAAAAAAAAAAAAGAAAAGAAAAAAAAATGTAAAAAAAACAAACAGAAAAAAATGGTGCATAACGAGTTTACATTAAAGAAATTTTCTATAAAACGAACATTAATTGTAATAAAAATACAAAGGGGAGCTTAATGATTCCTTCGTCGTCTTCAGATGTCATCTTGAGTGTATCGCTGAAACAGAATGTACACACTGTAAGGCAAGTGTTCATAGAATTTTTTCACCCTTCGTATCAGTCACGTGTTCTCCACGGAAAAATCGCAGTTACACCTAAAGTGTTTCAAAAGGTAGTATTTCACTGGGCAGATAATGGTCAGTTAAATAAAATCTTCCGATTATGGTCCGTTTAACTTTGAGACTAAATATGGCGCGTTTTGGGCTTTCAGTATTTAACACATAAATTATATTTAATTAAATTAGGTATGTTCATTCACGAGCTATTCTTAGAAACCAAAACACCATGTTTTACATTAGGGAAATGGCTCTTACGTGGCACACGCTTGGTTGCGGTCTTGCAGGTTGGAAATGTTCAACACCTCGACAAACTTATATATTGATGTTCTCATGCAGAACGCGCCGTGCACGAAAAGTATGCCTTTTACGGGAGGGCGGTGACTCAGTGGTAAGAGCATTGAAGTTTTTTAACTCCTTAAATGCTGTCAGAAACCGGGTCTTGACGTTGCTCGAGGAAATAGATTCACGCAGCGTATTCAGCCAAAACACAAGGAGTGTCGCCTGAATCCGTGCGTGAACGTATGTCTCACCGTGACGAACCCGCCCGTTTCACTTTTGTTTGGGGTGGTTCTTAACCTGAAGGGGTCAGTGACTTTTCGTCAAAAAGCATGAATCAACAGGGGTTCACCAAAAACAACAATTTAATACATATGTATATATAAATGAATATGGTAATTTGTGAATTACATTAAATTCAATGAATCAGAAAACAAAGCGTCAATCACCCCCTACCCACACAGTTTTTGAGTCACTTGCGGGCCCGCATTTTCTGTTGTCGTTGTTTTTTCTCCTTCTCGCCGGTGTTTTTCTTTGATGGCCTCTTCGCTTCACTCTTCCACTGCCGTCGCATGGCCACTAACATGATGTCATTCCATCGGACGCCTTTGCTCTAACATGTGACGGAATGTAAGTGTACCATTGCCGTCGCACGGCCAATAACGTATTGTCACTTTACTATATCGCTTTCCCTCTATCAAGTGACGGAATGTCACTCTACCACTACCGTCGCACGGCCACTAAGGTATTGTCACTTTATTGAACGCTTTTCACTTAAGCAGTCGCCACCAATGGGGTTAAACTCTCCCCTACGTTTATCTCAGAATAATGTTCATACAGGCAAGCCTACTCTGCCTACGTATGTCTTGCCTTCCACAACACGTATGCCGCCTTCCTAAATACTAATAGCTCCCTGAGATCACACTTTCTATTTCTGATCCTACATTCAGATATGGCCACCGACTTGGCCTGCGACTGCCCCTATTCTAAATATGAGCTATATGGCTCTCCTGCACTACAACGTGCCTATACTTTCGCACCGATGCGGCACCTCCTCTAACCTATAACAGGGGACATCCCCAGCTCTTACGGCCAACGACCCACAGCCTTACAGGCCTTCAGACTGGAATGAATTTCTCGAGAAATCCCCCGATTTTTATTTCGATAGCCAGAATATTAATCCTCAGTTTAATTGCTTCTCTTGAACTTGGCCACATAGATCTGTCTTAATTTAATATTCGCTTTAATGTTCCTTTGAAAGACTCACATTTCATTATATCCTGACATTCGGTGACAGGCTAGATGCGTAATATGGGTGTGTGTCCAGAACATGTGCGATGTACTGTTTTCACCACAATTACCTATTAGCTTTCCATAATTACACCGATAATGACAGATGGAGAACACTGGTCTCTCTTTCTTTTAATCTTTATCCGAAAGTTCATATGGTATTTAGTAAACGCGCACTTTATGGCCATTAAATTTTCAGGCTTAATTTGCAGCGCATGAACTATTGCTGGTCTGTTTAAATGACAAATCGGTTTTCGGAGTCCGTCATATACCTATCTTTCCGCTTTATATTTAGCGCAGTGAGAAAGATTATTGAAAATATAAACACTTTCAAACAAAAAATCGCAACCTTAAGTTATATAACCTTGACAAATGTCGTCGACGGATATTCCTACCGAAGTCACAAAAGGTCTTGCCACCGATATAAGTACAATATGGGATATGGGTTTAATTAACCAAATTTCGCTCCTGTAAATTGAATTGCCCTTTAACCAGTGATTTCTTCTGTTAAATGTAGATGAATTTTTCATAAAATCTAGTCATGGCTACTTAACAGCAGCCATGACTAGATTTGATGAAAACTATTTTGAAAATAGCGGATAAGAGTTAAAACGAAAAATATATAGTTTGTTCGTGATCAGCGGTAACTGTGTTGTGTCCTTGGGCATTACAATTAATCCCGATTGCCCATGTGAGTGCACGTCGGCGTTGTGTACTAAGTCATACTGTGAGTGTCGATCGTGCACGACACTTCTATCGCTGCTGATTCAGCTAGCGAAGAGTTGGTAAGCTGATCATCTACCAAGGTCAGGGGCCAATACTATAAAACTTTTACAATTGTATTTTCTAGAATTGTATTTTCTAGATATTAATGTAACTTACTAAAATAAATCATTAGTAATTTAAAAGATATGACAATTTGCCAATTGGCAAATCTTTGAAAATGCTAATGATTCATTTTAACCAATTTAAAGTCATGACTAGAAAATACAATTAAAAAAATGCCTGTGTAAAAGTTTTATAGTATTAGCTCCAGGTCTCTCCCTTGACATATGTGGATCTCCTCAACAAACACTCGTTTCCATATGGCATGGAACAAAGTAAGCAACAATATCATTGTTTATAGCAATTATTACAAAACGGGGGATCTAACATTAACACGCTTTTGCAGTAATGTTTACACTGTGTGCCCATTTGTATTAATGATTTTTCACAGTTTCGGATACCAGGGCGAATGTTAGCATAAATATAATAAAATACACAATGGGTACATAGTTATGGTAATATCCATCATGAGAAATTACAAACAAATTATTGTTTTTAATCACTGAAACAAATATCTAAGGTTTGTGTGAAATCTCTCAATACAAATGGACTTTTTTTCTAGGTAATACTGTCCGAAACTAAAATAATTAGTAACTATATTTATGGAAACGGGTATTTATCGAAAACAAGCAAAATATGCATTTTTCAGCCCAAACGTTGGGTGTTTGGCAATTACGAAATCAATTTTTAGAATTAGCATAAAATTCTGATGTCGAAAACACGTACAAACCTTTATTTATTTATTTATTTATTTATTTATTTATTTATTTATTTATTTATTTATTTATTTATTTAACGACATTTTCGACAGCCAGGGTCACCTCGTGTCGGACAGTTTTACGGGTGGAAGAAGCCGGAGTACCCGGAGAGAATCACCGAGCAACGGCGAGCAAGTCCCAGACTCCCGAACGTACTAACTCCACACAAGCAGGGTTAGCATTGGTTGAAGACAAGTGCACCATCGACGTGGAGTACACCCTGGTACACAGCGCCACCGAGCCCCCACGCGAGTAGTCGGGATGAAGTGCATTGCTCAGGGACATAACGCAGTTACCCCTGGCGGGGATCGAACCCTGCACCTTTCGGTTTGAAGTTCAATGCCGTAACAGTGAGCCCCTGGGCTCCAAGACCGTCATTAAAAGTCCCGTAACTCTCAGGCTAGTTAGGCAAAATATGAAATTACAGATCATGTGATAATAATTATTTCAAATTTGTTACGATTTGACATGAGATTTTTTATCCTCATTCACTCAAATCAATGAGCCGAGGCAAACCTTGGCTGAGGTCAATATTTGTGAACTGGTTACAAAACATTAATTTCAAATCGCGACTCACTGGTGATCCTCTATTTACGTTTAACTGTTAATCCGCTGAGTATTTTCAAAATATTTTTCATCAAATCTAGCCATGGCTGCTTCACGGTGATTTGATGAAAAATTAATTTAAATATAACACAAGAAATCACTGGTGAAAAAGTCCATTCAATTTACACGGGGAAAATATGATTGAACGTGTCCAAATTAAACTTATTTCAATGACAAGAGAAACCCTGTGCTGAACAGGAATATCTGGCAGCAGCATGTAAAGTGTTAAGTCGGCGGTCCAAAGATTTTACCCGTCATTCCAGCACTTCAAAATGCACTAAAATTACGGAACGGATTCAAGGACGTATGAAATATATAAGCCCAAATCTAAGTCGTTTGCCACATGGTCCCGTTTACGACTTCGCATCAAAGACTTCCGTGAGTATTGAGTATACGCAACTGTTGCGTATGGAGTTTAGAAAGGAACGTTATCAAGTCGACAACGTCCGTTTGCATACGGACAAGTTTCTGCGAATACTGCTCGTAAGCATGGCATGGCTGATATATTTTGCCACTGGAGGAGATTTACGGGAAGGTTAGCTCCCCTTAACTTCGCAAAGCTGTCAGTAAATTTAACACTGCAGTTAAAACTAGAAGTCCTGTCATGAATTGTGCACAAATAGCACGTCGATCTGCGCGTTAATCTACGCATTATGACCATAGTAAGGCTATCAAATTCTGTACATATGGCCTATGCTCAAGTAATGTTTCAGCCAATGGACCTCCGGGTAACCCGGAGGTCCATTGGCAGAAACATTGCCTGTGTTTGCTATGAGTAACCAGGAGAACCTGCCATGTTTTGGATGCCATTCGATATGGCAATTGCGCGCGATTCCTACGCGCAATTAAGCCTAGATAAGTGCTCAGTTCGTAACAGGCCTTCTAGTTTTAACTGTAAGGATATGGGAATTTAATACAAAAATTTAAATTTCGACATTTTAGCGAATTTGTATCATCGATGTGCGAATTATTTCACAAACGTCTGGAATTTACCTGTAGAGCAGTATAGAAATACAGAATCTGGCTTTTTTACTGTTTAGGTTGAACGTTTGCCTATTATTCTCTGTTGAAACCCATTTAAAATTAAGAAAAATGGCTTTTTCACCATCTTTTGATGTTCTGTAACTTTTTTTCTGTTTATTATATGAACTGTGTGCACATCCTGATATATAATACAGACAATGTTCTTTCCATTAATCCAAAAGGCTAGAGGGTGAGATTTGCTATTTTTCTCCGGGAAGAATAAAAACTTGCAAAGTACGGTAAGAACACATTCGCTAAACAAAGAGCCAAAAGTGTTGTTAGGTGCAGATAGACATTGTTAACCCTTTACCTAACGTAACGGCCAAAACCGGCCAGCGCTATTCTCAAAAATCGCCAATTAATTTTCATTATTTTTTCATTTTTTGTCTCAAAAACATAGGTTATGACCCCTCGTTGGAACGAGCTCGTCGAGCTCGTTCCAACGAGGGGTCATAACCTATGTTTTTGAGACAAAAAATGAAAAAAAATAGTTATTCAAGAATTATTTTTGCAAGTGTCGTGTGCTTTTCAAGTTAGGTAAAGGGTTAATGAAGGATTGTCTGTGAACTAGTTGCTTGCCATAAAAAGCTGGGTTTCCTTTGTTACTTTAATTAAGAACTCGTTCCAATGAGAGGTCACATGATATGGTTTTGTTGAAACTTTTTGATTTTTTTTTCAACTACTGAGTCTGTATATTACGCTGGGGAGACGAGGTACATTTGTTATGTGAAGGGTAAAAAAAAACATATTTTTCCAAGTGATGATGAAATTCTTAATCGTGTTTATTGGTCGAAAATCTTAATCTGGAGCCGATACTATAAAACGTTTACAACTGGATTTTCTAGAATTGTATTTTCAACCTATTAATATAACTGACTAAAATGAATCATTAACATTTTAAAAGATATGGAATTTTGCCAACTGGCAATTGCCACATCTTTGAAAAAAATGCTAATGGTTCTTTTAACCCATTTAAAGTCATAACTAGAAATTACAATTCTAGAAAATGCAATTGTAAAAGTTTTATAGTATTTATCCCTGGTGTGTCTTTTTTGTGTATTGTGATTGTTTCTATTGACTTTCCCATGACCTATTGAACGTTTGTTAACCCTTTACCCAACGTAACGAACAAAACCGGCCAGCGCTATTCTCAAAAATCGCCAATTAATTTTCATTTTTTTTTTCATTTTTTGTCTCAAAAACATAGGTTATGACCCCTCATTGGAACGAGCTCGTCGAGCTCGTTCTAATGAGGGGTCACAACCTATGTTTTTGAGACAAAAAATGAAAAACATTAGATATTCAAGAATTTTTTACAAGTGTCGTCTGCTTTTCATGTTAGGTAAAGGGTTAAAATTCTTTTAAATTTTGGTCAAAATAATCTTTCATTTATTTTGGAAAATACAACTTGCTATTAATCCTTTGGACCGTAGAGGTATCTTCCATGTCAGTTCAATGGCAGCATTTGGAAGCGTCAATATTCAATAGTTGGGAATAGGTCAACTAATATTTTCTTGGGGCTGCACGTTGATGAAATATTGTTTGGTCTACCACACACATTCACTTAGCAGCCATCATACTTCATGAAAGTATGACGTATCGTGTTACCAGGCCGGAAAAAGAGGTCTCTCGAATTCAAAGAGTTAATTTTAGAATGGAGTTGAATATATATATATATTGTAACTCCTACATACTCTTTAGAATTTCTTTAGCTCTAATACGCCGCATATAACTTGGGGATATCCCATGCACAGTCCGTTCAAACCTATACACGTCTACCAGTGAGGGTGATCTCCCCTTTGTTTTTGAAACTGTCAATTTGCCTAAAAAGGAGATAAAAGCCAGTCCACACATACAGTACAGTCGCCGTGGATTGGTCGTAATCCTTGCATGGGCAGTGGTGTCCACGCATGCGTTTACCATGTCATAAAAATCACCAGCAATTAAATTTTCATCAATGAAGCATCAGGATCAGGTTGTACTCGGTGATTCATTAATTACATTTGTGTTGATTATTCCTATGATTAGTGTTTGGAATCAAATATTATTGCATCCGTGGAAATCTTGCACACCCGTGGAAAGTGACCAGTCCACGGCTGCTGTACTGTACGCAAACAGCTCCCTACCAAAATATGTTGAAATATGGCCCGGACTGCAAATCATACCACAACTCTGACTTTGGCCATTGGGAGTTAAAACAGCTAACTCAGAGAGAGAGAGAGAGAGAGAGAGAAGAGAATGGGGCTCTCCTAATCGGAAATGTGACTTAGAATCGATTCCTGAATCAAATCGGGCAACAGATCCGCAAATCGAATTTTTTTTTCACATCAAATTGACTGAATAGTAGCGTTCGCGAATTCCCGTTTTCGCCACTATATTCAGTGGAAGCGATGACACACTGAACGCTCAGAAATGGACCCGATTGCAGTGGTTTCTTCAAATCTCTCTCTCTCTCTCTCTCTCTCTCTCTCTCTCTCTCTCTCTTGCGTTGTGCATTGCCTGGAAAATTGCATGTCCTCCAATGAGTTCAACAAGGCGCCATATGCATTTTTTAAGATTGCAGATAGCACCTTGTTGTACTCAAGTACGATAAATTAGAAGATGTCGTGCGAGTTGAGGATAAAATCAAAATTCAAATAATCGCCGTAGAGCCCTACAAAACAGGATTGCTGCACAAAGATTTTCTCGAAGACGTTTCATTTATAAAGACGCATTCACAAAGATTTTAATTCGCCTTCTTACCAAACGAACGCCACATTAAAAAGGGATACATAGCTTTTGCACGAGAGGCATTTCGTTGGGACTGCAATACTGTTCACGGAACAATAATTACATTTTAGGTCCAAATACTCAATTCACATTGGTCAGCTGGATGAAAACATCATGACCAAATGTAATTCATTTTCCAATGAATGCATTTGGTCGCACTTTGACCCGCATTTACGGTAGAGCGCAGTTGATAGAATGTCATTCGGGCGGTGTTTGGGCGGGTTTTTGACAACAACTCAGAGTTGTGCGCTTTGTCTTTTGTGTGAGGGTAGTTTTTCGCCTCGTTCGTTAGTACATATTTTATTTCGTCTTTCTGCTTTGTTGTTTGGTAAAAAGTAGTTTAAACAGTTACGGAATGTAATTATCAGAAATGAATGCAATCTTTATTGGAGTATGAACGTGTGGAAATGGATACAAAGTGTATGAATCCCTTCGGGATTCATACATAATTTGTACCCATTCCCACACGTTCATACTCCAATAAAGATTATAAAAACTGCATTCAATTCTTAATTGGTTTTATTTTCTTTAAAGTTGTATCACGGCACGCGACCAGACGACCACTAGGACGGGGTTAATGTATTAATATATTTCAAAGTTAGGATTGAAAAGCGAGTACTTTATATATAGTATGGGCGTCACTTTTTCAAAGTGAATAGATTAACAGATAATGATTTCAATCTCAAGAAATCCAACAGTTCTTTTCAAACCCTGCTATGCACTCAAGACGACACGTGCCATTATAATGTACACCCAGTCACATTCATTCTAATACCGTAAGTAAATATGTAACTAGCTGAAGTTATGTATATCGAAATAACAATTAACCTTCCCACCTCTCTTTATGAGAAAATCCGGACTGAGAAATCCGATATTCTTGAAAAGAATAAAAAGCCAAAAGATCCGCCATACTTATAATCGCATAGTGCTGTAAGATAACGTATTCCCGGGTACGTAGAGTACGTGGAGAGTGTATTATCACTAAATCACCCGCAGAGTGGAGATTCCACCCGAGCAATAATTGCAAATTTGTAGCAAAGCATAACCAGCACCAGCAAAGTTTCAGCCAATGGACCTCCGGGTTAAACCCGGAGGTCCATTGGTTGAAACATTGCTTGTGATTTTTGTCGATGTGTACAAAATTTGAAAGTTATAGCTTGGGTGATAACTCCACTCCGCGGGTGATTTAGTTACAATCCACTCTCCACGTACTGTACAGTACGGCCACTGTGGACTGGTCAATTTCCACGGGTGGGCGATATTTCCACTACCGCAATAATATTAGATTTCAAACACTATTTAATGGAATGATCGTGAACAATTTAATTAATGAAGCACCGAGTTCAACCCGGTGCTTCATTAATTAAAATTTTGTTGATGATAGTTTTTTATTACCTGGTAAATGCATGCGTGGTCTTCACTACCCACGCGTGGATTACGACCAGTCCACGGCGACTGTACTGTAGGGAGTGTTTTGGAGTTGTGCAGGAGGGGATAGGGTCAAACAAGGGCACGAACACACTGGTATACATTAGTGGTGGCGCATGTGGTGTGGTAAGAAGACATTGCACAAAGCTATGTTTGATATTCCTGCACCTCCGCATAAAGAGATATGGGGGAATCTGTTCAATGTGGATCCAAAACTTGCATTTCTCAACTCCAAAGGCCGCAGTAGAGACAAATGAGACGATTGAATCTTCGGAACACGGAGCAAAAATTCTGTTCACCCCTCTCCTGCTAATTCCAAATAACGTTGTAATAACTGAATGATAATGTTGGCCTAAAATCTCTCTCCCTCTCTCTCTCTCTCTGTCTGTTCCTCTCTATACATTATTTCTAAACTAAAAAGAAGCTGCGGGGCACATTGTCCCAGTAGCCCTCGGTCCCTACGTCCCTGCATATTCCTCAGACCCAGCCTGTTGATTGCCCAGTCTGACGTTAGACGTGGTGTGTAAAAGGTGTACCGCTAAATATTTTGGTGTGTTAGGTTTTTTGTATATTAAAGTTAAAGTGTGTTATTTAGTGCATTTCACAAATAAACAGGTTGGTATACTATTTGCACTGTTGTGCAAAATCATACATTATTGTGTTTATATTTTGACAAGACAAAGCACCACCCAGGTAGTGCTTCTACCATCTCTTTGAAACAGGATAACATAAAATCACTGTCCTACTCACAGTAGTGAGCGGAGAACCAAGCAGATAAGTGAAATATTTTAGTAGTCCTCTGACGATCGAAAGAACATATATTCGCGGAACTCAAACTTTTGTTTGTAACAAAACGTCGTGATTTAAAAACAACAACAACAACAACAACAACAACAACAACAACAACAACAACAACAACAACAAATGACAGAAACCTTAGAATTCGAGTTATCGCGACACATTACTTAAGAGAGCATGTAATGTGAAGGTACGTGTGCGCTGTCCTGATTAGAAAATTAGTGTATTAGAACCTTGACAACGTGTGACACCGACCTCTTTGGCGTCTTGATATCGGATAAAACATTTAGGTCAGGGCGTTTGGGCAAATGGTACCACAACGTCCCCACTCAGGTGAAAAACCGCCCAATCATAAATGTCTAATTTGCCTATCAGTAACAAGCCACAGAGGTCTCGTAGGTCATCATATAAATTTAATCTTGTTCGCTCTCTTCTAAATTACATTCCGCTGGCGTTAGGAAGATTTACAATTGTCGGACCAAAGCTATGGAATTCTCTTCCAGCCCGTCTAAAAGAAATGCATCCCCTGGAATCATTCAAATCGGGTATTAAAACGTACCTTTTCCATAAGGCATTTTGCATCTTTGTACAGCAATAGAGCACCATGTGAAAATTTAATGTTAACATTAAATTTACACATGGTGCTCTATTGCTGTACAAAGCTGCAAAATGTATTCAACGCGGTGTTTACTTTCATGCATCAGTTCATGGTTGAAACAAGTGGAATTATCAGATTCAAATAAAAAGCGTATAATAAAAAGAAAATCTAGTGTTTTTAAATGGATACCGAAAATCATCTCACTTGTGACCAAGACATTTGGTAATTTTGTTACATTTGTTTTGGTCACTCATGAGATAATTTTCGGTATCCACTCAAAAACACTAGTATCCTCTATGTGCCTATCATTAACGTATTCGTTTTTTGCGGGCATCAAAATATATCGGCAATTGCGGAAATTCGGAAAATAGAAAACCATTGAAAAAATGTTTTTCTAAAGCATTGACTATTGTCTATTAATAGGAACAAATGTTCCCCTCAAGATAGCTGAAGATATAAGACTTTTCTGTTTGTAACCAAAGAGCGTTCCAGTGGTCTTATGCCAGATAATGGGCGACAAACGTACACTCTAAAATCACTTGGCTTAAATAAGAATCCAAATCGACGGGGTGAAGTGAAAATGAACCCTATTGGGTTCATATTCACTCCACCCAGTCAATTTGGGTTGATTTTTAAACCAACTGATTTTAGAATGTATGCTTTCTCAGAAAAAAAGTCTAGCCGAGTGGATACTTGAGCTGGTCTTCCATGCCAAAGGTCCTAGGATAGGTCACCGATTGGAAAAACTCAATTGTAAGTTGATGCGAGCACAGCGTACCGTACTATCCACAGAGAGACGTAAATGTTTGTTCCTGCGCTGAGAGAGATGAGAGAGATACGCTATTGGCAGGCTCTAGATTCCTTCATAGCATTCTAGTAGACCGACACAGCGAAGATGCTGTTAAAGGGGTTGTTTCACATGCACGCGTCAATGGACCGAGGAGAGGCTATAAGTTGTGCAACTTGCTCATCAATCCTTGTAAAATTTATAAGGTTAAACTGAAAAAAAGTCATAACCGATTTGGCCATTGTCCGGTAAACGTGTTCGTATCCTATTCTTGATCATATGAACGGCGTAGGCTAAAAGATAAATACTGCACATTTGGAGCGTTCACTGGAAATGCTCTATTACAGAGTATCATCTCAATATGACCAACGGTCAGCGAGTAGGGCGGGGGGCTAGTTTGTTAATTTAATAGAGAGTAATCGCTTGACTGGACTGGTTACGTGAAATAATTCATGAGAGGTGAGGGACGTTGTACAAACACGAGTGCGCGAATGCGCACGAGTGTTTTACAATATAGTCCCTCGCCTCGAATGAATTATTTCACGTAACCAGTCCAGTCAAGCGATTACTCTGTTTATTACTTTTCATTATTAACGATAATTATATTATTTAACCCGTTACCTAGCGTAACAGCCAAAACCGTCCGGCGCTATTCTCAAAAATCGACAATTAATTTTCATTATTTTTTCATTTATTGTCTCTACAACATAGGTTATGACCCCTCATTGGAACGAGCTCATCGACCTCGTTCCAATGAGGGGTCATAACCTTTGTTTTTGTGACAAAAAATGAAAATAATAGTTATTCAAGAATTTTTTTTTTTTTGCAAGTGTCGTCTGCTTTACATTTTAGGTAAAGGATTAAAAAAAAAAAAAAAAAAAAACAAACAAAAAAACAATGAAGTCCCCATTACACCCACGGCAAAGCGTCTTCGTTTGCGCGCACGGATACATGACCCAATTGTTGATTGCATAATTCACTTGTGAAGTTATCGTTTATAATCAAACCCGGAAATCCCAGTAAATCACACTTTGGAAAGTGATAAAAAAGGGTCATAAAGCACATCGCTCGACCTCGTGTGAAACATGCATCCACAGAAAAGACATATCCTTTATTTTATGTTCCCGGGTACGACGAAAGGGTTGTGCATGGGATGGGTGTGTGGGGGTTAGTAAATACCGACGACCGAGCTTACATTTCATACTTTGAACCTTCTAACCGGGCTCGCGGTGACAAACGGAGTGACTCCCGTTTGTAAAGATCACCACAACCGGCCTTCGAGGAAGATTTTCTCACAGAAAAATCGAACTTTGAGAGAGATCCAGGTTGGACTTTTTCTTCAAGTTTCCGTGTGTTGGGTATGGCCATTACAAAATGGCTCAGCACGTTGGTCAAGAGCGAGTCCGGCTACAAGGTCCAGAGTTTTGTGTGTGGACTCGGTCGACGTTGTGTACTACCCCTCCTTCCCACAAACACCAACAGGAACAACGGAAACTGATTCCGGTCTGTGATCTTTCGTAATTTACGAAATTCCATTCATGTCGATACAATAGAAAGCAGAGAACCCGTTTGTCTGTTTGGGACAAAATGAACCCGGTTGAAATACATTACAAGTATTATTTTTATACCACCACTCTCGAAGAGAATGGGGGTATACCTGATTACACATGTCCGTCCGCGCATCCGCCAATTCGTCCGTCCACCCGTGCGTCGATCCGTCCGTGCGTTCGTGCGTCCATACGTCCGGTCGTCCGCAGAGATATCTTACCGGTGAGTGGATGGATTTCAATGAAACTTAGTATAAGGTATCCGAATGATACGCCGCTCCTTCACATGTTATAAAAAGGTTTCCTGCATATTTTTAAACAGAATTACGGTCCTTAATTTTTAATTCATTTATGTTTCATCGGTCCAACCACTGCAGTGGGGGTATAATTACTTCAGCAATACTTATTTAACCCTTTACCCAACGCAGACGATATCAAAATTTATTATCTTAAATATCAGATTTTGAAATTTTTCAAAAAATTTCAACAAAACCATATCATGTGACCCCTCGTTGGAACGAGCTCGACGAGCTCGTTCCAACGAGGGGTCACATGATATGGTTTTGTTGAAATTTTTTGAAAAATAATATTTTTTTCAACTGCTGAATTTGCATATTACGCGGGCGGATGCGGTCGATTCGTTGGGTAAACGGTTAATTCAATCTATTTTTAGTGTAAATTCCACAGTCTGGTCATGGTTCCGTCTATTTCGCCTTTTTTTGACCTTCACCAACCCCAAGGCTAATTTCGGGTTGAGAGATGGTTGAAATAGAAGTAATAAGCCGACCCAGCCAAAGGATGGAATTCTTTGGTCAAATCCGAAGGTATTTATATTAATAGATAATACAGTAAAAGACAACTTATGTATTGATAGATTTGTAAAATTAATCATGCAATCGTGCAATCATGAAACATATCTGCTAAGAAACGTGAGTGGAACTCATGGCCCCTCTACCCATCGATCCCACCGGCTGTTTGCCCAATCATTATTATCTTCGGCAACATCTGCCATACAGCCATCGCCTTGAAAATACATGTACATCTGTTTCGACCGAATAAGTCTGCAAGGCCGACTGTGCTAGCATGCCGATTTCGCCCGTAAAACGCTAACGGACAGTATTCATAAACCCGCTGACATCATCGGCTTGCATTTGGAGGTCCGTTGTCTCACTGCCGACACAGTTAATTCGCATTTTGGGGACGTAATCGGCATGCTGACACAATCTTCCTTTGGGACTATTTGGTCGAAATATACATCGTTGTGGTTGATGTTTACAAAGGTAACAAGATACATGGACACAATTATAGATGAATTTATTTACCTCGGGTATCGCCACGAGGCATATTATCTCTTTCTTAGTCAAACGAGTTAACCCTTTACCTAACGAATCAGCGCACCAGTTTCAAAATATTTCAACAAAACCATACCATGTGACCCCTCATTGGAACGAGCTCGTCGACCTCGTTCCAATGAGAGGGGGGTCACATGATCTGATTTTGTTGACATATCGTGATAAAAAAATCATAAAAACACTAATTATAATAGTAAATTTTGATTGGCTGTGCTTTGGGTAAAGGATTAACCCTTTAAGTGGCTACCCATGAATGCTTTCTTGCAGAAATTCGATGGTCGGTTACTAAACAACAAATTATGAACAGCCAATAATTAGGGATGTTCAAGATTAATTGAACTCATCAACCCCATGGGGCTGCTGGTTTAAATTATAACTGAATGGTCCTAAACTATAAAATGGATCGCATTAGTCAGTGTTGTATGCTGCAATTCCATTCATTAGTGATGGACGGGGGCAGGAAAACAATGTTCCTATGAGAGTAAAATCCCCGCCTTCTGATTGGATGAGAGCTGGCTTAGTTTCTTTTATGTTTACGGCTCCAGCAGCAAATGTTACCGTCTGACGTCACCACGCGAAGTATTTGAAATGACGTCTCCCGTTTAGTAATTGTTTCAACAACGGAGTGACTAGCAAGCCGCTTCATTTTTTTCTGGATTTTTCACACGTGCAGCAGACGGCGTTCCGGATAAAATGATATTTAAATTATAAACCAATTTACGATTTGAACTAAGATGGAATGAGTTTATTTGTTTTTTTATTATTATTTATCCAGTGCCGTCGTGGGATACACGACAGTTTTATTTACTAAACCTGTGATCGTTAAAAGTTGCCTTGAACAAGGCAACTTTTAATGATCACGAGTTTAGTAAACTTGAACAAAGCAACTTTTAATGATCACAAGTTTAGTAAATAAGACTTTCGTGTTTCACGATGTAGGTTTTGGGCTATGAGTAGTATCTTATTGGAACATATACGTTATTGTGATGAACTGACGGTAACATGGTCTGAGGTTTGCGGCACGGAGCGTATGTTCAACATCGACGCTTCGCGTCTCGATTGAACATAAGCTCCGAACCACAAACCTCAGACCACGTTACTGTCAATTCATCACAATAACTTATACTGTTTCAAATGTAACACAATATTAACACATTCCTAAGAATTTATAATTTTGGGGCTTCTATATCAGCAACTGTTGCTCACGGCTACAAATCGTGGAAATTATAATTAATCCTGGATGAAGCTCACCCTGAGTAAGAATAGGATGCGTCAGTTACAGCATTGTTACGGGAAGACATAATTTAAGCACCCGTCGACACCAAACAGTGGTACGATGATCAAGAATTATACACTGATTTTTGTTAATGCCTCTCAGAAAGGTCACTGTTTATAAACCTGACCATATACTCTGAGTAGAATGGCCTCAGATTCAAGGAGTGACCTACCCATTTCTAACTATTATTTCAGAGGAAGAACACACTTCAAAGTCCCCACCCCCCCCCCCACCCCAATGCGCCATCAAAGCAGGTCTTCATCCACCCCTTATTGAAAAAGTAACACGGTACCCGGTGGTATTGTGAGCACAAACTACACTTTATACATACACAGAACGACATACGCGTGTGAATGGGTTAATCTATATGGCACAAGTGCCAGCGCGGAAGGATAGAACGAAATGCCACAGGCCTCGACTTTTATCTTTCCGCGATGGAACAAGTACCATATCGATTAACCCATTCACACGCGTGTGTCTTTCTGTGTTCATTACCCGCC
Source organism: Pictodentalium vernedei (assembly GCA_031216915.1). NCBI lineage: Eukaryota > Metazoa > Mollusca > Scaphopoda > Dentaliida > Dentaliidae > Pictodentalium > Pictodentalium vernedei. Next base: position 284,754,000 of record CM062296.1, read on the forward strand.
TTCACGTCTCTAAAAATAATTATTAGAAGGACACTCAGCAATTCATGTGACAACTATCAACAAAAAAGAACACATTTGATCGCCAATCAAATTTGCGAGAACCGCCTTACTATTTCTTCCCCTGAGTTCAAATGTGTTATATGTGCCAACTGGCCTACTGGCTCATAGAACACATTGGATCTCAGGGGACGATTTTTAGCTCTCGCAAGTGATTCAAATTGTAATTGCGGTACACGATTTGTAGAAAATTTCTGTGAAATTTCGCTTCTGTTTAAAAATAGTCTGTCAACGATTTCCGTTCCGTACAGATGTGAGGAACAGATGTTCATTTACCGCGTAGTTTAGTCTTGCTGTAGATGGGACTACACGGAACAGGTGTGTAATAACATGCTTTACACTGAAAACTGAGAAGAAAATGTTAGTTAATAGGCTGTCGCTGACATCACGTCCAGTCATCGAACGCCTTTAAAATAGTATTCGATTGCTTTACGTAACAAAATATGGCATTAACATATGATTTGCAGGTTCAGTTATAAATGAATCCTTTTATTGATTCGATTTGAGTCAGATTGTTATCGCGCAGTTAATGTGGGATCACTTCAATCCACTTTGTGTCGTGAAATAATTCGGCGCCACCCTCCTCGAGAACAGCAACCACGCCCTAATTGGTCAAGATAATCCTTTAACTAACTTATCATCCCGGAGCTATTATAAACAATCGTCAATGCTTTTTTTTTTAATTCCAATGTTTGCTGTCCTAAACAGAGGTTGTGATTCCTCGTTGCAACGAAGACTCGTAAGCTTTGTTCTAAAACACACGATCGATAGCTTATTGTTCTAAAACTGTTTCCTCTTATCGTATCTCCATTTCAGTTAAAATAACCTCTTACAATATCCAAAAATTGACCTTAGCCTCAAATCCGTATTAATCCATCATTTTAAATGGGAGGCACCTCTCAAAGGTTTCAGGCTTATTGTCGAATCCCATCTTTTTCTTTTTTGTCTTTGTTACATTGCATACACTCTAAAATCCGTTGGGTTAAACATCGACCCAAATCACATGGGTTAAGTGAATATGAACCCAGTAGGATTCATATTCACTCAACCCAGTTGATTTGGGTTAGTTTTTAATCCTTTACCCAACGTAACAGCCAAAGCCGGCCAGCGCTATTCAAAAAAACCGCAAATTAATTTTCATTATTGTTTTCATTTTTTGTCTCAAAAACATAGGTTATGACTCCTCTTTAAAACGAGCTCGTTCCAAAGAGGGGTCATAACCTATGTTTTTGAGACAAAAAATGAAAAAAAAATTGTTTATTCAAAAATTTTGTTTGCAAGTGTCGTCTGCTTTTCACGTTAGGTAAAGCGTTAACCCAGCTGATTTTAGAGTGTACAGGTAACTTGGATTTTGATTGCCCATTTTCTTTCTGGTTTCACATGATGAAAACATGTCACATGATTTTTTGAATAAAAGTGTTGTTTAAATTAATAAGATAATGGCGATGTTGGAAGTAACCAAAGACTCATACAGCTTACAGATTTGCGACATTGTCAGCAGATTTGAAATTTCACCGCTTATGGTATCACAGAACTACATATTTTCCCATAGGCGACCATTATAACAAAAAAATATGATCGCATCACTTTAATTTTGGCATTTAAATATCTCTGTCAAGTTTTGCCCTTCAGACAACTTTTTCTGATCCAAAAACAGGGGGTCATGCAACAAATAAGAGAGAAAAACTGACGCAAAGGGAAGTACCAGTCACGTGCAGATATTTTTCAGGGAATTCCCTACAAAAGCACACAAAAAGTAAAGTGCATTTTTTTAGGTCCAAAAGTCATCAAATCACCCTCTTTTTTATGAGGAATATTCAACAATAATGCAAGATTTCAATAGAATGTTTCAAACGTTTATTTTTAGAGATTGCATCATTTCCGGTTAACTCTAATTTCAATATTTAGTTCCGCGATAGCTTATGTATCTTTTCTACTTGGAAAAGTGTGGTGAATAGTTCATAATATGTCTGACCTTGATGTTACGACAAATTCTGTATGGACTCAATATCCAACGTAACAAAAAAAAAACGTCCACCGCCATTCACAAAGAACTGCCATTCAAATTATGTTATTTTTTTGTCTGAAAACATAGCTTATGACCTTCATTGAAATGAGCTCATTTAGCGCGTTCCAACCAGGGGCCACAAGCTATTTTTTTAGGCAAAAATTGATAAATGTTAATTGTTTATTTTGGCAAGTCCTATTCGTGAGGAGGGAAATGGTTAATGCACATAAAGTACACAAATTATGTATGCACAATCAAATGAAAGTTTTAAATAAATAAATAAATAAAAAAAAAAAATAAATAACAATCAAGGTTTTTGTTTTAAGCAGATTGGAAGGTGTCTGAATTATCTGAAATAAGCTAAAACTCTCGTAATTTAACCTAAAAATTTGTGAAAATATCTCTTCAGAAAAAAACGAAGATACACAATCAAGACATAACGTGATACACATTTTATTTCTATTAATCAATATGGAACTGGTCTTGAAAACCAATTTCATGTTGATTTGAAGAAACAAAACATTGCAGAAATTTTATATTAAATTATTTGAAATCAGCTGATTAAGTGATCTCTCTCATCCTTGTTTACGAAGATTCAGAAAGTTTGTTTTGAACTAGCAATCACCACCTTTGCTAAGATTTCTGTGTTACCCTCTGACAGATAATATTAACCCTTTACCCAACGTAACGGCCAAAACCGGCCAGCGCTATTCTCAAAAATCGCCAATTAATTTTCACTATTTTTTTCATTTTTTGTCTCAAAAACATAGGTTATGACCCCTCGTTGGAACGAGCTCGTTCCAACGAGGGGTCATAACCTATGTTTTTGAGACAAAAAATGAAAAAAATTAGTTATTCAAGAATTTTTTTTGCAAGTGTCGTCTGCTTTTCACGTTAGGTAAAGGGTTAATAAATACCTCAAGAAACTATATTTATTTCACGAAATCTCTTTAACCCTTTTACTGCCACGCCCACTATATCCATATATCGAGGACCTCTATGTACACCTGTGGGAGCGCGGTGGCTCAGTGGTAGACTGTTGGACTTCTATACTAGAGGTACCGAGTTCGACCCCCGTCCGAGACGACCCGCGTTGTGTCTTTGGGCAAGGCACTTTATCCCGGTTGCCTTCTTGGGGGCACGATGACGCCGTGTACGTACTGCTCGTCGATGATGCACATGTCTTCAACCGCTGTAACACAGCTTGAGCGGAGCTTAAACAGAGTTATAATGTTGAGGAGCTGACAGTTGCTCGTCGTTGCTCGGTGGTTCTTTCCGGGTACTCCGGCTTCCTTCACCCGTAAAACTGTCACGGTTACGATTAGCCATTGTGCATAAGTATGTGACCTTAAGCCCCAATAAATAATAATAATAATAATAATAATAATAATAATAACCTGTATGCGAGGAAGTTTAATACAATTTATGACATACTTGAAACTCTCTGAGCCCTTTCCAACAATTAATCAGATGGTAGGTTTGATCTGCGCATGCCAGAACGTACAGATAATCATCATAGAATGGGTGACAAAAGTCGCTTTCGGCAGCATAAGTGTTGAATACACTAGGAAGGGGAGGAACAAGTACAGAGTTTATCCACATCCCTAACAACAAATTGAAATTTAAAAATATTTAGTCACACACTTTACAGATAACACACACTTTTGCCACAAAAATGTGAATAACGACAACAAAACTAATCTACATTTGTGTAACAACCGTCGCCAACCAATGAAACGTCGGTCTCGGTGGATTCGTACCTTCACACAAACTTTTAAATTTATTGCTTTTATTTCAACACAACCGGTAATGAACTATTGTAAAACTGAATAAAACAAACAGGTAACAAATGTGTTGGATTACTTAAACCAATGGGCCACTTATTTTACATCCGTGATATATATTTTCACATAAATATTTAATTAAACACGTTTCTCTTCAGCAACAATTTAACTCTCGAAATTTTTCGGTCCAAGACATAATTTCGGCCCATGTTTTGTCTTCTCATACGAGGACTATACAGGGGAGGGGGGAGGGGTGGGGGGGGGGGGGGGCATTGATGATAAAATAATAACAGCAGTATGCAGCCAGACGGCTGCAGACTGCAGTTATTATTTTATTATTTCATTCTCTCTGTATACTGATATTGGACTGACTCACCCCACTGTAAGTGTACACAAAATTATTCCAGGAAACGCATGTTCAAAGGGTTAAATCGGGATAGATATTATTAAGTGAGTGTATCTCATTAACAAAACTCTACCATCCCCGGGGAGTGCATGTGCCAAGAGATTTTTTAAAATCCCTGTATAAATTTTAGTCACTCGCACAAAAAACAAGGGGAAAAGATTGTATGGCTTTTAATCCCTCGGGGAGGATACTAAAACCCATGCGCCCCTTATTCGTGGTATTTTTATTTTTCTGATGGAAAGTGAGGCTCTCAGACAACCAGTCAAATTAAATAAGGAATTCGACACTGTTGTGTAATTTTTATTTAAACACGTTTTGTGAAGGTTACGCACATACCACCGTAGATGGAATGTGCTGTTCATTTCCATATAAAGATATACAGATATTCTTTCGTGCTCCAGTTATAGATAATCAAATCCATAAATATTTAATTCACCACGAAAAGTCAAAATATTATAACCATCAGTGGATCGTCACCGCTTACCCTTAAAACTGCCTGCGGGATGAATCTTCATCCTTAGGCAAACATACATGTCTATTAGTAATGACAATGACAATGGCCAAAACATTTCGGTCAAATCAAATTTCGGGAACAGAGACATTTCTGGCATTGATTCAAAGAAGATGAATGTTTATATTAGTTTCGGAAAACATATTTCTGTTTGTCGGAAAAGCAAACCTTTGACGTTCGCTTTTCCGAGCAACTGAACAAATGAAATATCACATCCGATTGAATCTAAAAATAGGCGATGGATTATTTAATGGCAAGACTAGTTGCAGACCATAATAGCTTTAGATTCGTTTAAGAATTTCAAAGTTGACTTGCGAGCTTGGTAGTAAGTTAGGCGGATAGAGAAAGTCAGAGTACGTCAGGGAATCATAGAGCAAAGGTAAGTAGCTGACAGATTTTTCAATACCAACCGCCCCAATCGAAACTTGAGTCAGGTGAATAAACGGAAGACTCATTCCCGTAAGGGATAGCTGGGGTTATAACTGGATAATAAACGGTTATCCGTGACCATTATTGAACTGACTCTGAGATCGAAACGGTCGGAGTTTACGAACAGTAATCGCATATACTGTTACATATAGTACCCAAAAACGAGTAGTGCTCGACAAGTTCGTTTGTGTACGGACTATGGAATAGGCTGTGCGTATTCAGTACTCACGTACAGCGTACAGGACGTCAGACAAATAAACGACGTCAAAATGCTATGATGCAAAGCGGGACCATGTAACCACTCCGAATTGGGTTTGTAGACTGCATACGTCACCGAGACCTACAGTACGTGGAGAGTGGATTGTAACTAAATCACCCGCGGAGTGGACTTATCAACCAATCTATAACTTTCAAATTTTGTACATATCGACAAAAAACACAAGCAATGTTTCAGCCAATGGACCTCCGGGTTTAACCCGGAGGTCCATTGGCTGAAACTTTGCTGGTGCTGGTTATGCTTTGCAACAAATTTGCAATTATTGCACGGGTGAAATTCCCACTCTGCGGGTGATTTAGTGATAATACACTCTCCACGTACTGTAAGACAGAATACAACGACGGAGAAGTACGGTGTACAGGAATCAATGACACGAGTTGGTTTTTTCTGTATTTCACGATCGCCGAAGGTGCACGTAAAATACAGAAAAATACCCAACAAGGCTCGTTGACTCTTGTCCCTCGTAGTCTACTTAAGTTGTGTTCTGTATTTATACCACGATTAAACTATGTGAATGACGCTGATATCGGCAGTCTGTTTACTTTTTGCTTGGCGCTGTTTTGTGTCAAAGCATTTCGTTCACGGCATAACGTCAATCAGATGTCCAACGACCAAACAGATGTGTTTTATATGACGTTCTTACACGTCGACAGCTTGGTGTATCCCAGCACATTTCACAACGTCTGTATTGTAACGGATAACGTTGAATATACAGCAATCGTGGTTTAAACTTCGCAATTAAGCAAATTTTTGTGCATTTTGGGTGCTGGATTGACGACTAAAACAGCGTGCGATCATCGATGTGAACGTACATATATCTTGCTAACGGAATGACGATCGTCATCGATATTCTGGATTACCGATAGAAGGTAGGGTTTAATCGTGCACCGAAAACCGGGCACGGTACCCCGAAAATCTATAACACGAAACCGGGAATCACGTATGGCACTGTTTGTGTGTTGAACTGAGGTTTTATAAATTGAAAAACTGCCCAACGTAACTTTGTAACATTTCTTCAGCCCTTCCACGCCTGAATATTTTACAATCCTGCTTCCTGAAGAACCTTTCTCACCAAACCATTGTAGCTCTCAGTCAGTTCCCGAGGACTCATCTCTTCAACAGCAAGATCTTCACTTGCTTCAAAGTTCAAACTCGTCTTCATTTTCATCATCACCAATATCACTCACCATTCACTACCTTCTTCAACATCAACTCTTCTTCGCTACCATCACCAACCTCCTCTGCTTGAATCAGAGGAGACTGGATGACAACAATGAAGAAGGACATGAAGTGGTGATAAACCTTGCGATTCTGAAAATGAAGACGAGTTGGAAGCGGGTTTAGAAAAGAACCTTTCCGTATAGAGATGGCAGATTGCCAGTGCAATATGTTCATTTTCACAAACATGTGTTGTTACTCCAGTACATCTACTTTATAATACCCGGGACATTTTCCGGTTCCCGGTTCTGAGTGTAATTTCAGTCCCATTCCCGTTACTATATAAAACTGGGAACATATTAAACCCTAATTGAGGGTTCTTCCAACCGGTTAGGTCGGGACTGTGTTCTGTCTTACCGTTTCAGCTGGTGAATCTAGATCGCAATGGTTGAAGTCACACTGTTCCCCCTGTCCCATTTAACCCTTTACCCAACGAATCGGCCGCATCCGCCCGCGTAATATGAAAAGTCCCAGTTGAAAAATATTATTTTTCAAAACTTTTCAACAAAACCATATCATGTGTCCCCTCGTTGGAACAAGCTCGACAAACCATATCATGTGACCCCTCGTTGGAACGAGCTCGTCGAGCTCGTTCCAACGAGGGGTCACATTATATGGTTTTGTTGAATTTTTTTGAACAATTTAAAAAAGTGATATTTAAAATAGTACATTTTTTTGATATCATCTGCGTTGGGTAAAGGGTTAAGGAATCGACGATTACGCATCTCACTCGGCAATAGAACATATGTGGCGCGGAACTGGATGCACCCACAAGCTTTAGATCACAAATCGAATGCGATAATCATTTCACTTGCGCCCTTCAACGGATCGACCATTTCTCCCCAGAAATTCGTTTGAAAATTATCGTTTGTGTACCTTCACGCGATAGCTTATCAGCATTATTAAACTATAGTGTATGAACGTCATTGGAACGATCTAATTGTCACTCCAAATTGAGGAATAAAAATCTATATTGGTCGAAAAAGAGTATTTGTATTGGATTTAACCCTTTACCCAACGAATTGGCCACATCCGCCCGCGTAATATGAAAATTCAGCAGCTGAAAAACACTATTTTTTCAAACAATTTCTACAAAACCATATCATGTGACCTCTCTTCCAATGAGGTGTCACGTGACATGGTTTCGTTGAAATGTTTTAAAAAATTAAAAAAAATATTTAAAATAATAAATTTTGATATCGTCTGCGTTTGGTAAAGGGTTAAATGGAGGGTATTTCCATTATAAATTCTAAATCACGCAAGGGATGGAAAGGGATTGAAAAATACCCACAAGGGGCCACTTCCCGATCAAATGTTAAAATTAACAACAGTTCTAATTTATAGCCCATCCCTTTAATATCTAGTAACCTTTGATTTAGGATTAAATGAATTAATTATAAATTAAAATAATAATAAAGAATTAATTAATAAATGATTACAATGAATCTATTTCGTATTTGTGTTTACAGCCCCAGTGGGTGGAGCATTAAGTGATAACAGCCCCACTCTAATATACTGCTGTACGGGGAAAGCCCTTTTAACCCAATCAAAGTTGTGTGCCTAAGTATATACTATCCCCCCAAAAAGAAAGTGTGCATGCTAAAAAATAACACTAAAAAAGATATATATCATTTTCATTCATGGAAATTTTATTCAATCACAGATGAATCAATTTGTGATCAACACGAGAAATTTCATTACGCTACGACGAATACTCTTGGTGCTATGGAGAGTCAAAGACACTAAGGGTCAAACACAAAAGTCACACACTCAATATCTGGTATGACCTCCGTCTGCATCGACTACTGCTGTGCATCTACGCCTCATGGAAGCGAACAAGTTAGCACGGAAGTGTTGTGGGATGTTGTTCCATATTCTGATAAGCTGTCTTTGGAGTTCCACAAGCGTTGACGGTGCATGGGGAAGCCGGCGTAGCTGACGTTTCATTTCGTCCCATACGTGCTCAATGGGGGAGATATCGGGCGAATTTGCGGGCCAGGGAAGAACATCCACTTGTTGTTGCTGCAGATACTGTTGAACAACACGAGCTGCGTGGGGTCGGGCGTTGTCCTGCTGTAGAATGACGCTGGGGCCGTGACGTTGCAGAAATGGGACAACAACAGGTGTAAGCACTTCATTACGATATCTGGTTGCATTGACATTGCCATCAATAATGACCAGCTCAGTTCTGTTACGGGCAGTGATGCCACCCCACACCATGAGAGACCCTCCCCCATAACGGTTTCGCTCCACGACACATGGATCTGCGTAGCGTTCGTTTCGACGTCTGTACACTCTCTGGCGGCCATCTGATGATGAAAGATGGAAACGACATTCGTCTGTGAATAAAACACGTCGCCACCAGTGTAAGGGATGCCTGAGATGTTGTCTACACCACTGCAGTCGAGCATGACGATGACGTAACGTCAAAATCGGACAAATTGCAGGTCTTCGAGGACGTAAGCCGTATTCTCTCAGCCGGTTGATTATTGTTTGAGGATGTATCCGTCTCAGGTTAGGGATGTTCCTGGCTGTCGTCGTTGCCGTTTGTTGCCGGTTCCGGAGATGTACGACACGGATATACCGATCTTGTGCAGGGGTGGTAACTCGGGGTTTCCCGGAGCGGGGTCGGTGTCGAACGTCATCATGTTGTGCATGTCGATGGACTAGCCTGTCTACAGTGTTACGGTGGCAGTTCAAATGCTGGGCAACCTCTCTGTGTGTTCTGCCAGCTCTAATCATACCCAGGGCAAGGAGACGTTGATTCATTGTCAATCTTGGCATGCTAATGTGAAGTCGTTTTAACAGCAGCGCAAGTTTGAATGCGAACGATAGGAAGGCCTTACTTTAGTGTTTAAATACCCAAGGATTCACACTGCTGCATGAATATTCAGACTCTCCACGTGCAAAACGTGCCTTTTCACAAACGTGCAGCACGTCATTTAACGTTAATGCAATTTTAACGGGGAAAGCTGTTTTTGTGTTCAATATAACTTATTCATGAACAGGTTAACACTCTTTACACCTACGAAATTATTTTTTTGGAGTTTGATCAATTTCTGCAATGCACACTTTCTTTTTTGGGCGAGTATATTAGCGCAAGACGTTATATATTGATTGCTGACCTCAACACAATGGACACGAAAGTGGAAATGGGACTAAATAAAAATTTAAACCTACATCCCAGTTGGCCTTCGTATCGCTTCAGTTTTAATTATGTCATTTGTTTATCAATTGTCTAACCCTTTACCCAACGCACACGATATCAATTTGTTTATTTTAATTATTTTTTTACAATTTTGTTCCAAAAAATCAAGCAGAACAGTATCATGCGACACCTCAGTGGAGCGATCGACGGCTCACTTCAATGAAGGATCACGTGATATGGTTTTGTCCAAATATTTTGAAATTAATTGTTTTTCAACTACATAATTTGTAAATTATCTCTGTGGGTGGTTTCGGTTCGTAAGGTAAAAGGTTTAATGCGGCAAGATTAAAGAAATAAATACATTTGTTGTAGCGCTGCCGGACCCAAACAACACGCTCTCATCGACTGTTTGGTGTTCAGTATATCATCATTGCAAATATTATTTGATAGCTACATGCTAAAATCAGTTGGGTTAAAAATTAACCCAAATCAAACGAGTTAAGTAACCCGTTTGGTTCCGATTCATGATTCAAAACAATAATTCCACAATTACAAGGATCGAAATGGGATAAACTGTCGCAACACCAACAATGTGCGCCTTGGGTGTGCGCATACTCTCTAAAATCAGTAGGGTTAAAAATTAACACAAATCAACTGGGTTGAATGAATATGAACCCAAATGGGTTCATATTCACTCAACCCAGTTGGTTTCGGTTAATGTTTACCCCAACTGATTCCAGAGTGTAGACAATCAGTATTTAATGGTTAGGCCCTTTGTATCGTGGGGTTTAATTTCTTTGGAGCATTTATATAAATACGAAAGGAAATTGCCTCTCCCAAGAGTGTTTGGCTAGTTCATTCAGTTAATTTGTAAACGAAAATACCATTTAGCAGCATAGCGACTAAAAGGGTTAGTTGATATGATCTAATATGGAAATATTAGGGGTGATTTGACGTCCCCGCCGGTTCTGTTGCAAATGTTTACTGTATGGGGGTTTGGGGTACGGTGGCTCAATAGGTAGAGTTGCAGGCTGCAAGCCGAGAGGTCCTCGGTTCGAACCCCACCTACGGCAACTGCGTTGTGTTCTTGGGCAAGACACTTCACCTCAAGTGCCCACCTGGGGGCATGGTGGCGTTGTGTACTAATGCATACTGCACGTTGATGGTGCACTTGTCTTCAACCAATGCTAACCCTGCTTGTGTTATCTCTCTCATCCACATGGACCATTTGGTGTAATTATAGAAACTCGACACACGGTCACCATAGAGGATAAAGTGATGTTGCGAGGCATAGTATCTCAGATGTCAGTCTTGCTGCAAAACAAAGGCATATATTGTTTTTACAATGAAGTTAACTCTTTACCTAACGAATCAGTTGTATACTTCCACTTAATGTACAAAGCAGTTAAAAAGCATATCATGTGATCCTGCATTGGAACGAACTCCAGTGCGGGAAGTTATGGAACCTGTACATCAGAAAAGCCCATGATGGGCTTTCAGCACTCTACCAGTTAAGGTATCACTGAACTAAGTATTTGAATTAGAAATACACGCCTTGAAATGTTGCGGAAGTGATGCAATCTCTAAAAATAAACAGCCTTGGGAAAATATATTGTTTCAATAAACGTTTGGAGCATTCCATCTTGCATTATTGATGAATATTCCAGATAAAAAGAGGGTGATTGGATGACTTTTGGACTTAAAAAATTCAGTTTACATTTGGTGTGTTTTTGTAGGGAATTCCCAGAAAACTATGTGCACGTGACCAGTAGTTCCCTTGCTGTCAAGTTTTCGGTCTTATTTGTTGCATGACCCCCCCCCCTCCCCCCCTGTTTTGGAGTCAGAAAAAGTTGTCTGATGGGCTATACTTGACAAAGATATTTGAATGCCAAAATTAAAGTGATGCGATCATATTTTTTTATCGTTATAATGGTCGCCTATGGGAAAATATTTAGTTCCGTGGTACCTTAATTATTGTAATCTTTGATGCCAATTCTCGGAAAGCCTTCTCTGAGAGCTTCTCAAGAAATGATATCAAAGTTCGGAAGTACAAACACAGAAAAAAATAAGTTAATTTTCTTCTCATAATCCTGCAGCTTATTTCAGCCGATACTGTAATTTTGCGACACGAAAAAATCCCGAAGTGCATTGCAAAATAAAGATGAAACGATATACATGACAGCTGTAGATAACACATGTGTTTCCCCGATCTCAGCAACATTTCTTTCGGGAGATTCTCTGACTCCCACCACTGGAAGACAAAGTTTCCCAGCCCAATGTTTTGCCTTCCGTGGAATGCTTGTGGCATGCAATGTCCGTTCCCCAGAACAAGTTCTGCATCCACGTCCATTTTAACCCTTTGTACACTGATGTTAAAATATCGAAAATTCAAGCAGGACAGTTTCCCATAATGCAACTAAGAATATAACCAATTAAATCTTGTTTAACAGAGCTCGACGAGCTCTGTCAAACAAACTTGAATTGGTTAAATGCCTAGTTCCATTTGGGATAAATTTGCTTCTTGAATTTTGATATTTGTACAACTGTGTACAGAGGGTTAAGCGCGCAGAGAGTCCTAGCTTCGACCTTTCTACTCCCTCTGTGCCTGCTGTATGTTGCATATTGGAACGCTGTCCGTCAGTAACTCGTAGAATTGGAAGATGGGGGTCGTTCTGTTTTGGGTTAATCTTGTTTGATTTATCTTTTATTTTAAGTTTTTTATTTTTGTTTATTTGCATTTTGTTGTTTAATCGCCCATTGAACTTGACACTGAAACAGTTAATCACGTGAAGTCCGTGGTTTTAAACGATCGATGTTGAAATTGTTGTTGAAATGTTACACTCCGATCCAATACCCCCTTTGCTCCCATCGGAAATAACATCGATAACAAACCTCGGCTGTCAAAAGCAGTATTCAAATCGACGCCTTTGGCTGTTACATTGTGAATTTATTTTCTTGTTTGAAAATCTACCGCAACTATATATACGGGGTTAAACCATTCAAAAGCGGGCGAGGTAAAAATAAATCAGAATTAATAATACTTTGACGTCAACTTACATATTTTAAAGTTTTTCATAGTCTGTATTTACTAACACAACAGTGACTCGTAGGAACAGGAACAATACGGAAGTCTTGACCCATTAAATATTGCCGTGATCATCATGCACCGTGTTATTGTTAAATAACTCGTTTATTGTAGTGGTGGCCATCGTTGTTCAAACTGTTGGAAAGAATCAAATGTAATGTTTTGCTTAAAGAAGCAAATGTTTACTCATGATGTTGTCTAAATCGTTTAATGAGAGGTAAATGTGATCATTAAAATCGTAATACATAAAATTATTTTATCAATTACAGGTTATCACGCCTAACAGGTTTGAGCTCTTCGATCACGTTACAGAAATGGATTATAAACCATAGTTTGGGGGTGGGGGGGGGGGGGGGGGAAATATTAAATTATCTTGAAGATAAATATCTGTGTTGTTTTCTGATCTCGTGATAATTATGGAGTTAATTCACATAACAACACGCGCGTAGTAATGGGTTAATCGATATGGCACGAGTGCCAGCGCGGAAGGATAAAACGAGAGGCCACAGACCTTGAGTTTCATTCTTTCGCGATGGTACAAGTGCCATATCGATTAACCCATTCACTCGCGTGTGTCGTTTTGTGTTTATTACACGCCTTCACGTCTCAAAAACAATTATTAGAAGGACACTCAGCAATTCATTTGACAACTATCAGCACAAAGAACACATTTTATCGCCAACCAAATTGCGAGGGGAACCTGTGTTACTATTTCGTCCCCTGAGTTCCAATGTGTTCTATGTGCCTACTGGCAAATAGAACACATTGGAAATCAGGAGACGATTTTCAGCTATCGCTAGCGATTCAAATTGTAATTGCGGCGCACGATTTGGAGAAAATTCCAGCGAAATTTCGCTTCTTTATAAAAAATAGTCCATCAACGATTTCCGTTCCGAACATATGCGCGGAACAGATTTTCATTTTCTGCATGGTTTAGTGTGGCTGTAGATTGGGATTTCGTAGAACAGGCGTGTCATAAAACTTCGTATTGGAGGTTATGAGTCAGTTTAGTAATGCCTTAGGCACGCGGGTTGGTGATATATCTCAACGACCCTTGTTTGTGAAGAAAAATGCACGGTCGGACAGTCACCCGCACTCTAGTTCGGAACTTCTGGCGGGCAGTTGGGCATTATCCGTCCGGCCAAAAATGTGTAATAAGCGGATCCTGCTTATTAAGGGTTATATTAGTAGTATAGCATGTGCCCAAACACCGCCTGTTTGGATGACCACGGTGGATGTCCCCTATGGACGACGCCCGGAAATGACACATGCTTACTGTGGAATTGAATTTCCTCTAATATAGGGTGGGTGTTTTGAGAGATTTTTAGTTTCGACGGGGATATATAGAATATACCCATAGTAGCTTGGTGTACCAAATCTTCACCACGAGTGGTGAACATTTGGTACCCCAAGCTACTTTGGGTATATTTTAGTTATAACATGATCGTCAGATTAATAAGAGTTTGAATGTTGAACAATACAATATTCACACTTGCGAATCTGTTTTGTTTACATGAGCACCGGTGGGTGATACTTCCGTTGTCAATTTTATCGCCGAAACGAAATGGAAAAATAAACACGCAAATCACGGGGCCTTTTTCATTTTACTAACATAATAACTATTTTGAGTTATGGGCGCTTTATTAACATGGGACAACGCATGTTTGTTAATTTTTGGTATCTTATGAGGTAAACTCATTTAAAAACGTTCTTAATAATTGCGGGTTTCATTTCACTCTTCGCGAAGCGATGATTGATAAATTTAGTCAAGTTTGCATTCAAGTCGAGGTCACCAAATGTCAACATGGATATAGTTCCACTGCAGGTGTAAATGTTAACTACTGAAATCCCATTGCTGGCGTGTTCACCACGGTTGGTGTGTAAAGCTAAAATTTATGTCATAGGCTTTTTTATATAGTAGAATATGTAATCTTGGTATAAATATCTAATCACAGAACATTACAGAAAACGAACTCGAAAACCTTTCAAAACCCCGCCTGACTGAATGGCACGCGACTGGTATGAATAGATAAAATAAAATCCCACCTAATTGAATGGGACACAGCTGATATGAATAGCTGAAATGAAATGGTTTCAGAGTGCCGAAGGCACGCAGGGACAATTTGTGGCTGTTCAACCCCTTTCGATCCTAGAGACGGTGTGCATTTTTTGGTGGTGCTCCCGATGGTGAGTTTGATTTTGTTCCTTTCCTGTTTCGCTTACCGAAAGATTTGCCTGAATACTTTTTATCCCCTAAATGGCCGTTTATTTGAACAATAAAGGCCTTGGATAAATATTTACTTTATTCACCCAGTAGGGTGATAAATTT
Source organism: Pictodentalium vernedei (assembly GCA_031216915.1). NCBI lineage: Eukaryota > Metazoa > Mollusca > Scaphopoda > Dentaliida > Dentaliidae > Pictodentalium > Pictodentalium vernedei. The sequence goes on from CM062296.1 coordinate 284,769,252, forward strand.
TCCCCGTAGGTTTAACACTGAAAGAATTTATTCCCCTAGTAGCGACGGAGTTGTTGACCTCTGGCCTCTACCACATTTGTTTAGCATAATTAATAGTTCGATTACTGATTTCTTTAAACCTTTTTGAAAGTATTACACAATACCAGTAGAAAACACCACCCACTGCTCATATAATAAAGTATTTTTGCAAGTTTAGCTAAAGTTTCTAGGGGAATTATTTTTAGACAGAAATGTATTACTGCGCCTTGTTTATTTTTGCCAATTTTGCTGATCGATCGATTGGACCAATGTGCTCCTCACTTCTCGCTGTGTTTCGTAGAGAATTATAGAACGATTTTGCCGCGACTGCCCGTAGAAGATTTATGGGATAAACAAAATAAACGTATAGTGTTTTCAAGAAAAAAAAATATTCTACTCATAGAATTAAGAATGAAACCGACTCGCCAGAGGTTCGTCGGTTTCATTCTTAATCTTACTCGTAGAATAAATTTTTTACTTGAAACACTGTACTTTTATTCTGTATTTATCTTTTCTTCCCCTTTTCTCTTTTCTTCGTTATACTCCCACCAGAACTCTCCTCCATTACCTACCTGACTCCAGCTGTTCGAGGGTCGCTCATCGGTCTCTTCTACTTTCTCGGAGTAGTAGCTTGATTGGTCCGAGCTGACAGAAGATCCAGGTTTGGTTTCAGTGACCCCCATCTCCTCCTCCACCTTCCCCGTCTACCTGTCTTCCGACCTCTCCTGTGAAGATATGGGAGTTTACAAGAGATGGGCGGGTGGTGGAGATTTGATGGTTGTCTCCCTCACCTCCCCTTGTTTCTTTGCCTCAGCTCTTCTCCTCTCAAGCCAAGCCTCCAGGTGCCGGGCGTCCCTGCGCTTGGTGGGTGTTCTTTTCTTCTTTTTTCTCTTCTTCTCAGAAGGTCCAGACTCCCTCGGGTGAGGACCAGTGTGAGCGGAGGCCCTCTCACAAAAGTTACTACTCCTCCCCGAGGGTGGTGGGGTGGCGCTCTCTGCTTCATACTCCCGGGTTAGATGGACACTCCTGCCTTTCATCTGGAGAGTCCAGGTGAGAGGACAAGAGACGCCCAGAGCTGACAAGGCTTTCTTCAGCTGAATCGGATCTCCATATTATCCATGGCGAGCGAGTAATCAATTAGTCTTCACATTCTGAAGTCGGAGGTGCGTATGGTATGCTACGAATAGCATGTAGTACTACCGGGGCTTAAATGGTATTGGGGTTGTTCGATTCAACAGAATTACCTCACATTAGAGAAAACAACCCGACAACCACAAATTACCCAACTGGACCGTCAAACTCCACCACGATTCCTAGATTCCTCGGCTACTGCGCCTGTGTCGCACCTTATCCTATATTATTCTATCTTGTTCGAATTTCTCTTCGACCATTATGGGCAGTGGCTCGTAGACCACCCCATCCCCTTCATAGCTCCTATTTATGCGTTCGATCGTCAACTAAGTAGTGACTGGAACAGGCTATGCTCTGACGACCCCATTGCCCACGTGGGGGGCACGGTGGCGTTGTGTACTGAAGCGTACTGCACGTCGATGGTGCACCTGTCTTCAACCAATGCTAACCCTGCTTGTGTGGGGTTGGTATGTTGGGGAGCTGACCGTTGCTCGCTGTTGCTCGGTGGTTCTCTCCGGGTACTCCGGCTTCCTTCACCCGTGAAACTGTCATGGTCATGATTAGCCATTGTGCAGAAATGTGTGACCTTAAACACCAATAAATAAATAAATAAATATGCTCTGACGACTCGAATCTTATCGAGCAAATGAGCTCACGATGAATTGCTCTAAAGAGTGACTCCTCGTACGACTCTTCCACTCATTTCGAGATTGGAGGATACTTATGACATGATAAGGTACTATTGGAGGGTATATATTTCGGTGGATAGTTATCGAATAGGGAGGATCGTTACGGCATCTAGCTCCTATCGTGACCCAAGCTCTTATACAGTTGTTCTTCAGAGCTCCTAGACTAGTACTATTGGCCGACTTGTTCACAGTCACCACTATCTGCCCTATATGGTCAGCTTGCACTATGCCTGTATCACAGTTTCCTACCGCTATTCTCGTTACAACCTTCAATTAATATTGCGAGGCCAATCACTACACATGGCCATTGTCTTTTAGCATAAGACCTAGGGCCTAGATCTAGGGCCTGGCGAATCGGAAATTTCTCTTCGAATCGAATCGAGCAAATTATTCGCGAATCGATTCTTTTTCTCGAATCGAATCGGTTGAATAAAAACGTTCGCCTCTTCCCGTTTCACCTCGCGATGTAGTGGATGCGATGGCACGTTCGGCGTTCAGAAATGGACCTGCTGGCAGCAGTTTCTTCAAGAGTAATTATCTCCCTGTTGCACGTGCACGTGCATAGTCGTGGAAATTGCATGTCGTCATGTGAGTGCAACAAAGCGCCATCTGCAATGCTTTAGCATTGCAGATAGCGCCTCGTCACACTCATTGGCCGATATATTGAATTAGAAGACATCTTGCGGATGGTGTTAAAACTAGAAATTCAAAACATTTATCGCAGCCATGCTCGCACCATACACGCGAAAACTTCTGAGATGTTTCGCGTTTTCAACTTCGTTTAATGCTGAATATACTGCAAAAATCATGACGCTATTACTACAGTTGGAATTCTGCGAACTACGTTGAAATCGGACGGAGATAGGCCGCCGTGTGAAGCACTTGACATGTGCGTTCTTCCTTGCAGCCGATTCGACCGTAGGCCGATTGGAGAATCCATTCGAAATTCGTCAACTTGCAGGGCTCTTCTTCTGCCATTCCATAACATTCATAGTTCCTAGCTCCTATACATATCCTAGCCTCTGTACGGTTCCTTGATCCCCGACCCCCATGACCCCCATAACAATCTATATGAAATATAACATTTATTAAGTTGTAGTTCAGGTTTGGTTATTATAATAGGAGGTGATAACCCTTTATCAAGAATAATATTGAGCTAAACAATTCTGATTTTTTGTTCTAAAGCATATTTTATGACCTGTCAAGGGTGGAGCTCGTTCAAATTTAGGGTTATAAGCTATGTTTTGGGGGGAAAAATTAAAAAAAGAGCACTGACCTGTTATACCATAACGTTAGGTAATGGGTTCACCAAGATGCCCCACTTTGTCGAGATCAGTTTGTAAATGTATGTCAAAATTACGTTTGTAGCCATGTGAAAGATCAACGAGATAACAGTACACTCTAAAATCAGTTGGGTAAAAAATTAACTCAAATCAACTGAGCTGAGTGAATATGACCCCAATCGGGTTCATATTCGCTCAACCCAGTTGATGTGGGGTAATTTTTAATTCAACTGATTTTAGAGTGTATGCGCGCTCCCAATGCACACGGGGTTGGTGTTGCGACAGCTTATCCCCTTTCGATCCTTATGATTGTAGAATTATTGTTTTGAATCTGAAGTGTTTCCAATCGTGGCAAAGGGGAGAGAAAAGGGAAGGCCAGGTAAGATAAGCACATTCGATTATTTTTCTCTTCTTCTGATCTTCGGTTCTGTGAACCTAAGTAGTGGGGGGGGGGGGGGGGCGTGGCAGGTGTCGTAGTAGGTCATCGTTGTGCAATTTCCTTGTCCCCGCGAACCTTCTCCTTGGTCTGTGAGAAACTCTGGGGAATCTCAGGTGGTAAAGCAGGTGGTAAACATGTAGAATCGATGGTCCCAAGTCAGTGGAAAGTGGTGAGTGAGGGGCTGGAGGTGGAGAGAAGGCAACTTTTACATTTGCTTCGGTCTCCATGGGACTTTCCACACCTGCCGTTTCCTCCATGCGAGCTGTCGGTGTGATAGGTTGAACTATGGAAGGAGGTAGTCGAATGATGGTAACCTTCTCTGCCTCTTTCTGAAGACCTTCCACTTTCTTCCACTAGGGGTACTCTTCCAAGCGGCGAGCGTCTCTATGCTTGTTGGGTGGATTTCTCGTCTCTTCTGCTTCGTTGTGGTCGTTACAGGCTATCTCCCATTCGTGAATTCGGATGTTCTTTCGTCTTCGGGTTGGGACCGGTGTTGGTATCGGTGTTGGATGAAGCTACCCCCTCCCAATAGTTCAAATAAGTGGACGAGAATCGCCCAGCTCTAGCAGTGTCCATTGGATAGTTCCATATCAGATCAATTAATGGTAAACTGATTAATTATTTCGCCTGCACACCACTGAGTTCAAGAGATGGTATGTTCTGAAATAAAAAAAGACTGTCACCTCATGAATTATACTGCATGGTGGTATATCAAAATCCAGTTGCATAACCTTATTATGCAACTTGATTTGCTCGTCACATTTATATGAGTGGGTGAATAAGTTACGTAAACATATTTAATTGCTGGGGGTTCGAAATGAGTCACATTTTTAATGAGTCTACCCATATTATGAAAACTATTTATGTGAATTTTGCAAATCCGGCTTAAGAGGATGGTCTGTTTTCAGCTTTATGTGGGCTTTTAAACCAGGCGGTAAGCTGAGACTTCCTTCGCTAAGGGCCAAAGTTTTCAGCGTGGTTTTACTTTCTACATAATTTGCAAAAGAGGAACTAGGAATTTATGACCGCACCAAGTTTTATCCGGAGTCATAAATTATCCGCTCCAAATGTTAGAAAACACGTTCATCGATGTTGTCATGTTCATCGTTAGGGTTCATCATTGACACCTTGGACTCCGAGGTGCAAACATCTAACAATGGAGCTCCCACTTGTCATCCAAGAAACACAGGTCAGAGTGAAGGCTACCCTTGCTACCACCTATAGTATCCAGGTGCTCAAGGGTAAAACTCACCTAAACGTGGATTTTGAGAAAGAAGCCGAACCGACATCCTTGGAGAGGTGTAGTACCTTTCGTGAGGGGACCCCCCTCCCCCCCCCCCCCCCAGCACTGGCACACTCCTCGCTCGGGGAGCAGTCGGATTACACCGGACCGCCAGGGGCAGGGTCAATCTCCACTCCAACTCATCTTTCCTCGGAATGTGAGATGGAAAAGAGCGACCCTTCCTTAGTGCAGAAAGTGGTCCCTGTCGATGTCCTCCGGACGCTTCCGATTCCTCCTGCAACGTCTTCTCCTATCCAGGAGACGTCCTTGGAGGCGGAACATCCGGAAGAGGCATAACTCACAACTATGCACACACCTGTGGCACATGTATTGACAATACTTTTGTATCAATGCATTTCGAATGTTGAAGTTTGGAAATAGTGGCTCAGTTCGTTTTGCAAAGCAACCAAGGTAAGCAACTCGATTCCGACTGTAGGCGGTCGCATTTCAATGTGTTCTTGGCCTAAAGTTTTGTTTGCAACTCGGATTTACGATGTTATTAATACTTTGTATCCCGATAGTATCTTCCATGTCAGTTCAATGGACGCAACTGAAAGAGTCCATATTTATTACACGCACGTTGAAAATATTGATTGGTCTACCCCACGCTGTAACTTAGAAGCCCTGCTGCTTAATGAAAGTATGATTTATCAGGTTCCGGGGCCGGAAAAGCGGCCTCCCGGGTTTAAGGGGTTAATAATATTACAACTGATGCTAACTAAGAATTAACTACACAATATTAATCTTAACACAAATGAGCAAGCGCAAAATATACCAATATTTATTTATTTGACGCTGAATCGAGTTAGCAACCGCCATTTTCTTTTCAGGATTGTGTCTGTTAATCCACGTGTGACTTGTCACCCCCCCCCCCCCCTCTTCACACACACCTCATGTGACCCAACACAGCGAATGCAGATCTCGTCTCTTACCATCCATGATTAATTACGACAACAACAGTTAAAACTGATTATTTTAACAGAGGATTGAAAATGAACCAGAACGCCATCCAATAGAGCAGATATATTTTACGAAACTATAAAATGTTTGAGAGACAGTTGTGATATTTTGCTTCGCTGCCTGCTGATTTCTGTCATCGCAAATTTCTGTCGGCAGTTTTCGTTCATCGCAACATTACGGTCGTGGTTCCCACTTCGGAAATTATTGAGAGAACAAAATAGACAAAAGAATAAATTCTCGTCTCCCATCTGTCAAGGAAGTAAGAGATGTCATAACAATGTTCTTTACTTATAAACATCTAAGCTTAAAACTCATAGGAAAATTCTTATACTTGTAACGGATAGAGGTGGAAAAGTAGCCATTATGGTAACATTAACCCGTTGAACCCTAGCGGTCGTTTTTTTTTTGCCGCCCAGCAACATGATACGTCATAACGTCATTAAATAGGATGGCTGTTCAGTAAATGTGTGGGGAAGACCAATCAATATTTTCAACGTGCAGCCCCGAGGCTGCACGTTGAAAATATTGATTGGTCTACCCCAAATAATGAATATGGACTCTTCTAATTGCTGCCATTGAACTGCCATGAAAGATACCACTAGAGTTCAAAGGGTTAAAATTACAGTTTATCAAGTGAACTCCAATATTTCTACCATAAAGAGGAAAACAAACGCTTGTAATGAAGACTCTCCTGCATTTCTTTTCCCGAAAAAATGTCATACAGCCATGCTTGAAGTCCCTAAAACAGGAGCCAATACTATAAAAATGTTACAGTTGTGTTTTCTAGAATTGTATTTTCTACCTATTAATATAACTGACTAAAATGAATCGTTAGCATTCTAATAAAAGAGTTCCAACAAAATGGGTACATAAATCTAGAAGGGATTGCATCGCTGATCTCTGTACAAATGGATAGCTGGAATATTAACTGGTTACATACATATAAGTGTCTCACCGGCGACTTTCTGGTGGTGGTGGTGGTGGTGGTGGTGGTGGGGGGGGGGGGGGGGTTGTTGGTATAAATACACAATGCTAAACAACAAAAAATGTCTCGAAATATTTCAATTTCCCGACGCCTCTCGCACTCCCAGAGCACTTTTACAAACTGTACTTCTGATAAAATGAATATGTTGATTATCTTCACAGTTTTTCGTGGTAATACAAATTTTATATTTACAAACATATTTTCAGTTATTATTGAAAAAAAAATCAAGATAATTCAGTTAAAAATTATTGCAACTTTAAAAAGCTGATTTTCGGCATATGTCTGTCCGCTAGAGAACATACTCGGGAAGTGTCATTAAAATGGGTTCATAAACGGTCTTACACAGTCAATAACTTCATGTATAATCCAAACATAAATTCAAGTTCCTGGGGAGATAATGCAGTTAAAGTTGTCTCAACTTGAAACCTTGGCAGTATACGAATGTGTGTTTGCCAAATAGCGTGCAGAAGTATCGCCATTTTTTATAAACGTAGAAACATTGCACACAAAAAACAACGTGGCAACCCAGACGGGACTTGGTGAGACAGGCGGAAGGATATTCAGGAGATTTCTTTTTGGTCCCTTCTTTAGAAGAAGAGATAATAACAATGCCTGCACGTTAATTTGTATGCACCTATTGCTCCCCACTGTCAACAGATCTAAAAAGGAACGTTGATGGATTCGTCTCATTCTAGTTTACAAACAACACCGTGAAGACGTAACATGTTTTCTCTTCTAAAAATATGTACTTCCGTCCTGTGGGGTGTTTGTGATAATTCCATAAACGTGAATATTACCCTGAAAAAACTGTCAAAGGAAATGTCAGTCGAAACCCGAAACCTAATCTGAATAACCAAAGGTTATTGCATCTCTTGGGTCGCTCTGAAGTGTACAAACCAATTTTCATAATTTTCAACATGATAGCGGAAAAAAAGCATGCGTTTCCGTTATGTCGTTGTATCATCCCGGGAATGTGCGCTAGATCCAAAGCATGGACCATTGTCATATTTTTAATGGCGATGTGAATATTATCCGATGCAATTCGTAGCCGTGTCTTCGAACGCGAGAATTAAAAATTACCATCCAGAGTGATTTGTAAGAAAGATGATACTCATGTGTGATATATTAGCCTTTTGAAGTTTTATAGTAGATTCCATGTCCGGACAATTGCGTCAGTTAGAAGGATCCATGTTCATTCTTTGGGGCTGACCAATTAATATTTTCAACGTGCAGCCCTGGGGATGCACGTTGAAAACATTGATTGGTCTGCCCCGTAAACTTGCTGAACAACCAGATACTTTATACAGTTAGGATGCTTGAAGATACTGGGTGGAAAAACTAGGTCGAGATAGACGATGTCGTAGCGCGAATTGTTTTTACATAAAATACTATAACCCTTTACCCAACGCAGACGATATAAAAATTTATTATTTAAATATCATTTTTTAATTTTGTTCGAAATATTTCAACAAAACCATATCATGTGACCCCTATTGGAACGAGCTCGACGAGCTCGTTCCAAAGAGGGGTCACATGATATGGTTTTGTTGAAATTATTCGAAAATAATATTTTTTCAGCTGCTGAATCTGCATATTACACGGGCGGATGCGGGCGATTCGTTGGGTAAAGGGATATGCGAAAACGATTTATTTTTCGAAAGGGTGCGCACAGATGAATATGAAAATAACGAACGCGTCGTGGGAGTTTATAACTTCCCCAAAAAATCCAAAACGCCCACTGACGTATTTTAGAACATAATAGCTGATAGCATCTTACAATCGACTCCCCCGTTTATATTTTGAAACTCTTTGGGCAAACTGTCCTTACCACAAGCTTTACAAACGAAAACAAAATTTCAACAATCATATCATAAAGTGAAAAACCCTAACCCTATGATAAGTTTAAGACATCCAAAATCAACTAAAGTGTTTCCATTTGGAAGTATTGGAGACGATTTGGAAAAAGAACGAGCTCGTGGCATGAATTTTCAGAAAAAAAATATTAAATGAATAAACTAAAAATAACAAACCGGAAGAATTAGTTTACAAAACATCAATGGTTAAAAATTATTTAATGATAGTTCAGACGAACTGTAATACGACAGTAGAGTTTATGTTCAGAAGTTCACTTGAAAAAATACAAGGCAATGGCATGAGTTTGTTTTACTCGAAACCACAAAAGCAAGCAAATTCTTTCATTGAAAGAATCAAATAACATGCTCCACATAACCAAGGACGCCGGAATGACCCGAGATCAAGGGAGGAGCAGGGGTATCAAAAAGTTTATTCAGATCCCCTAGGATTATCTGAATGGTCAGGTTCCGGATTATCTGGACAGTTTGGTGCAACGATATAACCATCTGGACGCCTCCGTTGAACAGCTTCGAACTCCCTGATATACAAATCAGGCGCCCTTGTAACGGCAGGCGATCGGGCGTTTTCCGTGGCTAGCCCCACTCTTTGGAATAGGCTGCACGATCACTTAAAGCACCTTAGGCGATAGGAAGCTTCAAAGAGGCACTGAAACCCCCTTTTCGCCCGCGCTTTCGGTGTTCATTAACTTTGTATCAACATTATAAACCATGCACAATATAGCAGCAGAGCATTGTAAAGCCTGAGAGCGCAATTTTGTGGATTCGTTTCTCTAAACTGTATTTATTTATTTATTATTATTCATTATATTTGAGTATTTCTGGGATTTTGTAGTTTTCAGCACAGTGGTACTTGGACTGAGCAAAACACTCTCTCAACAAACATGATTGAAATGAACCATCATACCTTCAAGATAAAATCTGTTCCCCACATCAACATGGACGTTTTTTGTTTACATGAGCTTCAATAGCATATTTTCAAAATTTTCACACTTTATTTCTTTTTGATGCAATATATCAAATTCCCAGGTCTCAGCTCATATATACCATACAAATATTCATCGGTTGACATTGATTTTGTAGAGGTTGGACCTCACAACTATGAGATTAAGTGCCCAGAAAACATTTTTTTTTTTGGTCAATTCTAAGCATTTTCCAAGTCGAGAGACAAGTGCACATGAGTTATCCAAGGGTAAGGGGGCAGGGGACCCAAAAGGGAGCACTCGACTCTGGGTATGAATTAAGACCGGGGGTTTAAAATGTATCATCAATTGTGTAATGTGTATTGGCATTATATAAATAGAGGATATTTAGTGTTTTTGAGTGGAAACCGAAAATTATCTCATGAGTGACCGAGACAAATGGTTATTTTTCGCGAGCGCTTGCGCGAGCGAAAATAACAATTTCTCTCTGCCACAAGTGAGATGATTTTCGGTATCCACTCAAAAACACTAGATTTTCTTTTTATTATACGCTTTTTATAAGAATCTGATAATTCCACTCGTTTCAACCTTGAACTGATGCATGAAAGTAAACAGCGCATTGAATCATTGATATGCGGAAGTGATTTGATCGATACTCGGAATAGATAGTGTCTTGAAATCTGATTCAGCTGGCGGGTTTCTAGTCCAAACATGGCCTGAAAGTCCGTAATATAAGTGTTTGGTTTGGTACGTGATTTGAAAGGACGTACCAAACCAAAAACTTATATTACGGACTTTCAGACCATGTTTAGACTAGCGGGTTTTATGCATCAATTCAAGGTGAATACGTGTTGAATTATTGCTGTAAATGATAGGTATCCACTCAAAAACACTACATTTACTTTTCATTATACGTTTTTAGAAGACATTGGTCATTTCCAGTGATAATTTGACTCGTATTCACTTTGAAGTGATGCTTTGAAAGCCGCCATTTTGATTGATACCATGAAAGTGAAAATTTCTTTATCTCCACAGTGGGGGATACGATTTCTATCTTTCCACAATTTCTTCGATAATCTCTCCTTTAGCGTATAATAAAATCGTCTCTTGAGAGGAACAAGATATTATCTGCAATGCCAAAGCATTGGCACTTTGCTCCACTCAAGGGACGATATAAAGCTCTAGAAACCACCCAGCCAGTTGTATAGCGTCTTTGTTTGGTGATTACCGACCAAACTGCGTCATTATACCTGGTACCCCCCCCCCCCCCCCCCTCCCAAGTTTCACATTGGCACACGTGAAATAAGCTAGAAAGGAATACTCGAAAGTTTCTTATTTACAGTTCTAGTAAAGTAATGTCTTTTCCACTAATGCGTTTCTGGAGTAAAAAGGACAGACGCTGCTCCTAGCCCCGGGGCAAGGGGGCAGCTTCACCTACTCTCCCGCCCCCACTTCCGGCGCTCATGGATATAACATTAGAACATCGACAACAGGGTGAAGGTTTTTATACAAGTTGGACAGATTATAATGAATGCAGAGTTCTGCGAACCTGAAATTTCGGATCGAATCCCGTATTGACTCGGGTAGAAGATTTGGTATCGAATCGAATCTCGAATCGATCTCAACGCTCAAAGACTTGAAGATATTGCAACTTCGGATACAACCGTAAATAAGTCCTGTCTCCATTCAAGTGTGATATGCAGCGGCTACTCCTCTGTTTGGGCAAATCAGTAAATAAAAATGGACCATTCTAGAACGGAATCAAGGTAGTGTCAGAAGCTAAATCTCCTCGAACCAGGGACGTGACGACAGGGTGTATGTGTGTGTGTGTGGGTGTGTGTGTGTGTGGGGGGGTGCCATCCCCCAATCCTGGCCAAAATTTCCTATAGTTGGAAATTCGGAGGGCAAGTCATGAGTAGTTGGAAATTCCATCTGTCTGGATTTTAGTGCTTCTTGGGTGAAGCTGATGTCTCCTTCACTTCCCAAAATTCCAACTCGGTTTCAAATCGGAAAAAACATTCTAGCTGTTACTATTTACAACTACAGTGTACGCCATATCGAGCTTCATAAGTATGCATGATGTCAATCGGTACGAGATTTCTATAGTACGTTTACTTATCGTCATAAAAAAACCCTCGAAATGCACTTTAAAAAATCACATCGTGTAAAATCGGTATCCTGAGTTAAATCCACCTTTTACAGTTACAAAATGATGAAACATCGAAAATTGAACATTCCTGCATAAGATCTGATTTAATGTTAGAACAGTGTGAATTGCTCAAAGTCCTCAGCTTGAGCATTTATTTAGCACATATTCAATTCCCAGAAGAATACCAAATAATAATAGCCTGATAATTCTATCATAAATAGTTGGCATTTCAGTTACTAGAACCAATTTATGACCCCTTTCATGGCTTCATTTTCAAAATGTTTCTCGGTAGTGAATTTCCAGTTAGGGGTAGGGACCAGGAGGGGGTCCCCCTTCAGGTCTCTCAACCAAGTTGGAAATTCACTACACTACACCCCCTACCCGGAAACCTCTAGCCACGTCCCTGCCTCGAACATTTCCTCTATCACTAGTAGACCTTCAAGAAGAGTTCAAGAGGAGATACTTTGTTCGAAAATGTCCGAATCGATGCGACTCGAATTGAATCAGCGGGACGATTTCGATCGAATTTCGAAGCTTCGCAGGGCTCTAATTTAATTGTAGAATGCCAGAGTAGTCTTGCTCGACAAAATGTATTCATATGCATATGTTTTATTACAATTCCTTGGGTGTCTACAGGAAGTCTTCTAAAAATCGAATAAGGCAAATACATGTGAACGGAGTATTTGCATTCGCAGCGGAATATGGAGGGCATCCAGGGGGGCGCGGTGGCGTTGTGGTAACCGGTTCTCATCAGATCACCGAAGTTAAGAAACGTCGAGCCCGGTTAGTCCTTGGATGGTGGCCGTCTGAGCGATTGATTCGGACTCCCGCGTTGTGTCCTTGGACAAGGCACTTCACCTCGATTGTCCACATGGGGGCACGATAACGCCGTGTACTAAGGCGTACTGCACGTCGATGGTGCGCATGTCTTCAACCAATCTAACCCTGTCTGTGCTGCAGTGTGGAGTTACGATGTTGGGGAACTGGCAACTGCTCGTCGTTGCTCGGTGGTTCTCTCCGGATGCTCCGGTTTCCTCTACCCGTAAAACTGTCACCGACACGATATGCCATTGGCTGTTAATGTGTCGTTAAACCCCAATAAATAAATAAATAAATAAATAAATAAATAAATAAATAAATAAATAAATAAATAAATAAATGGAGCCTATCAACAGAAAATGAAGCATTTAATAACGGTAAGAACTCTTTACAGTACAGCGCAAATATAAGCTTTTATCGCACAGACAGTTAAAACACTAGCACCTGTGTCCTTCTTGAATTATTTATTTATTAGAATTCAACGACACATTAACAGCCAAGGTCATATCGTGTCGGTGACAGTTTTACGGATGGAGGAAGCCGGAGTACCCGCAGAGAACCACCGAGCAACGGCGAGCAGCTGCCAGCTCCCCAACATCGTAACTCCGCGCTGCAGCACAGGCAGGGTTAGATTGGTTGAAGGCATGCGCACCATCGACGTGCAAAACGCCTTAATACACGGCGTCATCGTGCTCCCATGTGGACAATCGGGGTGAAGTGCCTTGCCCAAGGATACAACGCGGGAGTCCGAATCGACCACTCAGACGGTCACCATCCAAGGACGAACCGGGCTCGACGTTGCTTAACTTCGGTGATCTGACGAGAGCCGGTTATCGCAACTCCACCGCACCCCCGTCCTTCTTGAATTGTTACTGACCTATACACACAAAAAGCCGATGGATGAAATGTCACCCGAAGTTTTTTGAAATATGGATACATCGTAAAACGCCACTGTAAAAATACATCAAAGGGTTGGCAACCACCTACCGATATATCTGCCCTAATTTTGCCGTAACGACTGTTGCAACTTCAAGTTTCTTCCAACGGAATAATGCAGGAGTTTTAGCGGAGCATATATACGTATTTGAGAAAAATCACATTCAACACTTTAATTCCGGGTTTTACAAAATGGTATCATCTATTGCGAACGTTGGCTTGTTTTAGACAACTCAATCGTGAAGCTAGGTTAATATCTTTTAACTTGCAGTCGAGTGGCTATGGGGTAAAAATATTAATTGGTCTACCGTGCCCGACTTCTCAACGGGCGTCTGTTCTGATGAAAATAATTAACACGACAATTGGAAACGATTCTCGCAAATGATTCTCGTAAGGAAAAAGCTAGAATCAAATTTGGTTCTCGCAAAATGTTCATTTAATACTTATCATATATCCTGTAGGTGTTCTTAAAGGCCTTGACAATTTTACTGAAGTTTTCTCCCCTCATAATAAGGCACAGTTATGACTTGGCAGTTGTTTCATGTGAAGTCTTGGCTGCTTACATAGGCAGCAAAGACTTCACTAGAAACCACTTCCAAGGTACTTCTTTAACTTATTTATTTATTTATATATTTATTTATTTATTTATCTATCTTTTTATTCATTTATTTATTGGGGTTTAACAATACTTTCGATAGCCAGGGTCATCTCGTGTCGCACAGTTTTACGGGTGGAGAAGGCCGGAGTACCCGGAGGGAACCACTGAACAAGGGCAAGCAACTGCCAGACTCCACAACGTACTAACTGCATACAGGCAGGGTTAGCATTGGTTGAAGATAAGTACACCATCGACGTACCTTAAGCCTTAGTACACAGCTCACCGTGCCACCATGTGGGCATTCGGGATTAAAGTGCCTTGTCCAAGGACACAACGCAGGCACACTTGGCGGGGATCGAACCCTGGACCTTTCGGTTTGAAGTTTCGGTTTATGTCGTAACCACTGAGCCACCATGCTCCCCACTTTTTTAACTTCCATCAGCAAGACCATCAAAAGCCTATATGATGGAACATGTGTTCTCCATGTACATGTACACGTAAAATATGAAACTCACCAATATTGGAACTAGGCTTTTTTAGAGTTAAATCTCAGTAAACATATAAATAGGAGGGTTTTTTTTACTATTAAATATGTCCTGGCAAAAATCCCCAATTAATTTTCATTATTTTTTCATTTTTTGTCTCAAAAACATAGGTTTTGACCCCTCGTTGGAACGAGCTCGCCGAGCTCGTTCCAATGAGGGGTCATAACCTATGTTTTTGAGACAAAAAAATGAAAAGAATTAGTTATTCAAGAATATTTTTTGCAAGTGTCGTCTGCTGCTCATGTATGGTAAAGGGTTAAGAACTGAAAACTGAAAACTGAATCTCACAACAAGAATTCGTGAGAATTTAAACTGATTCTCGCGAACCGGAACAAATTTTACGGCCCAAATAAAGCTACGCAAAACATTAATTCCTAGATTTTGTCCAAGGTTGACGAAAGGTCGACATTGCCAAAATAATTTATTTTAATGCGATGTTTTGTCCGTCACGTTTTAATGTATTCTTAACTGTTTTTACAGTGTGGACACATTTAGAATTTTCAAAGAAAAAACGGAATGCAGTTTATTTAAGATATAATTTTGATATTTTTCAAAGTATTTCGAATCAAATTATCTCAACGATTTAGGATCAAGTTTCATAACTGTAGGTTTCGTTATGGACGAACCTGTTTCCAAAACTTTAACCCTATTGCTCACGATGCGCTATGAAATCTGACAATTACTCTTTATAATTTATCTGAATTCACTGTACAATTTAAATATTATTTAATTTTGATCCTAGTTTGATGCTGTTTTGAAAAGAATTTTGCAGTTGAATTGTCAGTATGGTCTTCGATCGTATCATCGGATCGACAAATAATAAAACAGATGGAAAAAAGCAATCTCATTGTTGCTCGGTGGTTATTTCCGAGTACAACGATTCCCCTCAAACCCTCCAGCTGGCTGTCAACCATAAAATTGAAGAAAAAAGTAAACTAAAAATACAATAAAAAAAAAGAAAAAATGAAGAAATAATAAGAAGAAAAATGCCGCGGCTTAGCCCTTTATCGTTTCCCGTGGGCGTAAAAGTCCGTAAAAATCCCCACCCTTTTTCAAAAGTCGATTTTACACTTCGGCTAGATTCAGATTCAGATCATTTATTCACAGTATACATCAATAATGGCTACAAATCCATATATTTCATAAGTTTAGTAAATAGTATACTGTAGGGTGTGGCATAGTCAGATTGGCTGTCTACCTGTCACCCCTTGGAAGGAAGTGTAGTTGCAAACAGACTGTGACCAAATGGTTAGGGGAAAAAAGTATGTGACGCTAAGTTGGAACTGGGGCTCAATTTGTTTTCGTTGCTAAGATTTATTTACAGGATGTCTTCCGACACAAATGCCAGTAGGAGATCGGTGGTTAGAGATTGGTACATTGGTACAAAATTAGCTGCTCTTGGTGGCCACTCCATTGCTCAGTGCCAGGTCCCATCAAGCACTCGATGTCGTTCGGAGAACGTTAAAGGGATAAATCTATGTGAACTGAGCGTCAATGTCGGACAGCGCATTCAGAGGGCATCCTGTTTGGGGTGCTCTATGAAAGCTCTTGCAGACATATCTCGCATCTTTATTGTGCTTGGATCACCTACTGAGCGCCAGCAGTGATGCACCTCATTTCTCTCCATGGACTTAGCCCATAGAGAATAATGAAATACATCACCGCCTGCCCTCAGCAAGGCTATTCTAAATAACTATGTAAAGGACCGGAAATTCAAATACTAGATATTTGTTCAATGTGTAGTACAGGGAGCTGACATTACCAAGAAAATACACCTGCGCTGTGGAATTTTCAGCCAATCTATAGCATAGCACATTTTCAGTAAAAAAAAAAAAACACGAGAAAAACTGAGTTCAAATAATCTGAAACATTTCCTCTGCTTTTTTTTCTGAATTAGAGATCTATTGGCTGGTAGGAGACCTTCTGTACCCTATGGCTAGTTTTGAAGTGATCCATTCGCCACGTTCGGTGGCGTCGTAAAAACTGAACCCAACAATCGTTTGACATGTGCAGTAAATTAGAGCTGAAACGATTAAGGGATTTTCTTGGTCGATTAATCACATGGATTAACATTGGTTGATCGATTAATCACATGTCCAAATAGGTATCTGAATAACTGCCATACCGTTGATGATTTATAGCATGAACCCTTTACCCAACGTAACAAACAAAACCGACTTGGCCAACACACAAAAGTCTCCATTCAAATTTATTATGTTTTCAATTTTTGTCTCAAAAACATAGCCCATGACCCCGCATTGGAGCTCGTTCAAATGAGGGGTCATAAGCTATGTTTTGGAGACAAAAATTGAAAATTTTTAGTAATTCATGAATTTATTTTGCAAGTATCGCCTGCTACCCGCAATGGGTAAAGGGTTAAGAATGACCATTTCCAGCTGCTGATACAGTATGATGATCATGCAAGTAAACAAGTATGCCAGCAAGTAACTAGCAGCTTTACTCTGTCTCACATAAGTGATGTGAGTCAGTGTTACAATGTCTGCCTGCTTTAGAGCAAGTTTGTTCCTTTGTTAACCCACATAATACAGTAGTTCAAAAGTAACGATTAATCGATCAATTGTATTTTGGATCGATCAAGATGTTGATCATTGATTAATCGATTAATCGGTTAACCGTTTCAGCTCTAAGTAAAATGATTCCAAAAGTGGACGAAGAATTCCGATCGTATCGCGACAGAGTCAATACATTTACATAGAATGTCACCTGTCAAAAAGAGACGCCGAAATATTGCCAATCGGATGCTAGTTTAGTTTGTTTTTCTTGAATTTTCTTGAATCGGTATTGATTATACATATTTCATCACAGCACTCTCGAGTCATCAAGGCCAGACAACAATTCGCTTGTGTAATATATAGAGGATATGTACGCTATTTTAGTGAATATCGGAAATTGTCTCAAGAGTGTGGATCTCGAAGTTTTATTTAATATTTGCAGGTCCACGCGAATGAGATAATTCTCTAAAATAGTATAGATTTTTTTTTTATTATGAGCTGCGTGACATTTTACTGCGCAACATTCAACCCAATTCGACTGCAAACACGTACGTTTCATATGGTTTCCAAAAAATAACAAAGATCTGCTGATCGTTCTTTCGAGCTTGTAGGCCTACTAGCCAATTCACCCATAGAAAAATAGTCCCACTTTCCCACGATAAATTAACCAACTAATTGTTCAACTCACAGATGAAATTTAATAATTATAATACTACAAATGAGAACATTCTCATATTTTTCAGTAATGTTAATTTTTTTTAGAACATTTTAAATGTCAAATTACAACAAGAAATTTGGAAAATGAGTGCGCCGACTCATCAAAAAAATCTTCCTGAGCGAATCGATCAACAAGGTTTTTCGGAAAAGTTACCCACTTCAAGGCTCAGTATCACCTCTCGGAGTCACTTTCTATTTTACTTTATTATTTTATTAGTATTATGCATCTAATATTTCAGTCATAGAATCACAAGAACGGCTTGGAAGATCATGAACTTCTGGTACTGCTGGTAAAGCCGGCAATGAATCGCTTGTAACAGTATCGAAGGCGAAGTGATGCGCCAAAGCGTGACGTCATTTAGGAAGCTTCTGAGATATTCCTCTTTATTTCCAAATGAAACAAAATACTGCATTTTGATTGGCTGAGAGGTACGGTGTAACTTGCAATCCACGGTGGCTTTTTTACACAGTGTTCAAGCACGGTGTCAAAACAAGAATATACACGAGCAAGGTATATGGCTAAAAAAGTACCAATTTTTAATTATTAATTCATACCTTCTGCTCGGTTATGTTAGACCAAAAATAAAAAAACTGGAAATTTAATATTTTTGTGCAATAAAATATTACAGACGTGGATGTCATTGGAACTGGCTCATTGAGCCAGTTCCAATGACATCCATATTTGTCTGGTTTTATTTAAGAAACTTGAAAAGTACAAATTTTCTGTCAGTTTTTGTCCACAATGTAGGTTAAAGTATTAAGTACACCAAAATTCTTGGAAATAAATCCGTTGTCCTTGTGTTTTCCAGGGTGTATGGGAATTTACACCGGTTTGGGAACTCATACACCCTTCGGCTTCGCCTCAGGGAGTATGAGTTCTCAAACCGATGTAAATCCCCACAAACCCTGGAAAACACAAGGATAACTAAGAGTATCCATCAAGGTGACGGGTATCGGGGAATATCTTTTAGATGATTGCGATAATTCACAGGCTAGCCTATAATAAAAAGGTATAGCAGTTCTAAGTAACTGAATGTTACCAAATGTTACTGGGAGTGATATCAACACATACTAAGATCTCCAGGAAATACTGCCGGGTGGTTTTTAGAGGTTATTACTTGGTAGTTTCATATCGTTTCATAACAGCCCGAGGTAACTCCTTGTCAGTGTGAGACCTCAGGTCGAAGGCTGATGTGAAGTCACCGATGGCTGATATCTACTCCGATATGAAACTAACCAAGTACTAACCTATTTATTTATTAAACCAAAACAAATAATTACAAAAATTCTCAGACCTGTTAATTTTCTAACAGTGTTATTGTTTCTCATTCTTTTTCACAAAGTCCGAGGTTCCCTCTTTTCCTGCTCGTAGTTCAGCAATCCGAACGTCTCAGCTTCCCCTCTGGGGAAGCCGCGATGTTCAGATAGCTAAACTAGCGCTTCTCCCACTTCGAAGAATCTTCGCTAACGATTCTGAATTTTAGTTTGCGTTTCTGTACAACTCTCTTCTTTTTTTTCTTCATCCACCGAATCCTTAGTTGTTGTCATCACAATCTCCTCGCCGTACAAAAGTACTCCCTTTTTGCCTAGTAACTCAAATTCCACTAATTAATTGCCTTCGACAAACAACGGTTTACGATTTCGCTGTTAACAAAATGGCTGCGCCTAGTAACGCGTCAAGGGTGATACCTCTAGCTTGGTTCATATCGGCCGAGATCATAGTCATATCAGCCGAATTTGAAGTCATATCAGCCAAGCTCGATAATGGACAATTCTGGGAAAGAAAATCATATCTAATAGATAATAGGGTATTGTGCATGATCAGCATAAATTCAATACCATTGGGAATCACATTGGATCCTAAAAAGCCGGTACATAACCATCACGATATATATCATCGCAGAACGACACCAGAACCTCAAAAGTAGATGATGACATGGTTCCGGTAAGCGTACATCCCACACAGGCCTACCCGGGGTTCTTACAAAGACTAATGCGAAAGATACTAGGGCTGAGTCTCACAAAGACTAATGCGAAAGGTATAATGTTTTGAAGTTATGGTTTAAGTTACAGTAAGATAGATGTTTCGATAAATATCGTCGAATCTCGGGGAAACGTGGGTGTGTGTTTTTTCAACAAAACTGTTTGGACATTTCACCAGTTACTGCAGTAAAATTAAAGTGAGAAGGCATGCCCCGACGTTTTCAGACAAAATATAATCTGCCCCACCACTTAACGTTTTTTTACACCGATTTCTAATTTCTATTATTATTAATCCTTTGTCTAACACAAATAGAAGACTATAATTACAAAGAAACTATGAAATGACTGAAAAATATTATTACACCAGAACATAGCGTATGACCCCACATTGGAAAGAGCTCAACTAGAATGTTCAAAAGTGGGGTTATAAGCTTTGAATATGAGGCACAAATTAAAAGAAATTCGTGACCAAACCACCGTTTGCATTAAACCTTTACCTAACGTAACAACAAACACCGGCGAGCGCTATTCACAAAAATCATCATTCTATTTTCATTATGTTTTATTTTCTTTTGTCTCAAAGACATGCTTATCCCCCTCGTTGGAAAGATCCCATTGTGATCTTTCCAATGAGTAGTCATAAGCTATGTTTTTGACGCAAAAAAAGAGTTATCAAGAATTTGGTTTGCAAGTGTCGTCTGCATTTCGTGTTAGGCAAAGAGTTAAATAAAGTCTCCAGTTTGTAAAAGGAAAAGGAAGCAAGGTTGTTTCTCTCTCGGGTCGGTCGGATTGGGGAGAATATTATATTCAACCTTCTCTGGGCGGAGGTCCAGGGCTGAGCGCCTTCTCCGGAGAAATCTTGAAAATATGCTCCAAATGGCACTATTTTGAGGCCAGAAAGAACGTCGAGCGTGCTATGTCATTTGTAATTGTATTAGTTAACGCCTCATGCAGATCGTAGAAATTTAAGGGGGTGGGGAGGTGCGGAGTTTGGGGTGCGGAGGCCCACAGGCCCCTTATGGCAACGCCACTGATGCAGTACATATTCCATAGTAAAAACACAAGCCTTATATATATACTAGAGTTTAAACCTTTAAGGTACAGTTCCAATTTTGGTGATTTTTTTTGTCATACAGGTATGTATAGAACACATGTTCCAACATGCAGGCTTTTGGTGGTCATGTCGATGGAAGTTAAAGTGCCTTGGCAGTGGTTTCCAGTGAAGTCTTTGTTGCCTTCATAGGCAGCCAAGACCTCACTAGCCAACACTGCTGAGTGAAAGTGGTATCGCTACCTTATTATGCAGGGGCAAAATATAAGTAGAATTCTCCAGGTCAGAATCTGTGACAAGAATCAAATTAATATTTTGCGAGAATCAAATGTTAATTGTCATTGCTTTCCTTGTAGGAATCATTTGAGAGAATCGATTCTAATTCTCACAGGAATTTTAAGACCTGAACCTATACATTTAATAAAACCCATTTATCATATGACTCGTCCGTTTTGTTCACTTTAAAACATTTGATATTTTGTTTTCATATCAATCAGTGATAAATAAATCCTTCCGTCAAATTCATTGGTCTATTTCAAAACTAGACAATTTGATTGGCTGAACAAAATACAACTGGGCCACATTTTCATAATTTGCATAATTACAGTTGGTAGCTTTCATTGGTCAATTTCAAAACTGGACAATTTGATTGGCTTTGAAACGCCAATACAACTGGGTCATATATTTGAATAATTTCAGTAGGAAGAATTTACGTTATCTGTCCTATTTAGGGTTGGTTATATTCTATTAATCTTTTACCTACAAGAAAAACGCCATTCTTTTTTTTTTATATTTTCACTTTTGCTTCTAAAACATAGGTTATGACCCCTCATTGGAACGAGCTCGACGAGCTCGTTCCAATGAGGGGTCATAACCTATGTTTTGGAAGCAAAAAATGAAAATTTTTAGTTATACGAGGATGTTTTTTCCAAGTGCCGTCTGCAACTCAAGGCAGGTGATCGGTTAAAAAGTCATACTAAGTGGCTAATTTGTGCGTTTGTGTGTCATATGATAAATAGAATATGAAATGAGTGTTTTTCTCATATAATATTTATGAAACTCGTCCGCATTTTCCGTTTGCGCTCGCCAGAGGCTCGGCAAAACGGAAAATTCTTAGACTCGTTTCATAAATATTATATGAGAAAAACACTCATTCCATTTCCTCAATATACGAGCTTCACCCACTATAATAGTTAAATAATGCCCTCACGCTGGTTAACACAAACCATAAATGGTCGCCCTTGGGAAAATATTTAGTGCTGTTATTCCGGAACAGGAAACTGTGGCAGCGAAACTTTCATTTTTTTAATAGAGAGGGTGGGCGATAGTCGTTCAATCGGACATGATCAGCTCATTTGTGATACCGTTTTTATATGCGCTGATGTTGTAGGTTTCGCCGATGATTTTTCTATGAAATAAAAAAAGCATAGTCCACTTGGACAGCTGGGTTCTTGGGGCCACATGTATTACTTAATAGTCACTTAATATAGCTACTTCAGGCAAACAGGGTGGACTCTAGTCAGGACATAAACAAGCCCTTCTTTCAAAGAGCGAATAACAAATCTCTCTCTCTCTCTCTCTCTCTCTCTCTCTCTCTCTCTCTCTCTCTCTCTCTCTCTCTCTCTCTCTCTCTCTAAAACAACCTGACAAAAGTACATACTTTATATTATTAATTCTAAAAGTTAATAATCTGATAATTAATTGATATCGATCAAAACACTGATTCATTTTAAAGTTTAAATTTGAATAGTGCTTACACCCCCAACCCCCCACCCCCCTCCCCCTCCATCACCCTCCACACACCCAGTCAGTATTATTTCTCTAATATGGAGGCGGTCACTTTAGGTGATGGGAGAGAGATGGAATATCCCGAGAGAAATCACTGACCATCTGTGAGCAAGTGACAAACTTTCTCACCTTTTGTACTCAAAACACAAACATTCCAGACTGCAAGTTGGTAATTTCTTCATCACTTTTGGGAATTTCAAATCTTGAAGGTTGCCGTGTCTCCTTAACCGTTGCCTCAGCTTGTTCACATGATGCTATGAAATCATTATCGCTGATGTCCGAAAACATATCAGTGTGGATGTAGGTGGACTGGGGGGATGGATTTTTGTTTTCCGTATTATCATGCATAATATTTAGTATGTCATGAATGGCATTATCAGTGTCATAATCTGACTGAGTGTTAGTAGACAATGCATTTAGAGTCAGAAATAAACTCTCCCCATCACTTGAAGACATTTTGGAGAATGGACAACTTTAGTATTATACAATAGTTAATGATCAGCTCTTAAATCTTATCCTGATTACTTTTGACTTTTGAGAAGCGTTCATAACAAGTAACAAAAACTGTCCATTCTTAAACTTAAACTAACTTGTATCTATTCAAGGCATGCTGTTAAAATTGACTGGTGTGACGTTTTGGTGTATTTTAAGAAGGTGAAAATCCTCATAACTCGCCATTTTTTAAAAACAATGGGCCTCGGCCCCTTTGGGGTCTCGGATCCATTGTTTTTAAGGAATGGAGAGTTACTCGGACTTTCTCCTCTACGTAATGCAGCAGAATGGAAAATGTGGTTGAATACTTACATAACATTCTGCTGACACTTCTACACATCCTTCTCTCTCTCTCTCTCTCTCTCACGCGAGGAAAGAAGAAGATATAGTTATCCTTCTCCACCCCGCTCACTTTCTCCAGAGCATAACAGGTCTTTCGTATAAGGGACGAATAAAAGTCTTAGTCTCTCTCTCTCTCTCCCTCTGTCTCTCTCTCTGTCTCTCTCTGTCTCTGTCCCCCCCCTCTCTCTCTCTCTCTCTCTCTCTCTCGGCTATGCACAAATCTTTCATGTAAGGAACGAATAAGAAATAGTTATCCTTCACCACCCGCTCACTTTCTCCTGGACATACACAGGTCCTTCGTGTCAGGGACAAATAAAATGCTTATTTCCTCCTCTCTCCCCGGGATAAACACTGTTTATCCATGTAAGCGACGAATACGAAATGGTTATGTCTCTCCTCCCACTCCCCATCACTCTATGCACCGGGATATACACAGGTCCTTCAAGTAAAGGACGAATACGGAGGGGGGGGGGGGGGGGGGTGAGAAAGGAAACGAGAGCAGGCGCACGAGGGCTATTGTTAACGCAATGGGTTAGCGTGCTTGTGAAGGATGGGTGTGTTGTATGTGGATAAAGTCACATTTACCTGTAATCGGAATGCGGTTATACACGAAGTGTTACATGACCCTTCAGTCACAGATATAATTTCATGTATCTTTTAACTCCTTGCATGCTGCTGGCGGATATTCCTGTCGAGGACAAGGAATAGTTGCCAGTGAAATAAGTATAATTGGGGAACTTTTATCCAAATTCTCCCTTATTATTTATTTATTTATTTATTTATTTGTGTTTAAGGTCACATATTTCTGCACAATGGCTAATCATGACCACGACAGGTTTACGGGTGGAGGAAGCCGGAGCACCCGGAGAGAACCGCCGAGCAACGGCGAGCAACTGTCAGCTCCCCAACATCCTAACTCCACACAAGCAGGGTTAGCATTGGTTGAAGACAGGTGGACCATCGACGTGCAGTACGCTTTAGTACACAGCATCACCGTGCTCCCACATGGGCAATGGAGGTAGAGTGTCTTGCCCAAGGACACAACGCGGTTGCCGCAGGTGGGATTCGAACCGAGGACCTCTCAGCTTGCAGCCTGCACCTCTACCAACTAAGCCACTCCCCCCCCCCCCCAAAAAAAAATTCTCCCTTGTATATTGGATTATATATGTTTGATCAATGATTTCTTGAGTTAAATTTATATGAATTTTCCATCAAATCTAGTCATAGCTGCTTCACAGCAGCCATGACTAGATGTGATGAAAAATATTTGACAAATACCCAGCGGGTTAAGAGTTAAATAAATCCTGTATACTCTGTAATGCATTTTGAAAAGTGATACCACAATAAATTATTTTACTGCACAACAAACTGATGATTATCATTTCATTTTTCTGAATGAAATATTTCAACTATTTTTTTTGATAAAATGAAATAAGTTCAGAAGTTGCATCCATCACAATGAAAATAACCACAAATACGGTCGAATTGTGAGCGCGGCTCCGATGGTTCTTTGATTAGCGTATTGGACATATGACCGAGAAGTCGTAGATTCGAGTCAGACACACTTCATCTGCATTTTGTCCTCGAGCAAGACCATCTATTTCGACTCACCGCGTAGGAGCGCAGGGTTCGCAGGAGCGCAGGGGCGCAGTGGGCTAAGACGCCGAACATATACCCTTGCATTCAACAATTTGGTACATGTAACCCCCGGTGTGCCGAGTTAGAAATTTGGATATTTCTCCTAGTACATTCGTAATGCTGACCAATGCGATATGAGAATGACTTTTGAAAGTATCGTTGAACCCCAAAAGAAGAAAAAACAAGAGATTGCACCGGAGGTGTTATCATACCGAGGTATGTGGGTGTTCTGGGACTGACAATATCTCTCACCCAACGGATCCCATCCAGACACCCGTCCCAAGGTGGCATTTTTCCAAATGCCCCTCCCCACACCAGTGTATTTTTTTCTTTGCATAAAATCACTCGAAATACTTCAAAACTAATTTTAAAGCCTAACACTAGAAGATGAAATAAATATGACGCAAAGACCACCACACCTTTGATGCGAGGGTAATTTTTTGAAATCCTTCAAAACGCACTTCAAAGCAAAAAAGAAAAAAGAAAAAGACAACACACAACTGAGGAATGAACTCATGTAATAAGAAAACCAACGCCAACATGTCCCTACCCATAATACAAGGAGGACGTGCGTTTAATTCTAGTCATATAATATGTGTGTGGAGCTTATTGTCTTTGTTCTACACCGGGAAGATGAATTTCAACACCCAGTAGCCATTGTGAGATCCCCATAAACTGTGGTGAAAGGTTGGTGAAAATCAGACCATCCACATGGGGAATGTGGAACTATTGGTTTTACAGAAGGGGTAATAATCGGCCCCCACCCCAACCAAAGGGGCAGTTGTGAAGGCCATGAAACCTGTAACCGAAGTCCGGTGACGATTAGATCCCCACATGCGCGGAGATAAAGAACTAAAACACAATGATACATTTTGGAAAGGATTATCAAGTATTTTCTTTGTTTTCATGCAGGGCCATAAAATCCAACCCCTACAGTTAAAACTAGAAGTCCTGTCATGAACTGTGCGCTTATCTAGGCTTAATTGCGCGCAGGAATTGTGTTGGCTGGGACATTGCTTGTGCACAGGCCATATGTACAGAATTTGATAGCCTTATTGTGGTCCTAACACGTAGATAAACGCGAAGATCGATGTGCTATTTGTGCGCATTTCATGACAGGGCTTCTAGTTTTAACTGCAAGTGGCAATTATGAGGTCCACATACACACATGAATGGCTAATTTTCGTAATTTATGGACAAGAGAAAACCTCGTATACTTAAATGTATATTGTGTTAGTTGTTTTCCTTTACAAAACTAATCAAAATCTAAATCGACATTTGAAAGTTCTTGGTAGAAAAGTGTTATTTCTATTTTTTTAATGGCTGTCAAAACCCAAAATATTACATCCTGTTCGTCTCGTCTGCGTCATCGTTTCATGTCATCCATTGTGTCACAGCATTCGGACGGCCGGACGGACGGACTGACGGATGCAATTCAGTGTACCCCCTATTCTCTTCGTGGGTGAGGGTATAATAAACAACAAAAGTCACTTGAGTAACACATGACCTATCCCTAAAGCCATTAAATGGAACTGATCTTAATGATATTATGAAGTTTGATGATTGTAGCCATAACAGTTTTTGAGTTAAGACTGAAACATAACATGTGATCTTCAACATAAAGTATTACCATGACCTTGAACATACGCAAGTCAGTATTATGCGCAACACGTCTTCTGATTATCCCTAATATTTGTATGGAGTTTGGTAATTGTAATTTAATTAGTGTCTCATTTATGACTATTAAGTGTGACCTTGAATTGTGACCCTGGCCTCAGAGTTAATATCCCGAATGTAGTGTATTACACACTCTCCCATTGTCCTTTATTATTGTGTGAAGATCGATGATTGTAACCCCAATAGTTTCCGAATTATTCGTGAAACATGATTTGTGACCTTGAACATAAGGAAGTCAAGTATGACCTTGACCTTGAATATGTGCAGACAACAATCATACGCGACACACCTTCTGACTGCTTTTAATATTTGTTTGAAGTTTGATACTTGTATTTTATGGCGCAGACACAAACATAGGCCGGTTTTTTAGTGTGACCTTTAAATGTGACCTTGACCTTGAAGTTACAGATCCGGTTCAGTTATGGATGTGGAACACATCCTTCCATAGTCCATTATAATGGTGTGAAGTTTGATGATTATAGCCCCAATAATGTTCGAATTATTAGCTCGGAAACACAAACATCCACCGTCGACCCACACTTCAATACAATCACTATATACTACCTGACCTAAAACGAGGGGATGGGGGTTTACAAAAAAGAGAAGATAAATATAAAGAACCGTTTTAACCGTGTGTACGTAATTTTTACGCTAAGAAAAATGTATCTGGCCGTGAAAAGACATCAACATGACCCCAAAAATGGCTAGGCTGATCGGTAATATTTTTTAGGACTGTGGGATTAAATTGTGTTTAATCATCTTTTCAAAACCAAAACGGACTCGCTCATTTGCATTCGATAGTACTGCAATGAATGAAACAGAAAGAAAGGGTTATATAGAGTTAGTCTTAATCTGGATCCCTGCTTGGGGTGTTTATGCAAAAATAAAATACGATGATTTCCCATGAACCGAATCGAATTTTTTTAAATCATTTAATCCATATGATTTTATTTTCAGTACAGCTATAGTTGTTCGAAATTTCTAAAATACTGGTGATAGTTATTGGAGAATAGTAACGAAGAATATTTTCGATTTTTGTTCAAACCGAGATTTTTACAAATTTAAATCATAAAGCCACTGGGCATATTTTTTTTTAAATTGTGTAATGACGTGAAAGCCTACTTTCTATTACAATCAGCCATGTTTTTTTTATCGTGCTTCAGTTTTTTAAATTCTTTTTTTCTATTCCATGTCTCATGTTTTTCAATACATAAGTAAAAAATTGCGTTAAGACGTGAAACAAGCAGAAAAGGAGAATCTGTAAAGAGTCGCGAGTAATCGGTTCTCGTCAGATCACCGAAGTTAAGCAACGTCGAGACTGGTCGGTACTTGGATGGGTAACCGTCTGAGTGATCGATTCGGACTCCCGCGTTGTGTCCTTGGGCAAGGCACTTAACCCCGATTGTCCATATGGGGCACGATGACGCCGTGTACTAAGGCGTACTGCACATCGATGCTGCGCATCTCTTCAACCAGTCTAACCCTGCATGTGCTACAGTGCGGAGTTACGATATTGGGGAGCTGGCAGATGCTCGTCGTTGCTTGGTGGTTCTCTCCGGGTACTCCGGCTTCCTCCACCAGTAAAACTGTCACCGACACGATATGACCTTGGCTGTTACAATGTCGTTAAACCCTAATAAATAAATAAATAAATAAATAAATAAATAAATAAATAAATAAATAAAGAGTCGCGATATCATACGGAATTTCTGAACCCAGTTAACTAAATAAATAAATAAAGAGTCGCGATTTCATACGGAATTTCTGAACCCAGTTAACTAAAAGCGATCTGCGCCGAGGTTTACCTCGGCTCAGAACGATTTTAGTGAACGAGGTTCAAAATTTCAGGTCAAATCGTGACGAATTTGAGATTCTCTTTATCACATGCAGTTAAAACTAGAAGTCCTGTCATGAAGTGCGCACAAAAAACACGTCGATTAGCGCGTTAATCCACGCGTTATGACCATAGTAAGGCTATCAAATTCTGTACATATGGCCTGTGCACAAGCAATGTTTCAGCCAATGGACCTCCGGGTAACCCGGAGGTCCACTTGCAGAAATATTGCCTGTGTTTGCTATGAGTAACCAGGAGAAACTGGCATGCTTTATATGCCATTCGATATGGCAATTGTACGCAATTCCTACGCACAATTAAGCATAGATAAGCGCACAGTTCGTGGCAGGACTTCTAGTTTTAACTGTAATGCGTAATTTAATCTTTTACCAAACGTAGTGACTAAAGCTGGTCAACACTGTTCACAAAAATCGCGAGCCAAATTTTTTTACTTGTGTTGCCTAATAAACATAGCTTATGATCACACACTGAAACGAGCTAGTCGCTATCGTTCCAATAAAGGGTCATAAGTTATGTTTTCGAGGCAAAGCATTGAAAAATTTGAGTTATTCAGGAAATGAGTTTGGAGTATGTCGTTTGATATTCATAGCAGGTAAACAGTTAATGAAATATAAATCAATATCATATTTCGGCGAAAAATTTGTCCTTTGCACCTGGGGTGTCTGGTGGCAATATAATTTTCCATATCGTCGTTCTTGGAAAGTTACTTGTGGATAGTAAATATATACGTCGTGGCCAACTTTCTCATGCTTGTCCCCAACAGACCAACACCCCAACCCGGGTTCCACAATCCCCATTTGGATGACTGACTGTGTGTGTGACATAACAACAAGTGACAAATCTAGTCTGGTAACAAAGTGTTTGATTACTGGCAAGAGAGAATCGATATCAAAGATTCCAAATCAGAACAAAATGTCCCGACTATGAAAACGTATTGTGCGTGTGTCTGTGTTGTTGCCCCCCCCCCCCCCACCCCCCCCCCCCCCCCCCCCGGAACGGAACACAAACTACAGTATAGGCGCCATGGACTGGTCGTAATCCACGCGTGGGCGGTGATTCCCACGCATGCGTTTACCAGGTAATAAAAATCATCAGCAGCAAAATTTTAATTAATGAAGCACCGGGTTGTACCCGGTGCAACATTAATTAATATTTTGATGATTATTCCTATAATAGGTGTTTGGAAACTAATACTGCGTCCGTGGAAATATTGCGCAAAATGAAAAGTGACCAGTTCACGGCGGCCGTAACGAAAGCTAGGACGGCATCATATCAAAAACTAACGTACCGGGCTTTATATCTACCAATCTGGTACAATGTACAGATGCACAACAATTTATTTATACAGTATTGGGAGTGCGGTGCCTCAGTGGTAGATTGTTGGACTTCTGTGCTAGAGGTCCCGAGTTCGATCCCCGTCCGGGAGGACCCGCGTTGTGTCCTTGGGCAAGGAACTTTATCCCGGTTGCCTACATGGGGGCACGATGACGCCGTGTACTAAGGTGTACTGCACGTCGATGGTGCACATGTCTTCAACCGCTGTAACACTGCTTGAGCGGAGCTTGAACAGAGTTAGAATGTTGAGGAGCTGACAGTTGCTCGTCGATGCTCGGTGGTTCTGTCCGGGTACCTTGGCTTCCTCCACCCGTAAAATTGGCACGGTCACGATTAGCCATTGTGCATAAGTATGTGACCTTAAACACCAATAAATAATAAATAATTTATACAGTATTGTATTGAGAAAAAATGTTGATGACCGTGGGAAGATCGTGGTCTGGGTATCCGCCCCACCTCCACACATAGGCATCTGAATCCTGAAAATTAGTGTAACATATATATGTATATGGCTATAAAAATCTAAACAAGAGAATATTTTGGAAAATAAAAAAAATCAGGGCTCGATATACTCCCCCCCCCCCCCCCCCAACTCAAAAATGTTTCCTCACATAATATCTCCTTGAGTCATCAATATGCAGTATAAGAACTATGTGCAATCTAAAAAAGAATGTTTTGCGTAAAAAAATATTTATTATGCCACAGATGCCAAGGTGTGTGTCTGTGTGTGTGTGTGTGGGGGGGGGGGGGGGGGTCACGATATCTCCCTCTTCCCGAACCTAATCAATATGTAGTATATGGATTATGTATAATCTAAATAAGAAATTTATTTTGAGAAAAAAGTAATTTCCATGACTCAGAGGTCCCCGTGGGGAAGAATATGTAGGCCACAATATCTCAAACCCACATTCTCATATTTTTTACTAAATAGAATATAGAATATCTCCCCGAGCGTTGTCGATATTCGTTATATGGGCTTTTCACGGTGTTCAAGCAAACAAAATAGGTTTCGATTGTGTCGGAAGCAAGTTGAGAGAAAAAAAAAAAACATTCTCCCCAATGTGTACCCATCTGCAACCTTAATCGACAAATTTGTCATTGTGTATATATTGATTCCTGTTATCGCAAAAAGTTCATAAAAGAAGTATTCAACAGAAAATGGAAACTTTCGGAAAAAGAAACAAAAACAATTCTGGTGTGTGGGGATACTCAGGATATGGGAATAAACTAGGTTATTTCTCCCACAGGTTAAGATAATCGGGGGTGGGGGTGGGGGGGGGGGGGTCGGTGGTCACTGGTGTGATTAACTGACTATCCACGCAGTTCGATTTACGTTACTTTTTTCCCCAATACAGAATTTATTTTAGTGGTGTACGTGTTTTCGTAAGACTCAAATCAATATTTCAGTTCCATTTATTATTTGTGTGTTCTGTAGAATAAAAAATATAAAACTTAACTTCGAAACGGATCGTTAATGTTTCATAAAGGATAGTTCAATGCAATGACTCTTTCTGTGTCGTTGTGGCACAAATGCGACAAGTAACTGAATCGTCCTCTGTCGCGGGCAAAATATGCAAGGGGAACTATCGCCGCGTGTTCAAATTCTTTCGGATTGAGCAGATCAACTCTGTCACAGCGAAAATAAAGTTTATTATATATCACGTGACTTTTCCTTCCTCTGATTGGCTGAGATGTACTATACCATTTGCGACAGTTTTATCTATCGTGAATTCTACATGTAAAAATGCATTATTCCCGTGCACTATATTATTTATCTATTTATTGGTGTTTAAGGCCACATATTTCTGCACAATGGCTAATCATGACCACGACAGATTTACGGGTGGATGAAGCCGGAGTACCCGGAGAGAACCACCGAGCAACGAGGAGCAACTGTCAGCTCCCCAACATACTAACTCCACACAACAGGGTTAGCATTGGTTGAAGACAAGTGCACCATCGACGTGCAGTACGCCTTCGTACACAGCGTCCCCGTGCCCCATGCACGTGGGCAATGAGGGTGAAATGTCTTGCCAAAGGGCACAACGCGGTTGCCGCAGGTGGGACTCGAACCGAGGACCTCTCGGCTTGCAGCCTGAACCTCTACCTACTAAGCCACCCCCACCCCCCGTGCACTATATACTTTTCAAAAATAGCAGTGGAATATTCTAGAACGTTCAACCGAATGAAACGAGTTGTCTTGGAAACTGCTTGCTAGAGATGGGCGGTAATCGATTTTTATGTTCGGTATCGGTTTCGGTATTTTAGGGGGGTGGGGGTGGTATACCTAGGTATCGTTTCGGTATTCGGTATCTGACTTGACTGAGATTTGATGACAAAGCGTAATTCATGTCAAGAAAAAACAGAAGTTGGTCTTTTATCACTCTACCAGAACGTCATCAATGCCACTGCCAATGAGCTCAGCAGCGGCATTCTTGTATGAACACAAATATCTACAGAAATTTTGTAACTTGTTCTAATCGCACCGTGACGTTTAAAGACAAATCAGTTTCAAACAAAGAAACATGTATAACACACATCCCTGTGGCAGATAGCAGATATTAACACCCCATGCCATCGCAGATTTTGGAACGTCGGTCATATTCTGGCGACCGTAGGCTGTGAGGCCACAAGATGGCCGGCACTGAAGTCACTTCAGGCTGTTGGATTAATATGCCAGATCGTTGAATTGAGAAAACAAAAAAAGCGATGCACCGAAAATGATGCAATGAGATTCGATCATAAAAAAAATCATTTCTCAGCTTTAGCGTCATCTACAACACAGTCATGGCTGCGAACATATAAATTTTAGATTTTCGACTGATGTGTAGATGCAAGATGAAAACATAGGGCCATAGGAAGTATTAAAATTCGATTCGATTCGAAATCGCATCGATGATTCGATTCGATTCACGCAGTGCAGATTGGGAAATTTGCGAATCATCGGATGCTCTCAAAAACCTACCAAGAATCCCATATTGAACTCTTCTTCTATCGTCGGGTCTCCTGTACAGGAGACCCGGTGATAGAATAAGAGTACAACAGAAGTCTCCGCTTCCGAAACTACTTTGGGTCCGTTCTGAAACATTCCGCTTTTTTGGTTGACTTGCCCACAGAAAAGCATCATCGTTGAATACAACACTTGAGTTGAGACTTGCAATATTTGCGATTGAATTAAGATGAAATATTTACTATATGAAGATCCGTGATATGCGATTCGAAATTAGAAATACTCTCCCTGATTCGATTGAGCCTCAATCATTGAGGTTCGATTCGACACGAAATAGGAGATTCGCAGGCTTCTAGAAAAACGAGGGTATAGTTTACAGAAGAATATCATTTGCCGTGGGTAATGTCTCTGTGAACAGAGGCGGCGGAACGATTTTCAAAGTGCGGGGGGGGGGGGGGGGGGGGAGGGGGGTGGATCGGGCGATGGATGGTCGTCGGTATGACGGACCGACCATGGTTCGACCCGCCGAACGAAAATTTTAAATTCCAGGCTCCCAAAACCCCATTTCCATGCATCTGAGAGGATATTTTGAGATTTTTCAGATGTATTTGAAAGATTTCACAGTTTGAGAGCCATTAAAAAACGTCGGTAAACCATACACCTGTATGCTTTACCAGACGTTAACAGCAATTATACTGTCTGTGGATTATCTTGTCTGGGGTGGATTTGGTCCTTATAAGTCTGTAAGATTACGATCTATTTCAGTTAACCGATTTTTTAACAGACTGTATACATTTTAGCGTTTGCTGTCGCTTACTGCAAAAAATGTTCCGAAATCCATCGAAACTGAACCAGTTCGAGAGAAACATAGGTGGCGAAAATATGGGGGAAGCTCTGGGTCCGCCCCTTGTTTCACCAGTCGTTGGTTGTGTTAAAATATATGCAGACAAAAAATACAGCCCGGCAAAAAAGTGGCTGAAGCCTTCTCCAACTCCCGGTTAAGCCGCCTCTGAGGTAGAATGTCTTTTGATCAATTTGAAATCAAATGAGTTAACATCGAGGTAAATGGGTTAATTGACAGGGTTTAAAAATAATCTTGACGAGACTTTCCAAAACGGCCAATATAGAATCAGAATTAAAAAAAAATAACAATATTAGTTCGAATATTATTGTTTGCATACCTTCACGAGTTATTCACATCAATCCCACTAAACAGCCGTGACGGAACATTAATACGGTGTCGCAAATTATCACCCGGAAAATATCTTGATATTAACTGACTGAATAAGTTGTCTTAATTGGTATATGAAGTGACGCGGATCCACGATATTGCGATATTGGTAAGCCAGCGATTGATCAGTGGTATGACAGCGTTCGTGGAGTTCAGATGAGCTTGTGTTGTGCTCCAAGCAGGAAACATCGACTAATATATTTATTAGGAGTTGAACCTTTACAGCCGCTGATACGAGTGTGGGTGTTTATATCCGATATATACACGAGGGCCTCCTTCTCTGATCACTTGTAGCAAGGACAGTTCTGCGAGTGGATGAGAGGTGTCTATCGAGAACAGATCGACCTGTTATTTTCTTTGAAATCGATCTACCCATGAGTCGAATGATTGATTTTATCGACGGGAGAGTGATCGCAATATTCGCATTACCAGTATAATTCGATACAAGAGCTGCAGTAGTTTAGTTGTTATGAATCTCCGCTGTTTGTTTGTGGTTATGTATGTGTCTATACTCTGTTTTACTTTGTCAGACTGTTACTCTTTGAAACGGACAGAGTGTAGGAGTGTTAAAAGAGCTCATAATAAGCGATTAAAAATTTTGCGAAAAATCGCACGACAACTAAAACAAACCAAAAAATACTATGGTGTCAAGGTGACAAGACCCATGGACTTATCTCCGACGGGACAGGAAGGAAAAATCGACGAAAAGGAAAGTCGGAATTATGATATACCACGAATAGGTAAGTTGTGTTTTTACTTCGGTCAAGCTGAAAAATAGGGGACAATTTATTTTAAAAATACTGGGTTCCTCAATTTTTGTTTTATTCGTTATCATATTCTCAGCAGATTTATTTATTTATTTATTTATTTATTTATTTATTTACTTATTGGGATTTAAGGTCACATTTTGCACAGTGGCTAATCATGACCATGACAGTTTTATGGGTGGAGGAAGCCGGAGTACCCGGAGAGAACCACCGAGCAACGGCGAGCAACTGTCAGCTCCCCAACATACTAACTCCACACAAGCAGGGTTAGCATTGGTTGAAGACAAGTGCACCATCGACGTGCAGTACGCCTTAGTACACGACGTCACCGTGCCCCCACATGGGCAATGGGGGTGAAGTGTCTTGCCCGAGGACACAACGCGGTTGCCGCGGGTGGGATTCGAACCGAGGGCCTTTCTCAGCAGATGATAATTGTTTCAGGACCAACAAATCATATATATTAGTTATTTTAACCCCTTTCGTTCTATAAACTTAACATACTGAGAATCAGAATCTTCAGCTTGTAGTAGACTAAAATGGGAAACACCCGCAAAGGATTAACCCTTTACCTAACGTGAAAAGCAGACGACACTTGCAAAAAAAATTCTTGAATAACTAATTTTTTTCATTTTTTGTCTCAAAAACATAGGTTATGACCCCTCGTTGGAACGAGCTCGACGAGCTCGTTCCAACGAGGGGTCATAACCTATGTTTTTGAGACAAAAAATGAAAAAAAAGTGAAAATTAATTGGCGATTTTTGAGAATAGCGCTGGCCGGTTTTGGCCGTTACGTTGGGTAAAGGGTTAAGGTCAGTATCTTTACACTTCCCCTTACTATACTGACCTTAAACGGATTTCTCCCAAGTTTTACCATTTTATCTACTAACAGCAGCTGACGCTTTTCAAAACACGCCGAACACGCATAGCAAGGAAGTGTCCACCATTGTCATACAGCTCTGAAATAAGCATATAAAAGTGACACAAAAAAGTTAAATCTACTTTTTTATTACATTTATTGAAAATATGAAAGAGAGTAGTGAAAAATTAAAAAATGTTGAGACAAGGTATTTTTAAAAAAATAAATTGCAGAGTCTCCCATTCTTCAGTTTTGCCTTTTCTCCTACATTGTATTCAGATCACATTAACACATCTTACCATTTGTAAGAACACCACCTTGTAAATTACTGAAATGACATGTAGCACATCATCTTAAAAATAACTCGTTCGATCGTTATGCACTTGTGCTATTATGTGATTAATTCACTCATTTTCCAGTTCAGAGATCTGGAAAAGATACAAATAAGTCACATACAGTTAAAACTATAAGTCCTGTCATGAAATGTGCACAAATAGCACGTCGATCTGCGCGTTAATCTACGCGTTACGACCATAGTGAGGCTATCAAATTCTGTACATATGGTCTGTGCGCAAGCAATGTTTCAGCCAATGGACCCCCGGGTAACCCGGAGGTCCATTGGTAGAAACATTGCTTGTGTTTGCTACGTGTAACCAGGAGAACCTGTCATGCTTTGGATGCCATTTGATATGGCAAATGCGCACAATTCATAGGCGCAATTAAGCTTAGATAAGCGCACAGTTCGTGACAGGACTTCTAGTTTTAACTGTAATCACACAATAAAAGATCCCATTTCCGTGTAATTAGTGGGGTCTGAATCTACCGGCTATCACAGAAATTGTTAACAAAATACAGGAACAATATTTACAGGGGATACTCTGCATTTCACAGATATTTCCCCCTCCCCGAAGAGACAACTTCTATCATTTTTATAATGCATTTGTGTTCATGCTTAACAAAGCTAAGCTGCAAGTCGGTAGAAAAAAAATAATGCTGTGTATTCGTTTTCCATCAAGAATTATGCCGTCTGCATATTGTGTGCAATCCGAAAGGCAATGCCTGGGACGACGGTCGTAACATTCGGGCATGGAGTATTCGTTTCCACCGATCTTCCTTCTTTTTCATTGTGCTGTTTCTTCTTTAAACCAAGAGAAAAAATCCCACAGCGTGAATTTAATTGCAAAGGTGTAAAAATGTTTCGGAAAAAAAGTCAGAGAAATCACATGCTTTATTATTTTGTATATATATTTTTATACCCCCAGCGGGGTCATATAGGAATCGCCCTGTTCGTCCGTCCATCAGTCCGTCCACCATGAATAACTTGTAGAGTACTCAATAGAATGACTTCATATTTGGTGTGCAAGTCTATCTTATTGATGTCTACCCATAGAACAAGGCAGATGTTATGCAGTGTATTATTGTAGGAGTTATTGCATTTTATGGACTTTGATTTTGTACGCCCCAAAATTCAATCATGAATAACTTGTTTAATTAAGGATACCTTCATGGTGTAATCAACTCCTCCCACATTTTCTTGTAGAGAGTTGAAACTTTAGGATATGGTTACACATGTCTTGCAGATTCGCAACATATATAAAGTTTGCAGAAAAATTTTTTTTTTTCACAGAATTATCAAATCAAGTCACTCTCACATTTGGTAAAGGGGTGGGGGTACCTTTTTGTGTCACCCTATGGTGACACTTAATAGTTCTTATGATATATGCCCCAATGGTCTGTAATCTGTCAGAGGTCTGTCATCTGTCATCCTTCAGCGTTACTCAGTAATAAATGTTTCATTTCTGTAATGCTTTCCATGGTATTGCAGGCGAAGGTATATGCCACCATCGACTTTGCTCTAGTTTATTTTATATTTATTTATTTATTGATGGGTGGCAACTTTTTTGTTAGGTCTTGGTAATGACGAAAAAGCAGTTTTGATGTTGGCAGGAACTTTTCGGAATTGATTGAGTGCTAGAATCCCCTATCAGGGCTTTCAAAGAATGAGGTTACCAGAGCAAAATCCAACGTTTTCCTTGTTCGTGTTTTACATTCAGTCAAACCCAAATAATATTTTGTTTATATAAATGTGTTCTATTACAAATTACTGGAGAGTGCCTGTAGGCACTCTCCAATAATTTGTAGTAGAACACCTTTTTGAATAACAAATTCAGACCACCAAAAATAAACTAGCCTTCAACCAGTTAAGCGCGCCCCTTACCGCCCGCAATTCACTAAACGATGCGAACAACGTTGCTGGTTATCGAACATACATAGATTGTTTTTGAGAGAAACTGCGGGGGCTGTGGAAATGTCTGCATTGATTTGTACTTTGCCTAACGGTTTCGATCCCATGATCATTTTGTGTATGATTATATTCGTAAGGTGGCTTCTGATCTGTTGACAATCTCCTGTAAAGTAATATGCCGTTGTATAGAGTTTCTCGATTCCGTCCATTCGGCATAACCCTTTTAACTCTGCGTGATTTTTTGTTGCGTAAATGAAGACTCGAGCGTCAACGAGAAGACGACACCACTAGAAACAAATCAGTAAGCAGGAGTCAGTAATACTTTCATCCTACAGCTCTGTGGGGCCGTAGGAATAAAGTTATACCGTTCTTACCCCCATCAATACTTAATGGACCCGGTCGTTTCCATAATACAGTACTATGTTGGACGGTTTCATCCAGGAACGGAGTGTTCAAATGGTCAACAGAAGACTTTCCAGAAGTGACCTGTGGAATCACGAATGACTCAAATCTGTGGGGTAGATATAGGAAGGAGGAAGAGAGGAGTGGATGCTAATCGTCTCGAATTATTAGAGTTCACTCAGATCGCACTGTCATACCAAAATGACCGCCAATTGGCAATTAGTGAGTATGTCGTGTAAACATCGCATCCATCGCCCTGTAGGGCTGTAGCATGGAATAATTGCAGGACCCCCTCCTCTGTCGTTAATGCAGAACGCATATTTCGTTGCAGACAATAGTGTACAAAAAGATACCATTCAAAGCGTCAGTTATTTATTATTTATTTGGGTTTTAACGACACTTTCGACAGCCAGGGTCACCTCGTGTCCAACAGTTTCACTGGTGGATGAAACCGGAGTACCCGGAGAGAACCACTGAGCAGCGGTGAGCAATTGTCGGACGCCACCAACGTACTAACTCCGCATAAGCAGGGTCAGCATTGACTGAAGGCAAGTGCACTATCGACCTGCGGTACACAGCGCCACCGTGCCCCATGTGGACAGTCGGGATTAAGTACCTTGACCAAGGACAGAACGCAGTTACCGCTGGTCGGAATTGAACTATAGACCTTTCGAACTTGAAAGTGTAAAACGGCTGTTCAGTGATGAAAAAGAATGAATCAATAATTAGTGGTTACAGCGGCAGCTTCACACATTGAAATGTTCACGTCTTTCAAAAATTATATACACAGCACATTACCTGTCAAATAATTTGATTAACTTTTTATCCATTTTCCGAAGTGATAACATTGTTAACACTTTACCCGCTGAGTATTCTCAGGATATCTGTTTATCAAATCTAGTTATGGCTGCTGTGCAGCAGCCATGACCAGATTTTATGAAACATTAATCCAAATCTAAGATGAGAAATCATTGGTGAAAATATCCATTCAATTTACAGGGTGAAATTTTTATTATATGTGCCCAAATTGTACTTTTTTCGGTGACAAGAGAAACTCTGTGCTGGACCGGGATACCAATCAGCGGCATGCACAGAGTTAAGTGAGGGATAGGCTACACCCATTTCAGTAACCCACTCAGGTGTGTCACAAGTCACTTGCAACGATACCTCGCATCGCTGAATTCAGTCGGGGAAATCTCTCTCGCTCTCGACATCCAACTTGCAGAACAAAAGCTTCAACACCAATTGCAAACGATCATGGCGCATGATCTCATGAGACGAATCTGAAATTGATCAGCGGTCTGCTAATTTTGAGAATTTTGACATCATTTACAAGTTATTAATTTTTAGCAAGCTATTCTCAGTCTTGACAAGACAGAGGCAAGCAGACAAGATTAATAACAACATAGCTAAATTGACAACTGTCTACGACTCTTAACAGTACGGGCATTAAAATGTCGAAAATAAAATCAATATCGGCGGTGACTGCCGTAGTCAAGTCGGTTCGTTTCTGGGAAAAAAGCTCTCCAAAAATGTATTTTGTTTAATTTACAAAGAAATTAATGTAAACCCAGATTTGATCACCCACCGATGTATTTTGTTCACAAACAAGCAGGCTCGATATGAGCTGGGTGGCCAGATGGGGTGGGTTTGGCCCCTCATGACCCCGTCTGTCGGAAAAATGTTGGTCGCCCGAAGTCAAACACTTTCAACCAATGCTAACACTGCATGTATGGAGTTAGTACGTTGGTGAGTCTGGCCACTAAAAGCCACTATTTTTTAAAAAGTTGACCATCTGACGAAACCACGATTGTCTGTACGCAAAAAGTATTCTTATATTTTATTTATCCTTTGGGGTCGCGGTTGCGTTGCGGTAACCGGTTCTCATCAGATCACCGAAGTTAAGCAACTTCGAGCCCGGTAAGTTCTCGGACGGGTGACCGTCTGAGCGATCGATTGAGACCCCCGTGTTGTGTCCTTGGGCAAGGCACTTAACCCCGATTGTCCACACGGGGGTACGATGACGCCGTGTACTAATGCTTACTGCACTTCGATGGTGCGCATGTCTTCAACCAATCTAACCCTGCCTGTGTTGCAGTGTGGAGTTACGATGTTGGGGAGCTGGCAGCTGCTCGTCGTTGGTCGATGGTTCTCTCCGGGTACTCCGGCTTCCTCCACCCGCAAAACTGTCACGGTCATGATTAGCCATTGTGCATAAGTACGTGACCTTATAACACCAATAAATAATAATATTTATCCTTTGTGTGAAAACGCTTGTTAGAAGTACATGTCAATCGAATAGGCATATACACTAAAAAAATTGTTAACTACTTTTATTAAAAAGAATTACTTTCGTTAGACGAAAATAATTCTTTAAAAAAATAATAATAAGCGATCGTTTCGTATCTGTTTCGTTTATTATTTTTTTAACCCTTTACCTAACATGAAAAGCAGACGACACTTGCAAACAAATTTTTTAAATGTCTAATGTTTTTCATTTTTTGTCTCAAAACGTTGGTTATGACCCTCATTGGAACGAGCTCGACGAGCTCGTTCCAAAGAGTGGTCATAACCTATGTTTTTGAGACAAAAAATGAAAAACGTAAAGAAAATTAATCAGTGGCGATTTTTGTGAATAACGCTGGCCGGTTTTGGTCGTTACGTTTGGTAAAGGGTTAAAGAAGAATATTGAGTTAGTTTTCAAGTTTGTACCGGCCGTCAACGGCCCGGTAACACTGTCTGAAAATTTTAACTCTTAATCCAACATGTCGGAAAATGTTGCCCTCGGCCCTCGGAGTGAAAAATCTCTGCATCCCAGCAGGGATTGACAATTGTAACTTACCAAAAGTATACGGCCCAATATTATGGAAAAACTTTTATTTAACACACATTATATATTTCTATGTTTTTTTCCCCTTTAGTATTCAGATTATTTATTTATTGGGGTTTAACGACATTTTCGACAGCCAGAGTCACCTCGTGTCGGACACCGTCCCACGACGAGCAACTGTCAGACTCCCCAACGTACTAACTCCATACAAGAAGGGTTAATATTGGGTGAAGACAAGTGCATAATCGACGTGCAGTACGCCTTGGTACACAGCGCCATCGTGCCCCACCTGGGCAACGGGGTTAAGCGCCTTGCTCAAGGACACAACGCAGTTTCCCTTGACGGGATCGAACCGTGGACCTTTTGGTTTGAAGTCCGATGCCGTAACCACCGAAACACCGCGCTCCCTAAAAGTCCTCAGATTAATTTTTACGTCAATAACAGCTGCAGTTGACTTAAGAGTGATCCTACATTATTGTTGGCTGCCTGTACAGGCAGCCAACAAGGATGTAGAAACACTGTCAATAGAAATGCATCCCACCTGTGGAGTTGTCAAGGTAGAATCCTCTTGGGCAATTTTTTCAGAACTATATAAAGTGGGCAGTCTGTGGCTGTAATGATATTTATTATGTATTTATTTATTGATGCTTAAGGTCACATACCTATGCACAATGGCTAATCATGACCGTGACAGTTTTACGGGTGGAGGAAGCCTGAGTACCCAGAGAGTACCGCCGAGCATCGACGAGCAGCTGCCAGCTCCTCAACATCTTAACTCCGCACTGCAGCACAGGCATGGTTAGATTGGTTGAAGACATGCGCGCCATCGACTTGCAGTACGCCTTAGTACACGGCATCGTCGTGCTCCCATGCGGACAATCGGGGTTAAGTGCCTTGCCCAAGGACACAACGCGGGAGTCCGAATCGATCGCTCAGACGGTCACCCATCCGAGGACTAACCGGGCTCGACGTTGCTTAACTTCGGTGATCTGACGAGAACCGGTTACCGCAACTCCACCGCGTCCCCGTAATAATACTTCTGGGTTAAAGTCTTCATACCACAGTGAGGGGCAAAAAAAACAAAACAGTTTGAATCTTTGAATCAAATTCAGCCTGTCTCTTTTCTTCCAAAATTTCAAGAATTAATTTTGTAACATGTATTCAATATGGAGACCCATGTTATTTGTGTATGTTGTGTCTTATTATCATTTACTGAAAAGCTCTCTGTAAGAGAGCATTCCAACAAATGATAACAAATAAAAATTTTGTTGAAGTTCATTAAAAATGCCGTACATGTTATTAAATTACAAATGGTAAAAAGTTTCAAATGTAAGACCTCGGTTTGGGAGCGCGGTGGCTCAGTGGTTATGGCATTGAACTTCAAACCGAAAGGTCTACGGTTCAATCCCCGCCAGGAGTAACTGCGCTGTGTCCGCGGGGAAGGCACTTCATCCCGATTGCCTGCGCGGAGGCACGATGGCGCTGTGTATTAAGGGGTACTGTGAGTCGATGGTACACGTGTCTTCAACCAATACTAACCCTGCTTGTATGGAGTTAGTACGTTGGTGAGTCTGGCAGATGCACGCCGTTGCTCGGTGGTCCTCTCTGAGTACTCCGGCTTCCTCCAGCCGTAAAACTGTCCGACACGAGGTGATCCTGGCTGTCGAAAGTGTCGTTAAACCCCAATAAATAAATAAATAAATAAATAAATAAATATGACACAAAACACCAACGTGGTCAACTTTTACCGCGGTGGTAAATTTAATACCCTCGGGGGAAAAATTTATACCCACGTGTGCAAAGACTCACTTCCTGACCAGATGAAAAATATTTTACCAACGTGGGTAAATCACATAGGCTTGTCTTTTTCGTCATATAAACAGAATTCTTGGATTTGCGCTGTTGCCAATTTTGATGCGAGTGCGCATGCTTTGCGATTTTCTTCGTCATGTGTCGCGCCGAAAGGATAGTCCAAGTTAACAAAAACCGAAAGGACCCAA
Organism: Pictodentalium vernedei; assembly: GCA_031216915.1. Classification (NCBI taxonomy): domain Eukaryota; kingdom Metazoa; phylum Mollusca; class Scaphopoda; order Dentaliida; family Dentaliidae; genus Pictodentalium; species Pictodentalium vernedei. Next base: position 284,812,552 of record CM062296.1, read on the forward strand.
AACGCACTGGCATCACAGCAGAGACCCACCAAGCCTCCTACCCCGTTTCCGATGCGTCACGGGGCTCTATCAGGAATGTGGTGGTCATCATGTAGCCCAGAAGCACTTTTATACTGACAACAGAGCCAGAAGGAAACTTAGTTCTTGTCGAGCTTGAGGATATCCAAAGTTCCATCTAAAGAATACGACAATGGTTATGACAACTATGGGTGATCTCAGCGACGAGATTGTCGCAGAAATAATGCCCGACCCACACCAGAGCAGGGGTTTGCCGACCTGGATAACCAGGCCCCTCCTGCAGTTCAAGCACAGACAAAACCGTACATGGGTTGAGATACTTATTGACCTCAAAATTAGCTTGAGGTCGATGGCGCCACTGCGGTCTTCTTCACGTGAATGTTTAGACGGAAGACCCAACCGACATTGGAAACATTGATGAGCGCCCGGTATTTTATCCAGTGCAGGCCGCTTGTCTCCAGACGGGAGAGCAACACAGCTCATCAGACGACTCCCAGAGGGCGAATACGTCTTGGAAAAATCAAGTTCTTGTGACAGCGGTTCGAAGGAGACTGGGTAGTTGAAGACATGCTTGAGTCTGAAAAGAAGAAAGGATGAAAGGCCAGGATGTTTTGGAAAATACCAAACCGGGCGCTCTGACTGGGATCGACAGCCCGTACTACAAAACGCTTACAACCTGGCCCCAACCTGGCCCCCACTCATAGATGGTAATCTAAATTGTGTTTTACAGAGAGTGGTCGAGCACTTTAACCCTTTTTCCAACGTAAAAGCCAAAACCGGCCAGCGCTATTCACAAAAATCACCTTCCAATTTTCATTATTTTTTCATTTTCTGTCTGTAAAACATAGCTTATGACCCCTCATTGGAACGAGCTAAACGAGCTCGTTCCAATGAGGGGTCATAAGCTATGTTTTTGACGCAAAAAATGGAAAAAAGAAGCTATTCAAGAATTTTATTTGTTAGTGTCGTCTGCCTTTCGTGTTAGGTAAAGGGTTGAGGGTACTCGCAGCGGAGCAAGGGTTAATCCCACCTGGCATCAGAATATACAGGAGTGGAAAGGGAGGGTATATCGATTTACTGACACATTTGAGGATGTGGCTGAACTTTAACGTCTTCCGTCACACCAATCAAGACTTGAGAATCAAGAAAATGACATTATACGGATCTGTTTTTCAAATTTTCTTCCTCGGGGCCCAACCAGGCTCGACTCTTGAATACTTGTGCCTCCCCACTTCCTTTGGACTTCTACCACCTCTGTACATGTACCCCATCATCGCGCTTTTGCAGTTGTCCCCCAAGGTAATTTATTTGAGGATATGGGAACCCGGTTATCAAACTATCAATAATAAAATTGTAACATTGAAGAACAGAAAAAAATAATAAATTGACATGTATGTCACAAACTGTCCCGGTACTAATATGCATCCTTCGCCAATGAAGCGGCGATAGCTGAACTAGAATTAAGTGTGTGTATGTTTGGGTGGGGGGGGGGGGGGGGGGGGGTGAGGGGGTGGGTGTGGTATAACCAGAGAGCTTCAGAACCTTTCGGACTAGAGAGCATTTCAGGACATTTATACTGAAATTTTCACAAAAATATTTCTATAATTCTGTGTGGAAATTTAAGATTTTACGACATCAAGGGACAGAATATAAAGCAAAGTTCAAATGTGCGGTTTTATGAGAATATTATTACAACATGATACTTTATGGCACACGCCTTAAATATACTCTCCACGTGATGATTAAGTACATAATATAATTTAAGGTAGGCACTTATACTACGTTGGCCTCGTTCAGATGATCCATCAGATGTGACAATTTGATCGTGTGTACAGGCCCATCATAATATTTTCATTGACCCCAACGCCTTCAAAACGTAGCCATATCGAGTCAACAGTATGGCTGTGGTAATGCACCCATTCAGTCATTAATCCGACGTCAATAATGACATTACATAAATATCCGTCTACAAGATCAAATTTGTTTGAATATTCACCGAATCATCAGAGCGAGCTGAATAGCTCCTGCTCACATCAAATGCTGAGGAAAATGTGTAAATATTGATTAAAAAAAAACGTTCATGGTTAGGCCCCACAAAGTAGATCTTCTGTTTTTCAGGCCATTTTTTGGTAAAATTGCATTTGGTCAGGCGGGAGTTTTTTTATTTTATTTTTTATTTTGCAATTATTTCTTTGCAGTCAAAAGTTCATGTTTTTGGTTTGTTTTATGTTTTAGGCCCCATAATCTACAGAATAGCATGGATGGTGGTGTATTTCGTCCCTTGAGTGCACTCAAGGGACAAATTTGTCAGTTTTATTAACTTGGGTAAAATATCAGCCATAAACCCGTTAATTTTTTTCTTCAAGTTTGCATTGGTTATAAAAGGAGATCATGCGGCTGCCAAAAGGACCGCGTGGAAAGCCTGAGAAAAAAATTTCAACTTTTTATGCATTATATAAGTTATCTGTTTTTTTTTCTCACGTGTGATTCTATACTACTTTCCATTATTTTATATATCGATCGTTCTAAAATAAGCGTGCGCTATTCCCGTGTATTGTACATTCCCTACAAATAGCCGTAGAATATTCTAGAACATTCGACTGACATAAGATAATTTTTCTGGAATTCTGTTTCGCAACTTCTAAGTTGGAGAATGAAAATGCCTATCTTGGACAAGGTTCGTAACAATATGCAGTGTGTTGTACAGTCGCCGTGGACTGTTCGTAATCCACGCTTGGGCAGTGATGCCCACGCATGCGTTTCCCAGGTAATAAAAATCAGCATCAGTAAAATTTTAATTAAGGAAGCACCGGGTTGTACCCGGCGCTTCATTAATTAAATGTTTGATGATTATTCCTATAATTAGTGTTTGGAATCTAATATTATTGCGTCCGTGGAAATATTGCCCACCCGTGGAAAGTGTCCAGTCCACGACGGCTGTATTATACTTTGGATTGGAATCCTTCCGAGTAACAAGATTCTTTCCCAGTTTGTGTGTACCCGGTGCTTCATTAATTAAATTTTTGATGATTATTCCTATAATTAGTGTCTGGAATCTAATATTATTGCGTCCGTGGAAATATTGCCCACCCGTGATAAGTGACCAGTCCACGGCGGTTGTACTATACCTAGGATTGGATCCTCCTGAGTAACAAGCTGCTTCCCCAGTTTGTTCGATATAATATAATAATGATGCACAGTATGTCACTGACTTTGCAAATAATAGTGCTCCCCAAGGAAGATTTTTCCTCAAGAACTCCGAGAACCACTATTTTGGAATAGTCAATTCCAAGCCGCGCAGTAGGTATAATATAGTCTGGGGTGTAATCGAATTTACACTGGTTTGAAAGCTGACACACCCCGAGGCGAAACCGAAGGGAGTATCACTTTTCAAACCATTATAAATTTATATTTACCCTGGAATTTACACGGATGATGATTTTATTTCATTGCCAACTTCCTTCACTTTGGAGAATATTTCAGTCTAGTCGAAGAGGAAAAAAAACTATTATGTTTTGTTCGGCAGTCCTCCTTGAGTTCTGCATGTCAAAGAAAATAGAATAGATTTCGCTATTTGTTCCCATTTGAAATAGCTGAAAATGTCTAACAAATATTTGTCAATGTCTCATGTCACGATAGATATATAGTACAGTCGCCATGGACTGGCTGCTTTCCTCGGGTAGGCATTATTTACACGGACGCAATAATATTAGATTCCAAACTCTATAGGAATAATCATCAAACGTTTAACTAATGAAGCTCCGGACACAACCCGGTGCTTCATTAATTAAAATTTTGCTGATGTTTTTGTTACCTGGTAAGCGCATGCGTTGACACCACTGCCTACGTGTGAATAACGACCAGTCCACGACGGCTGTCCTGCAAGAGAATTACGCAATAAGTTTAGAACGATATCATTTGATATTTTCGGAGTTTGGGTGTTTTAATTGCAATTTAAGGTCTTTTTAGATTTGCTGATACAATATCGCAGCGCATATCATAAAAATAATTCATACAGTTTTTGAGTGAGTATCAGAATTACCTCGTTCATAATTGCAGTGAAGTCTAAGTTTTCACATAAGCGGCTTTCCACTGATCGTGAAAACTTGTTTTCGCACTAGCGGCCTTCCACCGATCATGAAAACAAATAATTTAGTGCAGTCACTCAAGGGATAGCCCTGATACCTCTTCAAAACATTAGGTTCCATCTATATAGCAATAGTTTTTATTAGTTATTCTCACAAAGAACTGTATCAAAGAGAGATAACTCGTTTAAAAATAGACTCTTTGGAACAACCAATGAGTTCCTTTACATTGAGGAGTAGGGCTGGGCGGTGTTCCCGTTTGGTTCTGCTTTTTCCGCCAAACCGGAAAACTGTATCGCAAAACCTAGCAAAACCCGACTGAACGGATTTACTGTGTTCATCCACAAACTGATCAAACTATCTTACCGTGAGAAACTGGACTAACGACACTATCGACTCTCGTCATTTTGTTCTATGGGCGAATACGTCGTTTTCTGATCTAATCGGAGGGTAAATAAATACACTGTAAAACATATAGCCACCTAAACAGGAGGAATAGGAGCATTTATTAAGCAAAAGTTTGTGAGATTGTTCAGCAGAATGTCGTACATCAAATGTCAAGGGGACAAGAGCAAAACTGATCGATATTAGACATTAATGAAACACAGAGCATTATACCCACTGAAATTACAGTTTTGTAAATACCCCTTGCTTAAAGCATCCGAGCCGAACAGGAACAACCCGGTATAAATAAACCCCCAAATTCGTCAAAGGAAAAAAACCCTGGAAACCTGCGTCCGACGTCATGCGGGGATGCGACAGGGAAGTGCGCGGACCTGCACTTGATAAAGAATAAGCTCAATATAAAACAAGAAAATAAAAACTTGATCGTTTGCTCCTATCGAGAGACTGTCTAGGAATGACTTCAGCGACACTCTCGCTCAAACACATTTCGTACGTAATGCTCTGCGTATTATCACGGGTGACCGTGCTGAGATCAAATCTCATCTAATAAATTAACCCAAGTCGAATCGACAAGACAATATTTTCTCGCTGTTTTACGAAACGCGAGAAAAGTACATTCTCATTGTCAAATCTTCTTTCTTATTGACTCGTCCAGCGGACGAGTCAAAAAGGGAGAAAATGTGACAATGGGAACACAACAAAGTTTAGATGAACTTGATCCATTTGTTTTGCTATATGTCTTTTTCTTACTGAATATGCTCAGCAACTGGTCTCCTAGAATTCATACGAACGACCAAAAGGAAACTAGGCTGAACCCAACACAAACGGGGTTTGTGGCGAGTGATGTCATACAATCTACTGCGGATTTTGTACCAAATTACGGAGCCTGAAGTGTTATTTACTATCTGTTCTCATCACAAAGAAATACCGAACCGAAACCGAGGTTTTTTTCCTGACATCGAAACGAAACCGAATCTGAATAATGAAAACATCCCAGCTCTATTGATTAGCAGGTGAAGGAGGCATAAATGGAAATGGATGTTCAGTGGTTTTTAACACTATGATAGGGGGCGCGGTGGCTCAGTTGGTAGAGGTGCAGGCTGCAAGCCGAGAGGTCCTAGGTTCGAATCCCACCTGCAGCAACCGCGTTGTGTCCTTGGGCAAAACACTTCACCCCCATTGCCCACGTGGGGGCACGGTGACGCTGTGTACTAAGGCGTACTGCACGTCGATGGTGCACCTGTCTTCAACCAATGCTAACCCTGCTTGTGTGGAGTTGGTATGTTGGGGAGCTGTCAGTTGCTCGCCGGGGAGCGCGGTGGCTTAGTAGGTAGAGGTGTAGGCTGCAAGCCGAGAGGTCCTCGGTTCGAATCCCACCTGCGGCAACCGCATTGTGTCCTTGGGCAAGACACTTCATCTTCATTGCCCGCGTGGGGGCACGATGACGCCGTGGACTAAGGCGTACTGCACGTCGATGGTACGCATGTCTTCAACCAATCTAACCCTGCCTGTGATGCAGTGCGGAGTTACGATGTTGGGGAGCTGGCAGCTGCTCGTCGTTGCTCGGTGGTTCTCTCCGGGTACTCCGGCTTCCTCCACCCGTAAAACTGTCACGGTCATGATTAGCCATTGGGCATAAATATATGACCTTAAACATCAATGAATAAATAAATAAATAAATAAATAAGTTGCTCGCCGTTGCTCGCCGTTGCTCGGTGGTTCTTTACGGGTACTCCGGCTTCCTCCACCCTTAAAACTGTCACGTTCATGGTTAGACATTGTGCAAAAATATGTGACCTTAAACACCAATAAATAAATAATAACACTATGATAAAAATACAGACGAAGGTCTCCAATTGATGATTGTTAAAAAATACATGTACTTTATGGATAACACAAAAATCAAAGAATAATTTTGATAATTACTTTCAAGGAATAGCACTGAAGCAATTGTTAATTTTTATGAATATATCATTAAAAAAAATACATGCACTTTATGGATAACACAAAAATCAAAGGATAATTTTGATAATTATTTTCAAGGAATAGCACTGAAGCAATTGTTAATTTTTATGAATATATCATTAGTCATAACCCTATTTTACTTTTTATGGTTTATTTTAATAAATTAATTACTCAATCCACATTAGTTTAGTTTACATGTGGTTTTTACTCCGGGTTAAACCAAGGTGTACAAATTCAAAGAATTTGGGTGTGTTATTAATATCGTTCCCTTCAGCCAAGCAAATCACTAGATTTCAGGCTGCCGAGAAATAATGTTCCTCAGCCAATCTCCTATCCATTTCCGCCACCATTGCATTGAGGGTGTATGCACGCAGAGGCGTAATTATTGGGGTGTAAGGGATCTGACACCCCTTCCGCAGTAATGTTTCAGGTCGGTCGTGTCATTTTCCTCAAGATATGAACCCTCTTGCTAGTTATCATATGCTTTGTTGAAAAGATTAGATTTGATACTTGGACTTGTGTCACACACAGTAGGTCATACAAATGGAGGTCTGTAGTATCCGATTCGAGTTGTTGGCGGTCCAACATGACCAATTTGGAGTACCGGTACAGTACGTGTTAATTAAATAAGAACTTGCCATCTCGACCACCACATGTATTTTTTATTTATTCACTAATAAATTTCGAACAGGTCTTGAATTTTGTAACTATGGTCCCGAGTGAGGAGTATTCCAACTACATCATCAGGGCATGCCTTCGACGAAGGCATGACTTGATGATTAGTTGGAATGTTAGTCCGTCAGGACTTGAGCCATCACGTCGGGACAAATCAAGTTTACACCCCACAGCCTCACAGTCGGTCATCTTGGCAACGCCGGATACGCGTGAGCAAAGATATGGAAATAACTGATATCATGCATTCTACATTAGGTGGGAGCGCGGTGGCTCAGTTGGTAGACGTGCAGGCTGCAAGCCGAGAGGTCCTCGGTTCCAATCCCACCTGCGGCAACCGCGTTGTGTCCTTGGGCAAGACACTTCATCTCCATTGTCCGCGTGGAGGCACGGTGGCGTTGTGTACAAAGGCGTACAGCACGTCGATGGTGCACTTGTCTTCAACCAATGCTAACCCTGCTTGTGTGGAGTTCGTATGTTGGGGAGCTGACAGTTGCTCGCCGTTGCTCGGTGGTTCTCTCCGGGTACTCCGGCTTCCTCCACCCGTAAAACTGCCGCGGTCATGATTAGCCATTGTGCATAAATATGTGACCTCAAACACCAATAAAAAAATATAAATAACTTCTACATTAGGTCGCTACTACATCGTATAAAATTATATCTAATAAATATATATGTTTTTTTAACAAGCATTTGGAATATGTATACACAACGTTTCATTTGTACGAAAACAATACTGCTGCGTCCAGTACAAATTATACACGAAAACGGTCAAAAATAACGGGAACATGAATTGTGGTGAAAAGGACCCTCAAATAACATACTATAATTTCCGAATCATAGCCTGTAAAATTTCGTCACCATGACAGAAATGGCGCCATAACCTATGAACAGAGTTTGGACAGAATTCAACGCGCATTTGAGGAGGAAATGGTTTATATTTGTACATAACTAAAACAATCTCTGTTTTTAAAGTTTAAGACCATTGAATAGTGAACCAAAATATCCAAGACTTCAACGGCAAGACCGGAAAAGACATCGAGGAATAATACAGTTTCAATGTAACACTACCTGCACACTTTGCTCACCAAATATGTAGTTTATAGCACATAAATGCGTTTCAAACGGGTAGGCATGTCTGAATAGGAAATAGAAATTACATAATCGAGGTCATAAAAGATCAGCCAGTGACTCTGCAGTGATGTTTGACATCATAATATATATTTACCTCGATTTTAACATTGCTCCAGCTGTTTCAAGCGTGCAAAACTATTTGATGCAAATGGAATGATCCTCCTACTATACGTATGACATGATGGTTTGTGTAATAGTCCCCGTGTCTTGTGTATATTATAACTTTCTTAAAATTGATACATGGAGGATATGGAATGAGTGTTTTTCTCATATAATATTTATGAAACGAGTCAAAGAATTTTCCGTTTTGGCGAGCCTCTGGCGAGCCCAAACGGAAAATTCGGACGAGTTTCATAAATATTATATGAGAAAAACACTCATGTCATATTCTATTTATCATATGACACACACGCGCACAAATTAGCCGCTTAGTATGACTTTTTAACACATCACCTAACTTGAGTTGCAGACGGCACTTGGAAAAAACATCCTCGTATAACTAAAATTTTTCATTTTTTGCTTCCAAAACATAGGTTATGACCCCTCATTGGAACGAGCTCGTCGAGCTCGTTCCAATGAGGGGTCATAACCTATGTTTTGAAAGCAAAAAAGTGAAAATATGAAAAAAATGAATGGCGTTTTTCTTGTAGGTAAAAGATTAATACAATATAACCCACCCTAAATAGGACAGATAACGTAAATTCTCCCTACTGAAATTATGCAAATGTGACCCAGTTGTATTTTGTTTAGCCAATCAAATTGTTCAGTTTTGAAATTGACCAATGAAAGCTCCCAACTCTAATTATGTAAATTATGAAAATGTGGCCCAGTTGTATTTTGTTCAGCCAATCAAATTGTCTAGTTTTGAAAGTGACCAATGAAATTGACGGAAGGCTTTATTTATCACTGATTAATATGAAAACAAAATATCAAATGTTTTAAAGTGAACAAAACGGACGAGGCATATGATAAACGAATATACGAGCAACGTTGTTTTCTTCAAAATGATTATGCAGCGTAAACTCATGTCAAGTGCTGTTAAAATGATGCCAAAATTACTGAATCTGTCAACTAAAGATGACATCTGTGATATGATACATGGGCGAAGTTTCTTTCTGTTTCAGGGCATCGAACTTCCAGTCAGAAAGCCGCGAGTTCGAATCTAACCATGCAGTCTCACTGTTCAAAGACGTTTCATTCCACTCAAGTACTTTAACCCTTTACCCAATGCAGACGATATCAAAATTTATTATTTTAAATATAATTTTTTCAAATTTTTCAAAAAATTGCAATAAAACCATATCATGTGACCCCTCGTTGGAACGACCTCGTCGAGCTCGTTCCAACGAGGGGTCACATGATATGGTTTTGTCGACATTTTTTGAAAAATAATATTTTTTCAACGACTGAATTTGCGGCGATTCGTTGGGTAAAGGGTTAACTCGAAAAGCCCCTGACATAAGAAGAGTGAATTGATTAAACATCACAAACTGCACAAGGCTTATGACAGGCTAGTGTTTATAGTCGAGTGTCGGCTGCCTGACACTTGACGAGAAACAGCTGCCTAGACTATACGACACTCTCTGTTCACTATATTCTGAACCATCAGTGCCAGAGCACCCGCTGTTTCACCACCCGGTCGAGTTGACTCAATTTTGGGCTCATTGGTGTTTATATCTGAAGACAGGTACTGTATTTTACAAGATGTTTGACACATTTACGTGCACCCAAACTCAATCTCCGTGTACCTCTGCGAAGCTAAATTCTAAAGTAACCTTTTTAATGTCAGTGGTTTCCTCGGGATACTCTTGCTTGCCCCACCTGTAAAAGTATTCGATACAGTATCACCGGGATGTTAAAAGGGTTTTTCTCTTTCAACAATCAAACCTCTATTAATGTTTTGAGGCCATACCCGATATGTCACTTTAGTAAAATAGGGCAAATTCTGTAGGTTGTATCATTTTACTAAGATGAATAGCCTTAATGTCTCAAACATGCCAAATAAGTTATTTTTTTTCCTTCTTTTGATAATGCATATTTTATTACACCTCATTTCAAAAGCCTATAGTAACCTTCCATTCGATTTGATTTGCTGTTCTGTAATATTCCCGTCTCGGGTAATATTTCCCTGTGACTTTTTCGGCAATGTCTCCTGTTTGGGCGGAGGTGCCCCGATAATGATGCCGAAAACGACCGAAGAAGGCGCTTCTTTCATGTTGCATTCTCTCGGATTGATGATCATTGAATTTAACGATTCAGATTAACAATATTAACCCTTTACCCAACGTAACGACCAAAACCGGCCAGCGCTATTCTCAAAAATCGCCAATTAATTTTCAAAATATTTTCATTTTTTGTCTCAAAAACATAGGTTATGACCCCTCGTTGGAACGAGCTCGTCGAGCTCGTTCCAACGAGGGGTCATAACCTATGTTTTGAGACAAAAAATAAATTTAGTTATTCAAGAATTTTTTTTGCAAGTGTCGTCTGCTTTTCACGTTAGGTAAAGGGTTAAACAAATTAAGCAAATACTAACTATTTATATTCAAATTAAATTATTCATGGTTCCTTCATTCAATATTGCCCCCTGGCTGCTTATACAACTCTTGAGTTGACATGAAATCAAGTGCTCAAGTACCAGTAGGAGTTGCTGGATATCAGTTTTTTTTTCAAATTCATTTCTAAAACCATTCGGTATAACAATAATGACCTGGCCTGAGGGTAGCATTGTCTCCCTCACATTGGCTCACGCCTCAGGAGACAATGGTTCCTCGGGGAGACAATCCCCAATGTCACCCTCAAGCCAGGTTATTATTATGTCCCCGACCTCCGAAGGAGGATTCTGGGGTATCTAGTGAATCCCTTCGTTCGTCCATCCGTCTGTTTGTCTCTCCGTGTGTCCGTCCGTCCGTTTGTCCCTACATTCATTTTGCATTGTAATTTCAAAGCCATCGCTCGGATTTGAATCTCCTTTGGTATGCTGATAGAACGGATATGCACAAGAAACAGGTTCCGTCCAACAATTATTCCCAGAGTTATGGCCCTTTTTCGACTTAGCAAATTTTCTGTTTTCAATCTTTCCACTTAGAAAATTTTTCTGTACCTTGAAGACTACTTCGAACTTGCAAACGGGTCGGGGGCAGTGGCCCACGCTTTGCGTTGTCCTTGTTTTTATATTATGGCTTGACTTGGTCGGAGGGTAAAAATCTGAACTCCGTCAAACTTTAAATAGGTGTTTCTTGATTAAAGTCAATATAAATAGAATTTAAACAATATATTTGATCACAGGTAACTCGCAATAGTGGTTGTAGTAGAGACATTCCTTCGTGTTAACAATTGAGAGGTCACAGAAAGAGATTTACAACAGGCTATAAAGAAAGCAACGGCGTTATTAGTTCATGAATGGATAAGGTTGGAATTTGTGAAATATTTTGTTTGTTGTTTTGTAGGCATGGAAAAATATTTATCTTCAGGGTTAGTTAACTTGCACTAAGGTATTTATAAAAACTTTATTTTGTCGGTGCTACGAGATATCCAGTTTTCATTTTTACCACTGGTGTGTGGGCGGGATTAGGTGGGGCAGGGTGCGAGGAATCTGCTCTCCAAAGTGACTAAAATGATAATCAAGCGGGATCGGATTAATACGCTAGTATTCTTGTGCTTCGCCATCGCATGCATAGTGCATGCAAGGCAAGCACAAAGCACAATATATAATAGAACCTGGCATAGATTCTCGGAAAACTCCCATTGACAACTTTCCAAGAATTTCAAGAGTTAGCTTCAAGAAGCAATGTCGTCAATGATGAAGGAAACATGTTATTTTTCTTTTTTATACATTCGTTTCAGAAAAACAGTGCTGTGCAACAATGTCACGTAGTCAGATTTAATTCCCTCTTAACAGGGGATTGGGTTGCGACAATTTGATTTGACGTTACATATAAAAGAAATTCATGAATAAATTTAAAAAAGCATTTTTACCTCCAAAACACAGCTTATCACCCTCTCACTGGAACGAGCGTGGTGAAGTGGAGGAAGCCGGAGTACCCAGAGAGAACCATCGAGCAACGGCGAGCAACTGCCAGACGAACTAACTCCACACAAGCAGGGTTAGCATTGGCTGAAGACAAGTGCACCATCGACGTGTAGTACAGTGGACCTCTCGGTTTGAAAGTCAATGCCGTAACCACGGAGCCACCTCTAATTCAGTACATCCACTGGTAATCGGACTTGGTACAATACGGTTATTACAAAAGTAGACAGAGAATTCGACTGGATCGGGATCTGGTTGAAATTCACCTCTGTTCCTGTCCACAACACCAGAGAATGCCAGCTGCTGAAAAAGAAATGTCGAAACATTGTACCTCAGAATCTATTTGCGTTTGTTTTTCTTGATTCAAACTTGACTTCGCAATGTTTTTTTTAATCTTTGAAACATAGATCCTCTGGTGTAAGTGTATCACGACCAGGGGCCAATACTATAAAACTTGTACAATTGTATTTTCTAGAATTGCATTTTCTAGTTATGACTTTAAATCGGTTAAAATGAACCATTAGCATTTTCAAAGATCTGGCAATTTGCCAACTGGCAAATTGCCATATCTTTTGAAATGTTACTGATTCATTTTAGTCAGTTATATTAATAGGTAGAAAATACAATTCTAGAAAATACAATTGTAAAAGTTTTATAGGATTGGCTTCAGGTTCTGGTCGTGTTAGATACAGCTTGAAAATGCAGCTACATTCGGAGTTTTTTGTCTTGCGCTGAAATGAAACCGTGTGTACTTGTTTTTGATCCGATGGCTATTTTAAAAGAACCTTCAGATGGAATCAGTAAAATTTATCACTTGAATTCAACATGGCGCCATCTGCATTGCAGATATCGCCTTGTTACATTCAAGGTACGAATTGTTATTTTGTAACAGCCGGGTAGTTTATAATCTTATGGCTATTATAAAAAGAACCTTCAGATTGAATCAGTAAAATTCGTCCCTTCAAAGCAACACGGCGACAACTTCAATACAATGTTACATTCAAGGGACGAATTGTTGTTTTGTAACAGCCGGGTACTTATATATGTATTAGCCCGCATGCTAAACCTCCAAAGGGGGCGCGGAGGCGTTGCGGTAACCGTTTCTCGTCAGATCACCGAAGTTAAGCAACGTCGAGCCCGGTTAGTCCTCGGATTGGTGACCGTCTGAGCGATCGATTCGGACTCCCGCGTTGTGTCCTTGGGCAAGACACTTAACCCCCATTGTCCACATGGGGGCATGATGACGCCGTGTACTAAGGCGTACTGCACGTCGATGGTGCGCATGTCTTCAACCAATCTAACCCTTCCTGTGCTGCAGTGCGGAGTTACGATGTTGGGGGGCTGGCAGCTGCTTGTCGTTGCTCGGTGGTTCTCTCCGGGTACTCCGGCTTCCTCCACCCGTAAAACAGCCACGGTCATGATTAGCCATTGTGAAATAAATAAATAAATAAATAAACAAAACACTTATACGGGAATTAGCCTGCTTGATAAACCTTCTAAATAAAAACAAAGTATTGTTTGAAAACTTTACAGTCCATAGACTTCATTCCTCCTGTCGATTTGAATTAATATACAAACTAGAATTGGAGAAAACAAAACATAAATATTTTCATAATTTATTTTGGCAGGCGAAGGGTCAGAGCAGATCCATCGATCCATCGATCACTTGCTTTGGTCAGTGGTCTTTCGATCCAACATTTTTTCCGTAAATCTCTACAACGTAGAATCACATTGGTTTAATATTAAATCTTGCGTCTAAATACGCGAAGACACAAGAATGACTTGATTTAGTTGTCGGCTAATCCTTCATATCAAAAATAGCATCTGGTCTCTGAAGATTATTTAAGTAACGACAAAACATCCTTTGAAAGCTTTTAGTCGGTTCTGATTAGTTTAATGAACAAATATATTAAATTATCTCGTGCTAAAAGGAGCCATCGAACCCGTTGTCGCTAAAATACTTTGTACGTTTGAAAAGCAGTGCAGTGGTGCAACTCATCTTTCGTCGGAGAAGAGCAAGAGGGAAAATTGCATGGATGAAATACATCCCAGGTGTAAGATAACTTACTAAAAGTATCTTCCCTTGGAGCAGCTGAATTCGCGCGAACTCCAATGTGAGGTTATTCCCAGCATTCACGTATTAAACTCTAGGCACCGTGTACTAAATGGTGCTGACGTACTTCCTTTCAACCGCTGCTAACTCTGCTTGTTAGTATGTTGGGGAGTTTGACACTTGCTCGCAGCTACTCGGTGGTTTTCACTCCGGTTTCCTTTCGCTTATCTAGACTTAATTGCGCGTAGGAATTGCGCGCGACTGCCATATCGAATGACATCCAAAGCACGGCCGGTTCTCCTGGTTACTCGCTGCAAACACAGGCAATGTTTCTGCCGATGGACCTCCGGGTTACCCGGAGGTCAATTGGCTGAAACATTGTTTGTACACATGCCATATATACAGAATTTGATGGCCTTATTATGGTCATAACGCGTAGATTAACGCGTAGATCGACGTGCTATGTGTGAGCATTTCATGACAGGACTTCTAGTTTTAACCGTACGTTATATACGCTGGAAGTACGAGATATTGATATATTTTATTTGTTGTCTCGACCAGTCATATTTGAATGTGCCAGTCACATTCAAATCCAGACTTTTATTTATATTCTGGCTACTTTATCAAGGCAAGCCTTAGTAGAAGGCATGCCTTGATGATGTAGTTGAAATATAAGAAAAATGTTCAACACGATGTGACCCTGGCTTTTGAAACTATTTGTTAAATCCCAAAACAAATAAACAAACATTAAGGTGTGTGTGTGTGGGGGGGGGGGGGGGGGGGGGGGGCGTCGAACTGGGCCTCGCCTAATTAATACAAATATAAATGTTATCTTTTGAGAATCTGACGGGAACAATAACCGTTTTAAAGTATAGAACAGATAAATATTTCTGGTGCATGTTACAGTGGCCAGTCTATGCAGAGATAATTTACATTAACCTTTTACCCAACGTAACGACCAAAACCGGCCAGCGCTATTCTCAAAAAGTGCCAATTAATTTTCATTATTTTTGTCTCAAAAACATAGGTTATGACCCCTCATTGGAACGAGCTCATCGAGCTCGTTCTAATGAGGGGTCATAACCTATGTTTTTGAGACAAAAAATGAAAATTTGTTAGTTATTCAAGAATTTTATTTGTAAGTGTCGTCTGCTTTTCATGTTAGGTAAAGGGTTAAAGCAACGTTACGGCCACCTGCGGTCAAGTCTGATCACAAAATTCGGCAATCAATTTTTTTTTCAGTGTTTACCTCTCAAACAAAGCTTATCATCTCTCAATGGAGCGAACCCGTTCCCATGAAGGATCACAAGCTAAGTCTGAGAGGCAAAACATGTAAACGTTTAGTTATTCAAAAAGCTTTTGCAAGGGTCGTCTTGAGGACGTGAAAGGTAAAGGAATATGTCGGAAAGGATAACTGATATTTTAGTCCAACAATCAGGGTGTTGTCTTAAATAACTTCTTATCCCTCCAGTGTAACAAAATGTTATGTTATGTTATTTGGAAATTCCTCCGTTAATTTTTCGGAGCACCCTGTGAGAACCCCACATCACCAGAATCATCTCAGGTATATTTCGTTGGACTGAAGCTGCAGTTCGCGTCTTACACCCGTTTTATCCCGGTAGTTGCACGATTCAATTCGCTTGTACAGTCACTCCTCCGTTGAGGAGGACCCTGATTGATTCATTGCGGAGGTTATTTATACTGCCGAGCTACAGCTATTTTTACCACAGTACGGTTCTTTAACGTGCACAGTAATTACTGCACACGGGACAGCCATTTACGTCCTCACCCGATAGGACGAGCATAGCACCATCCACGAACATGGCACTATGGAGGAGCAGTGTGGTTTTGAATCCACACCGGTGTTGCATTATGTTACGTTTCCCCGGCTGGGGTTCGAACTCACAAACCTTGGGCTCCGAGCGGAATGCGTTACGCTCTCGGCTACCGCATCCACAAAATACGTTATTGTTCAAATATGGATTCAGAAGGGTTGACTCAAGTCGACACATACATGGAGTATTTAACTGTAATTGAATCTTGGCTCTCTGACAACACATACCAGAAAGATGTGATTTGTCCGGTCAGTGTCTTTTGGGGTACAAATATGACATCTATTGAGTATGAGGCCAACGAGTCTGTCCTTGGGGAAGATATGTGCCATGGAAGAATAAAATTTAAACAACAAACAGGGCCGTGCGAACCTTCGAAAATCGATTCGATTCGACATTGTCCCGACGATTCGATTCAGTTCGCGTTGGTTTGAGAATTTTTATCAAGTATCTCCTCTTGAACTCTTCTTCTATCATCCGGTCTGCTGTAATGGAGGCCTGATGACAGAAGAAGAGTTCATTGGTTTCCGTTTCCGAAACTATTTTGATGGCTCCGTTATTGGAATATTCCTCATTTTTGTTCGACCACCACCAAAGAGTCGCCGTTGAATCCACCGAGTTCAGTTGATGAAAATATAATCCTGAAGTGGAAACTAACACTATTGCACATATTCTATGGTCGTAAGATTGCTTAACCCTTTACCTAACCTGAAAAGCAGACGACCCTTTCAAAAATAATTCTTGAATTACTAATTTTTTTCATTTTTTGTCTCAAAAACATAGGTTATGACCCCTCGTTGGAACGAGCTCGTCGAGCTCGTTCCAACGAGGGGTCATAACCTATGTTTTTGAAACAAAAAATGAAAAAAATAATGAAAATTAATTGGCGATTTTTGAGAATAGCGCTGGCCGGTTTTGGCCGTTACGTTAGGTAAAGGGTTAATATCTACGCGTGAGACTACTTCCAAAATAATAAGACCCGTTTCTTTGAGATTCGAAATTGTCTGCCTGGTTCGATTCGCCCTGATATGGGAGATTTGCTGGGTCGAACAAAAAATCCAAAGTAAATAGAACCCAAACAAACATAAAACAAATGGGCTGTTGAGAGAGAGAGAGAGAGAGAGAGAGAGAGAGAGAGAGAGAGAGCGAAGGCTTGTATTTGTCTGACGTTGTGGAGTAAGTACCCTGTTTACATTCTGTGCATATTCACAGTGACAACAGAAATACGTTGAGAATATTTAGAATACCTGTGTCAATGCGAATGACCTTCTTGTAAATTATTGATCTCTTATTTATGTACATTTCAAATATTTAACCGACTGATCGACACGTTCATATATTTATGGTGTTCCTATGCGCACCACATACCCCAGCACCTTTGTAAACTCCTAGTCGACAGTTTGGTATATCTCAAACGTATACGCTACCCTAAATATTATATGTTGAAAGCGAAAAACTATTTTATCCACGTTTCAATTTTAAAATAATGAATGACACTCGCTGAATTATTGAAGTGAACTATACCGATAGACTTTGGAGCGGAAGTAACAGCAGTAACATCAGTTGTAGTTTTTCCTTCACTCGGATAGTAGTAGTTGTAGTAGTTGTTGTACAGTAGTATACTAGTAGTAATAGCAGCAGTAGTAGTAGTAGTTGTAGTAGTGGTGGTGGTGGTGGTTTTGGTTAGAGACGAGTGTTTTGGGAATTTTATGTTCGGTATCGATTTCGGTATTTTAGGGGAGTACACCACGGTATCTGACTTGACTGGCATTTGCTGTAAGAACCAAAGGGAATTCACACCAGGAAAATACAGGATAAGTTTTATCTTGTATCATTCCATCACGGCATCACAAATGCCACTGCCAGTGAACTCCACACTGGCATTCTTCTACCAACACAAATCATATCTACAGTAATTTTGTGACTTGTTCCAAGCACATCTTAACCTTTAACCCTTTACCCAACGTAACAGCCAAAACCGACCAGCGCTATTCTCAAAAATGTTCATTATTTTTTTCATTTTTTGTCTCAAACACATAGGTTATGACCCCCTCATTGGAACGAGCTCGTTGAGCTCGTTCCAACGAGGGGTCATAACATATGTTTTTAAGACAAAAAATGAAAAATTAGTTATTCAAGAATTTTTTTTGCATGTGTCGTCTGCTTTTCATGTTAGGTAAAGGGTTAAAGCCTTTAAAGGCCTATTGCAGGTGTTTGCTATCCCAGAGCTTGTGCCCTCAGCATACCATCATTAGGTGGTCTTGCCGACAATAGACAACTCATCTGAACAGTGATTTATTATCAAGTCTTGGCTGCCTTAACTTTACTAGAAATGATTGCTAAGCAACGGAACATGTAGAGATTGTAGTCTTGTGGGAATTCAGAACAAGAAAATCGGAAAATCTTTTTTTGGAAATGAACCTTTCAACTGCTATCAAGCCTCAACAAGGCCCAATTTGAAATTACAGATGGTTTCGGTATTCAATGATTGGTTCGGTTCGGTTTTTCGGTATCGCCATGATATCGGTATCGGTTCGGTTTTTCGATATATTGCCCATCTCTAGTAGTGGTGGTGGAGGAAGTAACAGTGGGTAGTAGTGTTGTAAAAGTATTGCAGGGAATTGGTTTACTGAAATATGTGGATCTGGTCGAATATCTTCTCTCTCTCATAAATTAGCAACAGATGCAGGGGATGATGGAGTGGAGGGGTACTACTTTCTGTATAACAGTTAAGGCCATTATAAGTACATTATGAAGTAAACAGCGTAAGTTCTGAAACACAGGTCATGTTTTGGGTGAAAAATACTATTAACCCAAAGAGACATTTCACACTCCACATTCCTTCGCGTTGCTTTCCAGACTTCCATTCATATTGATTATTTTTCTATCCTTCGTCGGAAAGCGTTAAGGGTACTCATTTAACCCTTTGAACCCTAGTGGTATCTTCCATATCAGTTCAATGACAGCAATCGGAAGAGTCCATATTCATTATCTGGGGGTAGACCAATTAATATTTTCAACGTGCTACCTTCGGGCTACACGGTTAAATTGGGGAGAAATTGTTAATAGGAGTTTGATATGGCTTCAAACGACCATATCCTACGTTACACGTGGTTATTATCCTATAGATCGTTGCCTGCACATGGAACGAACTTCTCGCCGAATCTTTATGTTTTCGCTGGAATTCCCAGCGTTTCGCAACATGAGATTATGACGATACGAGAATTTCCTGTTTATTTGAACATTTAATGTCAACAGCTAAAACCGCCTTGAGACTGCCGAAACAGCTGAACGATGTCACAGTCTTCAAAGTGAAACGATGATGGATTGGGAAATACTTAACCCTTTACCTAACATGAAAAGCAGACGACACTTGCAAAAAAAATTTTTGAATAACTAATTTTTTTCATTTTTTGTCTCAAAAACATGTTATGACCCCTCGTTGGAACGAGCTCGACGAGCTCGTTCCAACGAGGGGTCATAACCTATGTTTTTGAGACAAAATAAAATGAAAATATTTTGAAAATCAATTGGCGATTTTTGAGAATAGCGCTGGCAGGTTTTGGCCGTTACGTTGGGTAAAGGGTTAAAACCGAGTGCAAAGTTAGCAGCTCCCAACACAACAACAGGAAGAGCTAAGATTTCCAGATAGCATATGTCGGCCGCCAGATTAGCTATTTCGCTCGGGGTTTAATAGTAATCAAGTTTACTCCGTTATCGATCCTCGACAAAACCACAGATCGCCTTAGAAGTGGGCACAAACCATATTAGAAAAATCATCAGAGAAAGAGTCGTGGTGGATAGTGACCTGAATTGGCGAGAGGGGTCAGAAGCAAAGATGTCTTTGGGTGGCCTGCGTGATAAAGAGAAGCCAGGTTTTGAAGAGTACCTTGATGCCACCTTCGGAGGGTCACTGTTGTTCAAGGTGAGATCGCGATCGCTGGAGCCTTAGGGGAAAACTGGAAAAGACAATGAAAAGAAGTGCCAGGTGTGTAATTTAGGCGAAGTGGAGACCCTGGAACACTTTCTATAAAAATGTCCAAAATACCAGTCTTACAGAATAACATTCACCTGGATTATGATGGGAAAGTGGGATGGGAGAATGAAGGACATGTGGTTAGTGAGTGACACAAAGGAGATGGCTAGTATGCTTATCAGAGAGACTGGGAAGAATGGGGTACGGGATGCTATCAAGCAGTTCATCTCAGAGTGTTGGGAGAAGGGGCGAGGGGTTAAGGGGGCATTTGAGAGAACATGGCTAATCAAGGCCTTCTCACCTGAAAACCGCGACAAATCAGCGGCCGACCAAAGTGTTATTATTAGTAACAGCAGACAATCAGCGATGTCGGCTCCAAGTCAAGTCCATCGTTCTTCATAACCACTCTACTAGGTTTCGCCACGCCTGTCTATCTAAGTAATAGAATCAATTTCGTGGAATGGCGTAACAACTATACGTTAGCTTTTTAGATAACAACCCTTCCAATTAATCTCGAATAACTAGGGCTCTGCGAAGTTTCGAAACTCGATTCGTTTCGAAATCGTTCCGATGAGTCGACTCTATTTGATTCAATTCCCACTCATATTCATTCAACCCAATTGATTTGGGTTAATTTTTAACCCAATTGATTTCAGAGCGTGAATTTACCTATTTATTAGGGTTTAACGACATTTTAACGTGTCGGTGACAGTTTTACGGGTGAAGAAAGCCGGAGTACCCGAAGAGAACCACCGAGCAACGACTAGCAGCTGCCAGCTCCCCAACATCGTAACTCCGCACTGCAGCACAGGCAGGGTTAGATTGGTTGAAGACATGCGCACCATCGACGTTCAGTTCGCCTTAGTACACGGCGTCATCGTGCCCATGTGTGGACAATAAGGGTAAAGTGCCTTGCCCAAGGACACACTGCGAGGGGTCCGAATCGATCGTTCAGACGGTCACCCATCCAAAGACTGACCGGGCTCGACGTTGCTTAACTGCGCTGATCTGACGAGAACCGGTTACCGCAACGCCACCGCGCCCCCGAGAGCGTGAATACAATACTTGAGGGGAGACTGGCAGTATTTATAGTTGTGAGAACTAAGAAGGTGCAACATCTACAATAATAGTAGTGATGGGATTCGATTTGATTCGAAATTATCTGCTTGATTCGATTCGACCAGAAATTTGAGATTCGCAGAGCTCTACGAATAACTTGTGGCTGAATCATTGCTTGTGCATGTTATATTTCTTAGAGAATTTGGAAGCGTTCGACAGTGCTGAAATTCCAGTTTTCTAGTGTATTTGTATTAAATCACTCTCCACGTGCACTGCATTCTTGAATTGAAAATTAATATAGACTTTTGCCAAGGTGTGTTCTGCTTTGTACCCATTGGTTTAGATGGGGGAGTGGCGAACGCTGTATAAAGATGCGGTTGGTAGACATTAGTAGGAGTAAGTGCTCAAGTATCAAGGGCCTCTACTCGCCGCTTGAGGCTGTAATTTGAACCGTAACCTAGTATCAGTCCGTACATTCCAATGTTAGAATTTTGTCAATTTAGTTTAGTCAGGTAGAATATAATACGTCAGAAAAGTAGAACAGACTTGTGTGCGAAGGTAATTTTTTGGACAATATTTGAGAATTGTTAGTTCGGGCATTTACATTCTGATGCGATGCCAGCGTCCCGAGTGAAAGACGAAGAAACAAATATCAAGTTGTCATCTCCATTTGCACTTTCTACGTTGTGTGGTGCCCCCAATATGTGCCATACTGTACAGCACACACAAATACTCACTACATGTGACCAGTGTGTAAACTGAAACATAAGATCACCAAAGTCAATTTGGCGCAACGAATCATTGCGTCAAATTAAATTCAGTGATTATGAATTCAATATATCGTCGCCTGAGTGCGAGAATCTTCTATATCCCCTATGGGACATAGAACATTCTAGCACTCAGGCGACGATATGTCTGGAACTGGAATCAAAGTTACGGTGGTTATTCTCTTTTCTCGATAGTAAATAAAATATATGAGCTAAAACGTGATGTCGAAATTGTAAAATCGGATGAAAAATAGTTATTTATCACTTAATCGTTACGCTCGGTACGCTCACGTCGTATCCAGTTTGTAAAGGCCTCTGTATGCCAACTGTGCAATAAAAACATACCACAACGTGACACACGTGACTATAACATCAGGCGGAAAACATCCGCCGAAAAAGATAGATATTATAAAAATAATGACGTGCTTGGGAGAAACATTGCGAATTGTCTCCGCGAGGACGAATTACTGGTTCCGATGAGAGACAAGTCACAGTATTTCCTACAAGCACGGTCATATTTTTTTCCACCAGTCCAAGGATGGACAAATGTATTTTAAGAAAGAAATAGTAATAGTGCATTTTCAACCCTTTACCTATCTTGTTAGGAAACACCAACCATCCAGTAATACGCTCTAGAGTGAGTAGACCTGTCAAGTTTGGCGGTGATTAGATGGCTGGTCTAGGGAGTGGGGTCGGTAAGGAGACAAACACACAAGCAAACCTTTCGCATCGTATAGAATGATTATACCGAATGAGCGTGTAACCTTACAGAACGCTACGATTTTCCTCCAAAATAAATCACCAATTAAAGTTGTTCGGTTCCGCTACTTCGAATCCAACGTATTCGGATCCAGTTGCTATCTTTTCAAACAGTTGCTGAACAGCAATTCGTCGCACTTCACGCGCGTGTTTCACCGCCTTTCACTCCGATTAACTTTCAATATCGCCGATGAAATATCTTCGACTCTTCCGTGACAATATGTGGCGAGTGTAAACAAATTTTGCAGAATGCGGAAGCGTTTAGGAATTGAGTTTATCACGTCGGTGACTTTCGAGAGTGATTTCGGGATGTCTCAATCTCAAGGGTAAAACTGTATCAGTTACTGGCGTGCAATGTTTAACGAAAAGGAAATATTGCGCAATGATTAACACGTGTGTGTGTGTCTGTGTCTCAAAATCGATTAAGTGATGAATTTTATCCTAAGCTCAAGAAAATATTATTACGAAAATATTAGTAATACGATTCGATATCCCCCAGGCAGGAGATAAAGATAATCGGTTTCACGAGAGTGAACGTGTACCGTCCAGACACGCTGTTTATCTTTCCAGACTATCGCAAATAAATAACTGTTGAACTTTACCCAAAATATTATTCCATGGTATTTTTCTCTTTTATTAACTTATTATTTTGAAAACAATGTCGACTCACTTTTTAACATTGCCCTAAACATTTTAGGGGATTATATTTTTCTGAGGCGGACTAATAAAATAATGTGGGACTACTTAAACAATTATTTGTTTATGTGTTCTGAAAATGATTTGACGATGGCTCTGTCGAAAATATTAGAATATTTTTTTTTGAAGCTCGCAAAATAAATAGAATCCAGAATTTTGTGTGAATGCTGACGATCATCTCGTTTGTGTGCTAGGGCAATTATGCACTTGAGCCCGTGGCAAATCCGCTCGTAGTAAATATCCTCTGCTCATACACTCTAAGATCAATTGTTCTAATAAAAATCAACCCAAATCAACTGGGTTAAGTGAATATGAACCATATTCACTCAACCCCTTTGATTTGAATTAATTTTTAACCCAACTGATTTTAGAGTCTACTCATGAGATAACATTAGAGAGAGAGAGAGAGAGAGAGAGAGAGAGAGAGAGAGAGAGTTAACCCCGTGCAAAAAAACATGAACGAGGAGACAATGGGATCGATGTTTTTTAAATGTTCATAAAAATCGTATTTGATAATGGTATAAAATTAATAACGCTATTTTAAAAAAAAATCAAAACTATACATTTCTTTTGTTTTGTTAGTCGTGACAAAATTAGGGTTACTAGTGGAACTTTGTTTTAATGTAGAGTTATCACTAATCTATTTTCAACTAGACTGCTGCAACGTCAGCAAAAAAAAGTCTCAACTCAATCCCCCCCCCCCCCCATCCCACAAGGTGGCATCAAGTCAATCAACGTAGTATCTCCTCCCAAGCGATGACGATTGATGACGAGAAAGCTATTACGCTGTGACTACACGTGACATACGTACTCATTTGCAGCTTGCCCGACATATTGTAATGTCTTTTCTGCTTTCGACCCTTTACCACGGCCAAAACCGGCCAGCGCTATTCTCAAAAATCGCCAATTAATTTTCATTATTTTTTTCATTTTTTGTCTCAAAAACATAGGTTATGACCCCTCGTTGGAATGAGCTCGTCGAGCTCGTTCCAACGAGGGGTCATAACCTATGTTTTTGAGACAAAAAATGAAAAAAATTAGTTATTCAAGAATTATTTTTGCAAGTGTCGTCTGCTTTCCACGTTTAAAGAAAATCAGTGTTTGCAGTAATCAGTAAAACACAGAAATTATTCACGATTTTCTGTGGACTCTATAATTATTTCATTCTTGGGTAGGAGAAAACTGAGATTTTCATTCATAACAAAGCCATTAGTTAAAGTTTTTAGTTTTTCGTACCCTCTCGCGAGATAACTCTGGTGTCCAATTCAACCGCACATGTCCCCATTTATAGCATATTTGCCGGTGTTTTTCAACGTGAATCAAAATTATCTTCAGTTGCGGGTCTAAAGAAAAATGGTATTCGATCCCCTGGTTGTATTACAATTATGAATGTTTTTAAAATCTGAAATATTCAGTGCTGTTGGGTCGCTTTTTATGAAATTAAACATAAATAATGAGACAATTTATAGAAAAATATTACTTCATTACCTGGCAGGAATAGAAGGCAAAACATGCAAACATTTGTCTTGAATAATTAAACGAACACATGTTTGACCCCAGTACGTAAGTTTTTGACCACTCAGTGGAACAAGCGTGACTAACTCGTTCTGATGAGGGGTCATAGATTATACTTTGGTGACAAAAATTGGAAAAAGTACTAAAAGTTGAAATTTTTGTCAATAGAGGTGCCAGAGGAGGCACGTAGCGACAGGTGGAGGGGGGGGGGGGGGGGGGGCTCACCCAATAACCATCATAATTCTCAATAGTTGGAAATTAGAATGAATAAATTCCAATAGTTGGAAATTCAAAGAAATCAATTTCCTTCATCTTTTCAACTTTTCAGAATTTTCCGACCAACCGATTTGAATTTTCAACGCGTGAACGCAGTTTTCTGACGGCGGTCGATGCGGTTACCGACTTAGTCATTCACTGTGCTCCGACTTCGGATTCCGTTCAATTTCCGGATTCCAGCATTTTAATTGACTGACGACTGGAGTTCGAACGAGTTCGCGGAGTTGAGTGAAGTTTTAACCCTTTACCCAACGAATCGGCCGCATCAGCCCGCGTAATATGCAAATTCAGCAGTTGAAAAAATATTATTTTTCAAAAAATTTCAACAAAACCATATCACGTGACCCCTCGTTGGAACGAGCTCGTTGAGCTCGTTCCAGCGAGAGGTCACATGATATGGTTTTGTTGAAATTTTTTGAAAAATTTGAAAAAAATTATATTTAAAATAATAAATTTTGATATCGTCTGCGTTGGGTAAAGGGTTTTTTAAATAAAAATCCAAACGTTCAGTGGTTAGGACATTTTTAATAAAGCCTGATTGTTTTATCGTGATCCCCACCCCCCCCCCCCCCCGATTGTCCTGAATTTGGGTTGTTACATACGGCCGGAGCTGTCAGTCCGTAAATCAGATTCTCCAGTCAGTTGGAAGGAGTAGGTATTGGCTGAACAGCTGTCAGTTTATATAGTCTTTGTGTAGCCTGGTCAGTGTAAAGAAAAACTCATGGATCTACCTGGGGAAATGCATTTTTCTTGTGTATAACATTACTAGATTTAAGCCAGGTGTGGGGGGGGGGGTCAGAATGCATCCAAGGCGTTCAAAAATTAAATATTTCCGTGGGAGAGCCCCCTGCCGACCATCGAGAGGGAGATACCCCACTCGAACTCTTCCCCGTTCGGTCCTCGGAACATGCCTACGGCATGTCGTGCTATACCCCAACCCCAGTTAGAAATCTAACTGATCACCCCCCCCCCCCCCCCGGTATTAAGACCCTCCAGCAACGTCCCTGATGGCCGGATAAGGCTATTACGTTAGATGAAATGTAAAAATACCACACATCAGTTAGTAAGTTCACTATGGAGACTGCTATTATTCTCTCGTGAGATGCGGAAATGTACTTTCACTTCGCTTTGTGTGCAGTGCAAAAATTCTTCCGCGTTCTACTTAACAATCGTACGAAATCAAACCCGATTCATATTGTCTAAATATAAAAAAGTTCTTCTCGTTTTATCCTGTCCCGAACCCATTCAACAGTACGATCAAGTGAAGTTACACATATCCCACACCACACTATAATAACAGATCTTCTTGATAAAGTTTTAACGAACCCAAACTCTGTGTTGGTGCGTGCCTTCTGAACTAAGGTTTAATCCTGAAAACGGGAATTTCTGGGTTCCCCGACCCGAAAGCCGGTCAGGATACTCGGGAAAACCTTAGCAGGGAACTGGGAAGAATACATTGCACTGTTTGTGTGTTGAACTGAAGTTTTCTAAATCGAAAAACTGCCCCAACGTAACTTTTCGTCAGATCTTCCACGCTTCAAGCAGAGGAGACTGATGACGGCAACGGAAAGGGAGTTGAAGCCAGGAGGTAGTGGTGATGAAACTAGCGATTCTGAAAATTTTGACGAGTTGGAAGCGGGTTTGGTTTTTCACACTTCTCTCAGGAAAAGAACTTTTCCGTATGGAGATGGCACATTGACAATAAAATATTTTCATTTTCACAAGAATAAATGCGTTTTGTTACTCTAGTAATTTTACTTGATATTATCGGTTCTCGGTCTGGTGGTAATTTCATTCCCGTTCCCGTTACTATAAAAAAAAAACCTGGGAATATAATAAAACCTATTCTGAACGTGTCTGAACGTGTTTGGACAATTACGCACGTGCGTAAATTGCACAGAGGATGTAGCTGGTAAGGAACTCTTACAGCGTACAGTCAACGAACGCATGCATTTGTGTCGTGAAGTATGAGGGCGTGTATTATTAAGTTATTAGTGAGGAGCTTATGACACCGACTCTGCACCCCTAGACTAAACGAAACGAAACCAACGTTTTATGTGTGTTTCATCGAAATATATTCAAAATTGGTTGAATATGGATGGCCATTTTCGATTTTGAAGACCTTTTTCAACATAAACAATGTCAGAAATCAGACTTACATTTCTGGCAAACATACCTGGCTCTTTAATTAAACTTTGTGTAAGCATAAGTCATTAAAAACATCATTTTTAGTAAGCTATTTTGCGGCCATCGTGGATTTTCATGGACGGGTCATCTTTTCATTCTTTCATTGTATCAACAACTAAAATTTGTTTCTTTAGGGGAGGTAACCAATTTGGTTTCGTTGGGTCCTGGAGTGGGGTGAATAATAGGTGCCATTAGCTCCCAGACTATATCGCTTCAGGCGTACTTCGTCGTGATTGGTGCCATAAAAGCTTTAACCCTTTACCCAACGCAGACGATATCAAAATTTATTATTTTAAATATTGTTTTTTCAAATTTTTCAAAAAATTTCAACAAAACAATATCATGTGACCCCTTGTTGGAACGAGCTCGACGAGCTCGTTCCAACGAGGAGTCACATGATATGGTTTTGTTGAAATTTTTTGAAAAATAATATTTTTTGAACTGCTGAATTTGCATATTACGCAGGCGGATGCGGCCGATTCGTTGGGTAAAGGGTAAACAGTTCATAAAAACAGAAAAGTGACTATTTTAGCTCACTGTAAGTAATTTGACGCACTTGAGAGATCAGATCAAGTCTGACTGATCGCGTCCAATATTAAACATCACAAAGGTACTGAGTACAGCTGTATCAAAATGTGAGCTAAAGACTAAAAAATACAATCAAAATGTTGTTTTCATTGTGAGGGCAACAGTCTTAAACTCTGGCAATCTATTGCTTTTTGATGTTTTTGTCAAAATCAAATTTTGTATGATTTATCTTTGCATTTTCCGACTGAGTACTGTCAAATGTGTGATTAGGAAGGACCTGGTTCACTTTCAACAATTGTGCTTGAATTACAATGGGTACATGTCACAACACGCAAAACTCTGGTTCTAAATGCTGAACTAGATTTAAACTAAAACGCTGTTGAGTGAATTCTCACAAAATCGACATTAAAAAAGTCACTAGTAAACATTCAACAAATGAACCACCAGGTTGCCAGTTAGTTTAAAATTCTCTTGTGTTTCTCGTTTCTTTTTCTCTGAAACTGTAACTCATTTCAACAATGTTCAGATGGAAAGTCCACCCATTACAAGACCCACATTTGATTCACGCTTGTGCTACGTAACTACCTGCAAATGCCCGTCAGCAACATATCTCAACTAGGGTTTAATCCCGGTAACGGGAATTCCCGGGTTCCCGGTTCCAAAAGCCAGTCACGATTCCAGGGAAATCGATAGCACGGAACCGTGAATCACGCATAGCACTGTTTATGTGTTGAACTGAAATTTTCTAAACTGAAAAACTTCCACATCGTAACTTTGTAAGATTTCGTCAGCCATTCCACTCCTGAACATTTTACAATCCTGCTTCCCAAAGAATCTTTCTCACCAAATCACCGTAAATCTCAATCAGTTCCAGAGGACTGCTCTCTTCAACGGCAAGATCTCCACTCGCTTCAAAGTTCGAACTCGTCTTCATTTTCAGAATCACTAGCAGCACTCACTATTTACTACCCCCTTCAACATCAACTCCTTCACTGCGGTCACCAGTCTCCTCTGCTTGAAAATGAAGAGGGAGTTTAAGCCAGGAGGCAGTGGTGATAAAACTAGAGCATCTGAAAATGAAGACGAGATGGAAGCGGGTTTGTTTTTTCACACTTCTCTGAGGAAAGGAACTTTTCCGTCTGGAGATGGTACACTAACAATAAAATATGGTCATTTTCACAAAAATAAATACGTCTTGTCACTCCAGTAAATTTACTTGATATTAACCCTTTCCCTAACATGAAAAGCAGACGACACTTGTAAAAAAAATTCTTGAATAACTATTTTTTTTCGTTTTTTGTCTCAAAAACATAGGTTATGGCCCCTCTTTGGAACGAGCTCAGCGAGCTCGTTCCAAAGAGGGGTCATAACCTATGTTTTTGAGACAAAAAATGAAAAAAATAATGAAAATTAATTGGCGATTTTTGTGAATAGCGCTGGCCGGTTTTGGCCGTTATGTTAGGTAAAGGGTTAAGCGGGACATTGTCCGGTTCCCGGTTC
Source organism: Pictodentalium vernedei (assembly GCA_031216915.1). Classification (NCBI taxonomy): domain Eukaryota; kingdom Metazoa; phylum Mollusca; class Scaphopoda; order Dentaliida; family Dentaliidae; genus Pictodentalium; species Pictodentalium vernedei. The sequence goes on from CM062296.1 coordinate 284,842,009, forward strand.
TGAGTGTAATTTCAATAGGGGACATAGAACATTCTAGCAGTCAGGCGACGATATGACGTCTCATCCGAAGAAGTGTACCTAGAAGTGTACCCAGACTGCGAGTTCTAGTATTTAAGCTGCCTGACCACATGTCCTCATCTTCGATGCAAATGTACATGTAATTAACAGTTCCAAGGGTGGAGGAGACGCACAAACATAACATGGCATAATAGATTATGGTTTCTATCATTTTGAGCCTGGAAAGTCAACAGAAGAAGAAAAATGCAGAAAAGATACAGCTATTAGCTTGTGAATACATTACTGTAACCACAAAAGTGGTGTTTTTCATCGATAAGATTACGATCGAGTTATCACACCAATGGGTCGAGATTTTATCAATTACATATTGCGAAGTCAATAGCAATCACGAAAAACAAATAAAGTGAGCATCCTATAGATTCAATGTCCTCGCATTTTTCCGATGAGTACAGTGCAGTCGCCGTGGACGGGCCGGAATTTACGCATGGGAAGTGATAGCCACGCATGCGTTTACCACGTAATAAAAATCCTCACCAGCATCAAAATTTCAAATAATGAAGCCCCAGATTGTACCCGGTGCTTCATTAATTAAATTTTTGATGATTTTCCTATTATTAGTGTTTGGAATCCATATATTATTGCGACCGTGGAAATATTGCCCACCCGTGGACAGTGACCAGTCCACGACGGCTGTACTGTAAGATCCTACAGTGCAGTGTGGAGACAAGTGGAAAGATGATTTCGACAGAATCGCGACCCATTCGCGACCATATTGAAATTCTCTGTCCGTACCTGTCCATTGCTCATAATAGTCACGCGCGACTCTGCTATCCCGTGAGGCAATCGCTCAGCGCTTCCTAAAGAAACAATAAATGTCCGGTTTGAGTTTTCAATTAGCGCCTCGATACACAGATAGTTTCAGATATCAAAGGCGATGACCACACGTATATCTATTTCGACCACATAGCGCCAGGAACTGTTATAGTATTCCAGGAAGGCATGGCATCATTATCTGAGTGAAATTGTTACTTGGAATTTCACCATTATACTGGTATCGAGAGAGCTGGTCTCAGTCTCACAGAACGTACCAAAGCAAAATATCATATTACGGTCTGTGGGGACAAGTTTGGTCTAGGCCAATATCATTTGTCAATATAAAAGAAAACATGGGCTTCTCGCAATCAATATTTATTTGTGTTTGTGATCCAGATCTATAGAGCTACACTGTGTGTTGTTGAATTTGGAGATGATCAGGACGTTAATATTTAGGTACAGAAGATAATTTATATAATGTATCTTACTTTAATATATATATCATGAAAACACTTGGACACTGCTCCATAAACTTTGTCTGAATGTCATAAAATCTGAACAAGAATAATCCATTTAACCCTTTACCTAACATGAAAAGCAGACGACACTTGCAAACAATATTCTTGAACAACTAATTTTTTTCCTTTTTTGTCTCCAAAACATAGGTTATGCCCCCTCGTTGGAACGAGCGCGACGAGCTCGTTCCAACGAGGGGGTCATAACCTATGTTTTTGAGACAAAAAAGGAAAAAAATAATGAAAATTAATTGGCGATTTCTGAGAATAGCGCTGGCCGGTTTTGGCCGTTCCTTTGGGTAAAGGGTTAACTCTTCTACACTGGCGTCCTGGAAGGTATCATTTCAGTCAATAATGTCCACGGAGAAACCATCCTGGTTTGTTGGAAGGTTCAGTAATAATTTAATTCAACAGCTCTGTCGATATGTTGGATTAAATTATTACCGAGCCTCGCTTCAGATTTTTTGCTCTTCATATCGTCTGCTCGTCCACTACCAATTCTTTTTCCTCACGCAAAAATTTATGCATACCTTGTTGAAAGGTTTAAACACTTAGAAAAAAAAAACTTCTGCAAAAAGTGCAATATTTCTAGTTGAAGTTTATTCTAATTTATCTCACGATCACTATCGAATAACTGCTTATTACGGAAATTTTGTTCACAACACGTCTATCGCGGCGTTCTCATCTGACCTTTGAGAAGAGTCTATTTTGAGGTTTGTTTATACCGTATGTGCAATGAAATTAAGAACTTTTAACTAGAGCCCTGCGAGTCGGATATTTTAGTTCGAATCGATTCTAACTTAAAACTCGCGAGTCGAGGCATTTTTCGAGTCGATTCTTATAAAACCGACAGCCCGATTTCTTCTCAACAGAGAGGCATTTATCCGCTTAGAATCCCGTTACGACTTATGTATAATGCCGACTTTACTAAGGCCGCGATGATGCGTCAGTAAATCGTTTTGGTATCATTTAACAGTGATACGAACAGGGTTTTGTAACATATTTTCCTATTTCTTTCGTGGCGAAACTGGATTATTGCATCGTTTAAAGGGGGGACTCACAATGGAAACTCTGTCATTTATAGGGACCGAATCGACTCGAAAAAAGGACATCGGCGAATCGGAGACGAGTCGAGTCGATTTTGCGTCCCGACTCGAAATTCGAGTACTCGCAGAGCCCTACTTTTAACCAACATATTTTTCCCATAGCGCTTCTACGATTTTACCCAATTCAGTCTTGTTTGACAGAGCTCAATGAGCTCTGTCAAACAAGATTGAACTGGTTAAAGTTATATATCTATTATGGAAAGAATTCAGAAGTTGAAATTCTGATATTTTGACGCCAGTATATAGAGTGCTAAAACTGATCGCCACCTGAGCTTATCCACCAGCGGCCTAACATTCTAAGTCGTAAACATTGTTATCATCAGAGATGCAATTGGAAAACTGAGGTAGAACGAACGACAAGATTGCAATCAAGCAAGATTTTATTGAGTAATAAAACATTTTTGCGGTCAATCTATAATGTTTGTTGTCATAACTTGCAAAGGTTTGTGGTTGCACTCTGGTAATTAATGCTTTTTTCGACTTCTTCGCACTCGAATAATGTCTGTACTCTGAAGTTCAGTTGCACCAGTGCACTCGTTTAATAGAATATGTTACATGTCACCAACATATTCTGTGAATGGTACCAACAGAATCAGAGGTGAGCGATATAGCTGTTTTATTGCATTTGTCGTCTTTGGTTGTCCTTTAATGAGTTCAAGCACATAATTCAACCTTGTGCTTTTTGTGGCACAGCCTCACAAAAAATGAATTTTATTTGTTGTCATCTACTGTTCGCTGGAATGTAAACAAACAATTGTTATGACACCGAATATATTGTTGTTTTTTGGTGGTTAAATTTCGATTGAAAATACTATAAAATCCCCAGACGTATTTAATCTTTCACCCAGTAAATGAGTAAAATTCACTTGGCACTTTAGTTTAAACAGTATTTATTCAAAGAGTAAAAAATAAACACATGCAAAACATATACAATAAGGAGATATACAAAACATCGATACAAGTTAAGCATAATTGAATAATGGAAAATTGAGATATCGACAGGATTCGGCATCAAGCCTGAGCTTATTTTAAGCCGTCTCCTTTCACCTTCAGCATTCACATTTGAGAAGGAGGGATTGACATTTTGTGAAATGTTCTGTACAAGCTGTATTGGAACTGTTTTTGCTGAGAGAGAGAGAGAGAGAGAGAGAGAGAAAGAACGTGAGAGAGAGAAAGAACGTGAGAGAGATAGGAAAAGGAGAACGAGAGAGAGAGGGAGAGGAAAAGAGAATGAATGGTGCCGGTCGACGTAGGGAGGTAGTAAAAAACGCTACGGGGAGTATAATTATCACAAAAAGGTTGCAGATGATTTGCAGCTGACTCTTTGAAGATTATACAGATCTTTACCAGTGAGCTCCCCTTTGCAACAACACTGACCGAAAAAGACCGTTACGCGATGTAAAAGGCCTGCTTTTATCCACACTTCTCTCTTGGCACTTTGAGAAAATACACTAACGAAAGGTTGTTAAATTGAAATTCATGTTTAAAAAACTTAAGAACCAGGGTCATTTGCGAAAGAGATTATTGAATAACTAATAATTTCATTTGGTGCCTAAAAGGAATAGCTTTAGACACACTCATTGGAATGATCCAGCTGAGCGCGTTTCAATGAGTATTACAAGCTATTTTTCTCGTGGCAAACATTGAAATGAATAGTTCAATTTGAATAGATATTTTTGTGCATAACGCTAGCCATGTACCGTTTCATGAGTGCAAAAAGGCGCATCTGCAATGGTGTAGCTTTCCATATGTCGCATTTTGCAGTCAAGAGACGATATGGCCTTTATGTTAGGTAAATAAACTCGTAATCGTCATGCAATGAACTGTAACGAGACACTGAGAGAAGGGGTTCATTTCTTCTCTTAGTTAGAAAGCCATGTGGTGGGCTGAAGTCTGTAACATTATAATTGGATCGTCGTGTATAGGAATAAAACAGGAGTAAATCGTGTCGTATTGTGTGTCGTCACCATTGGAAGAATTTTACAGGAAAGTTAACTTACCTTAATTTTCTGAAGTTGTCAGTAAATTTAACACTAAAGGTATGGGATTTCATATAAAAATTGAAATTTCGAAAAGTATCATCGGTGTGCGTATCATTTCACAATCTTCAGACATTTTCCTCTTACGTAAACATGTTCTGTTTTATTGATATAATGAGAGCCGGTTACCACTGTCTAAGGTGAGAGTCCCCTAAAATGTTCGAGACTGGTGTAATGAATGAAAGGTTTTAGCGCGCCGAAGGCGCGCAGGGACGATGTGGGATTTACAAATCCATTGCGACCCGGTTAGCCTTATTTTATTTCACTTGGAATTTGGATCACACAGGCCTAGCTTTCCTATTGCCTCAAATGGGGTCTGAAGGGGTATGCACGTGGTTAGAATTCCCGGCAGTTTGCATTGGAGTGATAGATTGTCAAAGACCAAACCCTCAACGCCATTAAGACTATTAGAGAGTGGGCTCTATTCGGTTCCAGCTTGTCGATGGTAGAGGTTTGAGTCCCACCATGGTGGCGAGCCAGAGTATAATGATGTGCGATGGCAATTTTAAGGGAAAGAAAAAAGAAAATCAAACAGCAACGCCGGTTTGGTAGCGGCCCCGGTATATGACCATAGCGGTTACAAAAAAGGAATGGAGAAAGCTCCAACAGTTTAGTTTGAAAAAACCGGGAGTCATCCATCAAGCCTTCTGGGAGATAGGATGCCGTATGTGATTTTGAGGTATCTGATTATCCTTCGGGAATTCCAAATGACCTCCAACACCCCCACCCACAAAAAAAAAAAAAAAAAAAAAAAAAGCCCTTAAAAGGGCTGTTTGCTGGCAAGATTGTTTCAATCCTTGCCTTGGTCTTGTTAGGTTTTCTGCACATCTTTGCTTGAGGATTGTTTCAATCCCTCATAGTTTGTCATTCAGTTTGGTCGTGTGTCTGATGAGATAGAGGAGGTAGAAAAGATAGAGAGCTGGAAATTAGAGCAAGTCGGTTTTTAATTTACAACTTTTCCGTCCTTTTGGATGGGGAAGCCAGCATTTTTTCCCCGAGATTTATATCTCAGGGAGGGGAGACCCGGCAGCAGGTGGAGATTTTCCTCGCTGTTTGCAACTCCCACTGGTAACAGAGGCAAGCTTTCGTGCGTGTCGTGTCACCCGCAGCCAGTTCTAAATTTAGGTCACAGAATGCCTGGCTCACCCCATCACAATGATGTAATCTTTAACCCTTTCGATAGACATGCCCCAGATTATTTAGTTTTCCTATTGAGGACGCGATGCGCATTGAGTTCTATTATTAATTCGCTGTCTTGAAGTCTATTTAGAGTTTTACTTTGAAGATCTTTTAAGCGCATTGCTATAGTGTCTATTTTTGCTATCTCGTGAAGTTGTTTTATCGATGTCCACGTGGGCTTGCGCAGAGCCACGCGCAAGGCATGATTTTGGACCCGTTGTAGTTTTTCAATGTTGGTTTTATTCAGGTCACTTGTTATTATGGCCCCATACTCTAGTACTGGGCGTATATATGATTTGTAAAGATTGAGGTGAATTTCTTTATTGGCTCCCCAATTTTTACCTCTAATCATTTTCAGGAAATTGATGCGTTTAGTGGCTTTGACGGTGACTGAGTTTATGTGATTGTTTAGATTGAGACTGCTATCCAGGTTGAATCCCAGAAACTTTGCCTCATTACTAGCTTCAAGTTTATGATCGTAAAGCTTAAGCTCAATATTAGGGACAGGCTTTTTCCTTTGTTTTTTATAGAATGTGATTCTTTGTGTTTTCGTGGCATTTAGCTTGATCCGCCACAGAGCGCACCAGTCTTTCAGGTCGCGGATGGTATCCTGCAGGCGGTTTTGTATTATGTTTCCAGATTTACTGGCTGTCCACATTCCTTTGTCGTCTGAGAATTGAGATAGTTCAACATGGTTCTTCCCTAATTTGTCAATGTCATTCACATATATTATAAATAGAAGCGGGCTGAGGACCGAACCCTGTGGAGTGCCCGCTTCGAGTTTTACCTCGGCTGACACTTCGCGGTTGACCCTCACTTTGATTTTTCGATCAGATAAAAATGATGATATGATCCTTAGAATTTTTGTAGGTAGCCCCATTTTAGCTAGTTTGTATCTCATGCCATTGTGCCAGACAGAGTCAAACGCTTTTTCTACGTCGAGTAATAGCGCGGTTCCTATTTCATTTTGACTGAACGCCGTTTTCATATAATCTACCAGTCTATAAACATGCTCGATTCCCTCTCTTTGGCTCCTGTATGCACTTTGCCACTTGTTGAAAAAGCTGATTGATTCGAGATGGCTGCGAGTCTAGTCGTGAGAATCCGTTCGAAAATTTTTCCAATACAGCTGAGTAGGCTGATTGGGCGGTAATTAGCTGGGTTGCTCAAATCCTTGTCGGGTTTGGGTATCATGACTCCTGTAGCTACTTTCCAACATTTTGGGAAGTATCCACTAGAGAGACAGCAGTTTAGGAGGTTAGTGAGTCTACTGAAAAAAGTGTTGGGACATTGTTTCAGGATTTTGTATGAGACCTCGTCCCCTCCTGGGGAAGAAGAAGACTTACATTTTTTAATTGTGTTAGCCACTTCTTCTTTGCTTATCGGTTCCGTGAGTTCATGACCATCCCCGCCCTCGGGCGTTTGGCTGAAGTTGACATCGTTAAACGTTGTCTTGTTGTCTTGAACAAATTTGTTTACTTTTTCTTTGAACTCGTCTTCAAACCTATCGCCCTCATGTGGACGATGATATTTCTTAAGGAGCTCAGCAAAGGCGCTAGCCTTCGCCTTGTCATCCAGGGCCATAGTTCCATCGTTGATCTTTAGTGCCTTACTGTTGGCGTCTTTATGTTTTTGTCCAGTAAGGGTTTTAAAAGTATCCCAAAACTTTTTAGTCTCTCTGAGTCCATTTAGATTTTCCGTTGCTTTTTCCCATCTCACGCGATTGTCGTTTGCTATTGTTTTTTTTTTTTTTTTTTTTTTTTTTTTTCGCTTTTTTAACTGGTGTAAGCTATTGGGTTTGATTTTATATCTAGGCTGTTGTCGTAATATAATCCTAAATTCTAAACATGGCCTGAAACACCATTTAGTTATCCATGAAAATTCGGTGTGTTCTCAAAACGCCGAAAAACTAAAATTCACACCTCGGTAAGTTTGTTTTGATAGTAATTATAGCTTATATCTAATCAGTGGTCATTCGTGAGATGTTTCTGCGTTCAGAGATCAGAGAAACAGTCGGTAGGTTTTATGTGTTCTGTGAACAGATTTTACTGAGTTGTGTAAGATATATACAATACGTGGAGAGTGGATTGTAACTAAATCTCCCGGGGAACAGGGTTGTCACTCAACGTTTCACTTTCAAATTCTGTACATGTGGACAAAAATACAAGCAATGTTTCAGCCAATGGACTTCCGGGTATAACCCGGAGGTCCATTGGCTGGAACTTTGCTTGTGCTTATTATGCTTTGCAACAAATTATTGCAATTATTGCTTGAGTGGAGTCGCCACTCTGCGGGTGATTTAGTGATAATACACTCCCCTCGTACTGAATATACGTACAAGTCATCGGTATCCATATCAATTTTCTGAAGATAATCAGAGGTAAAAATTGGGGAGCAACTCAAGCTACACAAATCATTCAAACGTCAGTGAGAATTACACGACAGACACCCATGATTATTCCCCGCGGTTATAGACCCTTCCCACAAAATACCCGATATAGCATTAAGCCTATTGTTCTCTTGTGTAAACACACCGGTACAGATTTTCATTTTTTCGACGTTTTGAGATTCAGCCGAAAATTCCAGGGTGTTTGGAAATTTACACAGGTTTGAAAATTGCGCTTGATTTTTTGAAATCCTATCTCAATGATCGACTACAGAGAGCAGTTATAGATGCGGATGTGTCGTCCTGGAAACCAGTCAATTCCGGTGTTCCTCAGGGATCTATTCTTGGACCGCTTCTCTTCCTGATATATATAAATGATATTACTTCAGATCTAACAAGTAGCATTCGACTATTTGCGGATGACACAACATTGTATTTAATCGTTGACAACCATGATCGAGCTGCCCATGTCTTGAATATCGATTTGATGAAACTTGAGCAATGGGCGAAAACATGGCTGGTAGAATTTAACCCTCTAAAAACTGAAGCTATTACTATATCGCGCAAAAAAGATCAGACTGGGCACCCGACATTAATCATGGCTAATACTAACATTGATGAAGTTGAGGAACATAAACACTTGGGTGTTATCCTTAACTCTAATGCACGTGGGATCATCATACTGATCATATTTTTACAAAGGCATGCCCACGTCTTGACCTAATTAGGAAACAGAAAATCACTCTGGATCGAAAAACATTAGAGAAAATCTACGTTGCGTTCGTCCGACCTCTGCTTGAATATGCAGATACAGTGTGGGACAATTGCACTGAACAAGATTCGACGAAGCTTGAAAGCATTCAAATTGCAGCAGGGCGTATTATAACAGGAGCAACTCTCAGTGCCAGCGAAGCCTCGCTATACGTAGAAACTGGGTGGGAGAATCTTAAAACAAGACGGGAAAAGCATAAATTGATACAATACTTCAAAATGGTTCATAATATGGTTCCCCTTACATATCCAATATCATCCCTCCACCAGTTTCGTTTAATCAATCTTGTGACCTTCGTACTGATAGAGATCTCCGTCTTCCGTCTTGTCGAACCAAGAATTATCAATCCTCCTCCTTACCTTCAACAACAAAATTATGGAACGACCTCCCTCTGAACATCAGAGACAATTGTTCCCTACCTGCGTTTAAAAATTATATAAACCGGAATATTCGCCGACCGCCTCAGTTTTTTGCCTTAGCAAGTTCACGGAAGGCACAGATATATCATTGTAGACTACAATTACGATGTAGTAATCTTAATGAGCATCTTTTTGAAAACCACCTAGCGGATACACCATCATGTGCGTGCGGTGAATGTGAGACGACCGAACATTTCGTACTGAGATGTTACATCTTTGACCAAGTACGAAACAATACGCTTGGACTACTTCCCTACACTATTGACTGCACTACTTTGTTGTATGGGACTGAACTGTACACTAACACTGATAATCGAGTAATATTTGAAACTGTACATAAGTTCATTTTAAACTCGGACAGGTTCACCTGACTATCCAGCGTGAATACATGTCTCTCCACTCGAATATCAGTTATCGACTCGGAATTATCTGTTATTAGCACCATGACTGTGATGATTATATCTATGTACAATTTTAATAACACAGTTGCCACCAGTGTTTCCAATAAGACCCCCTACTCATTGATGACCTCATGATAACACACTTGCCGGGATTCCTGGGGCAAGGCGGCCATTCGCGACAGCAACTGACACAGGACACATTCTTAGCTTCTATACTTCTGTTCATCCAAGTTATGGCTAGTTAAACGATACAGTTAAACCATATACGCGTGTCTGTTGCGGGTGGCGGACTCGTTGTGGATGTGGTCACCTCGGGTGAGAGAGTGATACGCTCACATTTGCGGTGGGTACAGGTTTCGCGGGTCTGCCTCTCGGAATGATAGGGCGTGTATGGTATTTACAATCCTAACATGTATGGCCCTGAAGCCTTGTATCCAGTAAGATGCAACAGCATTGAAACGGTAGGCATGTAAATCTTCTTTTCTTTGTTTTATTGAAGGTATATCTTCCACTGCGTGAAGATGACCTCAGATTCTCTAACCATGCTGTGGAATTCAATATAACGCAAAGATGTTTTTTTCTATTTTGAAACTTAATACCTTGGATGAAATTTAAATTTACTTTTATTTCTAATTTCCTTCATACCCTCTGACGATTAATAGTACTTCCAGTATTTGATATCCTAATAAATGTATACATGTGGTTACCATCCCGTCATCTGTATCTGTAAATGATTCACGAGTGGAAACGACCTTGTAAAAGCATATAGCTTACTGTCGGATCCACATACACTTTATTGTTATTGAATGTAACTCAACGAAATTGGAAATAAATACTTTTTAAAATAAATTCCGCTTCAGGGTGAATCAGTTTTTAAACCAGTGTAAATTTCCATACACCCTGAAATATTGATGGATAACGAATTTATTTTTCGCTTAGTTCCTTCACATTGAAGAAAATTTTCAATTCTGCAGAACAGGAAAATAACCTATCATACTTGGTCCTGTTCTGTTTCTATTCTGTATTTCAAAAATGTTCACCATCATTGAATCTCACCCGCCTGACGTCCATCGTTATGCTGATGACACACAGGTCTATTTCTCTTTTCGACCATCAATCAAGGATCAAACTAAAGCTCTAGAAACTATTGAATCATGTATTTCGGACATTCGGACATGGATGGTTTCAAACAAATTAATGATAAATGATGATAAGACTGAATTCTTAATAATTGGTTCACGACAACAACTCACTAAAGTTGACATCAATTCAGTGGAGGGAGGAGATTCCGCCATCAGTGCAAGTAACAGTGTATGTAATCTAGGTGCCTTCGTCGACTCTACCATGTCTATGGACAGACATGTTACAAATATGTGCACTCAGGCTTTCAGAGGTCTATACAAAGTTAAACAGATAAGACAGTTCCTCACCAAAGAGTCAACAAAAACCCTAGTTCATGCCTTTGTAACTTCACATTTGGATTATTGTAATGCCTTACTGTTCAACCTTCCACAATATCAATACTCTCGCCTGCAGATAGTACTAAATGCATCAGCCCGAGTGGTATGTAGGGTATCACGAACTCAACACATCACTCCTGTTCTGAGGGATATGCACTGGCTGCCAGTTAAGTACAGAATAATTTTCAAAACTTTATTATTGGTTTTTAAGACACAAAAAACATGTCACCAGCCTACTTGGAAGAACTCCTTAATACCAAGAATGTGTGTCAATACAACCTGAGGTCCGAGGGTAAAATGCTGCTACAAAACATAGGTGTAAGACATTTGGAGATAGGTCATTCTCATTTGCTGGCCCTCACTTGTGGAATAATTTACCAGAACACCCAAAAAGACTGTCAAAAATGTCAACCTTTTCAAGAAAGATCTCAAAACAGACCTGTTTCAAAAAGCCTATAAGTGATGTTCTGGACTGTAAGATATTGTATATATTCCGTTTGTATATTTGCACGAGCTCAGTAACATGTACAGCGCCTTAGAATATGGTTCTATATCTTCTGAACTATAATGTTGGTGCTATATAAATGTGTATATTATCATTATTATTACTTCGTTTGACAGGGCGCTACGAGGTCTGCCAAACAAAATAAAACGGGTTATATCTATAGTTATTTTCATGATGAGATGTATCGAAGATAAATGAATCGGTTGATAATATGCTCTTCGGAATAATCAATGAGTACCTTGCCATCGAAGAGGTATAAATAGATGCTCAGTCTTTTTACAATGTAACAAACAAAAGAAGAAAACCGACAAATACTGTCCAAATGGCATTTTGAAAGAGAAAAAAATGACAATTGCTGATAATGATTTTTATTATACCAATAACATGCTTTTGGAGGGCGTTACGGTTTATTAATGGCCCGACAGGAATGATTAACAGCCAGAGGGTCCATTAACAGCCCGAGACGAAGTCGAGGGCTATTAACGGCCCGAAGGCTGTTAATCATTCCTGGAGGGCCGTTAATAAACAGGGACGCCCAACAAAATCTTGTTATTATTATTATTATCACTTCTAAAATGGTTAAATCCAAAGGTTCTTCATCAAGTTCACTTGATTGTGACAGCCCGAGTTTTCGCAATGACATTTAACCAAAACACATGTTTCGTCTGCTTCAAGATAAACAAAACGTCACGTGGTCAGTCACATGATAGTCTAATTTAAATATTTTTGTTTGCCACGAAAAATTCGCCTTCTCCCGAAATCTACTGATTTGGCACAAGACAAAAGTCAAAACACGCGCGTCGTCTGTTTTTTTTTTTATAAACAAAAAGTCACGTGCACATTTAAATATTCATATAACTACTCATTTGAATATATTTTGTTCGCCTCGAAAATATGACACGAAAGACTGGCTTCCTCCTGAAAACTTTACAACCCAAAACTTGTAATGAGCTATTTATACCCACCTGAGCTCTTCCAAATCTATTGATTCATGACCAAATAGTGAAAGTTCACAAATGTGTGATATTCATTACATTTATACGCGCGTTTGAAACTTCAATCGGAGCCGAGGCGTTTTCGAAATATTTATCTGGAGGCGGGCCGTTAACCAGGTTAACACACAACTTCCGGTTTGAGACTGCGCATTATACACTTTTGCCGTAAAGGTAAAATCGTTTTAATCTGCTAAAGAACGCCCTGTGAAGTGGTAATAGTACCTGGTAAAGGCCTGCGTGGACATCACCGCCCATGCGAGGATTATGACTACTCCACATAGTCTATTCTGTAGTTGCATGCATGGGGTATGGTATTATTCGCGATAACACATGGCTATGCATAACCAGAGACAGTGAATGTCCATGTGTTATGGTGGAAAATACCATTTCTCCTGGTCTCGGTGCTCATGAAAAAATAGCTGAATTGCAAAAAATAGCGTGGAGCGGGTGCCCCCTCCCCTCCTCTGGATCTATATTCCTACTTGCATTATGGGACAAACTTGCTGCTTGAAATTTCGGTATTTTGACATCAGGATGCGATGATGAACCCTTTACCCAGCGTAACGGCTAAAACCGGTCAGCGCTATTCTCAAAAATCGCCAATTAATTTTCAATATGTTTTCATTTTTTTTGTCTGAAAAACAAAGGTTGTGACCCCTCGTTGGAACAGGCTCGTTCCAACGAGGGGTGATAACTTATGTTTGTGAGACTAAAAAATGAAAAAAATGAGTTATTCGAGAATTTTTTTTTTTGCAAGTGTCGTCTGATTTTCATGTTAGGTAAAGGGTTAAATAAAAAATTGGCAATTGCAATTATGAGCAACAAACAAAATTTACGCGACCCTGTGAAAAATACCATTAAAATTACGGAAGAAGTACAGGCAACCAATTACTGTTTCCATGGGGTTTAGCGACACTTCCAACAGCCAGGGTTTCGTTGTGTCGACAGTTTTACGGGTGGAGGAAGCCGAACCACCGAGCAGCGGCGAGCAACTGTCAGTCTCCCCAACGTTCCAGCTCCACACAAGCAGGGTTAGCATTGGTTGAAGACATGTGCACATTGACATGCAGTACGCCTTAGTATACATCGCGATCGTGCCAACGCGTAGGCAATCGGATTAAGTGCCTTGCACCAAGACACAACGCAGCTACCCCTGGTGAACCAATTACTGTTACTTCTAAATACCATAATTTTTACTTTGATGATTGTCCCTGCATACATTTCTTCATATGAAAGCTAATAGAGAAGTACTCACATACAGAAGAGCAAAGTCTTTTTTTCAGAACGAACGCATTCAGCTATTTTAGTACTGCTTTTGCAATATAGCGTCGACCACGGGGAAAGTTACCCTGTTTTAGAAGACTCAGTTTGTAAAGGCAGACTAACTAATTTCCTTAACCTGCAGCCACACGGTTGTCTGTTAAATATATTAATTGGCCTTCCCTATATAACAAACCAACGACCTCCTCATGCAGTGAAATGGAACATAATATCAGTCTCTCTTTGCTCAGGATGGAACAAAAAAGGTCTGGATTGCCAAACGTATTTGGGCCTAAAAATGTTAACAATCTGTTTCTCAGCCCTCCCCCATGCCCATTTTGGTTGCCGCATGCTCTCTTTTTAGAACCAATGCAAACTTAAAAAAATAAAAATTAAATAGTTTATGTTGGATATTTTACCCTAGTAAATAAAACCGATAAATTTGTCCCTTCAGTGCAAAAAGGCTTTGCAATGCTAGTTTCGTCCTCTGAGTGCAAGAAGGCTTTGCAGTGCTAGGACAACATACACCACCGCCAATGTTATTCTGTAGATTGTGAGGCCTAAAACAGAAAATAAACCAGGAACCTGAACTTTTGATGGCAAAGAAATAATTGCAAAAATAAAATAAAAACCCGCCCGCTCACACAAAATTTTACAAAAAAATGGCATGAGAAACAGAAGTTCTACTTTTTGGGGCCTTAAATATGGTATTTTCACCGTAATATTTTGTAGTCGAAGTACTGGCAACTGTATTGCCAATTTACTTTCACCGTATTCTAGCGGTATTTTTTTAAAGCGGAAAAAGAATAGAAGAATTACAAATGATTCAATTTGACGACATCAAAGAGTACATGCAGTCGTATTAAATTATATCTTGAGACTCCATGCAATTACAAGACTTTTTGCTGGAAGAAGAATTGTTCCGGACAATAGCACTCGTTAATCGTTAACCCTTTACCTAACATGAAAAGCAGACGACACTTGCCAAAAAAATTCTTGAATAACTAAATTTTTTCATTTTTTGTCTCAAAAACATAGGTTATGACCCCTCGTTGGAACTAGCTCGATGAGCTCGTTCCAACGAGGGGTCATAACCTATGTTTTTGAGACAAAAAATGAAAATATTTTGAAAATTAATTGGCGATTTTTGAGAATAGCGCTGGCCGGTTTTGGCCGTTACGTTGGGTAAAGGGTTAACTCGTGGTTGAAGGGGTGAATAAAATTTCAGTTGTTTTGTTATCACTGTTTTTTCGAACATTCCTGGATACTTCATCTAAGTTTATTTAGCCATTGCCATTGAACTGGCAGGAAGCTGTAACACAGCAGAACACAGATGGACAAGGCCAGGAGAGCCTTTTCCATCGTTATACCACAAACCAGTATTTTACAAACAAAAGAACAGGCAAACCCATACTTCACTTCTGTCCATGTTCTGGTGAAGATCGTCGCTCAACAGTTATACTTCGATTTAGAAATTTCTTGATATTTAATGACTTCACACCCTGAAGATCGAAAATCAACGACGTTTCTAACAAGGAAGGAAATATACTATTAAAACTATCTAATAAAATCGATAACTGTTCTCATCTTTATCAAAGTATAAACGACTCCCATTTTCGAAAAAATGTGTTCGCGGAGTGATCTCTCACACCTACATGGAATGGTTATGCCAGGTTGTTTAGGCTCCGAATAACCTATTAGAACTGGAAACTTTAAACAATTCAGTTATCGATTCTATTATTTTCTGCATCACCGTGGCGTTCATATCTCACCAATGGCAACTGCTTGGACGACTTGATTAATAAAAAGCGTATCAAATCACTCACATTGCCTTAATTATGTCACGTCCACGTGATTTGAAAAGAACAAAATTATATAATGCCGATTAATTAAGGAAATTAATATCTCCATTTCACAATAACATCATCATTATCTCCGTAACTAAATACCAGTTGTCAGTTGATATGGCATTTGTTGGGCAGATACGAAGTTCTTAAATCAGCATATACTCTAAAATCAGTTGGGTTAAAAATTAACCCAAATCAACTGGGTTGTGTCAATATGAACCCAATCGGGTTCATATTCACTCAACCCAGATGATTTGGGTTAATGTTTAACCCAGCTAATTTTAGAGTGTAATTATATGCCATATTAAGAGGAAAACATACAAGAAAAGGGTAAACAACAGCCCTTTATATTTAGTTAAAAGCTGACGCGGTTTGTCTAAAACTCGGATGCACAGTTAGCGGTACAAAACACCGGACAGCCTGCTCTTATCACGGAAAGAATTAAAAAAATCCTGTTGCTGAGTAGAAAATCGAATCTGTCTCACGACAAAGATGGAAACAATCATGCCACTTTGTGTATTGGAGGAAGGCGAAGACAAAGACCAG
This sequence comes from Pictodentalium vernedei, assembly GCA_031216915.1. NCBI lineage: Eukaryota > Metazoa > Mollusca > Scaphopoda > Dentaliida > Dentaliidae > Pictodentalium > Pictodentalium vernedei. Next base: position 284,858,270 of record CM062296.1, read on the forward strand.
AAAACGCACTCTACCACCGAGCCTTTTCGTTTACAGCAACCTGTCCATGAAAAGACAAGGCTCAAATCAATACAAAAACCCCCCACCTCACCAAAAACAAAAGGACAATTGACCGATGGCCTTTGAACTTTCAAAGCGATCAGCAGTTTATCTCCCTAAACAAGGTGGTTATCGAGTGGATTGCTGGGAAATTTAAAACGCATTTGCTTTCATCAATCCACCCAGAATGGAACATCTCCATGTTGTGTCCATGATGGCAATAAGAACATTGAGCCCACGCACACACTTCATGATACATTAACGCGCTCCATAGATTGTACATGTTCATTGTATTTTTGTTCATGGTTTAAAAACAGAAATAAATAAATAAATTAATTAGTAAATATTTCCATAAAAAAATGAAAACATAGTTAACATAATTAACGACAAGAAAAATGATTTACAAAGGCGAAGTAGAACTATCTTTTGTGCATTTTCCCTTCAACCCTTTCAACACTGACGCACAAGAAGGTATCATTTCAGTCAATACTGTCAACGGAAAAATGGGCGAAACCATCCTGGTTTGTTGGGAGGTTCAGTAATAATTTAATCCAACAGCTCTGTCGGGCTGTTGGATTAAATTATTACCGAGCCTCGTTTGAGAGTTTTTTCTCTTTATATCGTCTGCTCGTCCACTACTAATATTTTCGTCATGCAAAAACGTATGCAAACCGGGTTGAAATTGCTAAACCAACTAATATTCCAAACCTAAGACTAGTGTGTAAATAGTAGCAAAAGAAATGGTTACATGTTCTCACATGATATGCTTGACTTTACGATGAAAACAAATGCGTCGCATAATTGCATCAGTAAACGATATAGTTTTAGAACCATTATTGTTCATGAAAAGTGAATAACGATCACAGTTAACTGACGCATAGATAGGGGAGGCGCGACGGGTGCCAACACACCTCCTCACAAAATTGGTGTTCTGCTTAAGGAGCTATCTCCCATTTGTCTCGAAACTTTTGATAAAATGGGTGGACCTCAGTTACCCCGATACATAGTAATCTCTGTGGCTAAGTACGATGTATTGGGATAAGTTTTTTAAAAACATAAATGGTCTCGTTTGCATATAGTTCCTGTGAAACGCCTAGTTACTACTTGTTACTTTGTTACAGCGTCGACTATAAAAAAGTATTAACCCTTTACCTAACATGAAAAGCAGACGACACTTGCAAAAAAATTCTTGAATAACTATTTTTTGTCATTCTTGGTCTCAAAAACATAGGTTATGACCCCTCATTGGAACGAGCTCGACGAGCTCGTTCGAATGAGAGGTCAAAACCTATGTTTTTGAGTCAAAAATTGAAAAATAATGAAAATTAATTGGCGATTTTTGAGAATAGCGCTGGACCGTTTTTACAGTTACGTTGGGTAAAGATCTTCCAACATGCCACTGTCGGACATTAGTACACTGTCCTATCAGTTGCCCGAAGAGACAAAGAATCTGTTGGGGATGACACTTCTCCTGTCTTCAGATTTATGTCCACGTTGGCGCATAGCCAGGGGAGGTGGGATTGTAGCGACGCATTTTCCCACAAAGTTGGAGTTCCGCATAAGGGATTTTCTGCCATTTTTGACATGAAAATTTTGATAAAATGGAACGGCCTCGCTTAGCCAGATACATCGTACTTTCTGTGGCCTCGCCACAGCCAGTATGATGTATCGGGTTATTCGTTTTAAAACATGAATGTTCTCGTTTGCATGTAGTTCCTGTGAAACGCACAGGCACTGCTTTGATACTTTTTATAGCGTCGCCTGTAAACAGGTATTAAAGTGCCTAGGAGTTTCACACAAACTATTTGCGTGGTCCTGGGGTTACAGGGACTACATGTTACACCGACTTTATTGCTGTTTAATTTCTACCAGAATCACATATTAACAGAGTTACACATATAGGTATAATATGTATCTGGAAAATAAAATATGCCTATCAACTTCACCGATATATTTTGAATGTAATTTTTGGCATACAATAGTGTAAAAGTAATTATACTTCAGATTCTAAATTTTGCATAATATTTCCCGGATGCAACCAAAGAGCTCCACTGGATGCTCATGCTTTGATATTTTCTCGGGGTGAACCGGTGATCGTCGATCGCCACTTTGTGCACCCCCTGGACAAAATTCCTGGCCACGCGCCGGATTAATTAACCCTTTGAACTCTACTGACATCTTCCATGCCAGTTCAATGGCAGCAATTAGAAGAGTCCATATTCATTATTTGGGGTTGACCAGTCAGTGTTTTTAACGTGCAGCCCAGTGCTGCACGTTGAAAATACTGATTGGTCTACCCCACAATATTTACTGAACAGCTCCATCCTATATAATGACGTTATGGCGTATCATGTTGTTCCTGGCCGGAAAAGCGGCCGCTGGGGTTCAAAGGGTTAATTGTTTATTTCATTAACAGTTACGAGCGAAACGTTTATAAAATATTCTGTTCCCTTTTAAATAACGGAAATTTAGTGTACGTTAATTTTAGGTATGGAACTAAGTGCGTCCTTATTCCTACGCCTCTCCTGGCTGTGAAAAGTGCCGCTAAAACCTTTCGCATTCGTTTGTTCCCGAAACTTTAGCAGCCACAAGAAATTTTTCGTCAAGTAATGAATACATACATGTACTGTCCTTTGATTGGCAGGAAGCTGGGATATTCATTCTGAAATTTATTTCATGACCTATTACCCCATGTTTAAACCAATGTAAGGAACAGAAAATCTGAACTGAGCAACTTTTCATGCAACTGTTTCTTTATTTGAGATTAATTTCACTCCGATATTTGCAAAGTTAAAGTTTAAAATAGAGCCGGGGATTGACGAAGAATATTCTGCACATTCTAAAGGCATTCTTCGGAAGTCAATGGCACACTCTGCAGGATTACGGGGTTAAATTGATGGAGGAAAAGTTATGTTCTCATCAGCGCTCAGTCGACAGCCAGTGACTGTAGAATGTCATCTGACGGAAATAAAATGCGAAAGCATTGCGTCCCAGGTGCTATTTTCTTCAGTTGTTCTTGATTCAGTCTTGATTACTCAATACTTCATTTATGAGATATCGACACACGGAAGTAAATGTATCGCGACCGCTGTCCTCTATACAGCTGGGTTGCTGGAACACTCATTGGTTACATAAAATACGTGCCTCAACAGTCGCCATCGTATAATAGCACGTTGGCCGGCCGTTGATTTGCCGGGGTTCTCAGGTGAGAAGGCCTTCATTAGCTCTGTGTTCCCACTTGCCTCCTTATCACCACGCCTCTCCTCTTCTCCCAACACTCTGAGACGAACTGCTTGATGACATCCCGTATCCTATTCTTCCCAATCTCTCCGATAAGCACACTAACCCTTTCCTTTGTGTCATCCACCAATCACATGTTCTTCATTCTCCCATCCCACATCATATACCCGGTGAATCTTATTCTGTTAGACTGGTATTTTGGACATTTCAGTAGGGCAATATATAGGGCGGAAGTTTCTATAAATAAACACCTCGCAATCGTCCATCATTTTTTAAAAAGGGTACTTCCATGTCTGTGAAAAATGAATATATTGACGATGTGCAAATATTTCGCAGCAATGCAAATTGAATATTTACAAAATATTTTATTTACCGTGACAGTGCTGGGATTAAAACAGTTTTATTAGTTTTTGTTTTAGGCAAATACTACGACGTTTGCTGAAGTGAAAGCTGTTACGGTGTGACTACAGTCACAGCGTAATAGCTTTCATGTCATCAAACGTCATGGATTGGGAGGAGTTACCGCGTTGATTGACTTGCCGTCATCTTAGCAGGTGGAGGCAGTGTGAGTAGCGACATTTTGCGCCGCAGTTCCAGAAATCTCGTTGTACAGAGATTAGTGGTCGCGATTTGATCGCGATTTGATGGACCAAGAGAAGTTTTTGCGGTCACAGTACGATATAACATGCTCAAGTGGTTAAGTTGTGCTTCAATTTGTGTATAATCTCCTTGTATTACACCCACACCCTATTTTCGCGATGGAATGGTTCAGGGAATGAAATTCTAATATTTCATCGCGAATGTAGTAACATGTCTAAGGAACATACACAAATGGAGTCTCTCAACACACAAAAATATATCAACTTACCATATTCTTAAAATAACTTTTTATACGATAAAAGTCTTAAAAATAAATCGGATAATACTTGTTGTCAAAAGGCATTTACGACCTTATTATACAATATTTTATTTATCAGGAAACAGAAAGAAACTCGTGTTTTCTATTTAATGAAGATAAACTGTTTCTTCCAATAATTTTATGCACCGATCTCTATAAAACTGGATTAGTTGAACGCGCATTGGCAATTAATGAAAAACAAACCCGCCCACGATCCGCCGTCTTGATGGCAGCTAACAGCTATAAATATAGACAAAACCTATTTTTTCTCCGATTGTATTCAGTTCGCCGATGGCGCGGGTTTGCTGATTGATTATAAAACATATATAGTATTATATCAACAAGAAACAAGAATATTTTAGTGATTATTAATCAATGAGAAATGGTGATACGGGTGCGAATTGATACAATGTTCCCAATTTTCGTGATGGATGGTCCTATTTCGAATTAAACCCTACTTTGAAAACCGGGGGACAGGGTTTTGGAACCAAATATCGCCAATCGGAGGAATTACACGCATTTGATTGATATGACATCTCATTGCTGACACTGCTTGTTAAGAGAGTTAGCACCCCCCTCCCTTTAATTTCTTGAAGCTGTCATTAAACTTTGGGTATGGGAATTTTGTATTAAAATTGAAATTTCGAAATGTTAGCGATTTGTTTTATCGGTGTGCAAATCATTTTACAAACTTCAGGCATTTTATTGCACGCCTGTTCACTGAAATACCCACCTAAAACAACACTAAACATGCGGAAAATGACAATCCGGTCCGCACATATGTGTGGAACGGACATCGTTAACGGACTATTTTAAATAGAAGCGAAATTTCACTGGACTTTTCTACAAATCGTGCAACGCAATAACAATTTGAATCCCTGGCGATAACTAAAAATCGTCATCTGGGTTCCAATGTGTTCTATGTGCCAGTAGGCACATAGAACACATTGGAACTCAGGGGACGAAATAGTTACACGGGTTCCCCTAGCAAATTTGGTTGGCGATAAAATGTTTTCTTTGTGTTGATAGTTGTCAAATGAATTGCTGAGTGTCCTTCTAATAATTGTTTTAATAGACGTGAAGGCGTGTAATAAACACAGAACGTGTGGACTCTCGTTTTATCCTTCCGAGCTGGCACTCGTGCCATATCGATTAACCCATTCACACGCGCATGCCGTTCTGTGTATTTCCTATAGAGCAGTATCAAAATACAGAAGCTGGCTTTTTTACAATGTTATTCCCAATCCGTTTGAATGTTTGACAGTTATTCTCTATTGAAACCCCTTTAAAATACGAAAACGGCGTCTTCATCACACTTTGATGTTAATATTGTCTATATATCAAATTTAATAATTCCAGTTCGTCACAGCAGTTATTTACCTAGTATTATCGATATACATTTCACTGAGTATCCGTAGAGTTGTGCGGTATCGCTTGAAATAAAAATCGCGATATTATCATGTGTAAAATCGCTATTGACTGTTTTTGCTTCCACCACTTGCCTTTTGAGTTACGCGTACCCCGAGTGATATAGCTGAGCAAGATAGAACTATATCCTACCCACCTCACGTGAACATCTTCATTGGAATATTTAATAATCGTCGGACTATTTCATCATCGTCTGCAGTTTGTGTACAAACTTGGCATCTCGCTTCGCTTCCATTGACACTGCTATCCATCCCATCCCACCACTCAATGAAAACTGGTCTCACACCACACCTACATGACGTCATCGAAATCAATAATTTCAAAGTTCAGCTGTTTTTTAACTCGCTTCAATGGGGTAACCCATCGCTGTCGTGTGCTCAGGCTAGTTTCCCGGTATAAACAGAACCATTCAATGCCCTATTCGAATATGTACAATTTATTTTTCTCTTTGATCTGTTTGTAGAAAAGTACATTTTCATCGCACTACCAGTATTTTCATTTCTGTGACGTCGTGTTGGGTGTGGTGAGAGATAAATCATCCTCGAATGGTGTTGGGTGAATCTCACCCTCGGGAGAAGATATTTGACCTAGGAACGGTGCTTGCAGAGTGTCAGTGTCTGGATCAAATATATTTCCTCGAGGATGAGATTTACTCATCCCACCTCCACATCACTCGAGGATGATTTTTCTCCCAGCACAACGCCCATAACGTTATCGAAATAAAAATACAGCTCGCGCAATGAAAATTTACTGTTGGACCGATTAATCGCAGAGAAAACTGATTTGCATATCTGGAAAGAGCATCGAAAAGGTCCGTATTTAGCAAAAGTACACACTACAGTACAGACGCCGTGGAAGGGTCATTTTCCACGGGTGGGCAATTTTTTCCACGGACGCAATAATATTAGATTCCAAACACTAATTATAGGAATAATCATCAACAATTTAATTAATGAAGCACCGGGTAAAATTTTGCTGCTGATGATTTTTATTACCTGGTAAATGCATGCGTGGACATAACTGCACACACGTGGATAACGACCAATCCACTGCGACTGTACTGTACGAAAATCAGCGTTAACTCGAGACACGGATGGATTAAGAGAGTGAAGCGAGTTGAAATAGCTGACATTCAGATTTATTTATTTATTTGTTTCTTTATTTATGTATTTATTGGTGCTTAAGGTCACATATTTCTGCACAATAGCTAATCATGACCTCGACAGTTTTACGGGTGGAGGAAGCCGGAGAGAGCCACCGAGCAACGGCGAGCAACTGTCAGCTCCCCAACATACTAACTCCACACAAGCAGGGTTAGCATTGGTTGAAGACAGTGCACCATCGACGTGCAGTACGCCTTAGTACACAACGTCACCGTGCTCCCACGTGGGCAATGGGGGTGAAGTGTCTTGCCCAAGGACACAACGCGGTTGCCGCAGGTGGGATTCGAACCGAGCACCTCTCGGCTTGCAGCCTCCACCTCTACCTACTGAGCCACCGCGCCCCCTGACATTCAGATAACGTCACTTTTGAAATTATGGATTTCGATGACGTCATGTGGCGTGTGATGGGGGGAAAAATCATCCTCAAGTCGTACGGGGCAATGATAGGTAGTTAGTTGTATGTATAGAAACGAAGCGGAACGCCATTTTATTTGCACAGTGCAGACGATGATGAAAGAGTCCGGCGATCATTAAATATTCAGATGGTGAAGGTGACAGTGGGTGGGTAAGATTGATCTGTCTCACCCAGGTATCTCACCCGAGATACGAGAGCCTCATTATGCAGGTCCTTGGAGAAATAGCAATCCCGTGCAATATGCGTCTTCTATACGAATAACAAGCCGGGATACGTTTTTGCTTTTTATTATATGCTAAAATTGCTCCCCTGTAAAATAGCTAGAGCTGTCAAACAAAAATCTTTCGATATCTATTGTCCAAAGAGATAATAGAGAATTACGCAATAACGTTCGATTGACATCACTGCATATTTTTGACGTTTGGGTATCTAATTGTATTTAAACATGTATTAATTGCAATTTACAACATCACAAAAAATAAAAATAAAACCTATTCATTTTGTCCGTAGGTTTAACACAGGAAACGGTTATATTTATATAGCAGCTGTGACGTCACTAACGCCATTATATTTCAACAAAGACGACACGACACGATGCCGTTATTTAATTGTAAAACATTAAGTCTTAAGTATCTCTAAGAGACCTACTTTGTAACATAATCGCGCAATACTTTTTCCATTCTTATAAGCAGGATTTCATCTTCAGGTCTTTCCTCAGGCAACAGGTTGATTTACACAGTATTCAATAACTACATGAACCATTTCCTCTTTAATGTTATAACTTCTGATTTCTCTCGGCAATTGTTGTTTGCCATAAAAGATAATCACCATTTTTGTTCTGCTCTGAACTCATTTTATCACCACAATGTAGCTTTAGTTGCTCATGTGGCGTTAAATGCCTTAAATAGTAATAAATAATTAAAAATAATCTAAACTTTTTTTCGGTTCATGCGTTTTCAGATAAAACCATTGGCTCACACGATTCTGTTTTATCTTTTCATAACTCAATGAACCGAAAAAAACACAATTAGGTCCGCCCCCAGCCACACCCCTAAAATACCAGTCTTCGGAGTTGCAACATGATGTCAAATCAATAGAAGTTAGAACACTGGCACGTTCTAAATCTGAAAAAGAAAAAGAAATTTATATTACTAATTTATCACCATGAAATTATTTATAAAATATTTAAATGACCGTGGTGGGTCAGTTTTTCTTTTTCTTCACAACTGTATTTATTTGACATTTCAATTTTTACGCACACTGGGTGATCGTCTGCATTCATCGTTTTATCCAAATCGATTGTAAACAATGGCTAGTCACGACGAATTTTGACATTGCTAATTTGAATGATATTTTTGGAAATCAAAATGATTTTATATCTAACTCCACTTTTACAAACTGTATTTTTCAGTTCTCGGAAAACGGTTAAAACCAAAATAAAATGTAATTCTGATGGCCTACTTCCACCTACCACGGAACGTAACTTTTAAGTGAAGTGAACAATTGAATCAAATTTGAGGGAAGCGTGGCTTATGACGTTTTCTTTGCATTACGTAATTCATTGGTCAATAAAAAATTTAATGACATAAGTGCATTTGACTTGGAAAGTGTGTCAATTCCTACCTGCATTTCAATAATATGCGCCCTCTTTTGTGCCAGAAAAATAATATGCCTACCAGTTTTAGTTTTTAAGTCTTTGTTCGCTGAAGTAGAGGACGACTAACACTATTTATTTATTTATTTATTTGGGTCGCGAACGTTTAATTATAAGGAATGATCGTTTCTTTTTGTCTATTTCTTGAGTTATGAACCTCGAAAAACAAAGTCCAAACATCGCGTAAATGGGCTACGCCCATTTACACAGTTTGGACTTTGTTTTTTGGGGTTCATAACTCAAGAAATAGACAAAAAGAAACGATCATTCCTTAAATAAACACATAAACAAAAACGTCGTAAATATTGACTGTTTTGACCTGTAGGCAATTCAAAAACGCAATGGAATATACAGAGTAAATATACAGAACGCGATGTGTGTTTGAATCGGTGGGCGTTTTAGATAACGAGTTGGAATGGCGTAGTCATATTTCGCGAGAGCCGTGGGCTCTCGCGAAATATGACTACGCCATTCCAACGAGTTATGTAAAACACCCACCGATTCAAACACACATCACGTTCTGTGCTTATTACACACCCCATGCATTAAAATTCATGTAAATGAACAAATTTTAATTCCAACCTTTAAACCCAAAAGTGAAGAGTCCGTTTGTTTTGTTTGAAGCTGTACTGATCAAATGGATCAATAAAAAATCAAAACAACGTTTTGGGAACCGGTCAAAATTACATTCGTTTACTTTTCTATTGGGCGTGTTTATTGAAATTCATATCGCTGTTTCTCTTCAGCTGGTGTCCATTCACGCCTAACCATTTGGTAGCAATTACTGTTGGTGAAAATAGAAGTACAAATTCGGGCAGATTTGCAAAACAGCCGGGAGAAACTTTTTTAAAAGAAATTCGAAGCATGTCAGGACGTCCGAAGATTTACCGAAATAAAGTTGACCAATTTAAATATATGGGGACCCGAACACGGGAGGGCCACGGGACTGGGTTAATGTTGTGCTGGAAATGATTACTTTTTACTATTATATCATTTTTAGTTAACTAATTTTTTTGTGAACCGATTCTATTTTGCTTCGGTCGTTTTTATTTTCACACTACGAGACAGACGATCGGTAATTGTATAACGAAATTTGGAAACTTTTCGAAACGTAACTAATGACTCGACGGGAACGGAACTAGTATAAACGGTGCTGGGAAAAAAAGTTCCGGCTTGCACATCACCAGTTTTATACAGAAACATTTATGTCATAGCAGCGATTCCGTTAAATACAAGGGTTTAAAGTTTAATGGATGTGTAATAAATATATAATGTGTCAAATTATTTTTTTCTATCCCGAATATCTTTAATGTTTTAATCACTGCGCTTAGAATAAATTTTGACACATTGTGTATCTATTCTACATTTATCTCAGTTTGATACAAAAATATAGGTTTTAGGGTTTGGCCGTGTCAGAGAGGGGTGGTGGATGTGTTAAAATGGGGATAACAAAATAAAAAAAACAATGACTGCGTCTATTAAACTTGCATTGGTGTCTAGATGTCTTACTGGGATCCTACTCAACACATTGATGAAAGTTTCTTGCCGTTCATATTAAAACTTCATGATACTTCAGACTCTAGACTTATTAACAATTTCTTTAATTCCCATTCAGCTCAGAAATGTTTCATGTTAACCCTCCCCAAACCGATGTCAAAATAGCGAAATTTCAAGCACCCATTTTCCTATAATACAACTTGGATTTTAACCATGCAATCTTGTTTGACATAGCCCGCTGAGCCCTATCAACAAGATGGAATTGTGGAAATTTCTACTTGCATTATGGGAAAAATTGGCTGCCTGCAAAATTTACATATTTGGACATAAGTGTGTTTGTGTATGTGTGTGGGGGGGGGGGGGGGGGTGTAATCGGAACGATCATTAACATCATTCTGATGAGGGTTCTGTGGACTGTCATTAGGAATAAAATTTGAATAACACTAAACTGTTATAACAGTTGAGTCAAACTGTTATAAGAGATTAAGAATTTGGAATATTACATTATTTCAATGGCGCTAATACACTGCCGTAGATACAGGCTATAACTACCATATCGTTCGACAATATGCATAATACGATACTAAATAGACAATGTAACAGACAGGCGTAGCAAAATAAAACAAGAAAAAGGGGAAATATGTCAGCTTAAGATAAGCTAACGCCCCCTCTAATTAATTAATTAATTAATTAATTAATTAATTGTAACAAACACTACCTTTGTTTCTGAAACTCTCATGTGAAAATGTTTTTTGACACCTGTGTTCAATACATCCCATACAAGGCACAAGAAACCGCTAATTTGAAAAAAAAAATACTGATTCACAGATTTTACTTGTGTCTGAAAGAGTAGGTAAAACAAAAACACTGCACACAAAGTAATAAATGTCAGAAGCATCACGAAATTACTTAAATCTGTGATTAAAGATCTTAATGCAAACGAATTTCCAGAAGATACGGCATTGCGAAGAGATAAACGAAGTTGTCCGAAGTCATCAAAAGCAAACACAACCGCGCATTGTAATTTCTGATACACGAGGAAATAATTTAATGCCTTCGCCGATTTCCGAATGACTGATCGCCACGAACAGTAACTGTGCATTATTTTAGCAGAAATTGGACACTATCGGATCAAAAACGTCGATTTTATTTTAAATAAAGTGCAGTTATGCTTCCAATAAAGCCCACAGGGCGTATGTCGACGACGGCAAACCGGAATAAATTGCATGCACCCTTTCGTTATAAAAAAAAAAAGTGCACACAAACTTTGTTCTTCCTCGAGAGCAAATTTCGACGAATATGTAAAATGACATTGTACTTTGCGCTGTCTCGGAAAAGGCCGTGAGTGATCTGGGAGTGCACGGTATATCGATAAACCGATACATACCGGTATTCAAACCAGTATTGATTAAATACCGGTATAATTGCAAAAATATCGGTTTATCGTTATTATTTATTTACCCACATTTCAGTTTTCAGGATGTCTTGAGTTTTAGCTGTAGTCCCGAATGAATAATATTATCCCTTTACCCAGCGAGTCGGCCGTATTCGCCGGCGTAATATCCAAATTCTGTAGTTGAAATAATATTTTTCAAAAAAATCCAACAAAACCAAATCATGTGACCCCCCCCCCCCCCCTCATTGAAACGGGCTCGTTGAGCTCATTCTAATGAGTGGTCACATGATATTGCTTTGTTGAATGTTTTTGAAAAAATTGATAAACTAATATTTAAAATAATAAATTTTGATATCGTCTACGTTGGGTAAAGGGTTATTTGAGCTGCATTATCGGGGCATGTTAATCCCTTCTACTCAAATCCCGATTGTTGTACGTATTTTCAGATATCTGAACAATCTTCGTGATCTGGTATCTAGATCGGGATGTAAAAATGCCGTCTGCCTTTTTTTGATGAACCCAATAAATTCTCGCCTTCAAGCTTATGAATTTGATCGATACGAACATGTTCACATATGAATGATATAAGAAACTCAAGGGTTCTTTTGTCAAGTGATCAAGCTATTTTTTTCAGATTTGCGGCTTATAGTGCCTTTAACTACCATCACTCACCAATGGAAGAATAATTCAATAAATCTATGTAAAACAAGTCGTTTTGGACAGACCCACAAATCCAGCAATTAAATAGACCCCGATTTAAAAAGTCCTTAATTGATAAAGCCTTGAATAATTATTCGCGTCCTAACTCTAAATGTGACAACCCAACGTGCCCCGACTGTGTCATCCGTCAGCTGTAATCTTCTGACATCTCATCCTCCTACCCCCATCCCTTAATTCTCAAATACATTCCAGCCCCCCCCCCCCCCCCCCCTGAATTATAAATAAAAGATCAGACAACCTCGTATTTGGGAACGCACTTTGATACACTGATGCCGAAGAAACTTGATATCTTTCTTTTTACGGGAAGGGCAGGAAGACAGCCTTATAGGCTATGCCATTTCCATGCCGTATACTAGCTTATGTTCCTGTTTGTTGTAATGTTATTTTGTAATCAATGTACTAGTATACTGCAAAATAAAGATCTATTAAAAACTCTTTTCGCAAGAGCTTTGAATCGCACATAATACAGTACTGTCGCCGTGGACGGTTTGTAATCCACAAATGGACAGCGATGTCCACGCATACGTTTATCAAGTAATAATAATATTAACAGCAAAATTTTAATTGATGAAGCACCGGGTTTTACCCGGTGCTTCATTAATTAAATTTTTGATGATTATTCCTATAATTAGTTTGTGGAATCAAATGTTATTGCGGCCGTGAAAATATTGCCCACCCGTGGAAACTGACCAGTCCCCGGCGGCTATACTGTGTGCCAACAGAATTAAAATTAGTTTGCAGGGAAGATATGGATAGATGTGGAAACGTTATTTTAGTCAACATATTTTTCTTTCTAAAAGTTAATGATGATGAATGAGAATTATGTTTTCCCGAATCTGCATTTATTCGATTTTTTAAACATGTGAATACATTATATTGTCCGTTCACAAGTACGGCAAAACGCTTTGTTAATTTATTATCATTGCTAAGATTTCCCTGGGTGTGTCACACAGGACTTCAAAAGTAGTATACACAGTCAACTGTGATGTTTTTTGTCAAACGATAAATGTCTTAATTGTATGGGGATAAACACACTGTACGCTGTCCACAGAATTCGAAATGATAAAGACGTAGACATAATTATGTACAAGGTAAACTCGGTGAAAACATTATTAAATAAATATACACGAGAGAGAGCCCATGTAAATATGAGAAAGGCTATATTAAGCAAATATTTAAAAATACTACATGTTTGTTTACATGCAATGTTGTTAAGTCAAGTTGGAAAAATTCGAACTCTGTCAACCCCGTATGCCCCACACTCGCGTCGTCGTGGTCTGATTGTAATTTCTAGGTGGGCACGTATCCGAGCGAGAGGGATTTTCCCGATTTCGCAATATAATATGTTCTAGGCGTTGCAGTTTTGAAACGAAAGAGGGGCTTGACTGACTGATGTTTTTAAATTTTTGTTTTGAAAAGATAACTATTAACCCCCAACAATGGAATTAGTACATTCCAGTGAGGGGGTCAAAGCATAGGTTATAACCCCGCATGGACGAGGTTGCCTTCGAATTAATCTATAAAACTTGTGCATTTGGAAAAAAAAAATAATGTTAAAATTACGGAAGAAGTACAAGCAACCCAAAAGCTCATACACAATAACACTTTGGCCGGCCGCTGATTTGTAACGGTTCTCAGGTGAGAAGGCCTTAATTAGCCCTGTGTTTCCAAATTCTCCTTATCCCCATGCCTCTCCTCTCCCCAACACTTTGAGGCGAACGTCTTGATGACATCCCGTACCCCAGTCTTCCTAATCTTTCCGATAAGCATACTAACCCTCTCCTTTATGTCACCTACCAACCACATATCTTTCATTCTCCCATCCCACTTCTCCATCATACTCCAGTGAATCTTATTCTGTGGAGACAAGTTTTATTACAACGAACGCATTCAACTCTTTAGTCCCTGCTTTTGCAAAACGACGTCGTCCATGACGAAAGATTCACTGTTTTAGACGACTCGAGGTAATGTTTGAGATAGACAAATTAATATCATTAACCAGCAGACGCATGTCTGCTGGTCAATGATATTAATTGGATTGGAGGTACATGCCAAACCAACAGCCTTCTCGTGTAGTGAAGTAAAACGAAATAGTACTTCCTGCGTTTTTACTCTATGTCGAACAAAAAAGATTGACATTGGCAAACGTATTTATATATTAAGGTTTAACGACACTTTAACAGCCAAAGTCATATCGTGACGGTGACAGTTTTACGGGTGGAGGAAGCCGGAGTACCCGGAGAGAACCACAAAGCAACAACGAGCAGCTGCCAGCTCCCCAACATCGTAACTCTGCACTGCAGCACAGGCAGGGTTAGATTGGTTGAAAACATGCGCACCATCGACGTGCAGTACTGCCTAGTACACGGCATCATCGTGCCTCCATGTGGACAATCGGGGTTCAGTGCCTTGTCTGAGGACACAACGCGGGAGTCCGAATCGATCGCTCAGACGGTCACCCATCCAAGGACTAACCGGGCTCGACGTTGCTTAACTTCAGCGATCTGACAGGAATAGGTTACCGCAACGCCAACGCGCCCCGGCAAATATTAAAATACGGCTCGTGTCTTCTTATCAATAGTCCATGGTAGTTTTAATAATAATGACACTTTTATTGGCCTCTTATTTGTCAAGGTTCTCAGAAGAGAATGCCTTGATTAATCCCGTGCACTCAAATGCCCTCATCCCGACGCCCCGCCTCTCCTTCTAACAATCGGAAACGAACTGTTTGATGACATCCCGTAACCCATTCTTCCCAACCCACTAAAATTCTCTCTTTTGTGTCACCCAATACTCACCTATCCTTCCTTTTGTCCGATCATAACTTGGTCAGAGGTTAAACAGTTTGACATTTTCACAGACCAGTTAAATTGTTAGGGCCTTGATTTAGTTTTTCATCCTGAACGATGAGTGTTTCAGTCAGAAGTGGATTTGACGAATTTACATGCATTAAATACAGAACTTTAAATAGAAATTTAACTGGAGACCATGGATTAAGAGTAGACTGCATTCAGCAATACCCAACAAGTGTATTATTACATTTATTATTTTGGACTTATTGAACATACAGTGCCTATGAGATTATTTGGCAATGAACCAGACCGCATTTCATAATGTACATTAAGATGTTGTCTGAAGGACTAGTTTACTGACTGTTCCTAACACTTTCAACCCGGAAGGCCCATTTTCCGGCCTGGAACATGATACTTTATAATTTTATTACGTAGGAAGGCTGCTTAGTGAATATGTGGGGTTGACCAAGCAATATTTTCAACGTGCAGCCTAGGACCTGCACGTTGAAAATATTAATTGGCTTACCCCCAAATAATGAATATGGACTCTTCCAACTGCTACTATTGAACTGACATGGAAGAAACCACCAGGGTTCAAAGGGTTACAAATAGCTGATGACGTATGATTGGAATGAGCTCTTTCTAGTGGTCATGAGCTGTGCTCTGTATACAAAATGAGAAGAGTTATTCTTGCAAGTGTCTTCAAATTGTGATAGACACAGGGTTGAAATTGTTTCATTGCGTACTTTAAACAAAAACATTGCAGTTTTCTTTCCAAAGATTATTTAATTTCAAGGTTCGCATTCCAAGTTTGATATTGCCATTAATAGAATTTCATAGCTGAAATGTCAACACAATCTTCGGCAATCTCTTGTGATCGACAAACTGCAGAAGATGAAACTCGTGATGCCATCTGGGAGGATGAAAGCGACGTCCATAAATAATTTCGACATTATAAATGAATGTGATGAATTGACGGTAACATGGTCTGAGGTTTGCGGCTCGGAGCTTATGTTCAACCGAGAGGCACGAAGCGTCGAGGTTGAACATACGCTCCGAGCCGCAAACCTCAGACCATGTTACCATCAACTCATCACAATAACGTATATGTTCCAATAAGACACTACCCATAGCCCAAAACCTACATCGTGAAACACGACAGGCTTATTTACTAAACTTGTGCTCGTTAAAAGTTGCCTTATTCAAGGCAACTTTTAACGATCACAGGTTTAGTAAATAAACCTCTAGTGTACCCCACGGCGGCCCTGGATAAATAATCAGTAAACCAGATAAACTCATTCCATCTCTGTTCAAATCGTAAATCAGTTTGTAATTTAAACAACACTTCACTCGGAACACCGTTTGCTGCACGTGTGAGAAATTCAGAAAAAATGAAGCACCTTGCTATTCACTCCGTTGATGAAGCAATTACGAAACGGGCGACGTCATTTTAAATATTTCGCGCTGTGATGTCAGACGGTAAGTTTTGCTACTGGGGCCGTAAACATAAAAGAAACTACGCCAGCTCTCATCCAATCAGAGGGCGAGGATTTTACTCTTATTGGAACATAAAAGGAAACATGCAATCATAATACACAGCTCGTGTGGAGGCGGGGTTTGGGGAGCTGCACATTTGACGGTACCGTCTCGACCAGGTCGTATATGTGCAACTGGCCCCAATGCTTTTGATAAGTGTGTCTGAAACATCTTTATTCCAGACTTAAACAGAGGCAAGCGATGGACTATCTAAGTGCTAGACTGGTTCCAGGCTATAACAGCCATAATAATTCCTTACAGAATTTGACTGGCGACGTGAGAGCAGCGTGGGTTAAAGAACGTGGAACTATAATAGTACAAAATCATTGAAAAATAGTAAAACTAAACTACCTCGCCGATCGCTTCCCGAGGCGAATTGGGGGGGGGGGGGAGGGGGGGGGGGCTGCGAGGCAGTCATCTCAAATTTTCGCAAAGCCATATAAATTCTTAACACAATTCATTGCAGTCTCAAAAGCATTTATTTTTCAACCATCTGCTTTCTTTTGTGTTTAGCGTTCGTGTTTTTAAAAAAATCTAAAGCCTTTGACTGCCTTGCAACTGGCATCACACAAACCACTCATTGGATTGATTTGCTTGAGTTGTTTTTTCTGAACGCGTCATAAGTGTAATATTCAACCTGATCGCCACAATATCAAGACTGTATTATCTCGCAAAGAAAGGGGTTAGAAAATAATTTTTCAATTTATTGCATACGGAATGTAGCGGATTACCCGACTCCACCCGAATCCATGAATATTTTCAAACGATCAGTCGTTTGTGGAATGTCATGTCAATGACCATAACCCCATGGTAAATACTTAAATGATAATGAATTTAACCCCGAGTACCGAGTAAGTGGTAGATTAAAGCGATACATAGGTATGTTTTGTTGTGGGATATATAATAGACCACAATCGATAGAAAAGACACTTGAGTTTTGAATTATTCGTGCTGAACTATTAATAGTGCATGTAAAGATTGACACTGGTACAGTAGGGGGACATTTGATTGGATAAGCCTAACATCCCCGGGGCACACATTATTTTTACGGTATATCGAAATAAATTTTATTTGACGACTTTATTGCCTTCACTTTGGCGGGAGGGCCATTTCCATTGTTGTACCACAAATCAGTATTTTACAAACATAAGCACAGACAAACCCATACTTCACTTCTGTCCATGTTCTGGTGAAGATCGTCGCTCAACAGCTATACTTCGATTTAGAAATGTCTTGATATTTGATGACTTCACGCACTGAAGACCGAAAATCAACGACTCTTCTCACAAGGAAATATACTTTTAAAACTCTAAAGTTTCCAATTCTTATAGGTTATTCGCAGCCAACACAACCTGGCATAATCATTACATTAGGCTTGAGAGATCACTCCGCGAACACATTTTTTTCGAAAATGGGAGTCGTATTTACTTTGATAAAGATGAGAACAATTCAGTTATCGATTTTATTATTTTCTGCATCACCGTGGCGTTTATATCTCACCAGTGACAACTGCTTAATTAATTTAATAATTAATAAAAAGCGTATCAAATGACGCACATTGCCTTAATTATATCATGGTCCATGTGATTTGAAAAGAACAACGTTATATAAGGCTGATTAATTATAGAAATTAATATCTTCATTTCACAATAACATCATCATTATCTCCTTAACTAAATACCAATTGTTATTCGATATGGCATGTTTTGGGCAGTAACGTAGTACTTAAATCAGCATATACTCTAAAATCAGTTGGGTTAAAAATTAACCCAAATCTCCTGGAATGTTCACTCAACCCAGTTGATTTGGGTTGATTTTAACCCAGCTGATTTTAGAGTGTAATTGTATGCCATTGACCGAATAAAAAACAAAATGGTGGCTTTTATTTTGGTACTCTGGTTATTAACTGGTGAGGGCTGGATTACTTTTGATGGTCTAAATTTGAACTGTGAATGAACAGAAATTCCAACAGATATTATAACCCTGACCTTCTATATTGATGTGATAGAAGCTTCCCAGTTTATCATTATTTTTGCATATTTTTGTATAAAGCTTGGTGCAATAAATGTTTTCCTAGTATCTAACCAGTGATGGTTAATGATAATCTATTCACCTTCTCCTAGAATCTCAAGGGGCAGATAAATAGAGGATATTCACGAAAATTTGATGAATACCGAAAATATCTCGTGAGTGGCTACAAAGAAATATGAGGATCTTCACGAGCGACGCAAATTTTCGTGAATTTTCTTTTTATTTAATGCTCTACGACTACAAACTCTCCAATTTGTGGCCTTTATTTGCCATTAAGGCGCAAAATTTATGTGCCGAACCGGCGTCCATACAAAAATTACAACAACCAAACTCCAACCATTGGAATGTGTGAATATCCGCACAAAAAGTAGTCCCGTCTTATTTCTCCCCTAACTTTACGATTTACCAAGGCTGGCGAATTGAAATAATCGCAATGTGTTTCGAAGAAATAGAACAATAACAAAAAACACCACTTTCTTATTTTCAATAACAAGACACGTCATTTTATTTTTTTTGAACTCAATGCACTGAAGACGTGTGAAGTTGAACTGAAGAAATTTGAAAGTGATTTCGGCTTTTCGCTGGAAGGTGAATGAGAAAGTCAAACTTTGAAACCGCTGATTTAATGAATTGATTTAGTCACTGTCACTATCAATTATTCGAATTCGTTTGTATTTGGGACTCTGGAATTCATTACTGATGTGCTGACTCGTTTAAAGTACATGTGATTCGTCATCCGAACCTACGATGAAATATCGATTTCTAAATATCATTTTGATATTTCGTTTTGCCGACCGACAGGGGAATATGACTTAATTTTTCAGCGTGAATTGATGCCTGAGCATTAAATAAACGTTTCTATGTTGCCACAAAATTATAGTTTATTATATTCGTGGAATGTTAGTTTGTTGAAAAAGAACAGCTTTCTTGCAGTTTACTGGAAAGCATACATGGATCTCTCATGCGAATAGCAAATGAACAGATACTCAAACAGATATTGAAACCTTGATGTTTCATACTGGTGTTATAGAAGCTTTCAAAGTTTTTTCCCCAGCATCAGATAATACAGGATGGTATTACAAATGTCTTTCTTGAACCTAGCAATCTGATGGTTAGCGACAACTTACATACCCCCCGCCCAGCAGTTCATGGGGTAGAAATATAATGATGCTGCGTTGTTATAAATATGGGTTATATACACATGGTGTTTGTAAAAAATCTTTTATCGCGACGAGAGCGTTTTCGGGGGCTATATAGCTACTCGTCGCTGCGCGACTCGTAGCTATATATGCCCCCGAAAACGCTCTCGTCGCGATAAAAGATTTTTTACAAACACCATGTGTATATAACCCTTTTATCTACACCCCCACCTCCCCCACTCCCATAATAAAACAAGTTTTGATTAACAAATGCAGACCACTAAAAATAATCTAGCCTTCAACCAGATAATCACTAATGTGAAAAATATCTGGTTATTTGTACTTTCCGACGTTTGACGTCACATTTTGAAAAATGTTGAAGAAACTGAATTCCCATTGACGTTTGAACGTCAGGATAATTAAAGTCTCGAAGGGTGAAATAATCTCATTTGAAAAAGTGTAACTTACTAATTTTTACTCTTTTCCGTCAAATTTTATTTTTACAATTCAGTAAGTTTAATTAATGGCCTTCTTTTTTATTCAATACATTTCGATAAATACGCCCCGTTTTATTTGTTTCGATCCGCGGCAGCGATAATTAGTTATTCAAAGTGTTGAATGAAATAGTACGTCATGCAAATGAGATGGGCGTGAACGTTGTATTCTTGCGATATCACGTGACTTTTATTCTCACTGCAGTAACGATAAAAGATTTTTTATTGACGGCGAGTTTTCGATAACGGTAAAAGATAAAACGTTACTGTTTTTACGTATAAAGTAGATAAACAATAGTATTTTATATAGACAGATGTCTTTTATAAAAACCCAAACGTAACATGGAGAATATAATACTTGCAGTCCGGAAAGATCCATTTAACAAGTCGCTCATAGTAAAAGATTTCACAGCTAAAAAATCTTATAAAAAGTCTTTTAAATGTAAACGTATAAAAATATATGCGATCAACTTGTTAGAGTGGAATCCATTGATCCTAAGGTATATTGGAGACAATTAACTCTCTGAAGACAAATGAAATCTCTGAAAATCACCTTGATCCAGATGGCACTATAGATTTTTTAAATGATCTCCTGTGTAAACCTCGAGGAGAACAATCCGATTACCGCGATCACATCGGAACTCCTAATGTAGATATCCCATTGAACAAAAACCCTGTAACAGCGGACGGAGTATATAGCTCGCTCCGTCAGTTAAAAAATAAAAAATCTACAGGTCCTGACAATGTGTCCAATGAACTCCTAAAATTGATTGTTCCGCATATTATCGATGAGGTTGTGAAAGTATTTAATCAAATACTAATATCAAAACATTATCCTCTTAGTTGGAGCAAATCAATTCTTACAATTATTTATAAAAAAGGAGATAGACATGATCCAAATAATTATCGCGCCATAGCCAAGAGCAATACCATCGGTAAACTATTTAACCCTTTACCCAACGAATCTCCCGCATCCGCCCGCGTAATATGCAAATTCAACAGTTGAAAAAATATTATTTTTCAAAAAATTTCAACAAAACCATATCATGTGACCCCTCGTTGGAACGAGCTCGTCGAGCTCGTTCCAACGAGGGGTCACATGATATGGTTTTGTTGACATTTTTTGAAAAAATTAAAAAAAGGATATTTAAAATAATAAATTTTGATATCGCCTGCGTTGGGTAAAGGGTTAACAGAATCATTAACAATAGAATTAATAATTACTTACTTAGAAGATAATAACATAATAAGTAAGAACCAATTCGGATTTCGCAAAGGCTGTAGCACTGTTGACAGTATATTTGTCTTGAATTATGTTATTAATAAATATAAAAAGACGAAAAGACCACCGTATGCAGTATTTGTAGATTTCAGAAAAGCTTTCGATACCGTTGAAAGATCAAAACCTTTCCAGAAATTACGTAATATAGGCATCAGCGGCCCGATCTTAGAGTCACTAATGTCAATGTATAAATCCTGTTACTACAGTACGAAAACAAACAAAGGATTAGGCCCCCTCAGTTATCCACCATTTGGGTCCGGCAGAGGTGTAATCTCTCCCCGACACTTTTTAAAATATTTATAGATGATATAGCAAGTATATTTAATGTGCAGGAAAGCAGAACGCCGCTTTTTTACATCTGGCCTCCATGTTCATAAAGATATGTATAAAACACTTCGTAACAAGCTAAACTCATCTATTAAGTCAGCTAAAATGGACTGGGGGAAAAATAGCATTGCGTCATGTGGCAGAAATTCTAAAGAGATTTTTAAGATAGCAACCTTCTACATGTGAACGGGAAGGGCGAGCTCCCTGAGCACACCCATCTTTCCGAGCTCGCATCTAGATTCTCTGACTTTTTCAGAGATAAAATTTCAAAGATTCGTAGTGGCTTCGAAAATTTGGCCTTAAATTCAGTGACCAGTGATGAAGACATATCGGTAGATTCTGATATCTCCCTTAACGACTTTCAGCCTCCCACCATGGACGAGGTTAAGACAATTATATTGAAAGCCTCCTCCACATCTTGTTCTCTCGACCCACTGCCAACATGGTTTCTCAAAAACAGCTCTGTTTTAGACCACCTACTTCCCACCATTACTAGTATATTTTGCTCATCTCTGGCTCTTGGAACTGTACCAACAGCATTTAAGCATGCCCATGTTATTCCACTCCTGAAGAAACCAAGCCTAGATGTCAACGTTCTAAAAAACTACAGACCAGTGTCTAACCTTCCTTTTCTGTCTAAATGCCTTGAAAAGGTTATTGCCTCAAGAATTATTCAGCATATTTTAGATAATAACAATCTGGAAATATTTCAATCTGCATACAGACCCGGGCACAGCACTGAAACAGCTTTAATTCGTGTCAGCTCTGATGTGCTGAATTCGATGGACGATCGAAGGCTAACATCATTCGTGCTGCTCGACCTGTCTGCTGCATTTGATACGATTGACCACCGAACTCTTTTGTCGCGGTTAGAAAAACGACTCAAAATACGCGGATCTGCCCTTGAGTGGGTACGTTCCTACTTGAGTGACCGAACGCAATCTGTGAAAATATGCGATACTCTATCAGAGCCCGTCGAGCTAAAATATGGCGTCCCCCCAGGCTCAGTACTCGGACCCTTACTGTTCACAGTTTACACCCTACCACTTGGGGATCTCATAAGGAAGCCCTCTGTAAATTTTCACCTGTACGCAGACGATACCCAGCTGTATCTGTCTGCTGATCTTTCCAATATGAATGACTCCTTAACAACACTGGAGGCATGCATTGAGGATATTCGACAGTGGATGGGGAGTAACTTTCTGAAATTAAATGATGATAAAACAGAATTTGTACAGTTAGGCGCCAAACATCAGCTAGACAAAGTTCCAATTAACTGCTTGAAAATAGGCGATAGCGCAGTTAGCTCAAGTAAAACTGCCCTAAACCTCGGTTTCACTTTTAATGATTGCTTTGATCTGCATAACCAAATCACAAAAGTGAGCAAAAGCTGCTTCCTCCAAATAAGAAACATCAACAAAATCAGAAATCTACTTGACCAAAACACTCTGAAAACTGTTATACAGTCTTTGGTCCTGTCCCGTTTGGACTATTGCAACTCTCTCTATTTCGGCCTTTCTCTGAAATCAATGTACCTGCTTCAACGCATTCAAAACACAGCAGCTAAGATCATTACCGGTGCGAAAAAATATGACCACATTACACCAATCCTGAAATCTCTGCATTGGCTGCCAGTTGAGTCTCGCATTAAGTATACGGTATTGGCGGTGACACACAACATCTTACATAGCGACAAAGCACCAATCTACCTTAAGCAGGTCATCAAAGTACACACACCGTCGAGGAATCTCAGATCAGCTTCTGGAAGTCTCCTTGTTGTACCTCGAATTCGATCAACGGCAGGGAAGAGATCGTCCACTTTTGCAGCTCCCTCACTCTGGAACGCCCTCCCTCAGAACCTTAGAAAAACCCTAAATGCAGATCACTTCAAGAAAGCTCTGAAAACCCATCTCTTTCAAGCAGCCTTCGGCCGCTGATTATACCATTGTTACCGTCACCTATGTTTTCAGCGCTTTTGAGCAGCGTTTCGCTGGGAAAAGCGCTATATAAATAAATTATTATTATTATTATAAATGTACGCCAGTTTCATTGAGGTGACTACTCATTAAATCATCTTTTATTTGCAGATGCCCGAGTGTTGCTATCCGAGTCCCCAGATGGCATTCAACAATGCTTAAATAAATTAGATATCTACGCTCGGAAAAACAGCCTGAGTGTAAATCTAGATAAAACAAAATTTGTTATATTTAGGGCACGTCAATCGGCCGTAGTACCCAATTTATACCTCGGATCTTCCAAGCTCCAGAAAACCAGCAACTATAATTACTTTGGATTGAATTTCTCACAAAATTGTAAACTACAGGATGCATAAAAAGATTTGAGGATGAAAGCACTTCGAGCACTTTATTCCCTAAACACTTCATTTAAACAGAAATACCGCCCAACGATACCCATATTTTCTAGTCTATTTGACAAATTAATTAAACCAATACTACTGAATGGTAGTGAGATATGGGCATCAGAACTAGATTATAAAAACGAAAGCCGCACCTCGTGTGAAAACGCTCACATAAAAGTTTGTAAATTATTACTTGGTGTAAATAAGAATGGCCCCAACTTTGCTGTGCGCTCTGAACTACGAAGATATCCTTTGTTCCTAGATGCCATAGTACAGCAGACGAGATACCACTCCAAGTTGCTGTCCCAGGAAACTGATTTTCTACTTGGAGCGGCGTATAAAGAACCAGATAAGCATGTTTTAAAGAAATCTAAAACTATATTACACGAACTCTTAGATGTACAATAGCTTTTGTCGCCAAAAAAAAAAAACACAAAGAAATACGTTATTGAGAAGGGAAAGCAAACATATGAGGAATATTTCTACACGACTATATCAAAAAACAAGGTAAAAAAAAGCTGAGAACATATCGTACAATTAAAAATGAGTATTTTCTAGAACCATATCTAGTACACACGACATCCCGGGAGGCACAAAAAATATTTACTCGCCATCGAATCAGTAATCACAATCTGATGATAGAAAAAGGAAGACATGTAGAGCCCCCGATTCCGGTTAATGAACGAAAATGCCCAACGTGTGGTTCGGAGGCAACTGAGGATGAATATCTATTCATTATGTATGGAGTGTGATCACTACAGTCAATTACGGGAGGAACTCTTCGACCTGGTAACAAATGGTAACAAATGAAATTGGTCACTTGAAAAATGACGATGAGTCAATAATGTTCAAATTCATCATGCAAAACAACATCCCTATGTTATGCAATCCTATCTGTAACATGATCCGACGATTCTTCATGCTACGGGAAGGCGACACCCCGGAAAATTGAGCTCCAGCGAAGAAACGCTTAAGAATGTGATAAGGATACACACAGTGAAAAAATCAATTATATATATAATCATACGCACACATACACGCTAACGCACACACAGGCAAACACACACACGGGCACACGCGCGCGCACACACACATGTACCCATACACTCACATGTATGTGAGTGTGTGAGTGAGGGGGTGTGTGTTTGAGGTTAAAAATTCGCACTGGCACAGACATTTCCTACTGAAACGTTTTTTTTAATATGCCTCCGAAAAGGTTTCAAACATAACAAAAAATACATAAAATTGATTTAAACTAAGTGATGAGCTTAGGAACTGGTTAAACTGACTGGCAATAATTGATGTTATTCATTGATAGGCTCTAATTTAGTCCTTACAAGGATGTTACGCAAGCTTTTGTTTTTCTTTTAGGCGATCACAGGTCATTTAATTTACCATTGATTAAATTGAATTCATCTTTTAACATTTTTGCTATTTCGATATTCAGTCTGTTGTATGTTAAAGTGAAAGGAATGATGGACCTCCTTTCGCATTCTCCCTGTGATATGTTCATACCCAATGGCCAGAGGGTTTGAAGCGTATTGATCCAAAAAGCTTCACGTTTTTTTTTCCTATATTCATCCGTTTCTTCTAATGTGTCTTTAATTGGTGGTTGTTCAATAGGATGGATTTCGAAATCGTCCAAATTTGGTCAGGATGGTTAAAATGTTGTGCTACTGGGGCATCAGCATTATGTTTTATATCCTGTTTGTGTCTAGTAGCAAGTTCTTGGAAAGGATTTTGACTTTGACCAACATACTACTTCCGACAGCGCTTACACGTGATAAGGTAAATAATTTTGGTGAATCACAATGGAGGGGTTACGGATCTGATAATGATTTTTCGTTTGTTCGGAGGAAATTCATCTTCCTGATCGGGCATAAAAGTATGCAATCTACAACGAGGCTTTTTGCAATTAAATACCGCGCCACTACCATTATGCAACGGCCTGTTGTGTTCAATTTTCAGTGGTTCGAAATCAGTAGTTTCAGCTGGACTTTCGAGCTTTTTCAGAGTTTGAGATTTCAGGCTACGCAAAAAGCGCAGTGAGTACCCCCTCGATCTACGAGCTCCAAATAGAGGAGAACAAACCTCATTGAAATTTACCTTATCACTTGAATTGCGGAGGAAACGAATTGGCTGTGATTTGATGATACCTTTAAATGTATGTTGAGGATGAAATGATTTTGTGCGCAACAATTGATGTGAATCAGTTGGTTTAAAATATACTTTATAATCTAACTGACCGGATGCCTGAAATTGCTTGCCTTTATACACGGTCACATCGGGAAAATCAACAGAACTTTCACTGATAGTAGCTTTTAATTTAATGTTTGGATCATGATTGTTCAAAATTTCTAAAAATTCATCAAAATCTTCTTTTGAATGTTCCCAAATAATAAAAATGTCATCTAAATATCTGAGATATACGAGAGGATGCTTTGCACATTTGCTTAAGGCATTTTCCTCCCATTCCGCTACGTAAATGTTTGCAAAATTAGGACTGAATCTTTTGCCCATAGGACAACCCATTATTTGTAGAAAATATTCTCCATTGAATTGGAAGTCATTACCTTTTTCTTTTCCGACGCGGACCTTGTCAATCACAACAAATCTATTGGGAGAAGTTAGCTGGAACATGACCTTGTCTTCAAACCAGTCCGATAGATTGTTGATGAGCTTACAGGTTACCTTGACAAGTTAACCACTCAATATATCCCAAGCAAATTAGTCGCATTACGACACAACGAACGAAAGTGGATGCATAATGAAATTCGACACTTAATTCGCCAGCGCAAGCGCCATTATCGCTCCGCGAAACGCAGTGGTACCGAATTAGCTAGGGGCAAAATATCGTAAGAAAAGAAATGAAGTAACCCCATCCATTAGGAAGTCTAAAGCGTCATACTTTACCAAAATCGAAAACACTCTGAATTCCTGTACGACACTCCTAACCTCTGGTGGAAGACGCTCAAACTGCTTTTGGGAAATGAACTATCACACCTTATCGCATCCACAGGGGTGCTAGTCTTTTTAGTAATGTAGAGAAGGCCGAAGGCTTCAATGAGCACTTTTGCTATAGATGTACATAAACGTTTTTTTTTATTTCCGCGCGTGTGCGTGGGGGTGGGGGGGTTATAACATTAAGCGTCGTATTACATTAAGAGTTGCTTGTACCAACTCTTAATGTAATACGACGCTTAATGTTATAAACTCCTAACATTTAAAAGTTTATTACATTAAGCGTCATTCGTGGGAAAGTGTGCTGTATGTTACGCTTCTCGTCTCTAAAAACAAACGTGCTGCCCGCCCCATCCCCCCCACCCCACCCCCACGCACACGAGCGGAAATAAAAAAAAATATTTATGTACATCTATAGATCCTCACAGACCATTGTAACAAGCTTTTAACGTATCAAAACACAACACATAGAAGCTCTTCGTCGAAACGGATTCAGTGGACGGACGGACGGACGGATGGGGAACACGAATATATTTCCATATGGTTTATTACATTAAGCGTCGTATTACATTAAGGTTTGGTACAAGCAACTCTAAATGTAATACGACTCTAAATGTAATAAACTCCGAACATTTAAGAGTTTATTACATTAAGCGTCGTATTACATTAAGAGTTGGTACAAGCAACTCTTAATGTAATACGACTCTTAATGTAATAAACTCCTAACGTTTAAAAGTTTATTACATTAAGCGTCGTATTACATTAAGAGTTGGTACAATGCTCATATCTCAAGCACGATATGACTTACGGACCCGGGACCAACGCCAAATGAGTCGAAACTTAATGGAGGTTCGAAATATGGGTCAAGGTCACCGAGGTCACACATGAGTAATAGCGTGCATTTTTCAGAATTGCTGGAAATCGCATTTTATTAACTCCAATACATTCTCGGCGTTCATAATGTACTAATAGACTAAAAAACTAAAAAAAAATTGAGTGGGGTGTAGTTCATAAAAAAGTGGGTGAAAAATGTATTTATATTTCAAGTAGGTCACACCCATATCTCATGGATGGTGTGACCTTTGGACCTAGGATTAACACCAAATGACTCGAAACACAATGGAGGTTCAAAATATGGGCCAAGGACACTGAGGTCACACAGGAATCATTGAGTGCCGTTTACATAATTGCTGGAAATCACATTTTCTGATTCCCTAATGCATTCCCAAAATTAACGCATCTATTTTGGCAGTCAAAAAAAAAGCGGAAGAGGCAAAATATCTTGAAAGTGGGTCATGTTCATATCGCAAGCATGGTGTGACCTATGAACCTGGTACCAACACCAAATGAGTCGAAACTCAATTGAGGATCAAAATATGGGTGAAGGTCACTGTGGTCACCCAGGCGTCACCGAGTGTCCTTTTCAGAACTGCAGGAAATCGCATTTATGGACCTTTGATGCATTCCTGAAGTTCATACATGCATTTTCATACTCAAAAAGTGGGCAACGCTAAACATTTTGAAAGTGGGTCTCCCTCATATCTCAAGCATGGTGTGACCTGTGGACCTGAGACCAAAGCCAAATAAGTCGAAACTCAATGGAGGTTCAAAATAATGTCAAGGTCATTGAGGTCAACTCGGGATCATTTACTGCATTTTCAGAATTGCGGGAAATCGCATTTTATGAGCCCTTAATGCATTCCCGATGTTCATATATTTTTTTTCACACTCAAAAAGCGGCCGTGGTCAAACGTTTTGAAAGTGGGTCACGGACATATCTCAAGAATGGTTTGACTTATGGACCTAGGACAAACACCAAATTAGTCGGAACTGAATGGAGGTTCCAAATGTGGGTCAAGGTCACTGAGGCCACACATGGTTCATTGAGTGCATTTTTCAGATTTGCTGGAAATCTCATATTATGACCCGCCAATGCATTCCCGAAGTTCATACGTGTATTTTAAACTAAAAAAATGGGCGGGACCAAACATTTTAAAAAGAGGACAACGCTCATATCTGAAGCATGGTATGACCCGCGGGCCTTAGACTATTACGAAATGAGTCGAAATTCGGTGGAGGTTCCATATATGAGTCAAGGTCAGTGAGGTAACCAGGATCATTGAATGAATTTTTCAGAACTACTGGAAATCGCATTTTATGCTCCCCCCAAATGCATTCCCATGTTATGATCATAAATTTATTTCATCACACAAAAAAGTGGTCGGAGCCAAAAATTTGAAAGTGGGTCACGCTTATACCCCAAGCATGGTCTGACCCATTAGCATGGAACTAACACCAAACGAGTCAGAACTCACTGGGGGTTTAAAATATGGGTAGAGTTCGCTGGGGTTACCCATAGGTCACTAAGTGCATATTTCAGAATTGCTGAGCATTGCTCTTTCGAAGTTCATACATGTATTTCATCACTCAAAAAAGTGGACGGAGACCAAAATAGCCATTTCTGTTTTCTTTATACCACACGTGGAATTCATATATGAAAATCTTTAAATGTTGTTTAAGAAAACACATTTATGATTTCTTTAAATATATATTTACTCCCGAAAATTAGTCTCCATAAATTCTCTTTCTATATAGTTTATTTCTGATGCTTTCAAACTTCTCACACAGACTCGAGTTTACTGATCACAGGAAATTTTGTTTCTCCAGTTTGAAACCTAAATTTTCTTCAAACAAACGATTTTTGTTACATAAATCTATGTATCAATCTTGATCGTCTGCTTCATGACAACATACATGTGGAATAGTATTTCTTCCCCAAAATAACACTAATAACACGAATAGAAAATAACATTTTATTATTGTGTTTCAACAAAGTTATATTTGAGTGTTCCAGTACTTGGGCCATTGAAATAACGACCAGTGCCTATTAACCCATTGTGAAAAAGACCATTTCCAATTTTAGAAGGTCATCATCTTACACATTTAAAAGGGTTATGCGTTTTGACCAAACCGATAATATAAAAAAATGAGATAATTCTTATTTAATCTTTTATCCAGTGTCAAATACATGCATGGTGTCCTAAAATTCATAGATTTAATACTTTCAGAATATTTTGATGATATGGGAATTGACAATGGTAAAATCAGATGCGTAGTCCCTTACCTAATGAATCGGCAACATCCACCCGCGTAATTTACAAATTGGGCAGCCGAAAAAAATTGTTTTTCTCAAAATTTCAACAAAACCATATCATGTGACCCCTCATTGGAACGAGCTCTTCGAGAAAAATTAATAAAATTTATTAAAAACAAATTGAATTGAAATAACAAAATTGATATCGCTTGTGTTGGGTAAAGGGTTAAAGTCTTTGGTGTGGATGTGTAGGGGAGGGGATGGGTACGATCAGTCCAAGTCTGGAAATAAGCAGACTGCCATCTGCCAAATGAGATCCCCAGAGCATCAATAAATTTACCCTTTGTGAACCTCAGTCTGAATCAAGGTCTCAGGCTTAAACAGAAAGAGGGATCCAGAGGATAAATTGGCCCACTGTATGCATCAGAAAATTCACCCTTTTAGGAGACGACTCAAATAAGCCTAAGGCTTTCTGTCGAATCCTAGTCGACCTACCAACTTGGTTATCACTGTTGCTGCTATTTCATGTACTTCTAGCAAAACTTTTTCATTAATCTATTATGCTGTTATGTAATGTATACATATAACATTATCTTGAATAAAATATTGTTTAAACTAAACTCACCCTCTGGGGACCTCGTTCTGAAAATGACAGATTGCTTATTTCCAAGTTTGTCAGTCGTAGTTATACTGACCCACCCAGAAACGCTAACCAAGGTATCTGTGTGTTATTTGGCGGAGAGTTGGTCAGGAGCTTCAGCCCCGTAGTTTTTCAGAAGATGCCAACGTTTTTGTTTTGTTTTTTTTTTTTGTTTTTTTTAACAAGTAATGCAGTCAATCTGATATTGGAGTTTTATAACAAAGCTAGTGCCTGTCCGTAACAAGTGGAACAAAGCAAACTGATCTGTCAGAATATCCAACCATAACTAAATTGTGTTGTACTGTTTTCTTGCCATTTCTAACATCTTCTTACCCAGCTTTCCACTTCAAGTGACTGGTTCAAGTGGACGGTTATCTCCCCTTATCGACTATCAGAACTGATTGTTTCACAGATAATCGGCCAAGGTGTGAGAAAAAGTAATCAGATTATGAACAAATTCATTGGACATCAAAGGAACAAAAGTCACAGGCTTGGGTCTGATAGATATTCCCACCAGACAGTAGACACAAGATCATATTTTTCGAATTGATGCGCTTCCCAGACATCTGTCAAACTAAAAAGCGTTTATAGATGACCAAAAGTCTTGGGAAACACGGTTTTTATAAACATTTTAGCATGATTGCACTGGAGAAACCAGTACATTCTGTAAGTGACGAAGGAACAAAACTCAGAAGGTAAACTGGCACCATTCAACAATCACTGTAAAGAAAATATATTGAACTTCCAGATGTCATGCGCTTCCATTATTAACTTTTGAACATTTTATTTAATCTCAGGAATTGTGAAACTTTCCCATCTGCGTAATGCTGATGTTCAGTCTCCAAAAACGACATTTTCAGGTGGAATAACCAGACCGTCTTTCCATTGATCTGAAGGTAAAAGCTGGCCATGGATATATCCATTTCGCTTTGGCTTGGCCCACACTTTGAATGAAATCATTCATTGGAATTAATGTGTCAATGGAATGATTAAAACATACGCAAGTCGCTTTCCTCGATCGATCGATCGATCGATCGATCGAGAGAGAGAGAAAGAGAGAGAGAGAGAGAGAGGGAGAGAGAGAAGAGAGAGAGAGAGAGAGAGAGGAGGCTGGAGGAAGTAACATCTATCCTTCAACAGGAATTTATTTTTCAGAAGTTACGAGATAACATCTGTCACTTCGAGAGATGAGCACCAATTTCGTTGCGAGAGTAGCCACGAAGCATGATTTCAAACGTCAGATAAATTAAATTCGGAAACAATTATTAGTTGCTTTTTCTCGAAAATGCATGTGCCTCAGCTAAAGAAGTAAGTCATTTAATTGTGATCTGACATCAATTGAATTATTGTAAGAGGATTTTGTGCACCTTAGTATTTGTCCTACTTTGAGAAGGAAAGGTGTGGAGCAGATTTTATTGCCAATGTAGGAGTAACTTTGTTAGTTTATTAACAAAACAAGACAACAGTACAAATTCTGATCTCGTACAAATTCCTGGGTTTTTTTTTGTAACGACGACAAGTTTAGCATAAAAATGCAATGGAGTTTGTTGGTAGGATTAACATTTTCCCAACCAGTTTAGTTCAAAATCAAACATGTACTATTGATAAGAAATCAAAGTAAATTAATTGAAACCAACAATTCAACAAAAAGATTAATTCATCCATTTTATTCTAGACTATATTTGCCAGCCAAAACCATAAAAAGGCGTTACCTTTCAATATTAAATAGCCCACCAGTGTGTTTCGACCGAATAGGTTCGAAAGGACGGTTTTGTCCGCAAGGCGATTACGTCCGCAGAACGCGAAGCGATTGTGTCCGCGAATGAGCCGATTGTATCCGTAGCCAGATATCGGGCCGATTATGCCCGCAAAACCCAGTCGGTTTTGTACGCAGGCCAGATGCGTCTGCAAAATACAAGCCAATTGTGTCTGCTTGTCTGCATGCGAACACAATCTGTTCGAGATTTGCAGTCGTAAACGGCTTGCGAAACGACACAATTAGACTATGTACTTATTCGGTCTAAATAATCAGTGAGAAAGTGCGTATCAATCAATATTTTCAACATGCAGCAATCGGGCTGCAGGTTGAAAATATTGATTGATCCGATCACTCTAGGTTAAAATTCGGGGCACACATTTCATCTAAATTTGGGAGAATCCATCCATACCTGTTACGAGTGTCCCAGGATCCCATGAGGCCACCATGTTTGAACCCCCTGGTGTATACTGATAACACATGTTAACCCTTTACCAAACACAGTTTTTTAATTCTTAAAACATAAACTGAATTTGATATTTTTAAAAAAAATAAACAGTATTTACCAATAAAACCTTACAAATATGGATGTCATAGGAACCGGCTCATTGAGCCGGTTCCAATGACAGCCATATTTGTACAATTTTATTGCCAAAGTGTCAGGATATTTCAGGTCATTTTAGCCTTGTATTGGTTAATTTGCTGCCGTTATGTCAGGCAAAGGGTTAAATTGACTCAATTTTCACGCGAATCCTAGCAGAGGTGCAGAGAGAATCAACATGGATTCTCGCTGGTTTTGTTTCGCGAATCTTTGCGTGATTCCATTCGCGGGAATCTCGTCGACATTTTAGCCCTGAAGCTATTGAGTAATTTACCTTAGATGTCATATACCGAATCGTCGACGTTCCATCCCGAGTCACGTCATCTGTAATGTGTACTTGGGCACGGCACTTAATCCTGACTGCGTACATGTAGGTGCGGGTACGTTTGCGCTGCGTACTAAGGCGCATTGCATGTCAATGCCGTACTTCCCTTGAAAAAGCTCGTAATTCTGTTTGTGTTGGGTTAATGAATTGGATAGACCTGACAGTTACATGCGCTGCTGGGTGGCTTTCTCTTGGTACTCAGATTCCCACCACCAGTAAAACTGCCCGATATTTTTTTTATTTAATCTTATTTGTTTTACAAGGATTGGCGAACAAGTTGTGCAACTTATATTAATGCCTTTCCTTGGCCCAATGACGTAAGTGTGTAGGATAACCTTCATAACGACAACTTCGTGACCTCGCTCTTCTCGAATACTACGAAGGGATCTTTAGCCTGCACGGAGTGTGTCTCTCTCCGCACAGAGGACAGCAATTTTACGTCCCCACCCGATAGGACAGTACGCTGTGACAGCATCAACCCCACAATTGATGCTGATAGAGAGTGTTCGGACACCTCGAGAAATTTCCCTGACCGGGGATCGATCCCGGGACCTCTGGCACTTATCCACTCGACCACCAGTCTCAAACTGCCCGATATGGAGTGATTCTGGCTGTTAAAAGTGTCGTGACACCCAAATGAAGAATACACAACCTCACAAATTAAATATAGTCTCTCCAATCTGATTTACCTGTCTTGGATATACGATTTTGTGTATACCGGGCTCAATGGGCTGATATCATTATATAGGATACGGGAAGTAGCGGAAAAGCGGTGACTCAGTGGTTACGAAACTGGACTTCAACCGACAGGTCGACGGTACCTAATCGTCTACGTGGAGGCACGGTGGCGCTGTCTACTAAAGCGTACAGTACGTCCATGGTGTACTTGTCAACCAGTGCTAACCCTGCTTGTGTGGAGTTGGTGCGTTGGGGAGTATGAGAGTTGCTCGACGTTGCTAAGTTGTTCTCTCTGGGTACTCCGGCTTCCTCCACTCGTAAATCAGTCCGTCATAAGATGACAGTGTTTGCTGTATGTTAAATGTAATGCCATGTTTAAGGATGTCCTCACACCTTGAGAATAAAATATTTATTTTGAAAATGCTCCCTTTTGCCTAACACCTGCTGTTTGAACAACGCTAATGGGTGAGCTTGTTAACCCTTTACCCAACGCAGACGATTTCAACATTTATCATTTTAAATATCATTTTTTAAATTTTTTCAAACAATTTCAACAAAACCATATCATGTGACCCCCTCTTTGGAACGAGCTCGACGAGCTCGTTCCAAAGAGGGGTCACATGATATGGTTTTGTTGAAATTTTTCGAAAAATAATATTTTTTCAGCTGCTGAATTTACAAATTACGCGGGCGGATTCGGGCGATTCTTTGGGTAAAGGGTTAACGCGTTCTAAGTTTTTGTTAACCCTTTCCTAGAGATATACAGTACAGCCGCCGTGGACTGATCACTTTCCACGGTGGGCAATATTTCCACGGACGCAATAATACAAATTCCAAACACTAATTATAGGAATAATCATAAAAAACTAATGAAGCTTCATTAATTAAACTTTTGCTGCTGATGATTTTTTATTACCTGATAAACACATGTGTGGACATCACTGCCAAAGCGTGGATTACGACCAGTCCATGGCGACTATACTGTAGGTTCTCTGATGTAACAAATAATGGAAAACTGTCGTTTGAAATTTCGAGTATGGAATGGTTCAGATGATCCACATTTGTCGGAGCTTTGGTGGACTTTTGCCGGAAACTTGGTAGACCTTTGGTGGTGCGACGTAAGACGTGTGTTTTGCTTCATCCAACTGGGTCTGGCAAATGGTATAAATAGTGCACGTATACTGTAGTAGACTATGACATACATCGTTGGTGAGTTTTTGTTCAGAAAGTGTGACGATGGAAGTGACGTAATAAAGTCACTGTATGCACTCGGCTTCATAGAGACGTTGACAGCTGTTTTCTCCCCCGCTGCATGTGTAACATACGTCTGTCCAGGGTGAGATAGCAGGGAGAGACAGATGTATCCCACCCCACCCACGTGACGTTATACATTTATAACGTTATTATGACGTTATGCATATCGTATCTGCTTTTTGCTACCAACTAATTCATATTGACGTCATCAGAATGCCGTGTGCTCAAAGTTTGATGTTCTAAAACTCTATAGACCCCAAGATGCCACCGTTCCTAATTGATTTCGTGGTATATACCTTTGGTATATACATAGCTTTTGCATGCTCTTTCCGATGGTGTCATTAGTTTTTCAAAACAACGAATACCAAATGAGTTGATTATATCAGCACGTGACCACCGATTACCTCTGCTAACGTAACTGCTGTATGGTGGGGGAGAAAAATAATCCCTGATGGGTACGGGTGTGGGATGGGAAAATCTCACCCTCGGGACAAGATATTTGGTCCAGACACTCGGCAAGCCTCGTGTCTGGCCCAAATATCTTGCCCTCGTACGGAGATTTTAGGTACCTAATATAGTACAGTACAGTACAGTCATCGTGGATTGGTCGTAATCCACGCGGGGGTAGTGATGTCCACGCATGCGTTTACAGCAAAAATTTAATTAGTGAATCACCGGGATGTGCCCTGTGATTCATTAATTAAATTTTTGATGATTATTCCTATAATTAGTGTTTGGAATCTAATGGTATTGTGTGCGTGGAAATATTGCCCACCCGTGGAAAGTGACCAGTCCACGGCGGCCGTACTGTACATACGGTGTCAGGTGATTCCAATAAGAAGTGAACTGACAATGTATACCACCGTTGGTCACTAACAAACTGCGTAAAGAATATAATTACAAATATATAGATTAAGTTGAGACCTCCTCTTCCCCCCCCCCCCCCCCCTAAACATACCGTGTGGTTCAAGAATTAGGAAAACACACATGTGTTAGGTCCTTTAGAGTGAAACCGGCGGTCTTCCAACTGAAACACAGCTCGCTTTGTATTCCTTTTCATCATAACTGAAAATCGCTATACCTGTGGAAACTCTGTTTGTGGAGATGGATTCATGGCAGGCGCGAAGCGAGGATTTATAAAAAAAAACATTTTTTTTTTTTTTTGGGGGGGGGGGTGAGGGGTGGGGGCTAAGTGGCGATCGACGATCAATTCCAAAATTAGTAGGTCTGTGAAATCGAGCTCTGTGATGGCATCTGGGGAAATATTATTTGAACTTTAAGATCTAAGATATAATCACTTTTGCCCTCTAGTATGTGAACAATTTCATACAAATAGATCGATAAAGTTGATAGGAATATTTTTTTTCCAGATATATATTGTACATATAGGTGTAAATCTGACAGAAATTAAACAGCGATTAGCTCGGTGTAGAAAATAGGGGTTGTAATACCATGGACCATGCAATTCGTCTTTTTAATACACGCCTGTTCTATGAAATATTTATTTATTTATTTATTGATGTTTAAGGTCACATATTTATGCACAATGGCTAATCATGACCGTGACAGTTTTACGGGTGGAGGAAGCCGGAGTACCCGGAGAGAACCACCGAGCAACGACGAGCAGCTGCCAGCTCCCCAACATCGTAACTCCGCACTGCATCACAGGCAGGGTTAGATTGGTTGAAGACATGCGTACCATCGACGTGCAGTGCGCCTTAGTACACGGCGTCATCGTGCCCCCACGCGGGCAATGGAGATGAAGTGTCTTGCCCAAGGACACAACGCGGTTGCCGCAGGTGGGATTCGAACCGAGGACCTCTCGGCTTGCAGCCTGCACCTCTACCAACTGAGCCACCACGCTCCCGTTCTATGAAATCCCCATGCGAAAAATAAAAATCTGTTCCGCACATATGTGCGGAACGGTATCATTGACGGACTATTTTTAAACACAGGGGAAATTTCACTGGAATGTTCTACAACTCGTGCAACGCAATTACAATTTGAATCGCTAGCGATAGCTGAAAATCGTCCCCCGAGTTCCAATGTGTTCTATGTGCCAATAGGCACATAGCACACATTGGAACTCAGGGGACGAAATAGTAACACGGGTTCCCCTCGCAAATTTGGTTGGCGATAAAATGTGTTCTTTTTGTTGATTGTTGTCAAATGAATTGCTGAGTGTCCTTCAAATAATTGTTATTAATACCTGTGCCACCGCGGAAGGATAAAATTCGAGGCCTGAGGCCTCTCGTTTTATCTTTCCGCGCTGGCACTCGTGCCTTATCGATTAACCAATTCACACCCATGTGTCGTTCTGTGTATGTACAATCCATAAGCACTCTGATGCTTCTTTAAAGCCGAGGGTATAAAAAATGCCAAATTAGTGCCTAGGTATTTCATGGAAACTACATGCAAACGAGAACATTTATGTTTTAAAATGACTGCGAGGCCGCAGAGATGTATCTGGGTAAGTGAGGTCGTTCCATTTTATCAAAATTTTCAAGTCACAAATTGAAGAAAGTCCCTTTTGGGGAACTCCAGTATTGTTGGAAGGGCGTCGCAGCCAAACCACCTCACTGGCTACGCGCCTGCAGGGGCATAAATCTGAAGAGAGAAGTGTCACACCCAATAGATTCTTTGTCTCGTCGGGCAATTGATAGGGCAGTGTAATATTTAAGGAATAGTGCATGGCTTGGAGTTGACTGCGCCCATATAGTTCCCAGTGAGGTGGTGTAGTTCCCGACGCGAATAGAACTACACCACCTCACTGGGTACTATATGGGCGTAGGCAACGACAAGACATGCACTAATACTTATATTATATCGAACACCCATCAAAAAACACATCTGTCCGATTTGTTAATCTGTTACCAAGGTAGCAGCCCTATCAACCAGCGTTATATAGAAAAAAATACCATGTAGTCAAATCGATTGTAGTTTAAATCACAATTTGAAGCTGTCATTGTCGGTGCGAAACGCTAACTTGGATTATTGATATGAGCAGAAGACAAATTTTGAATCGGCCGGCAAGAGTAAACAAAACATTTCCCCCAAACGGAACTGTGTATTCTAGAATCGCGCAACTCGCGAATGAAAGCTAAAATTTTCGAAATTTGACAACGCAGTTTGATAATTTCCACAAATTTGTCACACATATACATTACCGAATGGGTCAGTACGGGATACAAAACTCCGAAGATTCAAATGAATTCCATTATTTATTCGTTTACTGCCCAAAACATACAATTAAATAGCGAAATAATATGAACAGCGAACAAACGATTTTTCATTTCCGGACGCGTTCTCATGAAAGTTGTACCCAGGTATGGATCATTCTCTTCGAAATGAGATATGGATCATATTCTCAAGGAATAAAATGAACGCCTCGGAAAATGTGACTTCAACAATGGAAAAGCGATACATTTTTCCCACAATAATTTCTTTCCGGGTCGTTTTGTGGATGTTGTGCCTCTGTGAATCGATATTTAAATTTAGCCTGATTAGTTTTATTCGCCCTGTTTGAAAAGAAAACTGATATAGTAGTGTGCTAAAAATAGAAAACGTGTAGTGCCTGGGTGTAGTGCCTGGGTGTAGTGCCTGGCCAGTTCTGTAGATGCAAAGGGGTGCAGCATTCGTCCAATCAGGAGCCTAGAAGGTCACGTGAGATATACTATTGCCCAATAGTGGCATGTTCGGAGACCTCCGCATAGGCGAAAAAATGTCAAAGGTGGTTGCTAGTTTGGTGATATGTCAGAGGATAAGCCCCGAAATTAGCCACGACAATCAACGATATCTTGGTAAAAGTCGTGGCTGTTAAACACGGGTTATATAACGACAATTCCTTTGTCTAGGGGCGCCAGAAGCACGTCCGGGCAGGGGTGGAATCAGCCCCCGTGGAAAGGGCATTTGTTCACACTGGCAGCCCCGTCATGACATGCCGAAGAATGCATGCCACGATGACCGAAGGCCCGGAATGGGGATGTTTGATATGGGGGGGGGGGGGGGTAGTACCTCCCAAACCCCTCCAAGTCCCATTGAAAAAAAACCCAGAACGGATTTGGGGCGTATTTTAAAATTGAGTGACGAACCTGGGAAAGGCATTGCCCACTCTTGCCCCCGGGGTCGGAAGGCATGGAGGGTAGCACCCCCCCCCCCCCCGTCACGTGCTTCAGGTGTCCCTGCCTTTGTCGTTGATAATTTCGGTACTTGTAGACCCCTTGTCTCAATGGCACCCCGAGAAACATAGGAACGTGGATATAAGAACCATCGGCCATATCCATAGCCGCGCAAACATGAGGGGCCCCTCTCCACCTCGCCCGTGCAATATCTGAACTCGCTTGAGTTCGCAGTAAATATGTCGCCATATTCTGGTCAGGTCCACTGTGCCCTTTGGAGCCCACATTGGTGAGTATAAGTCAATTGTATATTACCGAAGGATTGCCCAATCGAACCTGTTGCTTGCGCTTGATAAAAACGTGGAGCGTACACTGCCCCTTCACCCGTAAATAATATCGTATTTAATCGTAATGTACTCAAACGATAAGTTAACCATTGCATACAAATTATGTAGTAACAATACACTTCCTGTAGCTTCCGGAGGTTTGGAAAATTAAATTCTTTTCCATTTCGTTTAGGTAGATTTATCTTTCAAAGGGATATGAAAATTGAATTTTAATTGCACCCACGCCTTATTATTATAATTACAACACGAAAAGGGTAGATAATGACAGGATCAATGCAGTCGCCCGTCTGTACTTATTACGAAGGGTGTGTACGCCTCGTTTTGACGTCATGTTGATAAAGAGATATGGAAAAGCATTTATCTCAATAAATGTTTTTATTTAAATTTATAAATTGATCTGATTATGAAGTCTGACATCGCTATATGCCGTTTATTAAAACATGTATTAACCCTAAACATATCAGGCACATCTGACTCAGGAGCCTTCATAACCTATCAACGTTGGTCGTACTATTCTTCTCCCAACAAAAAAGGCCAGTATATTAGCTCCCTGCAAAGCTTCGAAATTCGATTCGATTCTAAATCGTTCCGAGGATTCGATTCGTACGGCGACGGTTCGCAAATTTTCGAATCGTTGACATGTTCTCTTAACCCTTTACCTAACATGAAAAGCAGACTACACTTGCAAAAAAAATCTTGAATAACCTAATTTTTTTCATTTTTCGTCTCTGAAACACAGGTTATGACCCCTCATTGGAACGAGCCCGACGGGCTCGTTCCAACGAGGGTTCATAACCTATGTTTTTGAGACAAGAAATGGAAAAATAATGAAAATTAATTGGCGATTTTTGAGAACAGCGCTGACCGGTTTTGGCAGTTACGTTGGGTAAAGGGTTAATACTACCAAGTGCTCACTCTTGAACTCTTCTTCCAGCATCAGATCTCCTGTACAGGAGACCTGATGGTGAAAGAAGAGTTCATGGAGTTTCCGCCCTCGAAACGAATTTGATTTCGTTTCTGGAGCATTCC
The DNA here is from genome assembly GCA_031216915.1 of Pictodentalium vernedei. NCBI lineage: Eukaryota > Metazoa > Mollusca > Scaphopoda > Dentaliida > Dentaliidae > Pictodentalium > Pictodentalium vernedei. The sequence goes on from CM062296.1 coordinate 284,899,483, forward strand.
CTTTTTTTGATCGATTTGCCGAAACAGGCGAGTAGTAGTTTAATACGATACTTGAGGGGAGTCTGAAAATGTTTGTTATATTCCACGTTTGTAACAAGGTGCAAAATTTACAATTTGAAAAGCCGGAAGATTCGACTCGATTCGAAATTGTCAGTCTGATTCGATTCCAGATTAGATTCGATCCAAAATTTGAGATTTCTTGCGTGAGTATCTCAGTATGTAGAGGTGCAGGCTGCAAACCGAGAGGTCCTCTGTTCGAATCACACCTGTGGCAATCGCGTTGTGTCTTTGGGCAAGACACTTCACTCCCATTGCCCACGAGGGTGCACGGCGGCTTTGTGTACTAAGGCGTATTGCACGTCGATGGTGCACTTGCCTACAACCAATGCTAACCCTGCTTGGGTGGAGTTAGTATGTTGGGGAGTCTGACAGTTGCTCGCCGTTGCTCGGTGGTTCTCTCCGGGTACTCCGGCTTCCTCCACCCGTAAAACTGTCCAACACGAGGTGTTCCTGGCTGTCGAAAGTGTCGTTAACCCCCATTAAATAAATAAATAAATAAATAAATGATAATCCTAGGGCCCTATACAGCGCGCTGCGAACCGTCGAGATTCGATTCGATTTCGAATTTTGATTAAGTTGGTATTCGGTTCGATTCGAAATCAGCTGTCCAATTCGTTTTCCTTTAAATCTTTTCTCTGGAATTTCGCTTGGTATCAGTCATCCTAATCGTCTCACAAAACGTATAGCTGAGATTTATTTAACCCTTTACCTAACATGAAAAGCAGACGACACTTGCAAAAATAATTCTTGAATAACTAATTTTTTTCATTTTTTGTCTCAAAAACATAGGTTATGACCCCTCGTTGGAACGAGCTCGACGAGCTCGTTCCAACGAGGGGTCATAACCTATGTTTTTGAGACAAAAAATGAAAAAAATAATGAAAATTAATAGGCGATTTTCAGTGAGAATAGCGCTGGCCGGTTTTGGCCGTTACGTTAGGTAAAGGGTTAAATAATGTTTAAATAAAGACTGAGTGAAATTCCCGCTATATTAACATAAAAAGTAACTGTATCCATGCCACCATCCATGCTAATCCCAGTTTCACTAGTCACTACCATTGTTGAAAACAAATTTAAAATTCCCAAGCAATATCGATGAGGAGCTCACGGTTGCTAGCGGCTAGCCCCGTGCAATGCACAGTACAGAATTCTCGCCTTCGTTTCTGTTTTTGAATAAAGATTCTTACTGGGTAACATTCCATCCACTTCATCATCAAGGCAAGCTTTTGACGAAGGCATGCCTTGAGGATGTAATTGGAATATTTTATTAGTCGGGACTTCAAGACGCCTGCATTCGATTCAATTTCAAAAATATGTGATTCGCAGGACCATAGCCGTATAGTATATTTCCACTAAGCAGTATGGATGGACAGAACAATAAGATTTTTGTTTATTTATTTGTTTATTTGTTGGAGTTTAGCGACATCTTCAGCACAAAATGATATATCCTCTCTGATAGTATCATACAACGGAGGGAGCCGGAACACCCAGACAGAACCACCTGTAACAGCAGTTGTCGGACTCACTAATTTACCAACCTTGCACAAGCAGGGCTAGCATTGCTTGAATTCCAGTGGACGCTGTCGCACACTGCTTCACGACATCCCCATTTGAACAATCGGGATTAAGCAACTGCCCGAGAACACAAAGCGCGGTGGCTCATTGGTTCTGCCATTGGACTTCAAACCGGGCGGTCCACGGTTCGATCTCCGCCAGATGTAACTGTGTTGTATCCTCGCGCAAGGCACTTAGTCCCGATTGCCAATGCGGTGGCGCGATGGCGCCGTGGTCTAAGGCTTACTGCAACTCGATGGTGCACTTATTTTCAATCAATGCTAACCGTGCTTGGACGGAGTACGTTGGGAAGCCTGGTAGTTGCTTGCCGCTAATTTGTTGTTCTCTCCAGGTACTCCGGCTTCCTTCACTCGTAAAATAGTCCGACTGTCTGTCGAATGTGTCGTTAAACACCATTAAAAAAGAACCGAAAGCAGATGAGGCGTCCAGGGTCGACCCTAAACCAAAGTACAATGCTCTATCCGATGAGCCCTCGCTATGCTTCTTGGAAAATCAGGTAACCAAATGACAATCTTACAATATATGTTTGCCAATTAAAGTATTCAACAAAGTATGAAAAATATTTACGGAGAAGAAAATCTGTGGTCAATTTACAACAACAGACCTGTCAAGAAATAGTTAAGAAGGTCGATGGAAGGTTAAGCCAATAGCCCAAGATGGCTGTTTGATTAACTTATAAGTGCACCTACTTGCAAATACAAAATGGATTCTCCCGATCGCTATAACCCGTATTATGTGCGGCAAACACCATTCTAGAACTCGGTGTCTAAAGCGTTAAATTAATTTTTGTGAATGGAAATATAAATATTTATTTTAACCCTTTAAAACACCAAAATCCATCTTTTTCGATCCAGGAACAAGAAACGTTGTACTTGCATAGCATATATGTCTGCTCAGTGAATTTGCGCCTCAGACATATCAATATTTTCAACGTGCAGCCGAAAGGCTGCACGTTGAAAATATTAATTGGTCTACCCCCAAATAATGAATATGGCCTCCTGTTGAATTGATGACTTTGAGCAAACATGGAAGATGCCATCAGGGTTCAAAGGGTTAATGACATATTGTTTTAACAGAGACCTAAAGTATTTTTTTATTTCATCATATTATCGAGTACTGATGGTGAGTCTTCCAATTATCATCATCAATGAAGTTAAAACGAGAAATTGTCGTGATAATGTTCATAAAATCTAAGGGTGTTATACGATGAAGTAGCATGTTCAGGTATGATGGGTGTAGAAGAAAAGTCTTTACAGACAGAGGCCCTACAGACACAAACCCATAGTCATAAGCCATACAGGCACAAGCCCAACACTCAAGCCAGGCAGACACAAACCTTACAGACACAAACCCTACAGACATAAGCCATACAAACAAAAGCTGTACAGACACAAACTCTACAGACAAAGCTCCCGCAGACACAAGCCCAACAGAGGGAAGCTCTACAGCCATACACCCTATAGATAAACGGCCATACCGACACAAACCCAGTGGACAAAAGACCCAAAGATACAAGCTCTAGGACTCAAGCCCTATGGACACAGGCCTAGAGACAAAATCGCTTCAGACAAAAGTCAGCCTGACAAATGTCCTGTCGACACATGCCTTACACACTAAAGCTCTACACACGAAAGTCACACATGCAAACTTCTTACAGACAAAAGCCCAGTAGACAAAAGCCCTGCAGACACAAGATCTACAAACAGAAGTTCCACAGACAAAATCCATCCATTCATCCTAGTCGTCTCGTAAAACGTATAGCTGAGATGAAAGACACAAGCCTTGCAGCATAAGCCATTTAGACACAATGTATACAGACAGAATCGCTTCACTCAAATGTCAGACTGACAAATGCTCTATCGGCACAAGCCCTTCACAGTAAAGCCATACACTCGAAAGTCACACATACAAAATTATTACAGACACAAGCCTCGCAGACAAAAGTGCTGCAGACACAAGATCTACAAACAGAAGTTCCACAGATAAAAACCACACAGACAAAAGCCACAGATAGAAGCGAAACAAAACAAAAATAACATCAGGGAGGTTCTCACAATAAGATTTTACAGTATTGTGAGATAGAAAGCGAACAGAGAAACGTGACCAGTCACGATCGGTTCGAAGTTCTCAGTCCGATTTTGTAATCACCGTGTCGTACTTTAGATCGATCAGTATTTCCAGCCTGCGGAAAAAAGGATGAAAAGCTAAATTAAGCATGTAAACAGGAACATATAAAACACTGACGAATCAATTAATTTTAAAAACATCCAATAAAATTAATTCCATACTAAAACAAATATTGAGTTTTTTGTCAACCTTTTTCATTTTTGTTGGGCTTATGTCGAACGGCTTTTGACTTTTATCCCTTTGAACTTTTGTCCGTACCTCGGTTTCATGCCCCACTCCACAGTAGAGATAGTTATGTATCGATTTGATGGTTAACATAGACACGTCAAGAAATCTACCCGACCATACTTTACTACTTAATACTACTTTAGCATTCAACAATACAGAAGATGGTATCGAAACTTTTAGCAGACACGAAAACCATCGCATCGTAACTCACGGCAATGGTGTAAAAATAAACCAATTATCTACTTACGGTTTTCCCACAGTCAATAAAATGTCGACGATAAAAGAATAAGTGGATTAAACAAATACAATCAGGAAATTCAGCATCATTCATAGAGATTTCCAGTTGTGTCAATTTTCTGAATGGTCTGTAATGCATTAATTAACCAGTTGTTTTTAACTACGGTTGTTTTCCTGAAAACGTGCGGAAGCCCATTGGGGCCAACATGTGTAACAGGGGTGGGGAGTCTAGCATTGCGAATATTCGCAATGCATTGCGAATATTTGCATTCAACACTGTGAATATTCGTTAATGCATTGCAACTATTCGCAATGCATTGCAAATATTCGCAACGCATTGCGAATATTTGCAATGCATTGCGAATATTCGCATTCCACATTGCGAATGTTCGCATTCAACACTGCGAATATTCGCATTTAACATTGCGAATATTCGTATACTGCATTGCTAATATTCGCATTCAACTTTATGAATATTCGCATTCAACATTGCGAATATTCGCATTCAATTGAGAATATTCGCAATGCATTGCGAATATTCGCAATTGAATGCGAATATTCGCAAAGTTGAATGCGAATATTCGCAATGCTCCCACTATACATGTTGGCCCCAATGCGTTGAATGAATTTATTCGCAATGTTGAATGCGAATATTCGCAATGTGAATGCGAATATTCGCAATGTGAATGCGAATATTCGCAATGTGAATGCGAATATTCACAATGCTCCCACTGCACATGTTGGCCCAATGGGTTTCCGTAAAAACGAGCAAACTGCGGGTGTTCGGTAATCCTTTTTGTCATTTACAGTTTGGGAAAGTTGGGTTAATAGATAGTTCAGATGTGTATTTCCATCCGCAATATATGTTGTAAAGAATTACTGCACGGCTTTAAAAAAAACGATTTGTTAAAAATACAGATAGAAGCCGCCCGGGAATGTATGTAAGGACCCAAAGAGTGTCAGTCGTTGCGCCCTGTAAACGGAGATGGGGTCGGAAACACTTGAAAAACGGTGTGAAAACTAAAAGTTAATATAATATTTTAAAATGTTCCATAATGTAACCCGCGCCTATATCTTCAACTTAATTCGTCCCAAATTCAGCCTTACAACTTACGTTATAATTCTGATATTACTCTCCCGTTTTGTCGTGCCGAACTTCAGAACAGCTCTTTCTTTCCTTCAGCAACGAGGCTGTGGAATATGATGCCCATCGAAATCAACTAAATTCTCTTCCCAACTTCAAACGGTACATCCAGACTAGAAGTCCTGTTATGAAATGCGCACAAATAGCACGTCGATCTGCGCGTTAATCTACGCGGTAGGACCATAGTAAGGCTACCAAATTATGTACATATGGCCTGTACCCAAGCAATGTTTACCCGGAGGTCCATTGGCTGAAACATTGCCTGTGTTTGCTATGAGTAACCAGGCGAACCTGCCGTGCTTTGAATGTCATTCGATATGGCAATTGCGCGCAATTCATACACGCAATTAAGCCTAGATAAGCGCACGGTTCGTGACAGGACTTCTAGTTTTAACTGTATATGCAACAAACCAGTACTGCCAAATTTCTTCTACCATCAAAACTCATACAAACCCCAGTTACTCCATTGTAGACTTCGCATACATTGAAATAACCACAACGATGATTTGTATAATATTCATCTAACCCAACACTTCAGGGAGCGCGGTGGCCCTGTGGCTACGGTATTGGACTTCTAACCGAATGGCCAAAGGTTCGATCCTCGCAGGGATAACTGCATTGTGTCCTTGGGCAAGGCACTTAATCCAGATTGCCCACGTGGGAGCACGCTGGCGCTGTGTCCTAAGGCGTACTGCACGTCGATGATGCACTTGTCTTCAGCCAATGCTAACCCTGCTTGTGTGGAGTTAGTACGTTGGTGAGTCTGACAGTTGCTCGCGGCAGCTCGGTAGTTCTTTTCGGGGAGTCCGGCTGTCGAAAGTTAAAACCCCAATAAATAAATAAATAAATAAATAAATAAATAAATATATAAATAAATAAATAAATAAATAAATAAATAAATAAATAAATAAATAAATAAATAAATAACTTCGCATGTGTATGTGGAGTACGTGAGACGACGGGGCACTAGCTTCTCCATTGTCCACTTTTATACCAGATAAGAATGGACACCATCGGATAGCGACCATGCACCACGAGCTTTTTTGCTGCATCGGAGGGAGGTTAGCATTGATTTCACGGAGAGAGTGTAGAATTGATTTTGCGGAGCTCGCGTCACGCCTGGAAGGGTCTTAAGGCCTTGGTCTTGGCTCCGTGAAAACTTACTTTCTCAAGAATATTATGATATAACATTTGACTAGTTCGACTGCTCATAATGATATCTCCACTCGACTGTCTCGATATAATAATAATAATAACAACACTTATGCCGACCGCTGATATGTCGCGGTTCTCGGATGAAAAGGCTTTGGTTACCCAATGTGCTGCCAACTGCCTCCCTATTCCCACGCTTCTTCTATCCTCCCAACACTCGGAGGCGAACGGCGTGATGACATCCCCTTCCCCATTCTTCCCAATCTCTCAGATTAGCATATTAACCCTCTCCTTTGTGTCACTCACTAACCACATGTCCTTCATTCTCCCATCCCACTTCCCAATTATACTCAGTGAATTCTTTTAGACTGGTATGTTGGGCATTCTGGACGAAAGTGTTCCAGGGTCTCAACCACCCTAAATTGCACATCTTGCACTCCTTTTCACTGTTTGTCCCAATGTTTCCCCTCAGCTCCAGGGACCGCGACCTCAGCTTGAACAACAGTGACCCACACAGGTGCCATCAAGGTACTTTTCAAAACCAGGCTTCTCTTTATCACGCAGGCCATTCAAAGACCTCTTTGATTTGACCCCCTCTCGCCAATTAAGGTTACCATCATCCATGACGCTTTATCTGACGATTTTTTACCCCCGGCTGTCCCTGCGTCTAGGTCCGTGATCTCCAATGAGTAGTTGTCTGTTAACTCCCTCACTTGGACCGTCCACCCTGTCTTGGTATTTGAGTTGAAAATACTCTGGAACATTACTTTACACCATCGACTGTCAGGTAGATTTACCAAATAATTAAGATAACCGAGTTTCAATAAGTCTATCTTGTCCTTGATCCTCATCCAACCAAGCTCACCCCTGATTGCTTCTAGTGCCATATATATATATATATAATTTATTGCACAACCACACTACAAAGAATGGGTATGACATTTAGAAAACAATAAAATACAAGAATAACAATCATACAAATGATATGCAAATCAAGTTTATGTAGTTGCAAGATGCACAAACACACAAAAACACTCAATACACACACGCACCCCCCCCCCCAACACACACACATCCTCGCACACAACTTAATAAACCCTCACACACTCGTATATTTAGTGGGTTCAGAACAAATTAACAACTGACTACCACCTGCTATTGAATACATATACATTACATTTATCGAGCGCCAGTTCGAGTGCCTATTTTGGTTAAAACCTGATTTTGCCATATTTTGAGGGCAATTGCTACTAAAACACCTCCAAGTCAACAGCAGACAAAGATACGGAAAAGTGGTCGGCAATGCCCCACAAATTAAACCATGTCTCGGCTGGCCGCCTGACCCAGATTCAGATTACGCCCTTTTATGGCCCAACCGATATTTACTAATTTATTTATTTTCTCGAGCAGTCGATCTTATTCTCATGCATTCATCGATATATGTACTGAGAAAATTTCCGACAGGTGGGATTTTCGCTCCGAAAATGAGAATCAGTTGATTTGATGAGTGTAGTGATCCGAAACCTGGCCATATAGACTCCAGTTATGTCCACAGAGTAGCACGCTGACCAAAATATCGAGGACATTTGAGAAGAAAGTGTTTCTCTTCTTCAGCTTCGTTCTGATCACACAACATACATAGACTTGCTTCAGCGGGTGTTGGCCTGGGTCTATGATGCCGTCCTTTCTCTATTTCTAGATTATGACAGCTAAGTATAAAGTTACTTATTATTTTTCTTTTCTAGAGGGGTAGAGAATCAAGGTAGGCGGCCCTATTGTAGTTAGTTTTCACATCAAAGTAGAACCTCTTTTTGCCGCTGCTTTGCGACTTCCCAACAGTGTCTACATTTTTCCACGTTTGTAAATAGTTATCATGAAGCCTAGTGAGAAAGACGTCTAGGAACGTTTCTTTGTTTACAATGGACGGTGTTTCCCATACATAACCAAAGCCGTATTTGAAAAGACTGTCTCTTGTAAGATTGAGCCACTGCGATCCACCCCGCTGTTTCATGTCCATGTAGCTTGTATATAATACCCTGCCCGGAGGCAGTGATTCTAATCTAAGCCAATATTTTATTTGAGTTTCAGAATTTCGAATTTGATAGGGAATCTGCCGAGTTCAGCAAGGCATGCGACATTTGATGCATTGCGATGTACGCCCAAGACGCGTTTACAAAATCGGACATGGAAGTTTTCAACTTCATCTGTTTTCATCAGAAAACATCGATCACCCCAAACCTCACAGCCATAGTTTAACACCGGCTTAATGCACGTGTCAAATAATTTCGTGATGATGGGGTCGGCACATCATTGCCACCAAGTGAATTGTAAACTTTAAAAATAGCCTTCGATGCCCTGTTCTTCAAATCTGATATCGCATTACTGAGGTTACCCGAGGCTGGCAGATTTAGTCCAAGATATTTATAGACCTGAGATGAACTTAAAATTGTATTGCCAAATTTAAAGACCTGGTTTAATTTCCTCCCTGCTTTATTAAATATTACTGTTTTGGTTTTTTCCGTATTAACGGTAATTTGCCAATTATAGCAGAACGAGTGCAGTCTGTCTTTCATGCTTTGTAAACCTGTAGCAGTCTCCGACATCAGGATGATGTCATCGGCATATATCATACATGGAATGGGTGTACCCATAACTTCGCATAAATCATTATCCTGGTCTAGAAGTTCATTAGCGATGTCATCTATAAATAAGTTGAAAAATAAGGGACTTAAGTTATTCCCTTGCATCACACCGCGAGATGTGAAGAATGATTGGGTTAAATTATCATCAGTCCTTACACTTGACTCGGTATCACTCAGGATATTCTTAATAGTTTTATACATATTGCCTCCAACCCCCAGAGCGGCCAAGCGATACAATAACCCCTCTCGCCATACTTTATCAAATGCTTTATTAAAGTCAACAAAGCACGTATAAAGACGTTTGTTTTTTTTTCATTACTACGTTTTATTAGATTATTGATTATAAAAAGATTATCTATCGTCCTATGATCTTTTTTAAAACCGCATTGATATTGGGATGGAACTTCCAGCTGATCTGTGTATAGTGTTAATTTCTCAAGCATGATATCGAGAAACACCTTACTCAGAATGCTGGTGACAGTTATACCCCTGAATTGATCGGCATTTATCGGGTTACTGCATTTTGGAATAGGTACAATATAACCAGCAGTCCATGCTTTAGGGAATATCCCTGATATCAGAATATCATCGAATATTTTTATCAGAACGGGTACAATGATATGTCGGGTTGATTTAATCATTTCAGCCCTTATACCATCTAGTCCTTCGGCTTTACCACATTTTAACATTGAGATTGCCTTTATTACTTCAGTTTCAGTAACACGATAGTCAAGGGTGTCGTTACGAGACAATTGGCGCTCCAGGTTGCACAGCTTAGCGGACATGTCTTTCCGGAAATTCTCATTAAACTCTGATGGATTGGGAGGTTGACCCAGATTTTTGAAGTGCTCATAAAATTCATCTGGATGAATGACAGAGGATTGGGCAGATGGCTGGTTAAACTCTGATTTTATCTTTGCTAATAAATCCCAGTATTCTTTAGGATTGCTACTCTTCATTTGAGTGAGGCTATCAAAACGTTGTTGTTTATACTCCCTCCGGCATTACTCGACCCCGTTATCCATCGGCCTGCGTCGTTCTGCAGCATCATTCGACCCCGTTATCAATCGGCCTGCATCGTTCTGCAGTGTTTCCAAGCTCTTTACAGCCGTTTGGTTAAGGGGTATACATTTATGTGAAGTCATAGTGATAGTGGTAAGTACAGCTTACTCCTTCCTATACACTTTTTTCTATTCCTTTTTTTCTCTTCTAATTTCTTTTGCTGTCTTCTTAGCTTATTCCTTCGTAATCCGTTTATTTCCAATTTTGATTGTGAACTGTGTATTCGTCAACGCGTCTGTGACATGTTAAAAGAAATCGGAGAAAAACCTGACTCAAGGAAACAGCCTTGTCAAAATACCGTTATTTTGTACCAGAATTGGAATTACTGGAAATAATGCCCCACAAAGCAGATCTTGTTTCTCAGGTCATTTTTTTTTGTAAAATTACATGTGGGCGGGAGATTTTTTATTTTATTTTTATTTTTGTAATTATTTCTTTGCCAGCAAGAGTTCATATTCTTGATTTTTTATGTTTTAGGTCTCGGGTTGGTTTGTTTTATGCTTTAGATCTCAGAATGTACAGAATAGCAATGGGTGGTGGTGTATTTCGTCCCTTGAGTGTGTCAGGGAACACCTAAGGCCCCGTAAGGCCTGGGGCTGACGTGGGGTTATTTAGTCCCGCTGATGAAGTTGCGGGAAAATTAGACCAACGTGGAGGGTCGGAATCCAAGTGTCGCGAACTCGGCGCAGAGAGCTGAGTTAGACCGACGCCGTGATTCCTTCTCTGCCAAATTGTCCTGAAATAGGTTCGATTTCCATTAGGTGTGATTCCTAATCACTTCAGGCTGTATAATGGAAAGAATGATTTAAAGTAACAACGATTCTTTTATTTACACATAAAAATAAATCCGTTTCAATATTTCAACAATCAACAATTCAATTCTTTTCACAGAAAATGGGTCACTACGGTTAAATAATTCTAAACAATCGTATAGTCATTCTATAGCCCTGTACTGGCACTATAGTCTACACACTGGAAATGTTACTACCGTGAGCTCGCCATAAGAGCTTCACAAATCTGAAATGTTATTACTGTGAGCTCGCCCTAAGAGCTTCACCCGCTTAGGCTCAAATGTCAACGTCTGCGCGTAACTGTACCTCTGGCTGTCGGAGGGTTCCGACCAGCAATGTTCGTCATCTATAAACCACCGTACTTCTGATTTGGGTCAGATATTGTCTACTCATACCTTATGTGCCTTTTGAAAGTCCTCCGTGAAAGTCCTATTGAAATATCCACCGTTCCTGGTTGAATTCACGATTCACAGATGCCCCTTTTTGTGCTAGGGCGAAATTGTCACTCACACCGATCTCCAGTCGGTATTACGATGTTCCGACAGCAAAATAAACTACTCAGAACGCAATCAGGCTGACGCTTCAAAGGGTTAATACGCACAATACAATTAACCTACACTTCTGACTATTGCAGGACGATACCTGCTACTCGACAATCTAAACTTTAACGTTCCACCTGGGATGTTCCTTCTCACGAATTCGGCCCCGTAGCCGCCTATCAACGTTAAGCTAAATCAATCATGGAATGCCCTCTCTGGCGATTCCAGCCGTTTCAGGGTCCTGTGATCGAAGGTACCCTTATGCCAGGAAACAGAGTCCGCCTGTCCTGGACTTCACCAACGCGTGTGTGACCCCAAGTGTGTGTCTAATGCTCTGCTCTTCCAGGTATATATATACTTTTTACCCTAAACTGTCAGGTGGACCGACGCTCATCTGTCCACCTGTCAAAACGGTGGGAGATGACGTATATCGAGGCAGAATCAATACAAGTTAACTCACGCGTGACTTAACGGTGATTCGTTCCTGACACGCATTGCCATAACTAATGATGACACGACATTTCTATCTTTTAGAATCTCGTTTCTCAATTAGCCGTGACGAAAAATGAGATTAGACCTTATCTAACATACCGTTTCTCCCCTGGGTCCCTGCGCTAAAGCTGGATATACACCACGTGTGTTTTTCCAGCTTTGCAGAGAAGTGAAATTCATGTAGGTTTTTCGCCTTGATGCGGAATATATTTTGAACTTACAATATCTTTAAATATGAGGCCCCTTGCCCCTATATTTAGGCTGGCTTTGCCCTGACAGAGTGCAAGAAGGCTTTGCAATGCTAACTTCTAGCGACTATTTAGAGATACTGGCGCATTACACTAAGCTGTAGACACTTTACGAAACAATCCATGTTTCTTGGCAACGCCAATAGAGAGTCGACACTTTTCATAGGATTAGTGCTATGCGCCAGTCTCTGGGGTTAGTGTTAGAAACCAGTATCTCAAACATACGCCAACAATTTGACGCTAGAAGTTTTTCAGCAAAACTGACGCTTGGGTGAATCAAAAACCATTGGGGTCAGAGTGACTTCCATCACTTCGTATCACTACATATCCATAACAGTGTCCTGTGATCTGTGGGGGTCTCCGAGGGGACGGTGGGAGCGAGTCACTACTCTCTGTTTATATTAGTTCAGGCGAAATTAAGTTATTTAACCCTTTAAACCCCAGAGGCCGTTTTTTTACGGCCGGGTCAGAAGCTACGTAATAATGTCATTAAGTGGGATGGCTACAAGGCAAATAATGTGCGGTGGAGACCAATCAATATTTTCAACGTGCAGCCCCAAGCCTGCACGTTGAAAATATTAATTGGTCTACCCCCAAATAATGAATATTGTCTCTTCGAACTGCTATCATTGAACTGACATGGAAGATACCACCAGGGTTCAAAGGGTTAAGTGAAAACATCCCGGCTCCCCCTCCATCCAGACCCCCCCCCCCCCAGTCGTGTGGGCTGGTATTGGGGAGGGGCCTCGGGTGTTCAACCCCAGGAAAAGTGTGCATAATAATCAATACGACAAGGCAATTAACATCGCCTCGTACACTGCACGTTTCACAAACCGACATGACCTTTGACAACTTTGTCGGTGTAATTATGACAGACAATTACGCACGCTGCGTTCTTTGCCACCAGTACGGTCGTAGGTTTGACAACGTTGTTCACTAAACAACGCACGCTCCGAAACAGAGAATTTCGCTTACCAACCGGAAGTAATCCATATTAGTCTCCACGGCACAGGAGAGTTCGTGGATAACCTATTTATCGATAGAGCCCACATCTTTCCTCCTTGACCTTGGTGGCCCTTACTAGGGGGAATAACGTTGGTATCTGTGTGATCGTTAAGATTAACATGTTCGTCAGATGATGCTATTTCGCTCTAAAACCTAGTAATCAAAGTGTTAAACAATATAGCTGATTTATTGTCCCTAAGGCTTTGTATTAACATGTTAAATTGGATGATTTCGATACAGCTCCCCCGCATCAGTACGTAAGTGATTTGCAAACTAGCATGCTTTATCATGGTTTTCTGATTTATTTCTATTGACATACGGTGATCTGAGCTGACTGCTGGCATTGATCATAATTGAACGTAGCAATTTATTTTACAGTCTCCTTCAGTTCACGAAATCCATTTCATTCACACAAAAGCTAGCTTTTTATATTCTCTGCGAGGGAGTGTGGTGGTTACGACATTGGACTTTAAACCGAAAGGTCCAAGGTTCGATCCCCGCCAGGGGTAACTGCGTTGTGTCATTGGGCACGGCACTTAATACCAATTGTCTACGCGAGGGAACGGTGGCGTTGTGTACTACAGCGTACTGCATGTCGATGGTGCACTTGTCTTCAACCGATGCTAACCCTGCTTATGTAGAGTTAGTACGTTGCAGAGTCTGACAGTTGCTTGTCACTGCTCGGTGGTCCTCCATCCGTAAAACTGCCCGACACGAGGTGACCCTGGCTGTCGAAAGTGTCGTTAAACCTCAATAAATAAATAAATAAATAAATAAAAATTCTCCGGGAATTCAATGAACAGCTCATCAAACAACGTATCCGGGTAGTGAAGTAAGTGATCAATATGTAACTAATGAAAATGAAATACAACCTTTGCAACAAAAGTCAGCAGCATTGCATCTACCCGTTTCCATCCTGTTTGTTGGGAAGGTTCCAACACTGGGCATCGTGAAAGCTTTGTGTGTGTGTGTGTGTGTGTGTGAGAGAGAGAGAGAGAGAGAGAGAGAGAGAGAGAGAGAGAGAGAGAGATACGATCTTTTATTCAACACAAAAACTCTCTGCCTATTATGTGACACAGATGCAGAGCACCTGCAGAGTGAGCATCTAATAATCCAATCCAGTTAATCCTGTTCACAGATTTCAAAATAAGATAGAGACGATAAAGTCCCATTAATATTTATTATTTATTTATTGGTGTTTAAGGCCACATACATATGCACAGTGGCTAACCGTGACCGTGACAGTTTTACGGGTGGAGGAAACCGGAGTACCCAGAGAAAACCACCGAGCATCGACGATCAACTGTCAGCTCCTCACCATTCTAACTCTGTTCAAGCTCCACTGAATCAGGGTTACAGCGGTTGAAGACATGTGCACCATCGACGTGCAGTACGCCTTAGTACACGGCGTCATCGTGACCCCATGCAGTCAACCGGGATAAAGTGCCTTGCCCAAGGACACAACGCGGGTCGTCCCGGACGAAGACCGAACTCGGGACCTCTAGCATAGAAGTCCAGCAGTCTACTACTGAGCCACCGCGCTCCCAGTCCCAATGATATATTTAAGAGTATTAGTACAAAAGGTGATAATATAAGCAACTTAGAATACTGCAGTTTCTTTTATTAAGCCAATGATACGATTTGACGTAATACACAATTGGAAAGGGCTCAGAGAGCCCTTCCCAACTGTGTATTACGTCCCAAGGAACGCCATGTTGAATCTTCATTGTAAAGTAGACTCTGCTTCTGAAGGAATTTACAAATGAATCCCAATTCGAGTGAAGTATCTTATTATTTGTCTAATGTTTAATAATGTGGGCGAACGAAAAATCGGTCGCCATATCTCTTTTGAGATGCTCGATATGAGAACGAAACAATCGTTCGCCCAATTTGTACAGACCAACAATCTTGTGACAGAGGCAGAAGCAAGACAAGAATGGTTCAGGTAAACGATCTCTGGGTTTGATAATGAAATCCACATGCGCTGAAACGTTTCCTGTGCATCTCGCGCCTTTTCAGAAAAAAACGAATTATTGTCGAGGTTGAGTCCCCGAACCGCGGGTATTTATTTTGTTTGGCACTCTCTTTTTCTGTATAAAAATATAAGCAAGCTACCTAACTAACCACAAACTGTAATTTCGCATAAACTCCAAACGAGTTGAGAAATTTTCAAATTGTTTTCTGACAACTTTAAGACTGCATCTGTGAATTTGGGTTTTCATTCTCGTAAACCCGTAATCTACCTGAACAGGTGGAAGCATATACCTTACGTTTTTACAGATTTATACCTTTGTATTCAAAGAAGTTACAGGTCTTCATTAAATTCTTGTCTTAGAAATTTCGAAAAGTTTTTGCATTAAAAATACAAACAGATCTGAGAGTCTGCAATGATTTAAGATCCATAAAGTGGAGAATTGGGTATCAGAAATCCTGGAAAAATATAACTTTTCTGGTTTGACTAAAACGCTCTTCTATTGGATAAAGTAAAAATGTCTCCTGAGTGACTTAAAATGGAATATTATGACCTGTTCTCAAGTTTAACATCATCTTTCTCATTGGCCCCAGCCTTGGATGGATGTGTTTTGACATGAACCGGAAATGCGATTCCTGTAATATATAGTGGCGTAGATAGCTTTTCTGATGCGGGGAGGGTAAAAAATGTTCGGACAAAAAGTTGCAATGCAAAGCAGAGAAAGGTATTGTATGACGCTGTATCCCCCTAAGATTTGGATAGAGATTCAAACTAGGTAAATGTAATTTCTTTGCGTCGGGGTCTGAGCAATCGTTTTCCGTTTGCTAAAAGCGGGAATGCACTGTTATTCAAAGAAAACAAACCCCAAAGAACCTCAAATTTTCGACGAAACTTTTGATGGTGGTGTCGCTCAGTCTGTATATGTGCCCCTCCAGGTAGGTACGCATATTTTTAATGTCGCACCTGTATTGAAGATATCCCTAAGGATTTTAATTATTAAGAAGATTAACTCTCCTTGCATAAATTGTATTGCATTATTCAGCGGTACTGCCATTTCCTTTTCTAAAATTATCAAATTAGAACGTTTCATCGATATCCAATTGTGGGCGTTGGTCTTATTGATGGGTTACAGTTAAAACTAGAAGTCTATAGGCTATAGCCAACTGCTATACGATGTAGTCGAGCTTGCTAACCAAAAACCTAGCCACATTTAATCTTTAACCAGTTTTGTCCGCAGAACTGGATCTAGAAAATGTGTATGTTGTCAAGTCTGACAAAAAAAATATATTCCAGTTTTCAAAGATGCACTCTAAAATCAGTTGGGTTAAAAATCAACCCAAATCGACTGGGTTGAGTGAATATGAACCCAATTGGGTTCATATTCACTCAACCCAGTCGATTTGGGTTGATTTTAACTCAACTGATTTTAGAGTGTGGGTTTTGTATGAGTGTATGAAACGGAGAACAATTTGAACTGTAAGCGGATTACAGTTGATTACGTTTTTCCTGCAATTGAGACATTGTGCAAGAACGAGAATCTCGGGGTTGTCTGCATATCACGACAATTACTCCGTATTGTATCTCAAGTGAGCTTATTTCAATAGACATGAAGCTAAAGTGCAATTCAAGTTTCGTTGGTAGGCCTCTTTGGCGGAATGCTGGCTAGGGCAGTCACGATTTTTTAATGTAGGAATCGATTAATCGTCGCAAATAATCGACGATAATCGATTAATCGTACCTAAATGCCCCCTCCCTCTCTTTGAAGTCGATGAAAATGAAGTTCAAGTCAGTTGACCTACCTCAAGGAAACAACTCTGACGATCCTTTTTAGGTACATTCAAAGCTTTGATGTTCTGAACTTTTGAATCGTCAGTGTAACAATCAATACCGGTCGGCAGTTGCGAACTTCGCAACTGCCGACCGGTCTTGATTATCACACTGACGGTTCAAAAGTTCCGAACATCAAAGCTTTGATGAATGTACCTGAAAGACAATTGCTTCCAACAGCTTCTTGGGGGTTTAACATCGATGTTCTTGACTCTTTACCTTTAGAAACAATATTTTTTTCATCAAATTTTCTTTTAATTATTAAACGTCTAAAACGGGATACAATTTACCGATTATTCGACAACGGAAAATACTAATCGATTTCGCCGTGACCAATCAACAGTCGATTAATCGATTAATCGTGACAGACCTAATGCTGGCAACATGTTTTCAAGAAACTTTTGCATGCCGCCGATCGCGATGAATCCTGTGGTTTTTAATATGAAGTTCTGCACTTTCTGGCATGCGCATATCAACACTATCTTCTGATTAACTGTTGGAAAGAACATCTTTGTGCTCTGTCCTGGTATTAATTAGATGATAGAGTTACAGTGTCTGTTATAAATTTGATTAAACTTTCCCACGTACATGCATGTATACAGATCCTCTATATATGGTAAAAGTAGGTGTGGCAGTATAAGGGCTTATCAAAGCTGAAGAAGGAATCTGGGTAATTTCAGTATTGTCCGAAGCGTTCTTTGTGTACTCCCACCTTTTGGCAATAGAAAAATTTTAGTTCTTTTTTGCAATTCTTCCCAAGCTCGTATCACTTGAAAATGACCAGCACACGTCGATAACCAAGCATGTTCGAGGTATTCATGTTCGGCGAATCAAGGCGTTAGACATATTTAGTTCTTAATATTGCTAATGTCATAGGGTTGCTTTATGACAGGTGTCACCATTATTGAAAGCAAATTTGATTCAATGTAAACTCATAAAATGAAAAATGAAACCTGCCATCTCAAAACATATGGTCAAAAAAAGCACTTGAGATGACAACCTGAGTTTGTTTTATTATTGATTCCAATAACCCACAATTATATTACATTTTTGGAATTTTATACAAATCCAACTTTCTAAATACTTGAGTTGATTCCGCCTTCAGGAAAAGTATTTAACCATTTGGACATGCAAGCCCACTTTTCTGGAACGTGATATGATTCGTCAGGATGTCTGCGCAGTGAATGTGTTGGGTTGACCAATGAATACTTTCAACATGCAGCCCGAAGGCTGCATGTTGAAAATTTTAATTGGTCTATCACAAAATGAGGAATATGGACTCTTGATCTTATTAAACCGATCTGGTAGACACCATCAGGTCTCAAGGGGCTTTAAAGGAACGCTGTATGGCAAGTTACCGCGATGGGATTGGGGGATTATAATTTATTTATTTATTGGTGTTTAAGGTCACATACTTATGCACAATGGCTAATCGTGACCGTGAAAGTTTTACGGGTGGAGGGAGCCGGAGTACCTGGAGAGAACCACCGAGCATCGACGACTAACTCTGTTCAAGTTCCGCTCAAGCAGGGTTACAGTGGTTGAAGACATATGCACCATCGACGTTCAGTACGCATTAGTACACGGCGTCGTCTTGCCCCCATGTAGGCAACCGGGATAAAGTGCCTTGTCCAATGACACAACACGGGTCGTCCCGGGCGGGGATCGAACTCGGGACCTCTAGCATAGAAGTCCAATAGTCTACCACTGAGCCACCGCGCTCCCAGTGGGATAATAAACAATGGTGACAACCTCCAAGACTGATAACACACCCAACCCACAAAACGCCTTTCACAACCACACCAAACTCCACACTTCTGACATAGAGAGGTTTTCTGATTTTTTTCTAAGGAAATTCACTCAAAGAAAAGAAATAACATTAATAAATCTTTCGTTTTATGAAACGACTGTACCGTGAAAGCAGTTAGCACAGAGAAACAACCCTACATGCATCATATAGAAAGGTAGGAACACTTACATACACTCATCAGATTGTCTCACGGGTTGTGCTGATGATTTTAAGCAAGCAGGTTGGTTTGGGTTTTTGACCGACCTTTCAACTCTGTTCTCACACCCAGTATATGAAAAGGAATTACTCTCAACGTTCATTAAGATATTCCAAAAATAAAACACACAAAGCTTTCATGTTTCTCCCGAAGAATAGGAAGAAAAGGGACACAATAATCATTGGCTCAAACTCTCTGGCCACCAGTCTAATAATACTCTAATTCTGTTCGGAATTCGACGATGCTATGGCTGTTTGTTTATCCAATTTTTGTGAAAATTTGCGCGCAGACGACTGTTGATGTGCCTTTACTTACAACGATTTACACGTATTCTCTCCTGTCGCAGTTATAGATATTAAAATCAATAAGTATTTAATTCCCATTGAAAACATCAAGATATTAACACAATTTGTGGAACTCTCCGGTGTAATCATAACACTACGGCTGTGTTGAGTCTGCATTTTTGATTGTAATGTCATAAAAATATCGATCACTGAAATCAATTGAGTGGCGATTGAGCAACACTTCTGGCTTTATCAGAAAATGAATATTTGAAGAACTTTTTCATATTCAATCGACAGCTTGTGTTTCACTTGAAGAATAGGAGGTCGACGTTTCGGTCCCGACCCGAGTCATCAGGGTTGTGTCCTTGGGTAACCGTAGCTTTGCTTTTCCAGCCAACTGAAATATTCTAGACGAGTGAATCTAAACACAGGCGATGACCTATTTGAGAGAAAGAGTCGTTCCAGGCCATTACAGCGTCGAGTGTCTTACATAATTAGACTGGTGGCCTGGGAGGTTGAAGTTGGCGGTAAAAGTAGTTTCTTTGCTCACCAGGTTTGACGATTCTAAGGATACCACTAAAATCTTACCATGTCCTTCAATACTAGACTTTCTCCATCCTAATGCTTCCCTAAGCTGACGTTCTTTTGTTTGTGCTAACTACAGTTCAGCCGCCGTGGACTGGTCACGTTCAATGAGTGGGCAATATTTCCACGGACACAATTATATTAGATTTCAAACACTAATTATAGGAATAATCATCAAAAATGTAATTAATGAAGCACCGGGTACAACCGGTACTTCATTAATTATCCCCGCATTTTTTAAAAAAAAAAAACGGGGATATTGTCGTGATCTCCGTCTGTCCTGTCCATCCCATCTGTCCCATCCATCCCGTTCCGTCCATCCCATCTGTTCCGTACTTCCGAACTTCATATCTCCAAGAGTATGTAATTCGAAACATTTAAACTATGCTGAGGCGTTCAGGTAGCATCTGTAGATGTGCATAAAGGTTTCGGAATTTTGATTTGGCCCCAAGTAGTAGAAACACTTTTATTCTTATTGTTAGAAAATCGTTTTCCACTGAAAGGCTCCATTGTCCTAACATTTGTCACTTACTCGGATTTTAAAGTTGAGAAAAGAGCACTTTTTTTGCTCCAAATTTAACAAATTTATTAAATATTCAGCCAAACGTGTACATTTTTCTCAAAGAAAAGAAAAATATAAAAGTGTCGTCTGACTGTCGTGTTAATCATTTTCCTAATGAATCGGCCGCCCGGGTAATTTACAAATTAAGCAGTTAATTTGTTCAAAACATTTCAACAAAACTATATCATGTGACCCCTCATTGGAACGAGTTCGAGGAGCTCGTTCCAATGAGGGGATCACACGATATAGTTTTGTTGAAATTTTTTTTTGCAAAAAAATTAAAAAAAACAATAATTAATATAATAAATTTTGATATCGCGTCTGTTGGTTAACCCTTTGCCCAACGAATCGTCCGCATTCCCCCGCGTAATATGCAAATTCAGCAGCTGAAAAAATATTATTTTTCGAAAAATTTCAACAAAACCATATCATGTGACCCCTCTTTGGAACGAGCTCCATGATATGGTTTTGTTGAAATTTTTTGAAAAAATTTAAAAAATGATATTTAAAATAAAAAATTTTGAAATCGTCTGCGTTGGGTAAAGGGTTATAGGTTAGGATCAGCAAGAAGTAATGAATCACACACCCAATTCTATTGAAGTTGAAAAGCCCGACAGAAACGTGAGTAAACTTGACAACAGACAGAGTCAGGGGTTAAACACTATAATTACCCTCCGTGATCTCAATTTCCGCAACGACTCTGTTTTACCTTTAATGTTTACTGATTTACTGACTGGTTTTCGTGACATTATCCAATTAAAGCACTAAAAGATACATAATCGTGCTAGTTCATGCTTTTAGAGCTTCCGTGTTTTTTTTTATGTAACCACAATATTTAGCAATGAGAGATCAATTTCATTAAACCACCGTGGACCCAGAATATCTTGATGGTTGCATCCCGTTTCGACGTGACTTTGAATACATTATTTCGTGAACATTTGCATGACTGCGAAAATTTACTCTAATTTACCTTCTCAATATGCCCCAGGGTAAAGTGTAGGCAGCATAACTTTTTAAAATTACCCGGTGTGACAGGAATGATAGTCCGTAGGAACGTTAGTCCCTCTGGACTATTATTCCGCGGAATTATAGTCCTAGGTCTAACATTCCTAGGAATAGTAGTCCGCCGGACTACTATTCCTAGGAATGTTAGACCTAGGACTATAATTCCGCGGAATAATAGTCCAGAGGGACTAATTTTCCTGCGGACTTCCATTCCTGTTACACCGGTAGTCACTAAATTGTGAGTTTCCTTTTGCGGGTATCGTCTGTTGTAAGGAAGTGCAGTGCCGTATAAACCCATGATCGGGCCCCTAGGCTTTTAGGTACTTCGGGACGGGGCGCCCTTCGGCACTTCAATCTTTCATCCCACTACGGCTGACAACCTGATTCTGGTATGGTAGGCACTATGCCGCAGTACATATATCTGTATCCATTGTGCGGGTCACCAGAAGAATTCTTCTCACAACTTGACACGTTATTTAAATAAGCATTAAAATAATGTACTGTTTTTAAATATATATATAGTATACTTATGAGAGTATATATATGGATAAATACATATGTACATGTATCGCTACCGGCGCAGAGTGCCAATTGCCATTAACCATTGGCGCCCTAAGGCGCTGGTAACGGTGCGTCGGCAAAAAAAAAAAAAAAAAAAAAAAAATGGCGCCCACCCCCGTATCCCTGCGAGCCCCTAGCCTTTAGCCTAGTCAGCCTTATGAATAATACGACCCTGAGGAAGTGGCCACAGTGTGACCTCTTCGTAATTTATTTCCGAGACATATTTGTCCCTGAAATACTTGCATATCGAACGGAGACAAATGGATCAAAAGGCGTGTTTCACTTCCAAATGTCTGAATTAAGTTTCAAATAGAACCTTTTAATGGCACTTTCAACAGCCAAGGTCATATCGTGTCGGATAGTTATACGTGTCAAGGAAGTCGGAGCACCTTGAGAGAACCACAGCGCAGTAGCGAGTAACTGTCGAACTCTCTAACTTACTAACCCGACACAGGCACACTGTAAAATCAGATGGGTTGAAAATCAACCCAAACCATCTGGGCTTAGTGAATATGAACCCAATTGGGTTCATATTCACTCAACCCAGTTGATTTGAGTTAATTTATATCCCATTTATTTATTTATTTAATGGGGATTAACGATACTTTCGGCAGCAGGGTCACCGCGTGTCGGACTGCTTTACGGGAGGAAGCCAGAGTACCCAGAAAGAACCACCGAGCAGCGGCGA
Source organism: Pictodentalium vernedei (assembly GCA_031216915.1). Taxonomy (NCBI): domain Eukaryota; kingdom Metazoa; phylum Mollusca; class Scaphopoda; order Dentaliida; family Dentaliidae; genus Pictodentalium; species Pictodentalium vernedei. The sequence continues at coordinate 284,922,275 of CM062296.1, forward strand.
GCAACTGTCAGACTCCCCAACCGGTACTAACACTACACAAGTAGGGTTAGCATTGTTTGAAGACAAGTGCACCATCGACGTACAGAACGGCCACGTGGGCAATAGGGATTAAATGCCTTACCCAAGGATACAACGCGACCTTTTGATTTGAAGTCCAACGCCATAACAACTGAGCCAACGTGCTCCCTGATGTTTCAATTAACTGGTAGAGTGCTGGAAGCCCATATTTGGGCTATATTCTAAAGTGCAGGTACCACAACCTGAAGGCTCATATTCAGTGGATGTGCTTTGTATTATCTTTGACGTGATATTATTTAATCTGTAAGGGTTTGCCTTGTTACTATTTATGTACTCTCCCATAAATTGTAACAAGGCAAAGACATATGTACAAGATTTGATGGTAAAAAATAATTAGCGCCCAACCAGTTAAGAAGCATGGAATTGTTGCGACATCACCAATGACATCAGAATAAAATAAAGCTATGTTTCCTTTTTTACTTTTTATAAACGAAAATAGCAGACAGAAAACCTAACCTCCTATATTGTTATATTAAAGGAAAGGACAGTGTCTGTATTATATGTCACTATTCGCACACTCTTGATATAACGAATATAAAAAAGTTACAGAGCATCAAAAGATGGTGAAAGCGCCGTTTTCATCTTTTTAAATGTGTTTAAACAGAGAATAATAGACAAACATTCAAACTGATTGGGGAAAAACTGGAAAAAGCCAGCTTCTGTATTTTTATCTTCCTTTACATGAATATACCTGTAGTTTGTGAAATAATGCGCACATCGATGAAAGAACTTCCCTAGCATTTCGAAATTTCAATTTTTATATGAAATTCGCATTCCCTTAGCGTTAACTTTACTGACAATTTTAGAAAATTAAGGGGAGTGAACGGTCCTGAAAATCTTATCCAATGACTAAAATTATCATCCACGAATACAAAATGGATTTTGCCTAATTGCTACAGTACGTTTTATATGCAGAGGTCCAATTCTGAAACTTGGTGTTGAAAGGTTTAAGTGGGATTTTTCATTCTCGCCATGCTGTGCTAGGCCAAACTCCAAGGCTACCGGTCTAATTCTGCAAATAATTCAACGCTGTCTTGGGCTATTTGTTTATCCGTGTTTCGTGAAGTTTTCGCGCAGAATACCAATGATGAAAAGTGCTGTCCTTTTACTTACAAAGATATACTTGTGCCCCAGCCATAGATTTTCCAATCACAGAGTATTCATGTCACCGTGATGACATCAAAATATGAATATAATTAGTGCATAAACTGCAGTACTGTCGCCGTGGACTGGCCGTAATTCACGCGTGGGCAGTGATGTCCACGCATGCGTTTACCGGGTAATAAAAATCACAATCAGCAAAATTTTAATTAATGAATTAAAATAAATTTTCTGATGATTATTCCTATAATTAGTGTTTTGAATCTAATATTAGTGCGTCCGTGAAAATATTGCACACCCGCGGAATGTGACCAGCCCACGATGGCAGTACGATACGCAGCGAAATCAATAAACTACAACAGCGTCGAGTCGTCATTCATAATAATTTTGTGAACAAACGTGTTTCATGGTGTTCGAAATGACGTCAAAGATTCGGTCAAACCACGTATCGACTGAGAAACAGTTCTTGCGTTGAATTCAAAGAAGATGAATGTTTATGGTATTTTTAGATTCAATCGGCTGGAATATTTCAGTTGCTCGGAAAAGCGAAGCGAAGGTTCGCCTTTTCCGACCAACCGAAATATTCCATTCCAGACAATTGAATCTAAACTTAAAACTTTTTCTGACCTCACGGTCGTCCTTTGTTATTCGCTGGTATATAATTTGACATGCTTAATAGTTGGATAATTGTATATCAAATAGGTAACCGCTGGATATGTCACATCTGTTGAACTATCCAACAACAAGAAGTAGGATAAATAACTCGTTGATGTTGGATAGGCGAGAGAAAGCACCCCGTCTCGGGCCTAACAGCCCTCGACTGGGGAGCATTCTCTCGCCTGTCCAACATCAACTCGATAATTATCCTACGTAAAACTTTGTTTTTTGTTGGATGGTATAATGGATGTAAAACACCCAACAGTTAGCTTTTGGATATAATATAGAATAAACGTATAGCGTTTTCAAGTAAAAAAATTATTCTAAGAGTAGGATTAAGAATGAAACCGACGAGCCTCTGGCTCGTCGGTTTCATTCTTAATTCTACGAGTAGAATAATTTTTTTACTTGAAAACACTACACGTTTATTTTGTTTATCCCATAAATCTTCTACAGGGTAGTCACGGTGAAATCGTGCTGTTACTCGCTACAAAACACAGCGAGAAGTGAGGAACACATAGGTCCAATCTGAAGACAAGCAAAATTGCCCAAAATAAAAAAAGGCGTAGTGATACATTTCTGTCTAAAAATAATTCCCCTACAAACTTGAGCTAAACTTGCAAAAATACTTTATTAAATGAACAATGTGTCGTGTTTTCTACTGGTATTGTGTAATACTTTCAAACAGGTTTAAAGAAAACAACAATTGAACTATTAATTATACTACACGAATGCGGTAGAGGTCAGAGGTCAACAAGTCCGTTTCTACTGTAGTAATAAATTCTTTCAGTGTTAAACCTGTGGGGGAATTTATCATCCTATTAGGTGAATAAAGCAAAAAATTATCCAAGGCGTTTATTTTTTGAATAAACAGACATTTATGGGATAAACAACTATCCAACTATTAAGCGTTGTGTATCTATGAATAACAATAGACGACGTCAGTAAAAGTTTTTAACCTCCTCATAGGCAATGGACTACTTCAGGACAAGACTGTATTCGGGCCATAAAAGTATCGAATTCTTTAGAGATTTTGACTTGTGGCTTGAGAGCTCGATGTAACATCTCTAATACTTGTAACCTGGTCAAAAATTGCTCGAGTACTACACTGTCAGCGATTTTGAAAGCAGTTCTTTATCTGTGACCACAGCTGGTTCGAAATAGTAGGTTTATGGCACATTAGTTGCAGCAAATCCGGTATCTAGTTTGAACCACTTCCGTATATACGATATTTTTTAAGATGTAACAAAACCCTGGCAAACAAAACAAACGAAAATAAAAACACGCGCAGTTACGCAACATAAAAGTGGGACACAATTGAAATTGTTTGAATAGATCACGACATATTTCATCTATTGTCACGTGTCGGATGAGAACAAATTAATGTTGATGATACCTTTTATTTATATTTTATTGTTATGGCGGTAACAGACTTTATAACAAATGTCACATTCCAAAATAAATATGCAAACATCCGGGTAAACGCAAAGATTTATTATGTATATACAATGCATTGGAGTGCTAATTTTTCAGTGTCGTAATTATTCCATTGTGACAGACAGTCAGGATGTACTTATTGCTTTGCAAATGTAAACAAATTAATCGTTATGCTCAAGACTCCTGACTTCAATTACAGACTGTGGGGCGGAGGCGACCCGTCCCTCCCATCAAAGATTCGTCTAAAAATTTGAAGGCTTCTCGGAAAGTATTTTAGGGCTACAGTAGGGTCCAGCGAAGCTTCGAAATTAGTTTCGATTCAAATCGCAAGGCGGGGATTCCGAAATTTACGAATCGTCCAGATGTCGTCAAAGTGTCACATTTATTGACTTTCCCAAATGGACGAATCGCAGTTGAATACGATATTCGAGTGGGATCTGACGGGATTTTCTATATTCTATGGTTGCAGGGGCGGCGGGACGATTTTCAAAGTGTGGGGGGGGGGGGGGGGGGTGGGGGGCTGGATCGGGAGATGAATGGAAAATTTTAAATTCCAGGGTCCCAAAGCCCCCATTTCCATGCATCTGAGTGGATATTTTGAGATTTTTCAGGAGATGTATTTGAAAGGTTTCTCACTTTAAGAGCCGTAAAAAACGTTGGTAAAGCATACAGGTTAGGTCTATTTATCAGCTTGGTCGTAATGACCAAAGCTGATAAATAGACCTCACCCGTGTGCTTTACCAGACGTTAACAGCAATTATACTGTCTGTGGATTATCTTGTCTGGAGTGGATTTGGTACTTGTATGTCTGTAAGATTACAATCTATTTCAGTTAGCCGATTTATTAACAGACTGTATACATTTTAGCGTTTGCTGCCACTTACCGCAAAATATGATCCGAAATCCATCGAAACTGAACCAGTACGAGAGAAACATAGCTGGTGAAAATATGGTGGAGGCTCTGGATCCGCCCCTTGTTTTACCAGTCATTGGTTGTGTGATTGGGTTCGAGATTCGATTGGACCCAAAATTTGAGATTCGCCTGGGCCTTGGCTGCAGTCTTGTGAGATATACATATGATTGAACCGGACAACGATAATTGCCAGTTAACCAAATCAAGGAGATTGCGTCTTTTAGACATCCCTTTGAAATAAATTCTAACATTAGGCCAAGTTCCACCAAAGCCCCCAGTCCACCAGTCTAATTATGTTAGGAACCATGCTGTTATGGGCTATTTGTTTTCCGAAAGTTTCGCTGAGTGTGCGCGCTGACTACCGTTGGTGTAAAGTGATGTCACTTTCCCCACAAAGATGTAGATATTCTTTCATGCTGTAGTTATAGATATTCAATCAATAAGTATTTAATTCACATTTAAAACATCAAGATATTGACACAGTTAGTGATTGTGAAGAGCCTTCATTCATAATCATTTAATAAACAAATATGCCTGACGGTACTCCTTGTGTCATTAAAGATTTGTTCAAATCAAGTCTCGATTTAGGCACAATTCTTGCGTTGATTCAAAGAAAATGAATGTTTATGATATTTTTAGATTGAATCGTCTGAAATATTTAAGCTGGTCGGAAAAGCTAACCAGAGGCTCGCTTTACCGACCAACTGAATTGTTCCAGACTATTGAAACTAAAAATAGACGATGGTCTATTTAATGGCTAGACGGGTTCCAGGCATAACAGACGACTTCCTTACAGAATGTGACTGGTTTCCCGAAAGCTTGGGTTACACCCTTACTTAATAAAGAGGTCAAGGCAATGAAAGAAATGCGCGATAAACAGCTTCACCGTGTGTCACTCGCTTATTTTTGTCGGATAATTAATGGTCTCGCCCACCACCAGTGAAAATGCTCTCTATTTTAAGACACCGCATGAATTTGTGGTACCTGACAAATGTTCTATATGTATGTGATTGGGTAGCAGAAATGGACCTAAGCATGTTGGGCACTCGCCCTTTCGTCCCTCCTGTCTTCCATTCAATATGCATGGTTTGATGCTAGTTGAGATCTTCCTATCCCCAGCGAATCAAGAACTCATTTAGTTAGCTAGTACTTCGAATCTTTTAACTCTTCCTACACGGGCACCCTGGGAGGTATCATTCCGTTCAATACTGCCAACGGCGAAATGGGCAAAACCACCCTGGTTTCTTGGAAGGTTCAGTAATAATTTAATCCATTAATACCGAGCCTCGATTCAGATTTTTTGCTCTTGCTCTTTATATCGTCTGCTTGTCTACTACCAATTGTTTTCACGCGAAAATTTATGCACATCGGATTGAAAGGGTTAAAAATGAGAACAAAACGAAACCTAGACAGTCATCATTTTTTTCCGAGGATGTGTTTTGAAAGAACGTGTTGATATATGTACCCACTCAAAAAGCGCAAAAAATAGATAAAGAATGGACAATTCTAATCTCTTTATTTGAACAAAATATTTATCGTTATAACTTGCAAAGAAAAAAATAGTTCATGTCAAACACATCTAGCAATCGGACTCCCTTCAAGTACCCTTTCATTGCGAATAAACGTCTTGATGATACGCATATGCAAGTTACCAGTTACCTGAAGTGGGGTCATAGGTATAAACGATTGGCTAAACATGACTTTATAACAATAAGAAGATTTACAAGTTGTCATGCTCGTCTTCCACTGACAGACACATACAAATTAACCCTTTGAACTCTGGTGGTATCTTCCATGGCAGTTCAATGGCAACAATTGGAAAAGTCCATATTAATTATTTGGGGGTAGACGGATTAATATCTTCAACTTGCAGCCTTGGCACGTTGAAAATATAAATTAGTCTACTTCACACATTCACAAAGTATCGATTCCACTTAACAAGATTATGACGTATCATGTTCCTGGGCCGGAAAAGCGGCCTATCGGATTCAAAGGTTTAAGACAAAGGCGCAAAAATGCACATATAAAGCCCTCTTGCCTCGAGACTACGGCTGAGTATCCACAAAGGGAAGTGTCTTTGAATACCACAGGAGCTCCAACTAATAACATGAAAACTTATTCTTTTTGTAAATTATATATCGTCGCCTGAGTGATAGAATGTTCTATGTCCCCTATGGGACATAGAACATTCTAGCACTCAGGCGACGATATGTAAAAATGTTATATTTATCTGAATTAAAATGAAGTACCCCCCCCCCCCCCCCCAAATAATTCCAAGGAGCCGGAGGTCTGTAATATGGGGACATTCTTACCACTCAGAAGGGACACTTCAGAAGGCATTTTGTATCGTTTAACCCATTAACCCTTTACCCAACGTAACGGCCAAAACCGGCCTGCGTTATTCTCAATAATCGCCGATTAATTTTCATTATTTTTTTCATTTTTTGTCTCAAAAACATAGGTTATGACCCCCCCCCCCCACCCCCGCCAAATAATTCCAAGGAGCCGGAGGTCTGTAATATGGGGACATTCTTACCACTCAGAAGGGACACTTCAGAAGGCATTTTGTATTGTTTAACCCATGAACCCTTTGCCCAACGTAACTGCCAAAACCGGCCTGCGTTATTCTCAATAATCGCCAATTAATTTTCATTATGCAAAACATAGGTTATGACCCCTCGTTGGAACGAGCTCGACGAGCTCGTTCCAACGTGGGGTCATAACCTATGTTTTTGAGACAAAAAATGAAAATGAAAAAAATTAGTTATTCAAGATTTTTTTTGTAAATGTCGTCTGCTTTTCATGTTAGGTAAAGGGTTAACAAACACGCATTTCCGGTAGTTTTCTAAAATATGTTTCAATAGATAGAGTCACAAACTGTAAACATGTAAATCAAATCGATATGAGAGACATATGAGTTATGTGTACAATGGGCACAGAACACTTTTATTTACTATTCGGTCAACAAAACCAAACCCATAACTATGGCTTCTCAAAAATAGCCGTCAACAAACAAAACGACACACTGAACTGATTAAAATAAAGGAACTGCTTTTTTCAATTTTCTCAACTCAATGGTACGTGGTGAAAATTCCTCCAACATGAATGAAATTACACAATCAAACTTCCCCCAAGTTTGCTTTTTCCGTCAGGCAATGATATTTCAAACCAAATTCACTTCACTTCATAACGTCACCTTAGGGATAGGTGGGTGGTTTGCAAAAATAACCAGGGAATTATATTTTTGTAGTGTGCAAGAATCGGTTTAGACACATGACATCACTTCATTCATAATTTTTCAAAATTTTCTCACTATAACATTCAATATTTGCGACTCACCTTCATCTTTTTTCTTCTGGTCTTTCGCGTGGTGGATTAGTGTATGTACATGATCGTGCAATTCTACAGCATGGAATGTATGTTGTGGTATTTATTTATTTATTTATTTATTTATTTATTTATTAGGGTTTAATGACACTTTAACAACCAATGTCATATCGTGTCGTTGACAGTTTTACGGGTGGAGGAAGCCTGAGTACTAGAACCACCGAGCAACGACGAGCAGTTGCCTGCTCCCCAACATCGCAGCACAGGCAAGGTTAGATTGGTTGAAGACATGCGCACCATCGACGTGCAGTACGCTTTAGTACACGGCGTCATCGTGCCCCCATGTGGACAATCGGGGTTAAGTGCCTGCCCAAGGACACAACGCGGGAGTAGGAATCGATCGCTCAGACGGTCACCCATCCGAGAACTAATCGGGCTCGACGTTGCTTAACTTCTGAGATCTGACTAGAACCGTATGTTGTGGTAAACTAGATATATCGTTCATTGCAGATGTAAAAGTTTTTTAAAGGAAATGACTTGCGATTGCCAGTATCACTGAATGTCTGTCAGGACCGCTTGCGTTCGTTTTTCACGTCGTCATGTGACTTTTATCGCTACTGCAATAGTGATACAAGATCTTTTATCGCCGAATTTTATCACCACTGATACTGCAGTTTGAGATTGCGTTTTTAGGTAACTGGAAGATAAAAAAATATTATATACAACATTAGTGAACACTGTTTGAAAAAATTATCAATTAGTGACAGCATAGAAGTATACGCACTTTACAGTAAACATTTACGAAGGAAACCAGAGCGGATCGAATATGTTCTTATTCTGAAGCTCACGCGAGAAAAGAAGAGACCAACTGTCGCTAGAAACGACACTCGCTCAAAGAAACTGACGTGTATTTGGTAAGAAGTTGTCTCCACCGAATAATCTAGATTCTTTGTCACGAAACAGTTCAAAATAAGTAAGAATTTCCGCTGTAATATAATTATATGCAGAGGAAGAAAAGACTGGCAACATAGAAAGGCGATTTCACTGAAAATTGTTTTGCGTTATCATTTTGCGAGCACCACATATTTTTCAACACAATTTATATTTTTCCACTTGAACTGAAAAGACGTGTGCGATGTTTAAAAAATGGCAGTTAGAGAATCCCTGTACTGCTAAAACTGTCATATGATTGTTTAGCAGTCGGAATATAGAGGCCATCCGAGAGGGGATGGCCACTACATTCAGCTTGCTAAACTATTAACTTATCTGGATAATACAAGTGAAAACACAAATTTTTCTTACAATAAGTATGTATTGGGTCCGTGCTTAGAACATCAAAGCTTTCGAAGGGCGTTTGCGAAAGACCGTATACGTTTTTGTACATGAAAAGAGAAAAAAACTCTTCTCGAAAGTATAATTATTAACCCCTTCAACCCTCGTTTACTGGAATGGTATCGCGTTTGTGTACACTTACAGTGAGATGGGTCAGTGCAATATCATTATACAGGGAGGATAAAACAATAACTGCAGTCTGCAGCCATCTGGCTGCAGACTGCAGTTATTATTTTATCATCAATGCCCCGTGTATAGACCACTTATAATAAGACAGAAATGGGACGAAATTATACCTTGGACCGAAAGATCGGTCTTACGAGTTCAAAGGGTTAAATTATTAAACCACATTACTCTTCTCTTTCTGTATCTGAATAATTGGATGCATTCAAGTTGGAACATCGGGCCCTTAACAGCGCAGTTTTTATGGAATGTTGAACACACGCGCTCATTAAGTTTATCCGGGGATCGAGAAAGTTCAAGACAGCCATATACAGTTTCCAGCGAAACACTGCAACCTGCGTTTTATGAGTGTGAAAATGAAATTAGAATCTAAAAGGCTAGTTAACCCATTACCCAACGTAACGACCAAAACCGTCTAGCGCTCTTCTCAAAAATCGCCAATTAATTTTCATTTTTTGTCTCAAAATCATAGGTTACGACCCCTCTTTGGAACGAGCTCGTCGAGATCGTTCCAATGAGGGGTCATAACCTATGTTTTTGAGACAAAAAAAAATGAAAAAAAATTAGTTATTCAAGAATTTTGTTTGCAAGTGTCGTCTGCTTTTCATATTAGGTAAAGGGTTACTCAAGTTACTGGCCCAACATTTGAGAACTGTAAGGAAAATCTATTATCACCATTATTCTGATGCACAAAATGTTGTATCGAGTCTCGCTCTTGTTTCTAAGGCTATATCTTGTCGAGATATAGCATTAGAAACAATTGTTAGACTCTGATTCAACATTTTGTACATATATATTGAAATGGGGCAACTATAAATTAGTTTCTGATAGACTGGCATTCATTACAGCAAGATAGGAATATTTTACAGCAGAAAATGGGATTGACGTTTGTGAAAAAGCATTTCTGACCGAGAAAAACCGAAAAACGTTGACATCATGAGAATTGTAACACTAGTTCTGTATATCTGTGGTTCATGGTCTCAGGGACTCCAGATACCACAAGAGAAAAAGTACTTCTGAGAAACTCTCCTCACTCCAGGCGATAGTGTACTTCACTACATGAACCGGTCTATAAGCTAGACAATAGCATGTCAAACGTATTACTGCCAAACCGCGCTTCTAGTTTAACCCTTCGAACACCAGAGGCCGTTTTACCGGCGCATGGACATGGTACATAATACTTTCCTTATGTAGGATGCCAACTAAGTTAAGGGTGAGGTAGACCAATCAATATTTTCAACGTGCAGCCTTAGGGCTGCACGTATAAAATATTGATTGTTCTACTCCCAAATAATGAATATGGACTCTTCTAATTGCTGCCTATGAACTGACATGGAAGATACCACCAGGATTCAAAGGGTTAATACAAGTAAGGATCATAAACCAACATTCCAAACTCTTCGAAAATTTGATTGTGTCCTTCAATACACACACATGTGTCCGTGCCAATCTTCGTATGAGGCCAACCACAACACTTTCGTTGTACTGTAGCCATTGCGTTTTAACACTTTCATGTAGCTGCCGTACGGAGTGAACCAAGTAATTCTGTCACCTTACTGTCAATGTGGAGAGATTGAGTCGACCGAACATTTTCTGCTAACGTGCCCACTCTTCTTCAGTATCCGTAACCGTACCATTGACCAACTATCATTTACTCCAAATGTGTCAACCCTACTCTATGGCCCCGAAGTTATAAGCAATGAAGATAATAGTCCAGTCTTTGATCTAGTTTTTGGTTATATTGTAGCTACAAAACGCTTTCAGTGAATGTAAGTGTATATATATATTCCAATCTTTGAAGTAGTGCAGCGCTTTTACGTCGGCGTTTCGGCGGCCGCTGCAGTCTTCATCAGGGTGATTGTAGCCAAATAATCAATTTAAATTGGTAAAGTTGCCCTGGGGAGGGCGGCTGTGGTGGTCGGGACTTTGGTGTGGAGCTGTGCTGTTTTAGGGAATGGAGTTTGAATTTAACAAAAGAATGTGTGCGCCTGTCGTGCTTGTAGTTGGCAGGTATCGCCATCGAATCAGTTTGCACCCTGGTTGGCTTCCTGCATGTTCTCTTCATGCATAATTCTCTTCTTATTCTTCCACATCTTTGACTTTAATGAGCATAGTTTCAACAATATATATGCAACGTTATGACTATCATTGATCCCGTTATATTGTTATATTGTAAATGTTGTACGTGAGAACGCCACCTAAAAAGCTAGATTCCAGTCATCGTTGTGACGATATGCAATTGTCTAGTGGTTTAGGCGTTGGTCTCTTGATTGCCAGGTGGGCTGGTCGATGGTTCGATTCACGGCCGGGGATCAGAAATCAGCATTACAAATTCATCGAAAACATGATTGTGTCCTTTAGGCTTCACACACGGGCCCGTGCCAGTCCTCGTCTGCTGCCACTACAGCACTTTCATCGTAATGTAGCCAGCGCACTTCACACATTCATGTGATTGTCGTAAGAAAAGTGAACAAGGTAATCACGAGAAAGTCATCTAAAAACCTAGATACCAGCTATCGTTTTACTGGTCTAGTGATTTTGGTGTTGGACTCGTGACTGTCAGGCGGGTTTGCTGATGGTTCGATTCCCGGCCGGTGATAGAAATCAACATTCGAATTCTTAGAAATACTACTATGTCCTTCAATACACACACACGGGCCTGTACCAGTTTTCATCTGAGGCCAACCACAGCACTTTCGAAGCCAACGCGTCCTTCGACCTTCGAGAAAACACACACACACACACACACACACCCACACACACCCCGACATACACACACACACCTTCACCACACACACATACACACATACACACACACACACAGCCACTGGGACATGTACCCTTAACACCAACGTTCACACTTTTCTTTTCTCATCAATACTGTTACTGGTCTCCAATTAATGATCCGTTTTGGGATTCTATTTTCATTACATACGGTTCGGCGTTCCACTTGAGATAAAGAAGAGTATCATTCAGCTTTCAGTTACGCTGGTCTTATTTCTAATCAAAGACTGGGTTGTATAAAAATACAACCTTCAAGTTTATTGAAGGAAAGAAAATACTAATAGCTCCGTGTTATAATGATTACAGATCGATATGGGCTAGATAATTAATATGGTTCCTTACAACTAATGTGCGCGATAATATTCAATAATATCTAAATTTGATTTGATTCTCATCGTTTTATGAAATCAGAGGACAGCGTACATGACACATTAACCATTTACTCAACACAGACGATATCAAAATTTATTATTTTAAATATCAATTTGTAAAAAAAAATTGAACAAAACCATATCATGTGACCCCCTCTTTGGAACAATCTCGACGAGCTTTTCAGCTGCTGAATTTGCATATTACGCGGGCGGATGGGGGTGATTCGTTGGATAAAGGGTTAACCATTTACTAAAAGCACACGATATCAATTTTTTTTATTTTCTCAAAATTTCAAAGATATTCAACAAAACCATATCATGTGAACTCTCAATGGAACGGGCTCGACGAGCTCGCTCCATTGAGGGGTTACATGATATGATTCAGCTAAACAAGGTTTGAAAATGTGTTTTTTTTTTCATAAGTTTAATTTGTAAATTACGCAGGTGAGTGCAGCCCTTTCGTTGGGTAAATTTATTTATTTATATATTTATTAAGGTTTAACAGCCAAGGTCATATAGTGTCGGTGACAGTTTCACGGGTAGAGGAAGCCGGAGTACCTGGAGAGAACCACCGAGTAACGACGAGCAGCTACCAGCCCCGCAACATCGTAACTCCGCACTGCAGCACAGGCAGGGTTAGACCGGTTGAAGACACGCGCACCATTGCAGTACGCCTTAGTACACGGCGGCATCGTGATCCCATGTAGACAATCGGGGTTAAGTGCCTTGCCCAAGGACACAAGGCGGGAGTCCGAATCGATCGCTCTGACGGTCACTCATCCAAGGACTAACCGGGCTCGACGTTGCTTAACTTCGGTGATCTGACGAGAACCTGTTACCACAACGCCACCGAGCCCCTTAGGTAAACCATTATTGTACCAAATACAAGAATTTTTCCCACATTACTCGTTTTCATTATCCTCAAGTATTAGTTTATGATCTTTTAGTGGAACGATGACACGAGCTGATCAAGCTCGTTCCACCGTCGGGTTGGGGTGCGGGCGGGAAGTCATTAACTATCTCTTGAAGACAAATGAAAACAACCAAAAGCGGAATTCTGTGGGCCTTGGCGGTAACAAAAATGGTACCAACAGATATGGCAGTGACGTAAATAGCAGTGACAAAACGGCAACAAAGAGAGTAATCGCTTGTTTGGACTTGTTACTTGAAATAATTCATGAAAGGTGAGGGACGTTGTACAAACACGAGTGCTCGAATGCGCACGAGTGTTTTACAGTATTGTCCCTCGCCTTGAATGAAATATTTCAAGTAACTAGTCCAGTCAAGCGATTACTCTGTTTATTACTTTTTCATTATTAACGATATTATTTAACCCTTTACTTAACGTAACGGCCAAAACGGCCAGCGCTATTCTCAAAAATCGCCAATTAATTTTCATTATGTTTTCATTTTTTGTCTCTAAAACATAGGTTATGACCTCTCATTGGAACGAGCTCGTCGAGCTCGTTCCTATGAGGGGTCATAACCTATGTTTTTGAGACAAAAATGAAAATAATAGTTATTCAAGAATTTTTTTTGCAAGTGTCGTCAGCTTTTCATGTTTGGTAAAGGGTTAAAAAAAACAACGAAGTCCCCATTACATCCACGGCAAAGCGTCTTCGTTTACGCACACGGATACATGACCCACTTGTTGATTGCATAATTCACTTGGGAAGTTATCGTTTATAATCAAATCCGAAAATCGCAGTAAATGACACTTTGGAAAGTAATAACGCAGCTATACACTAACATTGTTTTTGCTTATCGAAAGTTACCATAATAATAAATTATAGCTGACAATTTGCTTCACTGGAAGAGATTTACAGGAAAGTTAGCTATATTAATTTCCGAAAGTTGTCGGTAAATTTAAAACTAAGGGTAGCCGAATTTCATATAAAAATTGAAATTTCGAAATGTTTGCGAATTTGTTTCATCGATGTGCTCATCATTTTACAAACATCAGACATTTTTTTCTGTAGAGTATTATGAGAATACATTTTTTCCCCAATGAGTTTGAACGTTTGACCATTATTCTCTGTTGAACCCCATTTAAAAATAAGAAAAAGGCGTTTCCTCTATCTTTGATGTTTGATGTTCTGTAACTTTTATTGTTTTTTATATCAACCGTGTGCACCTCATGCCATATTACACAGAAATTGTCATTTCCACTAACATCAAAAACCTAGAAGATGGGATTTGCTCTTTTTCCTGGGAAGAATAAAAATGTTCAAATTACTGTAAACACACATTCGCTAAACAAAGGCCACCGTGGACAATACTCAGTGTTGGTGGGCGTAATAATGATAGATATTCTAAATGATGGATTATCTGTGAAGTAGTTGCTTCTAATTAGCTTGCCATAAAAGGCCAAGTTTCCTTTTGTAACTTTAATAAACGACAACAATTACTTGTTTCTGAGAGCTGTCTATTGTTTTCCTTTCTTAAAAGTAACAAAAGGAATCTTGACTTTAATTTTTACCGATGTCATAGGTGTTTTCTCCAACAATTACTTGCCTCCGTGAGCTGTCTGGTATTTTCCTTTATTAAAAGTAATAAAATGAAATTTGGCTTTATTGTTTGCTGTCATATGTGTTTTCTCAATTATTACTTGCTTCTTAATTGGACCTTCTTCTCTATTCTAATAATTTCAAGGGAGATAACTTTATCGAAAGTCGATTTTTATGACGATATAATTCGGGGATGGCGGTAATATTAAATTTTCTGAGAATGTCACCTTCATGTTCATTTTTCAACATTAGAAACGATTTTACCGCCGGGTGAAGTTGTCAAACCTGGACAAAATTTAAAGTCTGCCTAAACTGTTGGGTTTCACCATTTTCCATTTAAATACACCCCCACATTAGCTGAACGTTCGTGGCCCGAGGCCCCTTGGTGGTTTGGATTGGACTTCCACACCCCCTTAATCGCGACTCATGGATTTGCCCCTAGAATGGGCTTTATAAAAATGAACGGTATAACAACTGAAACCAAAGTCAGGTGAATAAAATACATTGAGACGTTTGGGCTCCACGAAGTAGATCTTCTGTTTCTCAGGTCATTTTTTTGTAAAATTGCATGTGGGCGGGCGATTTTTTATTTTAATTTTATTTTTGTAATTATTTCTTTGCCCTCAAAAGTTCATGTTCTTGGTTTGTTTTATGTTTTAGGTCTCATAATCTACAGAATAGCACGGGTGGTGGTGTATTTCGTCCCTTTGGTTCAAGAAGGCGTTGCAATGCTAAAGCATTGCAAAGCCTTGTTGCACCCAAGGGTCAAATTTATCAATTTTTATTAACTTTGGTAAAATATCAGGCATAAACCATTTAATTTTAATTTCTTATAAGTTTGCATTGTTATAAAAAGAGAGCATGCAACAGCCAAAAGGACCATGCGGCAGGGCATGAGCAACATGTTTTTAACCTTTTCAGGCCTATAGCTACAAAGGGGACGTAAAGTTCTAACACATCCGTGTTGTAGACTGTATAAATCTACGAGCTCAGTACCATGATAACACGATCGTGTTGAATGTTATCTGATATGGTATCCCAAAACAAACTTCTGTCACGTTTGTGATATGACCCAACGGACGAGAAACACTAGGTGAATATAAAATTGCAACAACTGTACAAAAAAGCATATATTTTTTACTTTCTGTTCGTGCAAATGCTGATCAGGAAGTGATAATTGTGTGATGTATTGTGTTTCGTGTCACTGTGTTGTGAAACAGGCATGTTTGCCTGTTGTTATGGCGTCATCCAGACTGATCTATCGATCAGTTAACTCGGCGACCATTTGGAATGGTTGGAGTGTCAGGTGAGTATTTTTTGGCAACAGGAAGGGGCGAAATCGGATAAATCTCGCGCTTAATCCTTCCAGAACTGCGCATGTATTGACTGAAAGAATATAATTTATAGCAGAGGGGACGAATCTATTTTGTATTCAACGGTAGTTTCAGAAATAATTTACTCCCACAACCCACGTATTCAACCCATCATTCCAATTCTGCAAGACATTCGACGCTGTTATGGCTTGAGAACAAGTTTGGCCCTTAAATAGTCCATCAATTGTGTTTCAAATTAAATCTTCTACGGTTCGCTTTTCCGACAAACTGAAATATTCCAGACGATTGAATAAACAAGTACGATAAACATTCATTACTTTGAATGAGCGTAAGAAATGTTTCTCAACCGTGAATTAATTTGACCGAATCTTTAATGATATTACAATACTGTTAGACATATTTGTTAGGCCACGAATGAAGAATCATCACGACTGTAGTTTTACTCTTACGCCGCGAAGTTCCACTAATTATATTACCCTTTTACCTAACACAAAAAGCAGACAACACTTGCAAACAAAATTCTCGAATAACTAATTATTTTCATTTTTGTCTCAAAAATAGGTTATGACCCTCTGTGGAACGAGCTCGTCGAGCTCGTTCCAAAGAGGGGTCATAACCTATGTTTTTGAGATAAAAATGAAAAAAATAATGAAAATATAATTGGCGTTTTTGGGGAATAGCTCTGGACGGTTTTGCAGTTACGTTGGGTAAAGGGTTAATATCTTGTTGTCGTTAAGGAGAAATAAATAGTTATTGATTTGAATATCTATAACGTGAGCACGAAAGAATATCACTGTATCTTTGTGAATAAAGGGAAATCACATATAATCAACGGAGGTCTGTGTGCAAACTCTACGAACGGCGTAACGGCGTCGGATTCCTCACGAAATGAGGGCTGTAGGGCTAAATTATTGCAAATCCTGTTTGCTGATTTCAAGTGTATTGTGACATCTTGTCTTCGAAAAGCTGCTATTTTTTTCAAGCAAAAATTATACATAACGCTTGAAAGGGTTACGATTAATTGATTGAAATAAAGTTGTTTCGCTTAACCCTTTACCCACCAGGACATCAGAATTTGTTATTTTAAATATTATTATTTTTTTTTTTTAATTTTTCAAAAACATTCAAAGAATCAATATTATGTGACCTCTCATTGGAGGTCACATGATATGGTTTTGTTGACACTTTTTAAAAAAATATGTTTTTTGCAACTGCTAAATTTGGATGCGGCCGGCTGAAGCTCATTCCAATGAGGGGGTCACATGATATGGTTTTGTTGAATTTTTTTTTAAACTATTTTTTTACAACTCAATTTGTTAAGTACGTGGACGAATGAGACCGATTCATCAGGTTAAGGATTGAGTGCATACAGATTATAGGATTATGATTGAGTGCATGGTTATAGGATTATAGGTTATTTGAAAAGAAAATAGAATAATTTATTATACATTAAACGATAGATTATCGAAGAAATTGCGAAAAGGTAGAAATCGTATCCCCCACTGTGAAGATACAGAACTTTCACTTTCACGGTATCAATCAAAATGGCGGCTTTCAGAGCATCACTTCAAAATGGATATGAGCCCAATTATAACCGGAAATGGTCAATTTTTTCTAGAAGCGTATAATGAAAAGACAATCTAGTGTTTTTGAGTGGATACCGATCATTTCCAGCAATAGCTCCCGTTTCCGAGTTCGTGTACGTCAATGCGAGTTCATTCTTACATCCCGTTAGTGAACGCGGAAATAAAAAAAAATGCTTTCAGTTTGTTTATCTTTTATCCCACAAATGGCCATTTATTCTAACAATAAAATCCTTGGATAAATTTTTGCTTTATTCACTTAGTGAGGTGATAAATTTCCCCGTAGGTTTAACACTGAAAAAATTGTATTCCTGTAGTAGAGATGGACTTGTTGACCTCTACCGCATTCGTGAAGCAAAATTAATAGTTCAATTGTTGTTTTAATTAAACCTTTTTGAAAGTATTACCCAATGCCAGTAGAAAACACCACACTGTTCATTTAGTAAAGTATTTTTGCAAGTTTAGCTCAGATTTGTAGGGGAATTATTTTCAGACAGAAATGTATTACTCCGCCTTGTTTATTTTTGCCAATTTTGCTGGTCGATCGAATTTCTCCTAACATCTCGTTGTGTTTTGTAGCGAGTAACAGCACGATTTCGCCGCGACATCCCTGCCAAAGATTTATGGGATAAACAAAATAAAGGTATAATATTTTCAAGTAAAATCTTTTTATTCTACTCGTAGAATTAAGAATGAAACCGACTCGCCAGAGGCTCGTCGGTTTCATTCTTAATCCTACTCGTAGAATATTTTTTTTACATGAAACCACTATACGTTTATTCTATATTTATCCCTAACTGATTTAGCGGAAAAAAGTGTTCCTGTAAATTCAAGATATATATTGGAATATAAGCGCCAATCTCAGAGTAATGGTTGTAATCTTTGAAGAAGCTCAGCTCTAATCATCAAAGCCTCGGTTTCAACCCCTTAGGAAATTTTCATTCTAACCCCGAACATATTAACACTCCCTGGAACATTATTGTTTTTTTGATCGTCATTGTATTTGTAATATCTTGCAGTTGTTTCTGTCGGTGGCAGTGGTTGTGATGTTGGGGTGGAGGTAAAATACTGACCTAGAGTCACTTTCGTTATTTTGGGTTCTCCTTTAACCCTTTACCCAACGCAGACGATATCAAAATTTATTATTTTAAATATCATTTTTTCAAATTTTTCAAAAAAATTCAACAAAACCATACCATGTGACCCCTCGTTGGAACGAGCTCGACGAGCTCGTTCCAACGAAGGGTCACATGATATGGTTTTGTTGAAATTGTTTGAAGAATAATATTTTTTCAACAGCTGAATTTGCATATTACGCGGGCGGATGCGGGCGATTCGTTAGGTAAAGGGTTAACCTATTATACATATTCCGTTTTCCAACGACAACATTCGTGTGCCACTTCATAGTACAGCCAACTTGTTTCAGGTTGTGTATTTCTGTAAATACTTGATCGTTTATAATACCATTTCGAAGAGACTGGTGGCCGCGTGGATGAGGGCATTGGTCTCTCATGTCAGAGGTTCCGGGATCGATCCTCGGCCGAGGAAAGTTCTCGAGGTGTCCGAACACCACTCTCAGTCATCATCAATTGTGGGGTTGATGCTGTCACAGTGTACCGTCCTATCGGGTGGGGTCGTAAAATGGCTGTCCTCTGTGCGGAGCGAGACAAACTCCGTGCTTGCTAAAGGTACTTTCGTAGTATTCGAGAAGCGCGAGGCCACGAAATTGCCGTTATGAAAGTCATACTACTCACCTATTGGGCCAAGGAGAGGTGTTAATATAAGTTGCATAACCTCCTCGCCAATCCTAGTAAAACAAATAACACTATTTCTCTGTGCCATTTCTAAAACAAATCGCAATATACCAGTTTGAAACTTGGTGGTCGGTAATGTTTTTAACATCAGACGTTGCCTCTTAGAAAACATACAAGCAATATGTGGTGAGAAAATAGTATTGGTTTAATTTCAAGGTTCTCCATCAGCGAAGTCAGTTGAATTGCTTTTCATTTGATCTCTACAACTTCAAGTGCATGCCTGAATGTAGATTGATATCTTTCCTCTTAGGAGCACGGTGGCTCGAGTTCGATCCCCATCCGGGACGACCCGCATTGTGTCCTTGGGCAAGGCACAAATGATCCCAGTTGCCTACATGGGGGCATGATAACGCCGTGTACTAAGGCGTACTGCACGTCGATGGTGCACATTTCTTCAACCGCTGTAACCCTGCTTGAGCGGAGCTTGAACAGAGTTAGAATGTTGAAGAGCTGGCAGTTGCTCGTCGATGCTCGGTGGTTCTCTCCGGGTGCTCCGGCTTCCTCCACCCGTAAAACTGTCACGGTCATGATTAGCCATTGTGCATAAGTATGTGACCTTAAACTCCAATAAATAAATAAATAAATAAATAAATAAATAAATAAATAAATAAATAAATAAATAAATAAATAAATAAATAAATAAATAAATATCTTTCCTCTTTCAAACTTCAGAGGATTCACTGAATGCTACAATCACTGTACACACTGTGTTGAGTTCTATACACCACTAACAAAGTACCTCCCCCCCCCCCTTCGTTTATTTATTTACCAAACTGACTACTTAAAACCGCTTTGCCAAACAAGTAAGAATTCCATAATTTATTGATCATGCCATTGCTAATTCAGCAGATTGAAACAAAGTAGATACGTTTTAGAGGTTATGACTTGGTTATTTTAATATTAGCCCCAGGTAACTTCATATCAGCCTGAAACCGAAGGTCGAAGATGATGTGAATTTACTGAGGACTGGTATCTCGACCGATATGAAACTAACCAAGCAATAACCTCTATATTTATTAACCCTTTACCTAACGTAACGGCCAAAATCGGCCAGCGCTATTCTCAAAAATCGCCAATTAATTTTCATTATTTTTTTCATTTTTTGTCTCAAAAACATAGGTTATGACCCCTCGTTGGAACGAGCTCGTCGAGCTCGTTCCAAAGAGGGGTCATAACCTATGTTTTTGAGACAAAAAATGAAAAAAATTAGTTATTCAAGAAATTTTTTTTGCAAGTATCTTCTGCTTTTCATGTTAGGTAAAGGGTTAAATCAAAACGAATAATGACAAATTATTCTCAGATCTGTTACAATTTTCAAAGAGAGCTATTGTTTCTCATTCCTTTCACTGAGTTCTAATTTTCCTCCACTAGTTCAGATATCCAAACAGCTCGGCTTGCCTACTCTGTAACGTTCCATTTCGACGAATCGTCGCTTAAGACTCTGAATGTATCTAAGTTTGCGTTGAATTTTCTTTTCAACTCTCTTATTTCTTCTCTTCATCCACCTAATCTTTATTTATTTCCACCATTAATTCTCATACAAAAACTCGGCCTCATGCTACTCCATTATGCCTTGTAACACCAAATTTTCTGATTGCGTTCGATGAATAACTGTGCTAATTTCGATGTAAACAAATTGTTTGCACCTTGTAAATAATCAAGGGGAACAATGCTAGCTTAGCTCATATCGGCCAAGATCGGCGTCATATCAGCCAAGTTTAAAGTCATGTCTGCCGAACGTGATAATGGGATATTCTTGAAATGAAAATCCTATTTAAAAAATAATTATTCGTCACACAGGTTATTCGTAACCCAAGATGCGGTATCAGTAAATTCCATATTGGGCGAAAGCTCAGCTTTCGTCCAATATGGAAAGTACTGATACGATTTATACCATATTAAGTCACAAACAAATGTAACTTAATATTATTATGAAGGTGGGCAATGCCATATCA
Source organism: Pictodentalium vernedei (assembly GCA_031216915.1). Taxonomy (NCBI): domain Eukaryota; kingdom Metazoa; phylum Mollusca; class Scaphopoda; order Dentaliida; family Dentaliidae; genus Pictodentalium; species Pictodentalium vernedei. The sequence continues at coordinate 284,943,651 of CM062296.1, forward strand.
ATGACGCAACTCGCATCTAATGAAAATCGGCAGCCCTTTATACTGCTGAAATTTTTAAAGGTCTGCTATTTTCGTTAGACTCTCGTTGTTGTCATTTATCTGAGTGAATGAAATGCCTGTTAAGAAAGCGATAAACAAAAGAACGATCGAGGCAATCAGAGGGTGCGGAGAGGGTAATGTGATTGGGATGCCTCTAATGAATAGAATCGAACACGGAAAACTAGGACAGATGAACTATCTGGCTGACTTCCCATCAAAATGATTGGTTAAGGACCATAACCTTTAATCGGGTCTTAGAATTCATTACACAGACCTGGCTGTCAAAAACTGATGAGGTGGTTAAAGAATAACTATTCTACACAGACCTGCTATCTCTTAGTAAAGGGAGCATCGAGACTTGAAACGGATATATCCAGAAGGGTACTCGAAGTCTGAAATATGTACAGGCGAGCTCATGTTAAGAACGAAAAAATGTTTTATGTTTACCAGGTATTGAGTTTTGTACGAAGGACTTGGTCTGAAAAAGACCATGTGTTTCAATCGACGGGGCCTACGTACGGCTAATTTTCATTTCTTCATATCGTCCCTTGAGTGCTACAAGGCACCATCTGCAATGCGTTAGCATTGCAGATGGCGCTTTGTTGCACCAAGGTACGATATCATGTTCATATATTTTATTAAAATCTGACACGATGTGATCCAGGCTATAAGACGTGTCTTTAAATTGCAATAAAACAAGCAAACAATTTTTTATTGAAATTGCTCATAAATGAATTCAGTGTTCCTATGTGATCACATGCCTATGAACTGGGTTGCTGTTGTGGAAAATCACACTTAATTGCATGTACAACCTTTCAGCTAGAGAGAGGGCACGGTGTCTCAGAAGGTAGAGGTGCAGGCTGCATGCCGAGAGGTCCTCGATTCGAATCCCTTCCGCGGCAACCGCGTTGTGTCCTTGGGCAAGACACTTCACCCTCACTGTCCACGTGGGGGCACTGTCGCGTTGTGTTGTAAGGCGTACTGTACGTCGATGGTGCTCTTGCCTTCAACCAATGCTAACCCTCCTTGTGTGGAGTTAGTATGTTGGGGAGCTGAGTTGCTCGCCATTACTTGGTGGTTCTCTCCGGGTACTCCGGCTTCCTCCACCTGTAAAACTGTCGTGGTCATGATTATCCATATTGCAGAAATATGTGACCTTAAACACCAATAAATAAATAAATAATAAATTTCAGCTAGAGAAATGAAAAATATCAACTCCCTCCTCTTCTTATTCTGACAGGTAAAATTCCTTTCACTCTTTTTTACTTTGAAAACACGGTGCGGGCCTTTCTTGTGCGAAGTTAATAAAAATTGACGGTTATTTTTAATGCAAAAACATATGGCTGAATGCGGTGCCATGGGCTGATCAGCCCCGTCAAAATGCGAAATCTGATCTATGTCTTTCATATTGTCCTTGCCACAAACGTGCAATGGGTCAATCAGATCCACTGATAAGGACTTAGTTCGTGGGATGGTTGGATTGCCTATGTGATTTATGTTCGATGAGAAGATAAAAGTTTTCATAGGAAGTTGGGCCATTGCGAAGATGGCCGATTGGCGGGGGGTGGCGGGTTTTTGGGTGGCTTGACTAAACACAATTTGCCCCGAATGTCATGACTCAAATCTCGACTCGAAATATTCCCACATCATCATGACATGTGGTGAAAATATTTGTCAGTGGGGATTATAGTTAAAACAAACATCAGGAAATTTGTTTGTTGATAAATAAATGTAGTGGAATTTGATTTTGCACAGGTGCCATTAACAGACCTGAAAATAAACAGTCTGACATTTGCAGAATAAGATCCCCAGAGGGTGAATTTGATATGCTATCCCACACAGTGGGCCAATTTATCCTCTGGGTACCTCTTTCTTTTTGGTTTTGAGACCCTGATTCAGATTGAGGGTCACAGAGGGTACATTTAGTGATGCTACTCTACTGTGCAGGGCAGCATCACTGAATTCACCTCTGGGGACCTCATTTAGCAGATGACAGTCTGCTTATTTTCTGGCTTGGAACCCTATCTAAATTAAATAAAAGTATGGTAGTTTATAATGTGCGTGTGGTGAATTTAGATGAAGTTCAAGTCCAAAAGTTCAGTTTGTCATTAGTTTGAGAATATCGACATTGCTAATCGACGATATCGTGAAGGTCGGTATATCGAGTGAGTTGAAATTTGCTCGGTACGGTGTCGATACTGAAAAAATACCAAGTTTCGGTGAAATATCGATATACCGTGAAGCCCTTGTCGGTAGCGAACGAGATCAGAAAATCCCCCCCCCCAGTCCCCCCCCCCCCCCCCCCAGGATACCACTAGATTGTCAAAGTCTTCAGCCCTGAAGTCCCAGGTTGTCAGTGGAACATATTGTTGGTCGGCTGAACGCCAACATTTTCTTTTGAATGCCGTTAATTTGAAAAAAAAAACGACCATTTGATGAAACCAGAATTTTCATTATACCTTTACAGTATAGCCGCCAAAGACTGGTCACGGGTGGGCACTATTTCCACGGACGTAATAAAATTAGATTCCTAAGAATAATTATGTGGGGGTTCACTCTAAAATTATGTCCCTAAACCCTAAATTTCCATTTCTTACGGGCAATCAAATCAATCGTAGCCGCACAACACGAGAAAATTGCGAAACCCAAAATGGACCCGTAGGCGTCAATTCTGCGAAAGGATTTTTTGACCACCCGCCAAATTTACGACTTTAACCATTCGTAATTTTTATCAGTCGTCGTTCATTTTGCGAAAGATGTATATTTTAGATAATTCATTCGTTCAACGAAACAAAGTCTTCAAAATAATAATAAAAAACAAATGAACCTTTCGAACCTGTTTCATTTATTATTCTTTTGAAGAAGTACATTGAGTTAGGTTTCAATTTCGTACAGACGGTCAAAGACCCGGGGACAGTGTCTAAAACCTTCTAACTCTGGCTGAACTGTGTCGGAAACTTTTGAAATCCTTGATTCGGGTCTGCAGTTCTCCAAAAATAACTTGTTTACAACACAATTGTTCACAAATTCCCCCGTTCTTCCCATTTTGCAGCGATCAGAAACAAATGCATTTACGTATGTGTTACTGCCCCATTGTGACTGGCTTACACACTCTAAAATCAGTTGCGTAAAAAATCAACCCAAATCAACTGGGTTGAGTGAATATGAACCCAATTGGCATCCCGACCCTCACCCCTTCCATGCACCAATAGCCATGGCCTGGGTTTGAACAACACGATTCCTCCTCCCCCTAACGCTAGTAATATCATCTAGGGATTGCTCCAGTGCGGGATTTTCGTTGTTGGTAACTGTAACCTGCATCATTGACGTTTCAAGATGATGATGTGTCGGGAAATTTAACCGCGAAGGATAAACCATTAATGAGTTTACCGGTAAGCATTACCTGTTTACCCCCCGTACATCGAATAATTAAGGGGACGTGTTTCATCAGTTACACATTTTGAAGCCTATCAGTGTGATAAACTAAAAATTCGCTCATGAGGTTGACGATCTGAAATATGCTTAAAAAGGTATTTTGCCCTCTCCCAGAATTAAGTGGATTTTCACTGAAAATCACCGAAGGCTCCATTTGAAAGCGCTTTTTGAAAATTATTCTGGGTAGAACTCCGTCTCCAGACCACCACACGCCATGGACCCCCCCCCCCCCTCGTAGCCTTCGTTTTATATTTCGATATTTCTGGGGTAAGAACACGTAACAGGAAGAATCCAGAGGGTCGATGGTCTTCGAAGAGGGACTCGTCCCCCACTTTTTCCTGACAAAATGTCAACCCTATATATATTCATGTCTGAAATCTCAAAAACCCGTTCATACATACTTTTTTCGGTCTGATGTTTCTGTCGGTCATTTTGCTATAGTAATACGTAATACCTCCGCTTTCTGAGTATTTAAATTTTAAAAAGTGCTCAAAGTGCTCCAGTTGGAAAGGAAAGCTATTTTTCTCCCCGGAGGAAGACCTTGAACCTTCACTAATGGAATAGAGACTCTTAACACAGCATTGAAGTGTGTGTGTGGGGGGGAGGGGGGGGGGATTTGTCCTCCATTCTTCATTTAGTCTGGCCACTCCTCTGGGGGTGAACTGCACGGGTGAGGCCATTTTTGTGAACGCACGGCTATTTGTTTACCAATCATCGATCCCTTCATAAATTAATTGCTGGGACGCTTATTGATCACGTATAGAATGGTGTCTCCAACGCCGCCGCCTCAAGAGTGTGCGGCGCATGTTGCTTTTAATAAACAATGCACAACGCAGACAATTCACGAAGGTTTTCAAATTCCCGACCCCTAGAAATCACTTTTTAAAGAATAAACCTTGATGTCTGTGAAAAATTAATATGTTGATGATGTGCACATTTTGCGCGGCAATGCAAATTGAATCTTTACAACATATTTAAATTATTATTGACAAAAAAGAGGTTCCGAGATTTATTTATTTATTGGGGTTTAACGACACGTTCGACAGCCATAGTCACCTCGATTCGGATAGTTTTACGGGCGGAGGAATCCGGAGTACCCGGAGAGAATCACCGAGCAACGGCAACCAACTGTCAGACTCCCCAACGTACTAACGGCACACACAGGGTTAGAATTGGTTGAGACAGGTGCACCATCGACGTGCAGTACGCCTTAGTACACAGCCCCACCGCGCCCCCACGTGGGCGATCGGGATTAAGTGCCTTGGCCAAGGATACAACGCAGCCCTTGGCGGGGATCGAACCTTGTACCTTTTGGTTTGAAGTTCAATGCCGTAACCACTGAGCCACCATGATCCCTGTGCCGAGACAGGAAAAGTAATTCCGTGAAAGTAGTTTTCGTGTTAGGAAAACATCGTCATGCAGGAGCGTCGCCACGGGAGGACTGGGGTTGACATTTTCACCCCAGTCTTCCCAGAGATCGATTTTCAAATTCCATATATTGTAATATTATACAATATTCAATATTATTATATAATACAATATTATAAGTTATTGTGATAGATTGACGATAACATGGTCTGATGTTTCCCGGTCTTTGGACGGTGGACTGAAGACCAGAATTCCTGAAGGAGGGTCATTTCTCACAGTCTCCCAAAATTCCTAGTCTGAAATGCGCGATAAGGCAATTTTTTTTTGTGGCAGCATTCTTAAAGTATGCCGGTCGTGACGGTTACTTGTGTTACAGCGCCAATCAGGCAACAACCCTCGTATTGTTATTGTGAACAGCCAAAATGTATTTCAGCCACACAGAAAATACCCAAATTCACAACTTTGAAATCAGCTGGATTCTGTTGAAAACATGCGTCCAGAATGCATCTCCTGTGATCTAAATTTTCAATGTGTTCCAGGGAAGACCCCCGGAACTCCTTGCCCCACCGCCTGAGAACACCCTCTCTCGAGCTCACAGCTCACTCGCGCCTTAGGCGCTTGCATCGCGACTGCGGCATTCAACTAGTTTAACCAACTAATTGTCAACCCCAGGTTTGGAGGGCTGCCAACGTCCATGTCGTCACGTTTGATGACGTGAAAGCTGTTACTCTGTGACTACAGTTACAGCGTAACAGCTTTCACGTCATAAATGTCACCGATTTTGGGGAGGATATCGCACTCATTGACTTGACGCCATCTAAAGAGGGAAGGAGGACAGATTGAGTTACCATGTTTTTCACTGACGTTCCAGTTGTATAGATAAGTCGCTCCAATGAATTTGATGAGATCAGTTTGACGTTATGGACTGAAAACACACTAACAATTCAAGTTTAGTTCTTGTGAGGTTAACATAACAGATCGGATCTTGACATTTAGATGAATAAACATTACTTACATCTAACTAAGCGACTGTGACGAGATTCTTTTTGATCTATATACTTTATCTCCATTTGCTCTATCACGTTTGAACAGTTTATACGGAAATCACTCCCACGCAGTCATTCTCGACTTCCTGGTTTTTAATTTGCTATCCATTCACGGACAATAGAATTAAGAGCGAGTAATATCATACCAGCATCCCAATACCATTGATGGTGGAATTTGTACGTGTATCTTTGAACAGAGAGAATAATTTGTGTTTCATCATTATTGATTCGACGCGATACACAAATTGTAAATAAAGAAACCATAGTGACTTACAACTGAAATATAGAATCCTAATCACCGTTAACGAGGTAAACAATGGAACAGTTTGGTTCAAAGACGTGTAAAACATTTTGCTTCAGAAGACCTAGTAATTACAACAGTTTTGCTAAGGATCACCCCAACGTCGACATATTTGTATGTGAAAGGTAAATGTGTACATTTTTATGTTTGTTTTTGTATTTGGGTCACTCTCAACAACTGGGGTCATATCATGTAGGACCATTAACAAATGGGGTGTGTGTGTGTGGGGGGGGGGGGGGGGGTGAGGGGGAGCCGGAGATAACCACTGAACAACATTGGGCAACTGTGAAACTCTCCAGTTTACTATTCCGGTACAAAGAGGTTTAGCATTGGTTGAAGAAAAGTATACAATGGGAGTACAATACGTTGTCCGTAGAGGCGCTTCACGTCGACGGTGCACTTGCCTTTAACCAAAGCTGACCTGCTTGTGCCGCGATAATGAACTGACGGGCTCGCAGGTACTCACGTTTGCTCAGTGCTTCTTTTCTGGTCCTACGGCTTCCTCTATTCGTAAAATTGTCTGATATGATAGGACCCAGGTTGTTGAAAGTGCTGTTAGACTCCAAATGAACAAATAAAGAAGCATAAAAATGTACACATTTGACATTTTATGAACAAATATGTAGATGGGTAGGAGTGAACCTTAGCAAATTGTGAACAGTATAGTTGCTCTGTAAACAACTTCAAAAATAGTTATTTCCATGTACATCATTTAATAAATCTATTACACACCACCACCACATACCGGAGTCCAGAGAGTAGTATAATTGTTCTGTAAACAACTTCAAAAATTATTTCCATGTACATCAGTTAATGAATCTATTACAAACCATCACCACATATCGGAAAGTCATGTATTATTCAGATCGGATATAACACCTCGTCCCCTGAGTTCCAATGTGTTCTATGTGCCACGCACATAGAACACATTGGAACTCAAGGGACGACCTGTAAATGGGCCTCACAGGTCGAGTGAAAGTCTTTAGTTATGGCTGACAATTTTCGTCATTGGAAGCGATTTACAGGAAAGTTAGCTCCCCTTTACTTTCAAAAGTTGACAGTAAACTTAACATTAAGGGCATGGAAATTTCATATAAAAATTAAAATTTCGAAATATTAACGACGTTGAATCAATATGCGCATCATTTCACAAACGTCAGGCTTTGTCCTGTAGAGCAGTATAAAAATACGGAAGGTGGCGTTTTACAATGTTTTCCCAATGAGTTTGAACGTTCGACTATTATTCTCTATTTAAACTCATCCAAGAATAAGAAAAGGGCGCTCTCGCCATCTTTAGGTGTTCTGTGGCTCTTTTTCTGTTCGTTATATCAACAGCATGGATGCCGTGACATATAATACAGACACTAGCTTTTAAATTAATATAATAGTCTGGGAGGTACGATTTGCCATTTTTTCCCGGAAAGAATAAAAACTGGCAAATTATGGTAAAAACGCTTTTGCTAAACAAAGAGCCAACGTGATTACTTAGATGCTTCTAATTAGCTAGCCATAAAAGCTAAGTTTTCTTTTGTAACTTTTGATAAATGAAAACAACAGACAGCTCCGAGAGCCGTCTTTTGTTTCCATTTATTAAAAGTAACAAAATGAAACTTGGCTTTATTTTCTACTGATATCATAGGTGTTGTCTCAACAATTACTTGCTTCTTAATTAGACCTTCCGCGCCCGTCTAATATTTTGTTTGGAGATAACTTTATTGAACGTCAGTTTTCATTACGAGATAAGTCAGGGATGGATCCGCAGTCCGACACTCGCGAGATTACGGTAGTATACAGATTTGAGAAGTTTGTTTATGTCGAAGTTAGTTTGTGGGGCCAGGCCGAACAGCGCCAACACGCACTTCTGTTATGTATGCGCAATATAAACACCATAAAACAAGCGGTGGAAGTTCAAAGAACAAATGAGTGGACAGGTGAGCCTGCAGATGGAACGAAATTTGAAAGGTTCTTCCACAAAATCGCCATTTCCTAGATTTATAGGACCAGAAACGCCATTTCCCCGATTCACGGGTATATTTATGCCTGCGACGGAAAGTGTTCGAAGGTTTGGGTAGGTGTGTCGGGTTGGGGGTAGCGACAAATGTTGGAACAGCCGAAGACACTGCTTGGTGTCGCACCGCCTGCATATTATGATCGATGATCGCATCGAACCGAGATCATAAAAGTGGTGTTCTTTCACGATCAGATCCATGGGTCGAAGATTTGTGAATAAAATATTGCAACATCAGGACCGAATCACTGAAAACAAACGAAAATGCCATCTCATATTTAATGTTCTCGCATTCCTTTCCGACTGTGCTGTGGAGATAAAAATGAAAAAGAATTTTGACTGAATCGTGACCCAGTCGCTATCGGATTGAAAGTCACCGCCCGTTTTTTTTTGTGATCACAGTACTCTTTATTTGCAGTTTTACTAATGTTATTTTTTAGTGAGTGTGAAGCTGAAATATGTGAAAAATAGAAGAAACATGCCACACTGGCAAGGCGGAATTTACTTGTCAAATGCAAATAAATTTGTTTCCATCTACAAATAAAATAATATCTTATCTCCTACAAGTATCTGGAAATTTCATTGGTTCAAAGACGCCACATGCAGACTGCATATAAAACCATATACTGCCTGTCAACAACAAAACACGCTGACAGCTATGGGTAATCTCCCCTTTGTTCATTGATTATTCAAAATGGCGACAGCCGATAAACGCTTCAAGTTGAAAGATTGAGTGTTGGAAGCCCATATTTGGTCTGAAGTGCAGGTTAGGCAACTTAACAGGCTTCACATTCTGTGGATGTGCATCATGTTACCTTCGAAATGAAACTGTTTGGTATGTATGAATTTGCCTTGTTACAATTTATGGGAGAGTGCCTGTTGGCACTCTCCCATAAATTGTAACAAGAAAAAGACACGTGAACACATTGTGAGAATTCTCTCATTTAATTTTGATCGCTGTTGTTATTAGTTCTGTGCATCGACGCAGCAGTGGATAAGATATATTCGTTACACAGTTTGTTGGTGGCCTAATATGGTCTATATGGTGTCAGTTAATTCCATATTGGACTCGAGCTTCGCTCTCGTCCAATACGAAATTAACTGACACCACATATACCATATTAGGCAACCAACAAACTGTGTAACTAATGTTATAAGGATACCTGGAAAATATGCACTTTCTAAAAGTGTTTTACTCAGTGTGGAAATGAATTTTTATTAAACACAATACAAGGTAACAAAGCATTCTGTAACCCTTTGAAAACGAAATTTTGTTTTCCCGGCCCAGGAACATGATATGTCATAATTTCATTAAGTAGAATGGCTACTAAGTGAGTGTCGGGGCGTAGGAGTAGACAATCAATATTTTCAACGTGCAGCCCTCAAGGCTGCACGTTGACAATATTAATTGGTCCATCCCAAAATGAATATGGACTCTTCCAATATTTGTCATTCAACTGACAAGGAAGATACCACCAGGGTTTCGTAAAACATTTCAAGAATAACAAGGAATCTTGAGATTTTTGGTTTCAACGTGATGCATTACACAAAAACAGATCGCATTAAAAAATATCTACAAGAAATACGTCAAAACCGCTTTTTGTGTAATATAATATTTGCAGCTATCTGAAGATTTTGAGCTGCTAGTAACTCTGAAGAACATTCCACCCCAAAACGGGAACGGTGTATTCACTGAGGTACATAAACGAAACGTGAGTTAACCCTTTACACAACGTAACGGCCAAAACCGGCCAGCGCTATTCTCAAAAATCGCCAATTAATTTTCAAAATATTTTCATTTTTTGTCTCAAAAACATAGGTTATGACCCCTCGTTGGAACGAGCTCGTCGAGCTCGTTCCAACGAGGGGTCATAACCTATGTTTTTGAGACAAAAAATGAAAAAATTAGTTATTCAAGAATTTTTTTTGCAAGTGTCGTCTGCTTTTCATGTTAGGTAAAGGGTTAAGAGCATTGTAACAATTACTCACTTTGAAATGCTGCCATTTTGTCTGTTGAACTGCGATATACTTTCCCCGCCTCAGAGGAGATAGCACAATTTCCTGAATTAAGATTGGCAACCGCAAAATAGGGGCGTCTGGGTGTAGTTTAGGCACCGAGTTAAAGGCAGATAAGAACATTCTTCAACAAGATTATTTCCGATGGTTGCTATCCTTTTCACTTTCACTTACCAACTTTCCTTTAAAATCAGCGCGCATGACTTCTCACTGGGTCGAAATCTTCGAGCGCGTTCAAATTACGAGCTGGTTATTTGCATACTGATATGCGGATATTGTACAACACACGACTGGGTACCATTACTGTCAAGGTCATGTCTTATTGCACAGAGAATTGAGTGCATCTTCTCGACGCTTTATCCTTTTCGGGCGATCAAGTTTTATTTTCGTCTCGAGGGTCTAGCTTGTTCAGTCGAACACTCGCTCATCATGGTGAATGTTCTCTGTTCGACGCATGAAAAGTAGAACGCTCTCACTATACAGAAGTTCATTCTTGTAATGAAAACATACGCGGTGCACAAAATTCGTCGAGATATCCACAGCAACCGAATTTCAGCTGCGTAGCGCAAACCATCCAGAAGGAGTTCCAATTTCAAACATACATATATAATACACCACTTTATAGAGGTCCGTGAAGTTGGCTCAGTGTTCAGCGTTCAACATTCGTTCAACAGTCGTGTGAAGTTAGCTCAGTGTTCAGCGTTCAACATTCGTTCAACATTCGTGTGAAGTTAGCTCAGCGTTCAGCGTTCAACATTCGACCAACACTCGTGTGAAGTTAGCTCATCGTTCAGCGTTCAACATTCGTCAAAATTCAGTGTGCCATATGTCGAATCTGGGCTTTCACCCGAGGTGCATCCTTCATGGACCATCGTTTACACCTAACAACACTGAGATCTGGGCAACCATTCTCACCTGAAGTGATATTAGTGACTTTTACTACTCCAGTTCAGCGTTCAACATTCGACCAATTTTCCTATAAAATTAGCTCAGCGTTCAGCGTTCAACATTCGTCAAAGTTCAGTGTGCCAGCTCCGAATCTGTGCCTTCACCCGAGGTATAGCCTTCATGGGACCGACTGCCCATCGTCTACTTCTAAGAACACACACATCTGGGCGACCCCCTCTCGCCTGAAGCGATATTGGTGACTTTTAGTATTCCAGTTCAGCGTTCAGCATTCGATTAACCTTCGTGTGGAGTGTGCGCAGCATTCAGCGTTTGGCATTCGGCAATAGATAGATAGTAAGTGGGATCGCTGCAATCATTACCGGGAGGTGTAGCCTTCATGCAAACGACTGTCCGAGTATCCAAAATAATTATAACAACACTCAAACCTTGGAGCCCCCTTAATGCTTTGGCCTCTCTAATTAGTAGGCAGTCCCCAGCGAAGAGCCAAACCTTTGATTTAACGCCGTCAGGCAGGTCCTTAATGTGGCATTAGAACAAGTTCGGCCCAAGGTCTGTATCCCGTGGGACTCCTGATTCAACCGGAACATGTTCTGAATAGGTTCGTCAACCATTACCCCCATCTTGCGTTGGGTCAGGAACTTTTTTAGCCAGTGGTGGATGTATTAATGTGATCGTTGCACTTATGCAATCGATGAACTAATAAACAGGCGATCCCCTTCCGCCTATAGCAGCATTAATTGGGGGCGTTGTGCATCCGAGCTCAGCGTTCAACATCCGAATAACCTCCGTGTAGCGTGAGCGTAGCATTCAGCGTTCAACATTTGGCAGTATCTGGAGTTTGAAGAGAACGCAGCCGTAGATCATAAGTGGGATCGGTGCAATCGTCGCTGGGAGGGCTAGCCCTCATGCAAACGACTGCCCGTGTCCGTAGTCTACATAATTATAACAACACTCAAACCAAGGAGCCCCCCCCCCCCCCCCACACACACACACACCGGATGCTTTGATCTCTCTGTATACGAGACAGTCGTCAGTGAAGATGCGATCCTTTGATTTAAAGATGTCAGGCGGGTCGTTGATGTAACATAAGTATACAGTAGAGGTCCTAGGACAGTACCCTGTGGGACTCCTGATTCAACCACGACATTTTCAGAATAGTTTCCGTCAACGACTACTCTCATCTGGCGTTGGGTCATGGAAGTGTGGATACTAATGCAATCGATGCACTTATGCAATCGAGCGCACTAATAAAGAGACGACCCACCCCAGATATGTGTGTTCTTAGAAGTAGACGATGGGCAGTCGGTCCCATGAAGGCTATACCTCGGGTGAAGGCACAGATTCGGAGCTGGCACACTGAACTATGACGAATGTTGAACGCTGAACGCTGAGCTAATTTCATAGGAATAATGTTCGAATGTTGAACGCTGAACTGGAGTAGTAAAAGTCACTAATATCTCTTCAGGTGAGAATGGTTGCCCAGATCTGAGTGTTGTTAGGTGTAAACGATGGTCGCATGAAGGATGCACCTCGGTTGAAAGCCCAGATTCGACATATGGCACACTGATTTTTGACGAATGTTGAACGCTGAACGCTGAGCTAACTTCACACGAATGTTGGTCGAATGTTGAACGCTGAACGCTGTGCTAACTTCACACGAATGTTGAACGAATGTTGAACGGTGAACACTGAGCTAACTTCACGGACCTCTTTATAGTTGGATTACCAACGTGGATAAGGGGTTGTAAGATAATGTTTTGAAACATAAAAATTAAAATTTACAGTTAATATTGAAACTGACAGTATTTTGGGGGGGAATTGTGTTACTTAGAGCACGCATTTGGTATCTATCACTGAAATGTAATTTAATGGGGAAAGTAAAACGTAACATGCCAAGGTAGCTTCGATCTTTCTTTGGAGAATCTTTCTGATACTGATGTGAAAGCTGTGTATTCCACACTAAGCTAACTGCTCTCGCTGACCCTGTTAGAGTGAAATACGAGAGGGTTCTGTGCCGCAGTGACACCGACTACCTTTCTACAGAACATAGCTGTTATACGACACTGAAAGATTTTGTTCACGAAACAGATTCGTGACTTATTATACCGAAGTATTACCAGAAAAAAATGATCATTTCAAGTAATCTGGAAATAAATATCCGAAAGGTTATATTAACGTCGTGATGAAGGGTTAGACAGACCATTGTGGTTGCAGTTTTCATGCGTCGTTTCATTATCGGGTCTGAATTAATTCAAAACAAAATAGACCGGCTTCGAAATATCATTGACCTTTTCAAAAAATACTCTATCGACCGCTTAAATCTACTTAGGAAATGCACTGCGAACATCGAAGAACACAAGATATTTCCGTGCCATTAAACGGAACAATAATGCTTAACATTTATACTTGGTGTAGTTGTTTTACTTTTAGTGTATCGACGGGGGTGGCTATCAGAAGGAATCAATATATCCTATACATAGTAATGCTTTAATCGACTGGATTAAAGAGGATACCTGAGGGATATTCCATTAGATGAAGTGTATAGTTCATCAATAGCTGTTCACGCGTTCCATACGACAACACATTAACCAGTCCCACGATAATGTCCTTTAACTTCGATTTTACTTCATTTTGTTATCAAATCTAAATGTTTTCCTGTAATTAAAAACACGGTAAGATTTTGTGAAGTATTCCAGGATGATCAATAAAATGAGACCCGAGAATGACGATGGTCGATGAGGAGTGGGCCTTTACGTTAAAGAAGGAATATCTTACAAAGTTAGAAGCGATATATCTGTATTTATTCCTCATGTTTTCGAATCTCTGTTTATCGAAATCAAGGATAAACACAATTCCAAAATTATTGATGTCATTTATAGACCCAACAACCACCAAAAGCCGACATTAATCTCTTCCTATCAAAACTAAATGAATTAACGGATGTTCTGAATGCCGAAAATAAAACAAAGTTTATGTTATGAGTGATCTTAATCTAGACCTTGTAAAAACTAGTACCCACCCCAAGAAGAAGCATATGTGGATCAGATGTTCAGCCAGGGATTCTTACCTTACATCACAAAGCCAACTAGAATAACCAGTCATTCAGCCACCTTGATAGATCAATATCTTTGCTGATAGTTTTTCACAAACAGCCCTTTCCGGAATAATCATATCTGATGTTTCAGATCACTTTAGTGTTTTATATTGAAGAGGCACCTAAGTTGAATGATTCGCCAAGCCCTATTTTGAGAAGAACTATAAATCCTGGGAGTATTGCAGAATTCAAAATGCTGCTATCACAAAGTGATTTTTCACCAGTATTGCAAGCAAACTGTTCTAACACATCTCATGAAACCTTCCTATCCATCTACATAAAAGCCTAAGAAAAATCATTCCCCTTCAAACTTGTCCACCAAAACAAAAAAAAAAATGATCAAAAACAATCTTGGATGACCAGGGGACTTGTCATATCTTCTAACAATAAATAAAAATTCCACCACAAAATATTCAAAACTATAAAAACTACAGCAGGATTTTTAATAAGGTTAAAAACAATGCAAATCGATCTATTACAGGGATATCCTGAACGAAAATAAAACTAATACGCGAAAAACATGGCAAATTTTAAACGAAGCCATCAATAAGGGAAAACGCGAAGCTAAATTACCCTCGTTTTTCGTTCACGATGATATAGAAATAAACGAGGCCCGCGACATAGCAAAATAATTCAATACTTCAGGGGCGGTGGAACCGTGGGGGGGGGGGGGGGGGGGGTTCTCCTCTTTTTTTGCCGGGCCATGCCTTTTTGTATTCATATATTTTAACACAATCAATGACTGGTGAAACATATTTTCGCCAGCTATGTTTCTGTCGTACTGGTTCAGTTTCGATGGATTTCGGATCATTTTTTGCAGTTTGTGGCAGCAAACGCTAAAATGTATGCAGTCTGTTAATAAATCGGTTAACTGAAGTAGATCGTAATCTTACAGATATATAAGTACCAAATCCACCCCAGACAAGACAATCCACAAACAGTATAATTGCTGTAAACGTCTGGTAAAGTATACACTGCAAAAAAATATAGGTTCTCTTTAGAACCAAAACTGGTTCTAATCTTGTCCCTGAGATGGAACCAGTTCTGTTTAAACAGTATTCATTTCAAATCAAATAAATTTATAAAGATTAACATTAAATATTAACAGAATTAAGTTTAGAGCTTATACGAGGTTGTCTCAAATCATTATTAAGCAATGGAGATATGAACAGTTATACCGAACCAGTTTTGGTTCTGTATAGAACCAATATACCAGGTATTCATATTCGCTTTGCTTCAAAATGTTTGGCGACTGCGTTGAATAAGCTCCAAGTTTACTGCTGAATCTACTTTAGTTCATGTATTATTCTGTTAAAACTGAATGCTAATCTTGGTAAATTTATTTGATTTGAAATAAATACTGCTTAAACTAAACTGGTTCCATCTCAGGAAGTCTTACTTGGACTACATAAACAGCGAAGTTCCAAACAATTTTTATATAACTCCAACTAACCCAATAGAAATTCGCCACGTGATACATAACATGAAGCCAAAATTGTCAAAAGATTGTAACGACATCACCACATGTCTTCTAAAACAAACAGTAAATGAAGTCCACCCTCTCGCACATATTATTAACAATTCATTCAATACTGGCATAGTACAGGACGGGATGAAAATTACGAATGTGGTACTTATTTTTAAAGCAGGTGACGAGCACGGTTTTACTAATTACAGATCGATCAGTATACTACCTGTATCCTCAAAAATAACGGAAAAGCTCATGGAGGTGAGACTTGTAAACTTCCTAAATAGGTCTAATATTTTATACCCTCACCAATACGGATTCCGAAAGCGACATAATACAATTCACCCAGTTCTCCAGCTCCTAAAAAACACCGGAATAGAAAATGACAAGAACAGTACCTTGGCATTGTTCTTGGACCTATCTAAAGCATTTGGCACGATAAATCATGAAATACTATTAGGCAAACTGGGAAAGTATGGCATGCGTTGTCTCACTAACAGATGGTTCAGAAGCTACCTGTCTAACAGATGGCAGTATGTTATGCACGGAGAACATAAATCAGACCTTGCCAACCAGTGCTGTGGTGTTGGGTTTAACCCTTTACCCAACATAACGGCCAAAACCGGCCAGCGCTATTCTCAAAAATCGCCAATTAATTTTCACTATTTTTTTCATTTTTTGTCTCAAAAACATAGGTTATGACCCCTCGTTGGAACGAGCTCGTTCCAACGAGGGGTCATAACCTATGTTTTTGAGACAAAAAATGAAAAAAATTAGTTATTCAAGAATTTTTTTTACAAGTGTCGTCTGCTTTTCACGTTAGGTAAAGGGTTAATGCTAGGACCAGTGCTTTTCCTTCTTTATTTCAACGATATTAGTAACTCAGACTCACTAAACATTTTATCATTTGCTGACGACACTACTCAGAGTCCCATAATAATCCCATAACAACGTATTTTAATGACGAAATTAAAAAAAAGTATTTGAATGGTGCTCTGCTAACCAGCTAATGTTGAATGCGAAAAACCAGGTACATTGTATTGAACGCAAATAAAAGAAGCAATAATAATGTTTGCCAAGAGCTAAAAATATATAACCAAATAATAAACAAGGCTGAGGCCACCGAAGCCGAAATATCCCTTAAGTTTCTTCGAATAAACATTGAAAAACATTTGACCTACAAGGTTCATATATCTCAATTATGTTCCAAAATTGCACGCGGGAACTATAGTCTTAACAAAGTTAAGAGAATTCTCCCCCATGGGGTCATGAAAGCACTATATTACGCCGTGATATACAGCCAACTACTGTACGGAATCCCAGATAGAGGGTAGCTCCAGGGTGACTAAGAAAAAAGCGATCACTTCGAATAATTAACAACGGAAAATACAAAGCCCATGCAGACCCCTTATTCAGGAAACACAGATTACTTGAGGCTGAGTTGTTTAAACTATATGCTTTGCTGTTCATCTTTGACAGGAAACATGGGAGATTACCGGCGTCATTTAATGATATATTTAGTGTAGTAGACAATGTGGTAGGACTAGCAGACAATTTGGTCTCCTACAAAAGAGAGAAACACAGACCAAATCTCTTGATAATCTCCCTTTATACTCCTTTCCGAAACTTTGGAACGCTCTCGACGACGCCACTCAAAATACGAGTAACACAAACGAGTTCAAGAAAAACTTGTCTTCCAAGTTTCTTTCATCATATTCCACTTTTGTCAACTGTGATAATCCCTACTGTCCGGACTGCACTTAGTAAACTTGTACTCAGGAATAACCTTAATAGGTGTTTACATAACGGAACAGACGTACCATCTACTCTGTTTTTGTCTGGAATCCTCGTCCTGGTCAAACTTGCTGCTCACTCCGACTGTCCAACAAATACAGCAAAGAGTACGTTCTACACCCCAATAAGAGTCTGTTGTTAGTAATTTCGACACAACGATACTGCTGATCCGGAGAACACGAAGCTCTTAGTAGCTATCTGTCAAAAGGGATAAGTCCAAAGAGATTAATGGAATATATGCTAGTGCTCAGTACGTTATTCAAGCACAAGAAAGACGCGAGACTTGTCTGCAGGCGCATTCGTTGAGCAACCCCTACATGATGCCCTCTGAATTCGCCGGCCGACATGAACGCACAGTGCACGCAGACTTATCCCTCCATGGACAACTTCAAGTGTCTTAGCGTCGAGTAATGGAGCAGTCACCAGAGCAGATTGTTTGGTACCAATGTACCAATCCCTAACCACCAATCTCCCTCTGGCTTTTTTGTGCTGGAAAACATTACGCAATTACATTTTGACAACGAAATCACTCGAGCTATACCTCAACTTAGCGTCGTACCCTTTTTCACTTTTTTAAATTTTCTAAGTGAGAACCATTTGGTAACAGTTTGTTTGCAACTACAGCACACCTTTTCATAGCGTGACAGGTAGACAGGCAATCTGGCTTTGCCACCCACTCCAGTATACTGTTCACTAAACTTAGGAATTATATGTATTTGTAACCATAATTGTATTTGTAACCATCTATGTATACTGTGAATAAACTAGCTGAATCTGAAGAAATCACGTCAAGGATATCGCACAACAAAACTAGCTAGGTGAAAATATTAGAAATATTTAAAACTTGTTTTCAAAGACTTTTTGTTGGTAGTCGAACGGCTCGAGAGATGGGAATTAATAATTTGAAAGCTTCCGTATGTGTTTCAGCAACTCTTACAAATTGCTGTACACTCGAGTCATATAAGTGAGGACACTGCATGTACCAAATATTTTTTTTCGGAATTTGATGAAAAACATGACCACAAAACATTATTCATATATACAAGACAGCCGCCGTAGACTGGTCACTTTCCACGGGTGGGCGATATTTCCACGGACGCAATAATATCAGATTCCAAACACTAATTATAGGAATAATCATCAATTCATTAATTAAAATTTAGCTGTCGATCTTTAGTATCTGGTACACGCATGCGTTGATGTCACTGCCCACGCGTGGACTGCGATCAGTCCACGGCGACTGTATTGTATTGAGCCTTTCCATACTCAATGAAGATAATCGGTGATAAATACGAGGCCTTTCAAAACAAGCTGAAAGGTTATTTGAAGATAAACTCAAGATTTTGAAGAAGGTAGTCCAATATTGCAGTCTCTGCAATGCGAAAGCATTGCAGATGGCGCCTTGTTGCACTAAGCGGATGATGTTATTTAAAATTTTCCCCATTAACCCTTTACCCAACGTAACAAGCCAAAACCGGCCAGCGCTATTTTCAAAAATCGTCAATTAATTTTCCTTATTTTTTCATTTTTTGTCTCGAAAACATAGGTTATGACCCCTCGTTGGAACGAGCTCGACGAGCTCGTTCCAAACGAGGGGTCATAACTTATGTTTTTGAGACAAAAAATGAAAAAAATTAGTTATTCAAGAATTTTGTTTGCAAGTATCGTCTGCTTTTCATGTTAGGTAAAGGGTTAACACCAGGATGAATTATTTCCTGAAAACTGATCCAAAGTGCTTTCACAATATTAATTCTATGCTTTAATATTATTAGTAATAGAAATAGAAAACGTCTTGCTCTTACCATAACCAAAGGTCATGTGGTACTACAGTATACCTTTAAATAATATATCCCCGTGGTCAAAACGCAGCAGCTCCATCCTTGAAGTACATTACAACAGTTTATCTTGATTTGCAACGAACCATTTATCATTTAATTATTTACAAGCAGGGACTATGACGTAGATAGTTTGTTCTGGTGGTGGGGCGAGGCAAGGCAAGAAACTCTTCGACAGAATTTGGCGATGCACAACATCGCTGTCTGCCACGAGTGTCAGGAGACGACGCATTCCAGCGCGTTTCTTTCGGGTTCTGTGGGGGTGGCTTAGGCGACTGGGGAAACATATCCAAAAGGAGTGCGTCAATATTAAAATGCTTCTTCGTAAACTGAAAGGGATTTAACCCGTTTGGTTAAAAAGTGATAATCAAGTAAGATTTTTTTAATCTTCCTTATCTTGTGAAAATCGACTTTCGATAAAGTTGTCTCCCTTAAAATTAGTAGATGGGACAGGAAGGTCCAGTTCAGAAGCGGGAAATTGTTGAGAAAGCACCTATGACCCCAGTAGAAAATAAAGCGAAGTTACCTTTTGTTACTTTTAATAAACAAAAACAACGGACAGCTCGCTGAGCTGTCTGTTGCTTTCGTTTATTAAAAGTTACAAAGGAAACTTGGCTTTTTTCGCAAGCTAATTAGAAGCAGCTAAGTAACTGTCCTTTGCCTTCTTGTTCAGTGTTTTTACTTAATTTGCAAGTTTTTATTCTTCCCAGGAAAGAGATGAGCAAACCTTACCCCCCCCCCCCCCCCCCCCCCCCAGACTATTATATTAATGGAAAGGATGGTGTTTGTGTTACATGTAACGATGCGCACACTGCTTTTATAATGATCAGGCAAAAAGCTACAGAACATCAAAAGATGGTGAAGGAGCCATTTTCTTATTTTTAAATGCGTTTAAACAGAGAAACATAGCCAAACGTTCAAATTGATTGGGAAAAAATTGTAAAAAGCCAGCTTTTGTATTTTTATATTACTCAACAAGAAAATGCCTGAAGTTTGTGAAATGATGCGCACATGGATGATACAACTTCTCTAACATTTCGAAATTTCAGTTTTGATATGAAATTCCCCCTACCTTAAGTGTAATATTAACTAACAACTTTAGAAAATTACGAGCATCTAACTTTCTTGTAAATCTCTTCCAATGACGAAGATTGTCCACTCTGGCCCAAAACCTATCATTGAGGGGAAACAAATGCAACATTCGGAAATATGATGCTGCTTTACAGTTTTGTAGCCAGGTTGCAGCCCCATGTGAACAGAAAGTAGTTTTCAGCTGTCTGCAAACTGATACACCACGTAGTGTTTGTATGATGGTGAATAATATTTCAGATAGGTGTGAAAAAATATCAGGATTCAAGCAGTAAATCATACAGAACCAACGACGACATCGAGTTGACTTTTGTTGTATTTGTAATTTGGGGGAAAAAAAGGTGACTGAAATTTCAGTAAATCATCGTGTACTGCGTGATGAATTGTCAGTCGCTTGCGTTTCAAATTTGAAGACGAACACTCATGTATATTTTCGCGTGTACCAAAACGTGAGTCCACTCTTCTTCAAATCTGTACAGAAGCAACTCTGACATTGACGGCCATGAAAATAGTGAAGGGAATTTGAGCGAACAATCGTTTCGTTTGCCTGTCGTTTGCCCCAAAAGAAATGTGCATGACCAGCCTCGAGCCAATACTATAAAACTCTTACAGTTGTATTTTCTAGAATTGTATTTTCTAGTTGACTTTAAATCGGTTAAAATGAACCATTTACATTTTCAAAGATCTGGCAATTTGCCAGTTGGCAAATTGCCATATCTTTTAAAATGCTACTGATTCATTTTAGTCAGTTATATTGATAGGTGGAAAACATAATTCTAGAAAATACAATTCAAAAGGTTTTGTAGCATGAGCTCCAGAACTTAGACCAACAGCAAGAATTTTTTCGTATTGCCCTTCGTTTTATTCGTTAACTCTTCGGAGACTGCCCGTTTTATAAAGGCGCAAAAACTTGGTACACTTTGGTCTTGGCGCTGAAATGCCATGATGTAACATACTGTTGGAAAGGGCAATCTAGGACATATTCAGCAGCGCGTTACAATACATTTTTATTCCTCAAAGTAAAATATAGGCTACTTCAAGAGTTGAGATAATATTTTTATCAATTATTAGTCTCTTGATTTGTTGTGATGATAAGAGTTCAAAATATTTTTTTTCGAAAGGTGACCATATAGTGTTTTCTTCTTTTGAAGTGAACCGGATATCATCTAATAAAATCCAATGGTTGAATGTAATCTTTCGATGTGCGGTACTAGAAAAAAAAAACTAGCTGGTTATAAAGACTTTAGACTTTGAGCGAATTATATATATATAATTCTGGGGGATACCGAGTAATTCCGTGTGGACTGTGCCAGTTCCATGGACGCTCGACCTGCTAGCATGCCTTTTAGGGGCTTGTCGGTAGTCGAGTGGTCTATGGCGCTGGTCCAGTTTCGCTAGGCGATTGGTGCCGCAGAAATGTACTCTCATCAAAGCAGTTGTTCGATCCCCATCAGCGTTCGAGTCTTTCATCCTAAAAAAATGCATAACAGAAGTGCCGAATTCTGTATTCTGTACCTTAAGCGGGAAATTTGAAAAAGAGATTGATTCTCACTGATTTCATCTGCATTACATGGTATAATTCATTCTAAACAACTAATTCTGGGGGATACCGATTTGTTGTGATGATAAGAGTTCAAAATATTTTTTTTCGAAAGGTGACCATATGGTGTTTTCTTCTTTTGAAGTGAACCGGATATCATCTAATAAAATCCAATGGTTGAATGTAATCTTTCGATGTGCGGTACTAGAAAAAAAAAACTAGCTGGTTATAAAGACTTTAGACTTTGAGCGAATTATATATATATAATTCTGGGGGATACCGAGTAATTCCGTGTGGACTGTGCCAGTTCCATGGACGCTCGACCTGCTAGCATGCCTTTTAGGGGCTTGTCGGTAGTCGAGTGGTCTATGGCGCTGGTCCAGTTTCGCTAGGCGATTGGTGCCGCAGAAATGTACTCTCATCAAAGCAGTTGTTCGATCCCCATCAGCGTTCGAGTCTTTCATCCTAAAAAAATGCATAACAGAAGTGCCGAATTCTGTATTCTGTACCTTAAGCGGGAAATTTGAAAAAGAGATTGATTCTCACTGATTTCATCTGCATTACATGGTATAATTCATTCTAAACAACTAATTCTGGGGGATACCGAGTAATTTCGTGTGGACTGTGCCTGTTCCATGGACGCTCGACCTGCTAGCATGCCTTTTTGGGAGCTTGTCGGTAGTCGAGTGGTCTATGGCGCTGGTCCGGTTTCGCTAGGCGATTGGTGCCGCAGAAATGTACTCTCATCAAGGCAGTGGTTCGATCCCCATCGGCGTCAGAGTCTTTCATCCTATATAATATATATATATATATATATATATATATGTGTGTCTGTTTTCTATTTTGCCATTCGAGTTTTCACCCGGTATTTGTATTCGATTCTGCCCGAGTTCGCCGGTTTGCACCATTTGTAAAGCTGTCCGATATAATTTGACACTGACAGCTAAAAGTATCGTGAAACCCCAATTAACAAACAAAGCCCGTATTAACCGTCCATAATGCAAATTAAAAAAAACAATATTAATAGTTTTTACCACGTAAGAAAAATGTATTTTAGATTCTTACAGTACAGCCGCCGTGGACTGGTCATTTTCCACGAGTGGACAATATTTCCACGAACACATTCCAAACAGTCATGATAGGACTAATCATCAAAAAGTTAATTAATGAAGCACAGGGTACAACCCATTCCTTCATTAATTAAAATTTTGCTGATGATGATTTTTATTACTTTCCAAAGTGTGATTTACTGGGATTTCCGGGTTTGATTATAAACGACAACTTCACAAGTGAATTTTGCTATCAACAATTGTGTCATGTATCCGTGTGCGCAAAGGAAGACGCTCTGCCGAAGGTGAAATGGGGACTTCATTTTTTTGTTGTTTTTTTAACCCTTTTATAACATGAAAAGTAGACGACACTTGCTAAAAAAATTCTTGAATAACTATTATTTTCATTTTTGTGTCTCAAAAACATAGGTTATGACCCCTCATTGGAACGAGCTCGACGACCTCGTTCCAATGAGGGGTCATAATCTATGTTTTAGAACACTCGTTTCTATACTATATTGTAAAACACTCGTGCGCATTTGCGCACTCGTGTTTGTACAACGTCCCTCACCTCGCATGAATTATTTCACTCGTGAATTAATTCATTCAAGGCGAGGGACTATATTGTAAAACACTCGTGCGCATTCGCGCACTCGTTTTTGTACAACGTCCCTCACCTCTCATGAATTATTTCACGTAACCAGTCCAGTCAAGCGATTACTCTCTATTTGTTACCTGGTAAATGAATGCGTGGACATCACAGCTCGCGTGTGCATTACGTCGAATCCACGGCGACTGTACTGTACACAAAGGGGGCGGGGTGGCTCAGTAGGTAGAGGTGCAGGCTGCAAGCCGAGAGGTCCTCGGTTCGAATCCCACCTGCGGCAACCGCGTTGTGTCCTTGGGCAAGACACTTCGCCCCCATTGCCTACATGGGGGCACGGTGACGCTGTGTACTAAGGCGTACTGCACGTCGATGGTGCACTTGTCTTCAACCAATGCTGACCCTGCTTGTGTGGAGTTAGTATGTTGGGGAGCTGACAGTTGCTCGCCGTTGCTCGGTGGTTCTCTCCGGGTACTCCGGCTTCATCCACTCGTAAAACTGTCGTGGTCATGATTGGACATTGTGCAGAGATATGTGACCTTAAACACCAGTAAATAAATAAATAAATACTGTACACAAAGTGATTCCGATGAGGTACCATCATCTGTCGTTAGACAAAACTTCATCATGGTTATTAACAAGTACCGATCCAAATTGAATTTTGCACAAAGCAGTCACACTTATTACCAAATCAGGTTTATAGCTTTGAGAGAAGAATCTGCACCCTTCTCTATCCTGTTCACGTATCCATCACTCACTATCTGGTTTATTATTTTGATCATTTTCGTCATGTGACATGTGGAGATTTAAGTTCACAAAACCATAGTTTGATACATCACTATTTGAGAGCCTCTGTGTCACATCGAAAGCATACAAAACCAATCCATGTCAGTTTTGTTACGGACTTTTTTTGATAAATGTGACAAGTGATCAGAAATTTCTAAATAACAATATATTTACAGTGTCATAAACCACTTTGATTAATGGAAACAACACTTCCCACAATATGCTTGCTTCTAATTAACAGTAATAGCAGGCCATGTGTGTAGTTTTCCCATCAACCGAACCAGTGATAATGAACATAGAGATCTCTGATGAGTCGTGATTTCATGGGGAATTTCTGTACCAAGTTCACTGCAATCAATCGGAGCCAATTTTTACCCGGGCTAAGGTCGATTTTAGTGAACGAGATTAAGAAATTTCACATCAACTGGTGACGAATTTGAGATTTTTTTAACCTTTTACGTAACATAACGACTAAGAGTGGCTAGCGCTGTTCACAAAAATCGCCAGCCCAATTTTATTATTTTTTTTTTAGATTTTTGCCCCCAAAACATAGCTTATGACATCTCACTGGAACGAGCTCGTGGAGCACGTTTCAATGAATTGTCATAAGCTATGATTTCTGAGACAAAAAATGAAAATATTTAGTTATGCAATTTGTAATGGGTAAACAGTTAATGAAATATAAGACAGAATTAATTCAATTTTACTTCCGAAACCAACGCACAACATTACAACGTCGACCTCTGACATTATGCCCGTGTTAGAGGTGTTGTGAACGATAGTTCTGTAATATGCTAAAGTGATTACGTGATAAATACAGATTATCATGATTATGTGCATGTCCTGTGATTTGTATCAGATTCGAGGTGGTGTCCAGAGTGGGATTTCAACGAGCTGGCTTTGCCGTCGAGTTGTGATCCCATTTTTGGACACCACTGAGAATCTGATGCAAATCACAGGACATGCACATTATCATGATAATTCATTTATCTAACAATTCTGTCACATGAACAGATTAAATCTTAACCCTTTTACCCAACGTAACGGCCAAAACCGGCCAACTCTATTCTCAAAAATCGCCAGTTAATTTTCATTATTTTTTCATTTTTTGTCTCAAAAACATAGGTTATGACCCCTCGTTGGAACGAGCTCATCGAGCTCGTTCCAACGAGTGGTCATAATCTATGTTTTTGAGACAAAAAATGAAAAAAAATAGTTATTCAAGAAGTGTTTTTGCAAGTGTCGTCTGCTTTTCATGTTAGGTAAAGGGTTAAATTATTTTTAAACATTTTTGGGATATAATGTTCGGTCGAACACTGAAACGCACATAGAATGTATCCATGCGCCTGTTGTGGTAGCCCGTAGCGCTAACGGAAACGAGTCGACTATATGATACGGAATCAGAAAGAGTCGTCTATATGATACGGAATCGGAACATATGTGATACGTACCGTTTCTCGTGATTTTCAGGCCAAAATCTATATGATTGTTAGATAAATACAGATTATCATCATAATGTGCATGTCCTGTGATTTGTATCAGATGGTGTCCAGAATGGGATCTTGGGAGCGCGGTGGCTCAGTAGGTAGAGGTGCAGGCTGCAAACCGAGAGATCCTCGGTTCGAATCCCACCTGCGGCAACCGCGTTGTGTCCTTGGGCAAGACACTTCATCTCCATTGCCCGCGTGGAGGCACGATGACGCCGTGTACTAAGGCGTACTGCACGTGCGTATGTCTCCAACCAATCTAACGCGAGTTACGATGTTGGGGAGCTGGCGGCTGCTCGTCGTTGCTCGGTGGTTCTCTCCGGGTACTCCGGCTTCCTCCACCCGTAAAACTGTCACGGTCATGATTAGCCATTGTGCATAAATATGTGACCTTAACCATCAATAAATAACAATAAATAAATAAATAGAATGGGATCTTAACGTGCGTTGTAAAATTATTCACTCTCTATGTCACTTCCTATGACTATACGCTTGAATTTTCAAGTGTGTAATATTTAATTGTGCGGGGGGGGGGGGGGGGGGGGGGGGGGGGTCATTTGCTATTAATAGTTCTGTCGCTAATTGTAAGGAATTTTGTTTTGTTTTGTTTTGTAAGCAATCAGCTGAGCCGATCACTGAAACGCACGTAGAATGTATTCGTGCAGCTGTTATGACAGCCCGTTGCGTTCCCGTAAACGAGTCGTCTATATGATATGGAATCAGAATGAGTCGTCTATATGATACGGAATCGGAAAACATTATGTGATACGTACCGTTTCTTGTGGTTTTCAAGCCAAAATGTATATGATTGTTAGATAAAAAACCAAATCGGAATAAATAAAATATAGAAATAAATAAATTCTAGACAGCTGATTCGTCAGTTACCATACGATACTTACCGGGAGTATGCTTTCCGACGCTACCCATCCTCGACAAAATGTGTTGATGCCTCCGACTATTATTTCAAAATGCTATTAACCCTTTACCCAACGTAACGACCAAAACCGGCCAGCGCTATTCACAAAAACCGCCAATTAATTTTCATTATTTTTTCATTTCTTGGCCCAAAACCTTAGGTTATGACCCCTCTTTGGAACGAGCTCGTTCCAATGAGGGGTCATAACCTATGTTTTTGAGACAAAAATAAATAGTTATTCAAGAATTTTGTTTGCAAGTGTCGTCTGTTTTTCACGTTAGGTAAAAGGATAAACGCGAGTTTCTTGTTCATATTTAGAATTCGTCTACAAATAATTATTTTCAATGAGTATTCAGTATCATACAAAACATAAGAACCATTACAAATGGCATAGAACAGATACGAACCGGTTCAAACCCAGGCCGATAAGAGTTTTCTTGAGCGTCAACAGTCTAGCGAAACCATATAAATGACGTATACCACTCGGTCATCGGCAAGTAGTCACGAGAAATATTCCATGGTGTGTGTTCAAACGAACGTCACTCGACTGTGTCTGAGTGCTGTGAGTGGTCCAGTATATAGTTCAACAGTCGGCTGGACACACAGTGGTCGCGTTGTTAGGATCCCCACCTATATCATGTGCAATATGAACAGCGTTCCGTCTTGATTCCGAGCACTCCGGAAATTTCAGAAAGGGACATTTTGGCTGATTTCCACGTAGTGGCCTGGAGCAACAAATAACAAGCGCCGTCGCTTCCGTCGAATGTTATTGATTATTTTGTCCTGTAGCCGTTGTTAGAAACATACAGGGGGTTTAGACACGACACGTGCATTGTTCTCTATTGGAGGGTGATGTGCGATCCAAGACCGATACTATAAGACTTTTAAAATTATGTTTTTCAAAACCTTATTTTAAAATTGTGAATATAAATACGACTGAAATGCGTCAATGGCGTTTTAAAAGACGTGGCAATTTACCGGTAGGTAAATTGCCACGTCTTTTAAAACGCCAATGACTCATTTCAGTCATTTATAGTTAAGACAGAAAACACAAATCTGGAAAAATACATCTATAAACGTTTTTTTATAAAGGCTTTATATTTTTGACTTCTGGATGTGTTCCTTGTCAGTGTACCATGTTGAGGAATACTTTTATTTAAATTGTATTCATTTCACTGCTGTTAGGCGACAATATTATAATGTATGTATCTCGGTTTGTTTTTACTTTTCAAACTCGATGATATCTTCAAGTCTTCTGGTGACAATAGGTTTATTCAATACTGTAATTTTTTTTTTATACCGTAAAGTATTTTATCGTTTTAACTGCTGTTAACTTCATAGAGAAGGTAATACCCTTTTGTGGGAGCGCAATGGCTCAGTGGTAGACTGTTGGACCTCTATGCTAGAGGTCCCGAGTTCGATCCCCGTCCGGGACGACCCGCGTTGTGTCCTTAGGCGAGGACGTTATCCAGGTTGCCTACATGGGGTCACGATGATGCCGTGTACTACGGCGTTCTGCACGTCGACGGTGCACATGTCTTCAACAGCTGTAACCCTGCTTGAGCGGAGATTGAACAGAGTTAGAATGTTGAGGAGCTGACAGTTGCTCGTCGATGCTCGGTGGTTCTCTCCGGGTACTCCGGCTTCCTCCACCCGTAAAACTGCCACGGTCACGATTAGCCATTGTGTATAAGTATGTGACCTTGAACACCAATAAATAAATAAATACCCTTTGTAACTTCAAATTCAGTTTAACGCCATGATATAATTTTATGCTGACGTGGCACAAAGTTAAATAAATAAATAAATAGATAAATAAATAAATAAGTGACATCGATATGGGAGAGACAAAAGGGGCGGCTGCTCCCAACCAAGGATTTTGCAGAAAAGTTCAAGTTCTATTGGATTTGCAGTTCATTTTTCTTACATCATGACCAGATCACGCAAAAAATATTGAGATCTATCAGTTGGAAGCAACAAGTTTATCCTTTGAAACATCCAGTTAACAACTGCTTCCTGCATTAACAAAATGAACAACCTTTTTGATGGGGATTGTAATGGGTTGGGGAATGGTGCTATAAATTTCCAGATAAACACGAGTAAGGCAAAATGCGAGTCACTGACTGGAGGTACCGAGCGATGGCTTGTATGATAGGTTATTGTCGGAACATTAATTGTCTCTACCCCTACCAGTACAAATTGTCTATGTCAATAAACAAGATTACAAGTGAACCCCACAGGGTGGCTTCCCCAGCCGACAAGTATTTACCAAAGAAGGAAAAGTACCTGCGACTTTTCAGGTACCATTTAATCCCGCGCGTGATTAATGCCAAGGTCATGGTAGCCTTATGTCTAGAAAACTTCGGTCAGGGTTTGTGTAGTTTTGCTACAGATTTTATAAAATTTCATTTGTAGTAGTAATTACTTGTGTTTATATTTATTGGTGTCTAAGATCATTTTCAGGAGCCATGGTTATATCATGCTTGCAACACAAGCTTAAAGACTAATTTATCCAGTCATTTTTACCTATCTGCCCATTTTAGAAGACTTCCGCGCAAAACATTTGTGACCAGGTACTATAAGACTTTTACAACTGTATTTTCTAGAATTGTATTTTCTAGTTATGACTTCAAATGGGTTGAAATGAACCATTACCATTTCAAACAAATGGCAAATTGCCACATCTTTTAAAATGCTAATGCTTCATTTTAGTCAGTTATATTAATAGGTAGAAAAAACAGTTCTAGAAAATACAATTGTAAAAGTTTTATAGTATTGGACCCTGGTCTTGTTTTACCAGTAAAACAAAACTTGTTGACTCGAGTAAACAAACACTGTTCCAGTTCCGGTTTTCCCAATGAGAAATTATAGGTCCGAAACAGATAGCCTGAGGTAGCCTTTTAACCGGCTTACAATAGGTTACTGACCAACCAGTTTGAAAACAAACTGCAACATCATTAAATGGGTAGGGGAGATTATCAATATGCTATAGGATAAAATTATTACTGAACTTCCCTAATAATACAAAATAGATTCGTCCCTGTGGCTGAAAGTTATATTCTTTTGGACAATATCATCCTGTAGCTCGGTGTTCAAATGGTTAACCCATCACCTGACACAACAGCAATTTCCGTTCAGCGCTGGTCACAAAAATAGCTATCCAAATTTTATTATTTTTTTTCAATTTGTGCCTTTAAAACACAATTATGGTTCTCCAGTGGAATAAGCTTGTCAAGCTTGTTGCAATGAGGGATCATAAGCAACGTTTGTGGCGAAAAAAGAATTTTTTTGAGCTATACAAGAAATATTTTGGCAAGTGTATTACCCTTGGCGTATTAAATAGAGGATTATAATCCAAGTAATACTTCGTTGACCTATAGTACGCGGATAGTGTATTATCACTAAATCACCCGCAGTGTGGAGATTCCACCCGAGCAACAATTGCAAATTTGTTGCAAAGCATAACAGCACCAGCAAAGTTTCAGCCAATGGACCTCCGGGTTAAACCCGGAGGTCCATTGGCTGAAACATTGCTTGTTTTTTTTGTCGATATGTACAAAATTTGAAAGTTACAGCTTGGGTGATAACTCCACTCCGCGGGTGATTTAGTTACAATCCACTCTCCACGTACTGTACAGAGGATCTATGTTTCGTCAGGAGATTAACGTTACGTTTGCAGCACGATTGCTAATGTTTGACAATTAGCAACCTATTTTTTAAACTGTAAGATTAAACTCGTGATCAGTTGTTCTCCTGAATGCTCTCGTAATGATCAAGTGTCGAACGTATATAATATTTTCACGTGTGAAATAACTTCGATATGTACCAAAAAATATAGATATCATATACTGATTGTAATTTTGACGCAATGATTCGTTGCAAAAAAATATAATCAATCAAGATACTTATTGGAATTTATACGCGGTGTGATTAAGTATTGTCCTCGTTTTACGATAAGACACGATTCGCTATTTTCACCTCGTGTCCTATTTGAAATTTGAAAGGAGTGGGTTATTAATGATACCCTCATCACACTGTTGGCATGGTTTGAAGACTTCAGCAAACTTTGCTCATATCAAGTAAAGGGAAAGAGATGTGTTCATCGCTTTCAAATGCGCGTTGGAGAGTGGGGGGTGCGCCAATACGGCGAATACCTAACACGCCTTCCAATAACAAGCATAAGTTAACATGGTGCAAACGAATTCTATTTCTGTCGTCGGGATTAACGCGGGTAAATTATTCTTACACTCAGCGATGTTGTGAAAATGGGAGGTACATAAAGTTGGGTTTGCAGGTGAAGAGATTAGAATTGTTGGATTGTTTTCTAATGTGCGTGGGACGAGATCCCAGGACTTTGACAATTTTAAGTTTTGTATTTTTAATTTAACAAGTATATTTAAGCATTATCAAAAACGCATGTATTATACACCCAAAAATTATGCGTGCAATTTTTAACGTCTGTAGAGATCAAACATCTTGAAAAGATTGCCAAACAAATTGACTCCCCCGCCTTATTTGCGTTTGATAATGCGACGTGCTCTGTGAATAATCAGCATCGTTCTCTCTCAGATGCCATCGAAAGATACACAATCACAAGGAGTAACTCAAAAGCCCTGTACCAGTATGTTCATTTAGTATATCAGTAAAATACTATTTTGCGGCAATTACATCTAAATTGGTGGGTTTTGTATGTAATGTATGATAAAGGCGGCAACAACGACAGCATTTCAACTCTGTTCCGGTATTTTTCCGAGATTGATAACATCCTACGCCAAGAAGCATCCTGTGTCAGAAAGAATATATGTATACTAAGATCATGGAACGACATTGATGTACTGTTTTTTCACAAGCAATTATACACACTCAAAAATCAGTTGAATTAACAATGAACCCAAATCAACTGGATTGAGGGAATATGTCCTGGCCAACCCCACGACGCCAGACACCAATGTATCACACCCATACATCTTAACGCGAAAGTTGGATGCAAACTCGGACAGCAAGCGTTGCCGGATGTTTGACCTCCGACAATGACCGCCTTCCGATTTTACATCCCTCGTCGCAATAAGATACAGTTGGGGGAATTCCCGAGATCTGGAAAATGGCTTGTCTCTCGACGCAGAGTTCCACAGAATGCGCCATTTAAGAAGTACATCTATCCTTTTTCTTCAGTATTGGAAAGGGAACACTTGTAAGTCGGACTACGTGCCTCGGCACCGTGCAATTCGAAGGGTCATAATCTGTCCACGAGGTTGGGTTGTAATAATTTAATAAGCAGAGCTTCGCACCCTCTAAGCCAAGAAGTCGCCATTGTTCAACGACCACTATGAAAGGGAGTGATACTTCGTGAACGATCACGATCCCCACTTTTTGTATTCGAGAAGTGCGAGGCCACGAATGCGCCACAAGGGGGGTTATTTCAGAGAACGTAAGCCATTGGGCCAAGGAGAGGCATCAATAGACAATATAACTTGCAGAATGTGCTCGCCAAACCTTGTAAAACAGTTGAAAGTGACCCTTTCTATTATCATGATATGTGAGATTCTGGAGAAATCGTAACTACGGTTGGTACGGGGATTTTCAACACAAACACACAGTGAGTTGGATATTTACAATCAGGCGAAGCCTTAAAAACTCTAAACCTTCGTCCAGTCTTTCGATTTTAAAACTGAAAGGTGCGCTTATACTGCTCGTTACCATTTGAAGTGAAAAGTGCTATTGTTAAGCATCGAGACAATGTTTTCAAGACAAACATCAACGAACATCTGCATACCGTTCACTCCACTGGTGCGCATTACCCAATGTTTCGAGTAAGCTTTTCGCAGCAATAATCAAATTTTATTTGAGTTGGGTATAATACATGAAATGCATCTTCCAAGGAGCAATCATCAATCAGATGATCTGGCACGGAATGAATGAGCGAAAAGGCGGTGAGTTGCATTACTGGCCCTTGAAGTTTTACGAATTACGTTATTTTCGTACCAATTCTCGGAAAGTGGTGTTTGATTAGTTTGAAGTCTTGGAATGCTACAGCCTATAATTCATGGCGCTTTGTTCCCATTTCCATGAACGCATTGTATTATTTGGGCTATTTCCTAGAACCGATTTAAACACTTTACTGACAACACATAATATCAAAATTTCTTATTTTAATTTTTCCCCCAATTCTTAAAAAAAATCAACAAAACCATATCATGTCACCCCCTAATTGGAACGAGCACGACGTGCTCGTTCCAATGACGGTCACATGATATGGTTTTGTTGAATTTTTAAAAAAAAATTCTACTGCACAACTTTACGCGTCCGATTCGTCAATAAGGGTTCATCGCCCGTTAGGTGAAACCAAGGCGCACTGTTTTCCACTCGCA
The DNA here is from genome assembly GCA_031216915.1 of Pictodentalium vernedei. Lineage (NCBI taxonomy): Eukaryota > Metazoa > Mollusca > Scaphopoda > Dentaliida > Dentaliidae > Pictodentalium > Pictodentalium vernedei. The sequence continues at coordinate 284,976,803 of CM062296.1, forward strand.
AAAAGTAAATAATGTAGGTGCGATGATGCACAAGAGCGACAGTTCGCCTCAAAATCGAAAGACTGTCTTTGACTAATGTCAAATGCCACCCTTAAGACTACTCCACGGGCTACAGTTTACGTGTGCCTTTTTGACAGAATTTGAGAGTTATTGTCAGGATGAAAAAACTCACCCAAGATGATGCTTCGGTACTGAATCCCACTCCCTGTTCTGTATATCTCACTGTACTGTGATTACAAACATAAACTGAGATTTTCGTCCAGGTTGCGACTTAATCGCGATCGTCTCAATCCGCTGTCCATTTTCCTTCCGACAACACTGCAAAGTCTCAACTTTCGAAGACGAAATACGAAAACAATTTTTGTTTCTTTTTATACGCCCATTTGAAAAACCGGTCGTGTTATGTAAATGGGTTATCGATCCGTCGCCCGTGGGTCGGGGTTGATTTTTGTCCGGAGCGTTTCTCAGCCATATCATCCCCTGAGTTCCAATGTGTTCTATGTGCTTACTGGCACATAGAACACATTGGAACTCAGGGGACGATATGTTGTCCAATCTTTTTCAAACTTAGCACAATACGTTACCCACGATGAGAACCTGTGCAAGTGTGGTTTTGAGTTTGACTCGATTTTCTTAACCAGGGTTATGGTACAGTCTGACGTAGAAATTATACAGTCTGTGGACACAATGTTTCGTCCGAGCTTTTGTCGGCCATTTATCGTCCTATCTTTTTCAAACTTAGTACACACCTTAACCACAATGAAAACCTGTGCAAGTGTGACTTTATGTTTGATTGGAGTTTCCGTACCAGAGTTATGTAACAGTCTAACTTAGAAATTATACAGTCTGTGGACACATTTTGTCCGGAGTGTTTCTCGACCATTTGCTGTCCGATCTTTTTCAAACTTGGCACAGAAGGTAAACACCATGAGAACCTGTGTAAGTGTGGTTTTGAGTATGATTGGTTTTTTTTTAACCAGAGTGATTTGTGTCTCAGTCATACTAAAATCCAGGTTAACTTCTAATCGGAGTTCAGTACGATGTCATTGGTTGGATGAAAACAGTAGTTATATTCAATTCAAAAAAGTCTACCGGGCGTATTATTCTACGCCAGGCGGTCTCTTGTTCATGATCTGATCTTGATGTCACAATGTTTTAATTATGAAATCTAGACCTACAGGTGTAGGTGTGTAATCGCGATCTCAAAAGAGACAAAATAATACATTGATTGAAGGCAAATGTATCTTACCACGCCGCTCCGCCGTTCAACAACAATTCGGAGTAAGTATCCTGCCCAAGAGCTGAACGCAGATGACGCAGTTCAGGGTCGACCTCTTGATCTGAAACCCAAAGTGCTAACCAACGAGCCATGGCTCACCATCTCAATTGTTCGTGAGAGGTATCGTCCTACAATGTATGATTTACAGCTTAATGAACGAACATATTTTGTATTTAAACATATTTTTTATCTAACAATCATAATCATTCTGGATTGAAAGCCACGAGAAACGGTACGTATCACATGTGTTACGAGTCCGTATCATATAGACGACTCATTCTGATTCCGTATCATATAGACGACTCGTTCCCGGGAACGCAACGGGCTGTAATAATAGGCGCATGAATACGTTCTGTGTACGTTTCAGTGATCGACTCAGCTGATCGCTTACAAAACAAATCAAAATTCCTTACAATTAGCGCCAGAACCATTAATAGCCAATGCCCCCCCCCCCCACACCCCCACAATAAATAGAAACTGCACAGTTAAATACCACACACTTGTAAATTCAAACGTATCATCATAGGAAGTGACATTGAGAGTGAATAATTTTACAACGCACGCAACTTTGAAAATTTGCGGTGACCGCGTTACTCATTCTTTGTTGAAGTGCACAACAATACTGTTCCATAAAATATGGGTTTTTTAAAAACTTTTTCTCGCCCAACATTATGCCCCAAAGCTGATTTAATAATTTAAGATTTAATCTGTTTATGTGACAGAATTGTTAGATAACTGAATTATCATAAAAGTGTGCATGTCCTGTGATTTGCATCAGATTCTCGGTGGTGTCTAGAATGGGATCACAACTCGCCGGCAAAGCCGGCTTGTTGAGATCTCATTCTGGACACCACCTCGAATCTGATACAAATCACAGGACATGCACATTATCATGATAATCTGTATGTATTTTGTATTTAATACTCTATGCAACTGTATGGTTAAATTATCACTGATCCTTATCACCATTTTGTATTTAGCGTGTCATCCTATTTTCGCACACCAAATTGTCCTTTTCGCAAGAGATTATGCATACTAGATTCAAATGGTGCTGTGAATGTCGGAGTTGTATGCGCAGAAAAAAATGCGGAATTTGGCGTGTGCGCTGGTTTATATTCAAAAGTCAGAGTTCGCAAGTAAGGCAAGATCTTACGCGACAAAAACGCCTCCTTTGGATAAAAGCCAATTTTGTTTCGTTGGTTTTAGTTTGACATGCTTATATACTAACCTTCATCAGGTGTTTCTTTGCACACAATTTGGAGTTTTTGTCTGACATTTTCTAGTCTTGACGGCTAAACTTATTACCAGAATTTTTTGGTTCTAAAACATAGAATATGATCCCTCACTGGAACGATCTCGGTGAGCTCATTCCAGTCAGAGACCAAAAGATACATTTTGTGGCGAAAATTGAAATAAAAGTGTGAACGGTGATTTATGCAAATAGCGCCGACTCGAGTAATTATTGTTCATGAAGACACGCACATGATAACACCACTCCCTCCCGCATTTGTGACATCGCTATGTAAATACCAGTTTATAAGGAGCACGGGGATGGGGATGCGTTCAGATTTTCTTTGGCCACGGCATGAAACCTAATTTGCTTAATATTATCTGGTACACAGCATTTGTCTCTTAGAAACTTTTATCATAATATGCTGGATAGGAAATGACCCTTCTATTATCAACTCACATTTCTAGTTCCATGTAAACCTCTCGGTAAGGAATAATTCTAATAAAATCACATAATTCAGATAATATCGACACATCATGAAAAGTTAATGATTTCGTGATTTCCTGTGATATTTGAGTGGAAAACGAAGGCGACATGTGTTTTCCTGTAAACGCCTCCGTCCTGCCAATTAAATAGTTTAGAAAATAATTGAATAATGGGGAAAAGCCCGTTAACTGAAATTTTTGAAACACATTAACATTTCATATCTTGTTAAGAAGACAAAGAATGGAATGCCCTGGGTTATATCTATTGTGTGTCAAGGAACATTTCTGACAGGTCTGGAAATCAACAAATGCATACATCCTTCAGAGTTAGTTCAGTTATGCTCGTCTCTTCGGCAGTTGATAATACTGGTACGATGACCTAAAGAAAAGTGTGCAAATTTATCTTTCAGTCAACGGGAGCAAAGGATCGATTTTCTGCAGATTTGAGTCCTTAGAGGGGACAAAGAGGTGGCACCACGCGTACAACACCTGTAAAATTAACCAAGTCAGGACCCCAGAAATTATGTGTAGTTTTCACCGATCTCATTGCAAGTGCAATGCGGGATCGACAGCGAAAACGTCGCCAGTTAAACTGCTCCGCCTCCCCAAGATGGCGTCACGTCAACCAACGCGGTAACTCCTCCCAATCTATGACGTTTGATGATTATATATGTAGTCATATGATGTAGTCACAGCGTAACAGCTTTCACATCATCAAGCGTTATGACGTTTACCGAACACGAAAACCAAGAACACTATATCAACTTTGCAGTCTCGGCAATTGTTTTTGTCAATAATATTTGAATTATGTTGTACAGATTCATTTTTTATTGTCACGAAAAATGTCAACATCATCAACATATTAATTTGTGACAGACATCAGAAGTATACTCTTTATAAATTGATCTGCGGGTGGTGGTGGGGGGGGGGGCGTGGCGGTGGCTCAGTAGGTAGAGGTGCTGGCTGCAAGCCGAGAAGTCCTCGGTTCGAATCCCACTTGCGGCAACCGCGTTGTGTCCTTGGGAAAGACACTTCACCCCCATTGCCCACTGCCCACGTGGGGACACGGTGGTGTTGTGTACTAAGGTGTACTGCACGTCAATTGCGTACTTGTCTTCAACCAATGCTAAAATAAAATAAATAAATAAATTGACCTGCGATTGTGGGGCATTGGGGAATTGAAATCAAACCTACGAGAATTTTTTTTTATTTGGGCATTACTTATGTGTAGCACCATCCTCCTCCCCTCAGATGGCTGTGGTGGAGACATGTTCTATATTTGACCAAAGAACGCTATATATATTTGACAATTTTAGTGAATGGAGAACAGTGGTGGTTATGTAATTTATTCACACCGTTTACAGTTCGGAGAACTGGAAAAGTCGTGAATAAATTACAGAAATAAAGCCACATCTTCCGTTCTGAAAACCAACTTTACAGTACACTGTCGAACGTCATTGCACATGAGCTAGATATATATAGTGACCGCATCTTCTGCAAAAAATGCACCGGGAGTGTAATACTATTCCCCTCCTTCGCCACGGAACATAGTGCGCAGGTAAACCTGATTCTCTCGATGATTACAAACTTGTCTTTGTGCCATTGTGGGGTGGAGTACTACTGAAACAGCCACAGTAGTGGTCTTCTAGTGGACATGTACATGCGATTTACTAGGAGGAAAAAAAGAAGCACAAGCTCACGTGCAACTCATTGACCCAGGTACAATACAGGGGCGGAACAGTTCCCATTGTATGACCAGTCAATTAAAAGAAACTTTATCCATGCGATAAAATCTTAACAAGATTAGCACACCATGCAACAACACTACGAACAACACCGAAATACTCAAATTGGATGTGTCCTGTTGTGATTGTTTTTGCAGCAATTTTCCTCTTTTAAGTTTACAAAGCAACAAAAAAATGTTAAGTTGAGAGTCTTCTAATTAATTTCAAAATCACATGGAATGATTATGTCAGAACTGCATCTCAAGAATTCTACAGCGTCATTATAATCCAAGAAAGAAGACTGAAACCACCCAAGTAATTTGAAAACGCTCGTTTGCAATTTCTAACAGGTTTGTTGCGCGAGAACAGTCCTATTTTCAAAACTTCCTGGAAAACAATGAGCTGAGAAAAGCCATTTGATTTGATTAACATTTTTATAACATGCATAATGACAATGCCTGTAATTTGTCAGAAGGTGTGCATCCGTTTGATCTTATTTATTTAAAGATTACGAAAGTTCACGTTGTGTTTAAAAATCCCATTCCCTCAGGGTCAAATTCACTGGCAGATGAAGAGGAGCTGACAGATGCTCGTCGATGCTCGGTGGTTCTCTCCGACTTCCTCCACCCATAAAACTGTCACGGTCACGATTAGCCATTGTGCGTAAGTATGTGACCTTAAACACCAATAAATAAATAAATATATTGGCAGATGTGGTGTAATAAGGGGAGGGGGTGGATAACTTCGTTGGAATCATTCGGAGTAACGACAGTATATACTTATTTATGGTGTTTAAGGCCATATACTTATGCACAATGGCTAATCATCACCGTGGCAGTTTTACGGGTGGAGGAAGCCGGAATAACCGGAGAGAACCCAGCAACGACGAGCATCTGCCAGCTCCCCAACATCGCAACTCCGCGCTGCAGTAGACGCAGGGTTAGATTGGTTGAAGACATGCGTACCATCGACGTGCAGTACGCCTTAGTACACGGCGTCATCGTGCCTCCATGTGGACAATCGGGGTTAAGTGCCTTGCCCAAGGACACAACGCGGGAGTCCGAATTGATCGCTCAGGCGGTCACCCATCCAATGATTAACCGGGCCCGACGTTGCTTAACTTCGGTGATCTGACGAGAACCGGTTACCGCAACGCCACCGCGCCCCCAGTAACGACAGTTGTTGGCCATGAATTTATTATCTGTCCAATGGTAATCTATTTTGCGGTGTTGGGAAGGACAGGCCTTTTTTGCTGATTCAGTGCTGGACTTTCATATTTGAGCTTGAATAGAAACTGTGTGTGTATTTAACATTTTCGTATTCTCAGCACACGCTTTACTATCAAATAGAAGCCACTGTAATTTTAAGAAAGACTTGCGTTGTTAAAATTCTTTGGAGAGTGCCTATAGGCACTCTCCAATGAATTATAACAAAACAATTATCGACTAATAAATTAAAGCTACCTAAAACAAGCGAGCACTCTACCAGTTAACACAAATGATTATTTTTATCGGATTGTTTTTCCAAACATGACAAATCCGCTGTTCAGAACATTGACATATTTAGTTCCCCAGGCTCTTGTGAACATTTGTCAACTAAGATGCGTCTGTCCATTTTTCTTGTCAACAGATTAAACAACAGCTCGTGTTCCGTGTACGAACACATATCTCCATTATTACATTGGGCTTGCATAACGGATTCCGACAAATATCAAGAGACGTTAATCACAACTGCAGCGAAGCAAGGGATTATGAAGTAGTTACTCTCCCCAAATGGACAAAAACGGATATCTCAGGCGGACTGTCCATTCGTGGTACCGAGGAAACTCCCGGCGCTTCCCCACAATCATACCAGAGACGCATATACAGTGTGCGAGAACTGACTTCTGATCTTAGATATTCGGCAAAACTGAAACGCAGAAATTTCAGGCGGACAAATCGCCCGGCCTGACACATTTTGTTGAACAGACACTACTCTCCGACTGTGTCACAACACATGGACGTAGCTCCCTAATATTTTAGTGTATGTTCTACGAACTTCGCCGAGCCTCCTCGTGTCATTTCCGAGTCCTGCCAGTGCGTAGGAGCCTCGTGGAAACCCCTGTAAAAGTCACTCTCATTTTACTTTCATATTTTCTTATAGCAGTACGAGCGCGACTGCTCCTCTTACTGCAAAGAGTGTGAAAGGTTTGACGAGCATTCTGGGACTTACTTTAATGGTCAATGCACTCACTCACTAAATGGGGACGGAGGGAGGGATGAAGTATGGGGTTCTTTGCTGCGATATCAGACATGCATAAGTTGTTTTAATGCAGTTGTTTGTCTGCACTTGCGAATTTGAGAAATGCCATTCCCGCACAATGTGCAATGACAGCAAAGTTAGTACACACCCTCAGACACCCTTTCCCACCCATTCATTATTACACGAGTGCAATCGTGTTAAAATGTAGACGGTCTTGTATTATCCTAACTTCAAATATAAACAATCGGTTTTCGATCAAGTTATCTCCCTTCAAATTATTGGACTGTCAAGGAAGGACCAATTAAAAAACATGCATTTTTTGAGAAAACACCTATGACATCAGTAGAAAATATAGCGAAGTTTCCTTTTGTTACTTTTAATAAGCGAAAACAGACAGCTCTCGGAACTGTCTGTTATTTTTGTTTATTAAAACACTCAAACGTTCAACTGATTGGGGGAAAATTGTAAAAAAGCCAGCTTCTTTATTTTATACTGCTCTACAGGACAATGCATGCAGTTTGTGAAATGGTGCGCCCATTAATGATACCACTTCGCTAACATCTCGAAATTCAATTTTGATATGAAATTCATATAACCTTAGTGTTAAATTTACTGACAACTTTAGAAGATTAAAGGGCGTTAACTTTCCTGTAAATCTCTTTACAATGACGAAAATTGTCAGCCATTCCCACTTTCTTCCTGTTCGATCTATTTTTCAAACTTTAAGCATAATTCATACATGTACTCGATGCTAGCCGTCGGTTTATAAGATGGTTGAGGAAGTCAAAATTGTCCAAACCATGGCCAGATCGGGACACTTTGAAAAGGAGAGACAAGTTGGTATGTTTTCATTCGCTGGCATTCAACAATAATACATAGCATGAGACGGAGGAATTTTGTCAGCTGTTTCAAGATAGAGTATAATTATTAAACAGCGTATCCCCCTCAAACACGAACACCTTTTAACATCTTCCACCCCACTCGCCGAGGCCCAAGGATCCAAGAAATAGTATTTATGAGGATTCTTTCCCCCAAATTTTCTTCTTCCAGTGGGCAAAACCGTGGTAGCTTATGTGCATTTAAGCTATTTGTTCCCTTCTCCAGGCCCCCACACTTTCATCGAGCTTCTTTCGACCCTGTTTGGCTGAGGGTTTATTGGCCGATATTGTATCAAATGCATACACTCAGTATGAATACAATTGCTTTAAAAACCTTCCTGATTATTACTCAGTAGTAGTATCATAATGATTTTGTTTAAGCTCGTGGTTATTGGACATGCTCAATTACATTGGAAAAACATGTATTGGAGTGCAAACGATCACTTAACCACTACTTCAAGAACAATGAACCGATGATAGATTTATGAGTTCTGAATCTTTATAATCTTAAGATAACGCACGGGTGTGCGTGGGAGAAATGCGGGCGTACAACGCTTTAGCTGCGGCGCAAATTTTACATCAAACGAAGCAGTGAGTGTTCGTGATTATTAATATGCTGAAGGCTAGATATTATAAGTTACATAGTTTCTATTACACATACGGCGAGGTTGGAAACCAGACTCGCTAAGAGCGAGGCTCGCGCGGAATTGAAATTAACTGACACAATATAAACCATATTAGTTCACCAGCAAAATGTGTAACGAATATATTTTAGGCCCCACAAAGTAGATCTTCTGTTTCTCATGCCATTTTTTTGTAAAATTGCATGTGGACGGGCGGTTTTCTATTTTTTTTTTTATTTTTGTAATTATTTCATTGCCATCAAAAGTTCATGATCTTGGTTTGTATTATGTTTTAGGCATCATAATTTACAGAATAGCATGGGTGGTGTTATACTTCGTCCCTTGAGTGCCAGAAGGCTTTGCAATGCTAAAGCATTGCAAAGCCTTGTTGCACTCAAGGGACAAATTTATCAATTTTATTAACTTGGGTAAAATATCAGACATAAACCATTTAATTTTTATTTTTTTAAGTTTGCATTAGTTATAAAAAAGTGAGCATGCGGAAGCCGAAAGGACCATGCGGGAGTGTTCGAGAAACAGATTTTAAACTTTTTAGGCTTTATCGGCTACTTCTGCTACACACTGAACCAGCCATTGCCCAAAACCATAAATGATCGACTTCTTACTTGCTTAGCGTTGAGCGATGGGGCGAGGTGGCTGTAGTTATGGCGCTGGACTTCAAACCGAAAGGTCCACTGTTCGATCCCGACCAGCGGTAACTGCGTTGTGCCCTTGGACAAGGCACTTAATCACGACTCCCCATCTGTGGCACGGTGGCTCCATGTACCAAGGCGTACTGCACCAGTCTTAACCCCGCTTGTGTGGAGTTAGTAAGCTGGGGAGCCTGACAGTCGCTCGACGCTGCTCGGTGGTTCTCTCCGGCTTCCTCCGCCCGTAATACAGCCCTTCACGAGGTGACTCTGGCTGTCGAAAGTGTCGCTAAAATAAATAAATAAATAAATAAATAAATAAATAAATAAATAAATAAATAAATAAATAACGTTAAGCGGTTATAGTCTGCCACCATTTTGATTGATGATTTAACACAAAGGGGATATCACTCTGTCATCAATCTCAGCATAAATTTGAACAGATTGTGTGTGGTCTTTTCAATTCCAATGAAATAATATATATTGATATTGGGTCGTGTACAGGGAGGGCATAAACAGTGTTGCGTGTGATAAGAAAAGAGGACGAAAAACTTCTCGTTCTGATTTCCTGCCCGCAACAATGTATAATCCCATCAGTCGAAAAAGAAATGCGAAAACATTGCACCTCGGATGTTATTTACGTGTGTTTTTCTTGACTCACTTTTCATTGCGTAGTATTTTATGCGACGAATTCGTTCCACCGAATGCCATATCCTTAATTTTGGAACCAAACTTGAATGGAAAACCAAAATTAAGCATTCATATTCCAAAACAGTCAAAAGTGACCGAATCTTACTTCACGCATGCGACGTTCGATGTCATGACAAATCAAAGAGTCGACTAGCAATAAATCCCTGTTATGTCTAACCAGCCTAAAGTTCATGGCAGTATCATAGTCCTGGAACCGTGGGGTCGAACCTGGTTTTGCCGGTTAAAGTTTTTTTCTTTGCAGTTTCAATTAGTCCGGGGTTACCTCTTGAAGATTCAGGAGGGGGGGGGGGGGGGAGTGACCGTTCGGATCCCTTGGGCAGCTCGAGATATTGGCCGTTTACTTTGATTATAGTCCGGGAGCCGTGGGGTCGAACCTGGTTTTGCCGGATAATGTTTTTTCCTCTCCTGATCTGAGTAGGTGGGTGTCAGGCGTTCAAGAATCAGGGGAGTGGCCGGCCGTATCCCTTGGCCAACTCGAGATATTGGCTCCTTTTTGAGGTCACCCCCTCTTAAAAGTGTAATATTGCATTTTCACCATGAACAAATGAATGAATGACACACATGCATTGATATAGACCTTATTCTCGTTGAATTTGGATGACAATCACATTCCCTTGCCTTTTGTACAATTTTTGAAAAAAATTTCGAATTTGCGCTCAATCTTGCGATACAAACCATGTAATGTGTTATCTGTGTTTTTCCGTGTCCATTTGCGTAATGAGAAGCTGGAAGCGAGGTGGGGCAGTGGTTAGGGAATTGAACTTCAAACCGAAATGTCGACCGTTCGATCCCCGCCAGGGGTAACTGCGTTGTGTCCTTGGGCAGGGCACTTAATCCCGATTGCCCACATGGGGGTACGGTGGTGAAGCGTACTAAGGCGTACTAGTACGTCGGGGAGTCTGGCAGTTGCTCGCTGGTTCTCTCCGGGTACTATAGCTTCCGCCACCCGTAAAACTGTCGAAGTGACCATGGCTGTCGAAAGTGTCTTTATATACCTATAAATAAATAAAGAAAGAAATAAGAAGCTGTTATCTTATTATCCGTTCTCAAATAAATTATCCGAAACTGCCAGAGCCGAAATCTTTTTTTTCTGTTTTTTAAAAATAATTTCGGTACAGTAATGGGAAAAAGTGGTCTCTTTCGTGACCAGATCGCGACACACTTACAACGGTGGTTGAGATTTCTTTAATAACGAATTGTGAAACCAAGACCAAATCAAACAAAAAACAACAAACGGAAATAACATGTCGGATTCATTGTCTCCGATATGTGAGATTCTAGTGTCACAGTGTGGAAAGGGGACATAAAATGTCGACCGGATCGCGACTATGTCGCGATCCGATCGAAATTTTCTGTCAGCCTTTTTGATCACAGTACTGTATGCACGTGTAGATATGATACACGTTTTGCCATAAACACAGAACTTTTTCGACGTCGGTTGTAGCAAATATTTCCATGAAGTTTCTGATTCAGTTCTGTGTTTAGCATATTCTTCAGATTCTAAAGCTCGTAATCAAGAGCAGCTTGTTTGTGTTGATGTGATAAGCCGGAGCTTGATTTTACGTTCAGGTTTTATAACTCGTAATCGGGAGCAGCTTATTTGTGTTGATGTGGTTAGCCGTAGCTTGATTTGAACCCTTTACCCAATGTAACGGCCAAAACCGACCAGCGCTATTCTCAAAAATCGCCAATTAATTTTCATTATTTTTTCATTTTTTGTCTCAAAAACATAGGTTATGACCCCTCATTGGAACGAGCTCGATGAGCAGGTTCCAATGAGGTGTCATAACTTATTTTTTTGAGACAAAATATGAAAAAGTAGTTATTCAAGAATTTTATTTGCAAGTGTCGCCTGCTTTTCATGTTAGTTAAAGGGTTAAATTACAACCTGTCTTTAAAAAGGAGTCAGAGTGCAATGATCCGTGTTTTTTGCGGCCTAAATCTCTATTTCATTGCAACGTTATTATTACCAGTGCACGGCACTGTTAAATTAAGCAAACATAGTTGGATCAGCAGAAAAATGTTAAGCCATTATAGTTTCTATTGCATAGCCATGAGCTAAACAGTTACAAATTTCTGCCTACACATCTTCCCTAATTAGGTCTCAGACCTTAAGATTTGACTTTCGAGGGAAGAATTGAAAAAGATCAAAAGGTGAAAATTGACATATCCGTAAAAGTTTGGGAATTAGGATTTCATGCAATTAGCCGTTAGCTCCACTCACAAATGTTTACAGAGGATGTTATATGGAATCTTCAATACATACATCCCACTTGCTAATTAGAGATGCACGCGCGTGCCTTTGGGTGAGTCTGTTGCCCGCCACAGTCACAAACTCTTCAGTAATTAGTTCAATGTGATTCACATGTGTAGAAAACATACTCGCATCTTCTGTATTCGGCTTCCAAATGCATTTTTTGGCAAAGAAAATATGAACAACTTCGATTGAATGCAATATGACCGGGGAACGGGTTTCAAAAGTCTGTATTTCGTAAGAAATTGTGAACAGTATGACTGGGGAAATGGTACTTTTGTACCGTGTATTTCACTTGAGAGAAGATACAGACTAAGTGTCTTACATCCCAACGGATTTAATAACAAACTAGTAGGGACCGGCATGGACACAAGCCGAAGTGTTGACGAGGGCCGGTGACCAAACTCTCCGTCAGATGTTTCTTCACATTTGTTTATCCACACTAATCTTTACAATTTACAAATGTACAATGCCAAAACAGCGATCTGATTAAACAAGACAAAAGTAACAAGAGGTGTTGCATATACCCCTACTGCATTACCACGGATAGTATATGATGCCCATTGGAAAATTGACGTTTCTTAAAATGGCATAAATAACTGCAAGTTTGAAGAAATAAACGAATACACATGAAGACAAACTTGGTTAAACTACCCACTGCATACCCATTCGACTTTTGCGATATAAAAGTTATTCAGTTTGTTGCTGTCATTCAATAAAAATTATTCTCATAGACAAAGAACAACAATGCAAAAAGTTCAAAGGGACAGCTTTTCCAAGTCAAACAAGGGGCATAACTATTATGGGTGGATGAAACCAGATGCGGATATCCTTTCCCCACACTGGTCTTTCTTCCTACCAACGGACATCAAAACACGATGACCAATGCTCAAGTTATAATGCTAAACGTAATAAGGGATACAAGCCTGGTACGTATGCGTGGATGAAACCCGAAATGGGTGGATATCCTTTCCCAATGAAGGTCTTTCTCACTCTCAAACCAACTGATGTTAAATTTCGACAACTGATGAGTTATAATGCAGAACGCTCGTATGGAAAGTTTTAATAGTGTAATAAGGGCCATAACTCTGCCATGTATACGTGGACGAAACTCGTAATATTTGGATATGCTTTCTGCCATGATGTTCTCTCACCATACCAAAGAACATCAAATCTGACAACCAATTCTTAATTATAATGTAAAGCGTTTCTACCGGACATTTTCTAAGTTAGCAAGGGCCAAAACTCTAGTACGTATGTCTGGATGAAACCCTCAGTGTGTGGATGACATTTCACCTATACTGGTCTCTCACCATACCAAAGGACATCAAAACCCGAGCGATGGTTGAAATATTTTGCAAAACGTTTGTACGGAAGTAGGGACGTGCGGAGCCATCGGCTACATGCCCACCGAAACCTCCTCCTGGGGATCGGGACATAATAAAATAATGATTAACACAGTAATTGTGACAATAGCTGGCGGAACCGTACCTTCTGTTGCTTGACACCATGACTTATGGAATTTTACCATGTCGGTAAAGTCTTGTTAATCTATTAGAAAATGCTCTTTTAAGTAATACTAATGGAGTTCAACACTTTATTTGCGGGTTAATTAACACATTATTCGAATTTCAATTCCTCCCGGTGATAACAGTACGCAGGCGGTGATTTGGTACTAGGCTCCAGTTGGTGCATAGCTTATGATAGCTACATATACCTTTACCCGTCAGATCAGAAGAAACGTGAGGATCCAAAAGGTAACGTGCAATCTAAGGACAACCGGGTGTTCAACCTGCACCCACTCCGTGCTTTATCCAGGAGTCAACAAGACTGGTAACGTAGTAATGTGAGGTTGCTAAAAATTGACATGGGTTACCCAACATTGAAGAATGGTATCATTTGCCAACCCACAGAAAAGCTCAATGTTCCAATTAGTTCAAAATCCTCGGCTTTTCATTAGACGAGAGCTCGCGTAGTGTTTTCTATGTTTACGGCTCCAGTAGCATATGTTACCTTTTGACGTCACGACGCTAAATATTTTAAATGAGGTTGCCCGTTTCGCAATTATTTCATCAACGGAGTAAATAACAAACCGCTTCTCATTTTTTGTAGATTTTTCACACTTGCAGCAGATGATGTTACGGGTGCTGTGTTGTTTCAATTACAGATCTCGACCTTTATCTGATTTATTGATTATATGTCCCGTGAAGTTAACTGGACAAGTCATATAACTGTTTAGCAATGCATTTGAAGTGACCACCCGGTGGGTGGTCACTTCATACGCATTGCTAAACAGTTATATGATTTCCCCCATGTACAAACAAGCTTCAATATATAACTTATAAAAGGGCATTTAAAATTAAGTTTTTGATGCTTCAATAAACTCGTGTCTCTGGTTGGATTAATTGAATAAGTATTTCGTCCTTTGTTGTATAGGGAGTTCTTTGACACACCAACGGATTGGTTTATGTAAACTGATTTCATAAACATCGTGACATTATTGATACATCAACATCTCTGCCCTCTTTAGTAGTAAACACTTTCACTTGGGGCGCGGAGGCTCAGTTGTTAGACCCTTGGACTTTACTCGGACAGGTGCACGGTTCGATCATGACCAGCGGTAACTGGGTTGTGTCTCTGGACAAGGTACTTAATCCAGATTGCCCACGTGGGGAACGTGTACCCAATGCTAACCCTACTTGTGCGGAGTTATTACGTTGGGGATTTTGACAGTTGCGCGCCGCTGTTCGGTGGTTCGCTCGTGGTACTCCGCCTTCCTCAAATCATAAAAGTGTTCGACACGAGGTGCCTATGGTTCAACCCACATATATAAATAAATAAATAAATAAATAAATAAATAAATAAATAAATAAATAAATAAATAAATAAATAAATAAATAAATTCCCCCACACCCATGGAGTCGACCGCAGAAAAAGCCCGAATCTGTCGCAGATGGTTGGTAGTTTGGTGATAATTGAGACGATTATACATTAGCCACAGAAATCGATAATGACGTGATAGAAGACGTGGCTGAATGCCACAGCTATTGCCTTAACATTGCCGATTGTTGAGGGTTACTGCCGTGACTGAAGATTCCGTATCTGAATAGCACTCCGAGAAGCCAAGGTATGTTTACAAACAGTGCAGACGCCGTGGACTTGTCGTAATCCACGCGTGGGCAGTGATGTCCACGCATGCGTTTACCGGGTAATAAAAATCACCATCAGCAAAATTTGAATTAAATGAAGCACCGGGTTGTACCCGGAGATTCATTAATTACATTTTTTGTGATTATTCCTATAATTAGTTTTCAATCTAATATTATTGCGTCCGTGGAAAGTGACCAATACACGGCGTGGAAAGTGACCAGTACAAGGCGGCCGTACTGTAAGAACGGTCGAGCAAATTCATGTCATCGTTGGAGAAATTTAGTCCCCCCCCCCCCCACCACCCCACCCCCACCCCGTCCAACCAGTAGCTGCAGATAATTACGTCCCTCGGTGCAGATGTCCCACACGAAGAAGATATTTGATTATTCAGAAAGACGTTTGATGCAACTAAACTCCTTCATCAAAGTCTACTTATGCAGTAAATATCCCATCAAATAGAAACGTGAGATTTTCAGGTCATGAGCCATCTGGTGTACTGGTCTATGAAATGAAAATTACTCGTCGGGTCATGAAGTCTATCCTTCATTAGCAAGTTATGCCATGTACAGATAACTATCCAAATTGCCCATAAACAATTTGATTCGACTATGTCTCACAATTCGCCCAAACGAAGAAGAAACACCCAACATGAATTTGCGCGACGTTTGCATCAGACGAAAGCGCGTTCGCCCATTTCCAGAGGTCTGCCTCCCTTCCGCCCACTCCTGCACGCACACCAAATACACTCTCTTACATTATCTAGTTGAGAATCATATCATTGAGGTACCCAACGCGAAGTTTAAATCAAAATAAATGTTTTTATTTCAGTCTGTCCGAGAGCGGAAGACAATATCGAATTGTTGCCCTGTCCGACGAGAGATAGAAAAGGAAGATTTTGGTGCATTGACGACACCCATCTTTGCGATAGAAAATTCGATTGTCCGAATGGGGAGGATGAACATTTGACAGTCTGTATGTTTCATAGAGCGGTAGGTATTTTTGTTTCAATACAATATTGGTCATCGTCAAGAGGGTGATGTTTCCTTTGTGTCCAGTCCAGGGATGCGCCCACGATGTTAAGACATGCGGAGCACTCTTTATGCTGTTTGTGAAACGTGGATGTGACAAAACATTGACTACATCCATGTTGCAGTGCGGGGTACTTTTCCAGTTTCGCCTTAAAAAAACATAGCTTATGAACCTCATTGGAACGCAATTTTTAGACCAAATTTCAAAACAACTTTGAACGGCGATATTTGATAAGGGGGCTGGTTAGACATGGCCGTTACGTGAGATGAATGAATGCGAAAAAAGCCGTACCAGTGCGCGTTTTGCGAACGGGAGAGTCTGACAGCAATCAAAGGGAGGTAAGTTCAAATAAACAAGCCTTTCGCACAGAGATGCGCCGGTGTGACAGGAATGATAGTCCGTAGGAAAATTAGTCCCTCTGGACTATTATTCCGCGGAATTATAGTCCTAGGTCTAACATTTCTAGGAATAGTAGTCCGCCGGACTACTATTCCTAGAAATGTTAGACCTAGGACTATAATTCCGCGGAATAATAGTCCAGAGGGACTAACGTTGCTACGGACAATCATTCCTGTCACACCTGCACTTAAATTACCAGACCTGTACTGGTGGTCCTATTATTTGTCTAACCGCTTTTATTGCCAATTCCGGGATTTGAATGCATTGACTTTGTGGGCCGATGCAGGAACATAGGCAGTTTGCCAAACCGTGTTGTTGCAAATCACAATTGTACAAATAGTTTTCAGTGCATTTGAATTTGCGACCGACTCTAATCTAGAACCTTTGCTTAATCCTAACTAAAACGTAAGGCAGATGCCACTCCTTGAATAACTAATTTCTTTCAGGTTTTTGCGTCAAAAAACATAGGTTATGACACCTCAATGGAACGAGCTCGGGGTCATAAGGCATGTGCCATGTTTTTGAGACAAAAAAATAAATCATGAAAGTTGAATGGTGATTTTTGTTAAATAGCGCTAGCCGGTTTTGGCCGTTATGTTCGGTAAAGGGTTAATTCAATTTCCCAAGAGTGGTGTTAGTATATTTCACGAAGTTGCGCATAAGATTTGATTTGTTGTCTTTCCAAGTATACCTGAGACATGCTAATAAATAGAGGATATCTAGTGTTTTTGAGTGGATACCGAAAATTATCTCATGAGTGACCCAGACAAATGTTTATTTTTCGCAAGCGCTTGCGCGAGCGAAAATTACGATTTGTCTCAGTCACAAGTGAGATAATTTTCGGAATCGACTCAAAAACACTAGATTTTCTTTTTATTGTACGCTTTTTATATGAATATGATAAATCCACTCGTTTCATCCTTGAATTGATGCATGAAAGAAAACAGCGCATTGAATAAATGAAACGAGGAAGTGATTTGATTGATGCCCTGAACAGATAGCGTCTTGCAATCGGATTCGGCTGGCGGGTTTCTAGTCCATACATGGCCTGAAAGTCCGTAATATAAGTTTTGGGTTTGGTACGTCCTTTGAAAGGACGTACCAAACCAAAAACTTATATTACGGACTTTCAGGCCATGTTTGGACTAGCGGATTTCATGCATCAATTCAAGGTGAATGCGTGCTGAATTATTGCTGGAAATGATGGGTATCCACTCAAAAATACTGGATTTACTTTTCATTATACGTTTTTAGAACACGTTGATCATTTCCAGTGATAATTTTACTCGTATTCGCCTTGAAGTGATGCTTTGAAAGCCGCCATTTTGATTGATACCGTGAAAGAGAAAATTTCTATATCTCCACAGTGGAGGATACGATTTCTGTCTTTCCGCAATTTCTTCGATAATTGTCTTCCAAAGTACATAGTCGCCGCGAAAATACTGATGGATTCAGAAAGCTTTCCCAGACGCGATTCATCCAAATGTACTGATGTGGCAGTGTCAAAAAATAACTTCACATCTCCGCGCCAGCCCTGTAACATTTTCACATAGCACCACACGACCGCCTGATTTTTCCACATTTTATAATTTTTGAAAAGGGATGTTTTATGGGGTGGAGTGGTGATGTACCGTATCACCACTGCATCTTATACGTCACTTTTCAATGTAGTTTTATGGTCATATCAACATGAAACACAACGTGTTAAATTGAAACTATGCGACAGATAAATCCCCGTAGATGTGTCTCTGTTGCGATTTCATTTATAGCAGAGTTTTTATAGTATACCGGAAACGATCGCTGTCCAAATGCGTGACAATAATGTTGCTCCAGACGAAAATAAACTGATTCTTCACCATTTTGATAGAAAGAAGATGGGATTGGTAGTGAAGAAAACTATTCTGCACGACAATAGTTTAACACACCAATTATTGCTCACATTTATAAGCTGAACAATTTGGACCCTAATTCTGGGGGCAATATTATAAAACTTTTACAATTGTATTTTCCAGAATTGTATTTTCTACATGTAAATATAAATAACTGAATTGAATAATTAGCATTTCAAAAGACGTGGCAGTTTACCCACCGGTAAATTGTCACGTCTTTGGAAACGCTAATCACCCATTTCTATTAGTTAGTTCAGACATATAAAATACAATTCTGGAAAATACTATTGTAAAAGTTTCATAGTGTTTCCCCCCTTGTAAAAGTTGAGCACCATGTCCCTGAAGGTTTACCACGACCAATAAAACAAGTACTCTCATGAAAATACTGAAGACATAAGCACGGAACAGGGCCATCAACAAGAACAACCCTCTGACATTAAGACAACACAAGTGAGTACGAGTTTAGAATTTAATCACGATATTACAGGTAAAACTTGATGTCCTGTCATGAAATGCGCACAGATAGCACGTCGGTCTGCGCGTTACTCTACGCGTTATGACCATAGTAAGGCTATCAAATTCTGTACACATGACCTGTGCACAAGCAATGTTTCAGCCAATGGACCTCCGGGTAACCCGGAGGTCCATTGGCAGAAACATTGCCTGTGTTTGCAATGAGTAACCAGGAGAACCTGCCATGCTTTGGATGCCATTCGGTATGGCAATTGCGCGCAATTCCTACGTGCAATTAAGCTTAGATAAGCGCACAGTTCAAGACAGGACTTCTAGTTTTAACTGTAGTGAGCTGTCACAAGTGTTGTTTTTACTCCAAAACAATATCCCTCGTCAGTATGGAGCTGCAGATCTCACAAGGTGAAAATTATCGTGTACAAGTATCATATTCAGCCCCCAGATGCATCCCTTAATATGTTCAGTATCGACTAATCTAGTCTTTCGATTTTGAAAATGGGATGCGCGCTATATAGTGCTCGCTACCATTTGAACTAAAGCGCGCTGTTGTTGTGTCCCGGCATCTGGAAAATGTTTTCAAGAAAAACATCAACGAACATCTGCGCACCGTTCTCTCCATTGATTAGCGGTAAGTTGGTATTCCAAAAAATATCAGCCGATTTTTCAAATTTATTTGGGTTCAGTGTAATACATGAAATCCAACTTCCAAACAGCAATCGTCAAGCAGATGGTGTTGCACGAAATGCATGAGCGAAAAGGCAGCGCGTAGCATAACAGGGCTTTGAGTTTGTTGAATTATGTTGCTTACTTACCAACAATTCCCGGAAAGTGAAGTTTGATTCGTTTGAAGTCTTAGAATGCTGCGGTATAATTCAGGGTGTATTGTTGACATTTTCATGAACGCATTGTATCAATTAGTCTATTTTCCACGAACCGATTTTAATCTTTACAGAAAACACATGATATCAAAATTTGTTTTAACCCTTTACCTAACATGAAAAGCAGACGACACTTGCCAAAAAAATTCTTGAATGACTATTTTTTTTCATTTTTTTGGCTCAAAAACATAGATTATGACCCCTCGTTGGAACAAGCTCGTTTCAACGAGGGGTCATAACCTATGTTTTTGAGGCAAAAAGGGAAAAAATAATAAAAATTAATTGGCGATTTTTGAGAATAAAGCCGGCCGATTTTGGCCGTTACGTTGGGAAAAGGTTTAATTTATTTCCCCCACGTCTTAAAACAATTCAACAAAACCATACCATGTGCCTCCCCCCACCTTCCAATTAGGCTCACACAGAGACTTTGTCGATTTTTTTTAATATTGTCTACTGCACAATGTGTATATTACGTAACGGATACAGCAGATTCGTTAGGCAAGGGTTAATCGTTCGTTAGGTGGAACCGAGGTGCGCCGTTGTCTACTCGCAAAAACAAAATATTGCAGGCGCGATGGAGTGCAAATCGAACGACTGGAGTAATCCTCCACATTCCCGGATGTCTGCTTCCACCCCGCTTGTTGTCTATCAAATCAGAAGTTTTTGGAGCAATGCAGCCACTCTCAATGTAAAGCTGCTTCCAATTCCCAAAGATTCTGTGGTGGAGGATCCTGTGAACATTGTTTCTGAAATTATGGTGAAAACCATCCACGCAAAACGGTAACAAGCTTCATGTCTGCTTGATCATAACATGCATTACGTGCCTCTGCGAGCTGTTCAGACAAGGTGTTTAGAATTACCCTAGCTACGACAGAGGGCAACACCGTGGTAAAACCGTGACCAGAGCTTCTCCCACTGCACTGCAGATCGCCGTGGCTCACCTGTCTTATGTCTTTAAACAATCGAAATATCCTAAAATTGAACTCTGTCCATCTTCTGCATGATGAGACGAAACAAAATGAAAAACTTTGTTTACTACCAATTCCACTACCACTGCCATTCCAGGTTTTGTTTTAGCCCTAACATCATATATTCGGCATGGGTGATTTAATCGTCGGCTCTTTACCAAACACGTATAGCATATGACGTTTGTTTCATTTGTGGCCTTAACATATCTTACCACCCCTCAAAGAAACGAGCTCGTTCTAATGAAACGTTATAAGCTATGTTATGGTATGGAGTTGAAATTGATGTAATAAAAAATATGTCCCTTCGGTTGAATGAGCGCCATCTGCAATGCTGAGCATTGCACAGATTGCGCGTTGTTATACTCAATGGACGATTTGTGTGAATGTTTCTGGTCGGAGCTGGACGCTACGCAATGTAAATGGTTAAACTGAGCAGTAACTGACTAATGGTTCCAACATTTGACGGAAAGTGCGTAGAGTCCAGCCGCCGTGATCACTTTCCACAGGTGGGGAATATTTCACGGACGCAATAATTTTAGATTCAAACAATAATTATAGGAATAATCATCAAAAATTTAATTAATGAAGCACCGGGTACAACCCGGTGCTTCATTAATTAAAATTTTGCTGCTGATGATTTTTATTACCTGGTAAACGCGTGCGTGGACATCAGTGCCCACAAGTGGATTACGACCAATCCTCGGTGGCTGTACTTTACATGCCCTATACTATTTACCCTTCGTTCCGATGGAGTTTGAGGAAGCTGCTTGTGGAACGTTGAATGTACAAGTGGGTGCGCGTTGGGTTCTGCGAAACTCACATTTCGGATCGAATCGCATCTCGAATCGAATTAGGCACCAGATTTCGAATCGGAAATCCAATCTCACCGCTTTTCAAGTTGTGGATATTGCACCTTCTTACAACCGTAAATATTGTCAGTATCCACTCAAGTATTGTGAGCAACGGCAACTCGTGCAAATCAAGCAAACATGTGGAATATTCAAGAATGGAATCAATGTAATTTCGGAAGCGGAACCTACTTGAAGTCTTCTATCATCACGTCTTCTGTACAGGAGACCTGATGGTAGAATAAGAGTTCAAGAGGAGGCACTTTGTAGGATTTTGAGAACATCCCGACGATTCGATTTTTTTGAATCGGCGCCATTGAAATCGAATCGAATCATGGGGACCATTTCGAATCGAATCGAATGTCAAAGCTTCGCAGGCCCTAGGTACGCTATAGGTCTTACTGTAAGCATGAGGTCTAAAAAAAGTTAAAAATATATTTCTCGGGAACTCCCCGAATGGTTCCTTTTGCTGTCGCATGCTCTCTTTTTATAACCAATGCAAACTTAAGAAATAAAAATTAAATGGTTTGTGTCTGAGATTTTACTCAAGTTAATGAAATTGATAAATTTGTCACTTGAGTGAAACAAGGGGCTTTGCAATGCTTTAGTATTGCTAATCCTTCTTGCACTCAAGGAAAAAAATACTCCACCACTCATGCTATACTGTAGATTATGAGGCCTAAAATATAAAACAAACCAAGAACATAAACTTTTGATGGCAAAGAAATATTACAAAAATAAAATAAAAAACGCCCGCTCAGATGTAATTTTACAAAAAATGGCCTGAGAAACAGAAGATCTACTTTGTGGGGCCGAATCGTTTACAATTGCGAGAAATTATAATAAGTATATCTTTTTTTCTTTGCAGGCGCAGAATCTCCTAAATGAACTGATGAACACGTTACTACTGACAACTAAACATATGCGGCGCTCTTAATCATTGGCCGCTAACATTGTTCTGTTCATTCACACACCCGTCTATGGTGGAAGCGTGACGACCCGTCGAGTGGAAGGGCGTGAACAACTTTCAACGTACAACTGTTGATGATTTACTCTGGATCTTGTACGCGCTCTCCTTCGTCGAACCACGCCCTGCTGCTCAACTCGGGAATGCTGAATCTTCGTCATCTGTCTCAACGTTATTTAATTCACATTGTGCAGAGGCACCAACTGAAGACCTTGTTTCCATACTGACAGGCACAAAATGTATTTCTACTGGTGCTGCATACGCGCGATAAAGTACAAGAAATCCGTGATAGGTCCAATTCCTCAATAAGTTCAGATTTTAAAGACGTCGTATGTGGATCTTTTAGTCCCTTTCTGAGGCCAATTTTATAACACTTTTACAGTTGTATTTTTCATAATTGTATTTTCTAGTTAAGGAAATAACTACGTGAAATGAACCATTAGCAATTTCAAAGATATGGCAATTTAACACTTGGCAAATTGACATATCTTTTGAAATGCCAATGATTCATTTCCATCATTTATATTCACTTGTAGAAAATACAATTCGGGAAAATACAATTATAAAAGTATTGGTCCCTGTTCATCACTATTTTCCTTTATTGATAATCGTGAGTGTCGGGATAAATTTTTAACCCCCTTTACACAACGCAGGCGATATCAACATTTATTATTTTAGTTTATGTTTTTTCAGTTTTTTCAAACAATTTCAACAAAACCATATTATTGACTCCCTCATCGGATTGAGCCCGACGAGCTCGTTCCAATGAGGGGTCACATGATATGGTTTTGTTGAAAATTTTTGAAAAATGCATATTTTGCAACTACGTAATTTGTACAGTACGGCCGTGGACTAGACACTTTCCACGGGTGGGCAATATATCCACGGACACAATAATATTAGATTCCAAACACTAATTATAGGAATAATCATCAAATATTTAATTAATGAAGCACCGGGTATAACCCGGTGCTTCCTTAATTAAAATTTCGCTGGTGATGATTGTTATTACCTGGTAAACGCATGCGTAGACATCACTGCCCATGAACGGATTACGACCAGTCCACGAAGACTGTACTGAAAATTATGCGAGCGAATGCGGCCGATTCGTTTGGTAAAGCGTTAAGCGTAGATACCCGGGTGGTATCCTCTCATACAATACTACGTACCGTGAATCCATTTTGCATTTGTAGTGGGGGTTAAGAAAAAAATTGCAACGCTGTAGGTTTAAATTATTACAGATTCTTACTGTCAATGCTTGTTGACAATCCAACAAATTTCCCGATAAAACATTAAGTGTGTGCTGGGAGCTCCCACCCTACCTCCACCCCTGCATCGGCAACCCGTAGGCTGTTCAAATATTTCATCCTATCATCAAAGAACTCATAATATTCATTGGTAGAGCCTAACAGAGACGGAGATCTCAAACAATGTTGCATTCCAGTTGAAGCAATATTTTAGCAATGGTTCCGTGAAGTTCATCAGATACAAGTACTTTCGTGAAAATTCCCTCTCCTTAATCTGTTGAATTTTTTCTGTAAAATCAATACAAACCTTCTGTGCATTGAGGTCAAAAAACCGTAATTTCAACCAGCAAAATTCCCTCAAAATACAACTATTTTAATTTTATGATTAATAATTAATTTCATTCAATGAACTCTGTGAAATAAGACTGAATTCGTTAAATTCCTGTTGTATCATGGGAAATGTTTACAACTTGATATTTTGACATCCCTGTGCAGAGGGTTGAGGGTGTGGGTTTTTCTATGGGACTTAATATTTTACTAATGGCCCGCGATGCACTGGGATAATACAGGAATACGATTTTTGTGCAGCGAATTTAGTGGACGTCCAACAAAACTTTAGGAATTTTTTTTGAAATTTTCACCGGTGCCCAAAATACTGATAAAAGAATTACCCTTTACCTAACATGAAAAGCAGACGACACTTGCAAAAAAAATTCCTGAATAACTAATTTTTTCCATTTTTTGTCTCAAAAACATAGGTTATGACCCCTCGTTGGAACGAGCTCGTCGAGGTCGTTCCAACGAGGGGGTCATAATCTATGTTTTTGAGACAAAAAAATGAAAAAATAATGAAAATTAATTGGCGATTTTTGTGAATAGCTCTGGCCGGTTTTGGCCGTTACGTTGGGTAAAGGGTTTAAACAAAGTCACGTTATGTAGCAAAATAATGACTAGAGTACAAGGAAATGGAATATATTCACTTTTTCACGAAAAAAGATATTTTCACGATTTTGTCGACAGACAAGTTTCCATTTGCATAAGTAACGAATTGCCAAAATCACGAATACATCGGTAATTCCAATTACAATTTTCAAATAAATGACTTCGATCTACAGACTCGGAGAAAGAACATGTTACCATTTCGTTTCCTATGTGTCACAAACGCCACAAAGAAAAATGCACGAAAAAGAAATAAGCTTCCATTGTAAAAACATGTGGGGAAATCGATTACATGACGGCTTGTAACCAAAAACGACAAATCGTGAACTTGGGCCAAATATTGGTTCCAAAGATCTGAGAATTGCAGTAACGGCCACACTCTTCTTAAGTCCACAAGACAATGGAATTGAAAACGCTCAATACATTTAAGAGGGAAAGTTACAATGACACTCCCATTAATGCGAGATAAAGTTGAAATTGCAGGACAACTTTTCAATTTCCTTATCCAAGGATGTCATTTTTAGAAATTGATCACTACGTCTCTGTTTCGTAATATTATAATTTGGTTGCAGTCGATACGCAAAATATTAAACTGGTCAAATAGGTTTCCAAAAAATATATGCACACACACATTTATGGTAATCGTCACACTTGTATTTGTACGAAAATATCATTTGATTGAAGGCTGAACTATATTTATCACAACTTCCCATTTCCATTTTCATGTTAGTCTGCTGCCCACATGATTTAAAAATAAGAGAACAACAACGCTTTTGGTTGCCCATCTTCAGTGAAATTTGGAAACATCGTAACGTTAGCTTTCTTTGCCTCGCATTATATTCAGTGTCAAATCGATCTTCATCGATCTTATCGTTCAAGCCTTGTAATATGAAATCGGTGCCACCGAAATCGCTGATCAACATTGAATCCACAAACAACAACATTCCCATCGTGGTTACAACCGTTAGATTACCGACATGAGGCCCGAACGCTTATGAAATTACAGATAAATGAAATCATTAACCGAAATAATCGTGCTTTTGTTCACACCTTTCATTGACTGCCTCTCAAATTGGATTTTAATCAACAAAAAAGCTATTATTGTTGAAAAATCGGCCGGTTCTAATAAAAGTCCACCTTTCCAGAAACTTCTACAGGGGGACGACAGTTTCAAAACAAATTATGCAAAGCAAAACATAGAATGAACAATCGCACACACTAAACCAAATCAGTTGGTCGATACAATTTTTTTAATGTAGGACTGTTAATATCGATGTATTGTTCCAATCTTTGTTGCCGCAGTTCACTTTCTTTGTGCATTTAAAATTTAAATGGCAGTTGTCATAACTAAACACCAGAAATGACCAGCATGATACATACAGAATAAATAAATTAGGGTAGTTTTTTTCCCTAGTTTATCAATGAAATATTTTTTGTGAATTTTCCAAGAATATTATTACTTACCCCGTGTCTGATCACGTGGTACGGGTTTTTACCTACCCGAAGCCAGCCGTATACGGCTGGCTTCGGGTAGGTGAAAACCCGTACCACGTGATCAGACACAGGGTAACGAATTTATCTATTGACTTTCCGTTTTAGAAGTACAATCTAAATCATGCGTGAACACTCACAGCATGAGATCTTTTATCTTCCATTGTTGAGCCATACAGGTTTCTGTGGAATTTTTGTGCAAAAGAGTTTTTGTGAAAATATGCCGATATGACAAGAATAAAAAAATTATTGAATTTCTTTTTTTCTTTTTTGTCTCAAAAACATAGCTTAGTAACCCCACATTGGAAGGTACTCGACAAGCTCATTCCAATAAGGGGTCATGAGCTATATTTTGGAGATAAAAAATTAAAATATAATACATGGACACTGTAAAACTGGAATGACGCGTCTTCTACGGGGTATGGACAATTTGTAGATTTCGGAACGAGGCTTCCACTGGGTATGGGAAGTTTGTCAGTGGCTGGGCGGACGTATCGTGGGTTTCAATGAATATGGTCTCATACCACGTATCTATCAACCAATCAAATAAAAAAATTCACTTTAGTCAATAGATAATAAACCATCTTCAACAGAATAAGAGGTATAATTACTACAAAATATTCACATTGCGCAGTTTTCATTTTTCCTTCATGAAGTCACTTGTGCCTCCGTACCTGTTGCTCTGAAGGTATGGAGTTGACCCCCGTTGAACGTTCTTCGTCAAAACAACAACAAAACAAAATAGCAGCATTTGTGAGTTATAGATACCAGGGATTGGAATTAATGTTACTGCTCATTCTTCTCATGAATGACAAAAAGATTTCTCCAAGTCTGTACTAGAAGGATTGCAAAATGCAACCATTCACTTATTTTAAGGTAGTTTATTGTCAAAATTTTGGTCTCTTGCTTATGCCATAGCAGACTTTCAGGCAGTGCTCTCAGCCATATAGCAACAGTTCCATGGCAAATTTCAGTTTCCGCATGTGCAATGTTTCTTTCCCAATATTTTGGTTTATAATTTACTGGGGTTATTTCTTTCTAGCCATTTTTGGACTTTGGAGAAAATTTCCTGAAATTGACCAAAGTTTGGTTGGACGTCCCCTTAAGACGTCGAAAAAAGTAATTAATTTTAGAACTCGAGATTTATCCTCTCACAATTGAGGCTTATGAGCAGATATCAAATCCGACAAATAAAGCATTGCTGTTCCCCAGTCCAAATCTAAACTGAGACATCTCTCTTTATATGAACGTCAGCCGACACATGTTCTACCGTGAAACACGCGTTTTCCAACTCCAGGAAGTTTGCGACAACTATTTATGCAACGCCGAAGTAGTTGTAAAATTTGTGACTTGGAATTTAACGAATTCAATCTTGTCGCACAGATTTCATTGCACTCTTGTCAAACAAGATTAAGTTGGTTAATGGGGAGGGAGGGGGAGAGGGAAAGGTAATTGTCAAATTTACAATAGTAAGAAATTCGAAGCCCAAAATTGGAGAAAGTTGGAAATTTTTGGAATTTTTCCAAACATGTCTAGAACTTGGCTACAATATCGAGTTTTTAGACTGAAAAGTAGTGAAAGTCCTCCAAATGTTGATTGAAAAGTAGTAAAAATCTTCCAAATATTGTTTTGTAGTTGGAATTTACGAGTACCAAGAGCCACAGTTTGATAATTTAGTCAAGGTTATGTACAAATGGAATTCTACATCTTAACTCTTTATCTAACGGCTCGACCGAATCCTCCACGGAATATTTACAAATTCAGCAGTTGAATTTTTTTTTATCAAATTCTACAAAACTATAATATATGATCTCACCCATTGATACGAGTTCGTTCCAATGAGGGGTTACAACATACACATGGTTTTCTAGATTTTTTTTGAGAATTTAAAAATAATAATTTAACCCTTTACCTAACATGAAAAGCAGACGATACTTGCAAACAAAATTCTTAAATAACTATTTTTTTTCATTTTTTTGTTTCAAAAACATAGGTTATGACGACCCCTTATTGGAACGAACACGACGAGCTCGTTCCAAAAAGGGGTCATATCCTATGTTTTTGAGACACAAATGAAAAAAATAATGAAAATTAATTGGCGATTTTTGTGAATAGCGCTGGCCGGTTTTGACCGTTACGTTGGGTAAAGGGTTAAATAATATTTGATATAGTGTGTTGGAAATTTTGTAGTGGTAACCTGAATTGTGCCTACCGGAGTGGGGGTGCTACTGGATATTTAGAGATAGACACCCCACCAACCATTCGAGACCAATTAGCCACGTTGAACCAAGAACAGCGCGGAACAATTTCCGTGGAATGACTTGTTATTTTACCAAATTACTTAATTGCCATGCATATGTGCGCGGCTTGTGTGCGCCGCAGGTACCATGAGTGCTCCAGTGCAGAGGTCACAATTTGCATTGCTACAACAGTTCTAATAAAGTGGAGCACTGGTTACCCGGCGCTACATTGCAGGTGTTGTTCTAACAATGTAAATTGGAAGACAGACAAGCATGCCGATAAGGTGATTGATCCGGAAACACAACAGGCAACTATTCTTTCATTTCGACGGCACGACAGAAGAAATTTATTATATGCCAGCCTGTGAATTATCGCAAATTATCTAAAACATATTTCTCGATATCCATCGACTCGATGGATATCGTGGAATATCCCCCAGTAGCCATCTAAAGGACGTCACGTTACGCCGCATCACGTCGCCTTGAAGGAACGATCAGCTGATCTTTGTTATTGTTTTGAAACGTACGGATTTGGGGTCGAATTGGGCCGAATATTGTGCAATAAAATGTATCGTAGCATATAATAAAAAAGAAAATCTACTCTATTTTAGTCAGTACATGGAATTATCTCATGGGTGTGGATCTGAAAATTTTATTTTTCACGAGCGCACACACGATGAATTTTTTCAGTAGCTTCCTAAATGACGTGACGCTTCGGCTCATGACGTCGTCTTGACAGTCGCCTTGAGGGAGCGATCAGCAGCTTTTTGTTATTGTCTTGAAACTGTTTGCAGTCGAATTGGTCTGAATATTGCGCAGTAAAATGTTACGTAGCATAAAATAAAAAGAAAATCTACGCTATTTTAGTGAATATAGGAAATTATCTCATTCGAGTGGACCTGAAAGTATCATTTTTCCATTTTCCAAAATAAAACTTTCAGGTCCACACTCATGAGATAATTCCCGATATTCACTAAATAGCGTAGATATCCTCTATGTGCCACTGTCCTCTTCATGAAAAAACACGCGTCACCCGATTCGAAAATACACGAATCCGGAAGTTAATCCCGAATCAGGCCATCGACGTCAACATCGTATTGAATTTTCGCATGACCCTACCTTCGATAGTTGACATATTTTCGGTGCGTCTGGGTGGGACCTATTTGCCTATTCCCTCGCCTAAACGACACTGGTTAACTGCTCTCGTGATTCAGCTTTAAAGTCGCTAGTGGTTCTTAATCGTACGGAATGACAGAAAATGTTTTCGTCTAGTGCAAAATGTTGCTGAAGCTAATAGTGTTTGCTTGAAAAACAGTGGTTCTTGTAGTTATGGCTCTGTGTAGATACAAACGAATGATGTACAAGTGGGTTGACAAAAGATCGTTTGAACTGATTAGAAAAAATAGTTTTTCATTTTCTCGTAACATGCACTGCAATTTCTATTTAATATAATTTATGACACGTCCCAATCTGCAGGAGACAGTAGATACAAACTAACAAATGATCAGATGGCATCCTTTTGTCTGCCAGTTCACTCTGTTCGGATGATATGAGCACAGACCTCAGAAATTGAAAGCGAGTAACGACATTCAAGAGGGGCGAGGTAAGCGTCAGGCAAGTATCTTGCATTGAAACAATATAAATTTTTAATATTTCAAATTGATGTATTAAAAGCTTCCAAAATCATATCACTTTTTTAAGAAAACCATACCGGTTAGTGTGTCAGTGGCACAACCGTTTTGAGCTTGTTCGACTGACATCCTTATCTGCATGATTCGGATAAACATTGAAACACTGTGATGGTTTTCATTAAAAGTTCCGATAAGGTAAGTTGGTAAAGTGGTAATCATGGTTCTAGATAAGATTTGAGTAGAAGGATACTTACCGCTCCACACGTTTTGGTTTTTTTTTTTTGTTGTTTTTTCTTTTGTTTTCGCAGTGCATCCTCGCCCTCTTGGAAGCTTTTCACAGTATACAGTACGTGGAGAGTGGATTGTAACGAAATCACCCGCGGAGTGGAGTTATCATCCAAGCTATAACTTTCAAATTTTGTACATATCGACAAAAAACACCAGCAATGTTTCAGCCAATGGACCTCCGGGTTTAACCCGGAGGTCCATTGGCTGAAACTTTGCTGGTGTTGGTTGTGCTTTGCAACAAATTTGCAATTATTGCTCGGGTGGAATCTCCACTCTGCGGGTGATTTAGTGATAATACACTCTCCACGTACTGTATTGAGGGCTTCAAGCCTCTTGTTTTGGCAATGAATCCTCGTCCTCTTCGAAGCTATTCATGGTATATTCAGGGCGCCAAGCATCTTGTTTTGGCAATCCAATCTTGTCCTCTGGATTGTGGATTCTAATTGAGTGGCGTTGTGCTGAATAATTCAACAGCTTCTCTTTGGTGGAATTTCGGTGTGAAGATTAAAAGAGGGATTATAAATAAAAAGTTGTCTGAAATACTCACTAAGTTCCTTTATATTGATTAACGAGTGAAGGAAGTGCATTAATAACAGTGGCGAATGGATATTACATACACGATAAAACAACAGACGAAAACCAACTGAGCTAATCAAATTACAGTTTGAAGGAAAAAATAACGCCGCATTGAAACATAATTCCATTCTTGACTCTAATATTGACTTGGATACCAAAAATCTAAAGGTTAATTTTTTTTAAAGACTAGCCTTAATTGTTTTTTTCAAATACATATACCACGTTCATATTCAACATCTTTGAGTTTTTTTTAAAGAATCACACTGTCTGCATTTTCATATTTTGACACCGGGTAAAAATGAAGCTGCAAATATTTAAAAATTGCCAGGGCATTATCTATATCGAACGTCACAGCCAACCAAATCACCAGATTTCAATTTGTCAGGAAATCATAGCATTTACACGCATGCGATAGATTATAAATGCCAGTTTTCAAAATTTAACTCTCCACACTAATATCAAAATACCAAACATTCAAGTAGCACATTATCCACATATTACAACTTGGAATTTAACCCTTTAAACACTGGGGCCCTGGAAAGTATCATTTCAGTCAATACTGTCAACGGTACCATCCCTAAAGTTACACATCCCATTTGTCACACAGTCTAAATGACTATATAAACACCATTCTTCCACACCTATTATTGGTGTTAATGGTCTGTTCTGAATTAATTTCATTCAGTGACCATTTTCATCATCAGGGGATTTAAAAAAAAAAACAACAAATTAAATGGGTTTTGATGTTTATTGCTAATAAATATGCAATATGGCAGATAAATAAATGAAGAAAATAATAATGAAATGAATGCTTGTTGGAGATGCAACCTTCGAATAAAACTTGTTGTGTGCCACGTCGTGATAAAATGTATTCTACTACTTTCTGAAGAGCTTCCATGTTTACTGTGGTGAACGGTAAGTGAGGAAACTTTACTGTGGAGAATCCAAAATTTACTCCTTAAATTGGGAATATGCATTATGTTTATTCAACATAGAAGCCACTTCAAAAAAAAAATGTTTAGGCTAAAAACAACAAATCAAATAAAACTTCAAATGTTTATTAATAATAAAAAAAAACATAACATTTGTTTTATGTAATCAAATCAAATCAAATCAAAAAGCCATTCAGGTGATAGTGTTTGTACAGAGTGAACAAGGTATGAGTTTTAAATACTTGAAAAAAAATAAAACTAATAAAACTAATTGATGATTACAGTAACGTAAACTTCAATTGATTGCTTCTCACGTAATAACACAGCATTATCTGTCGAGGGGTAACAGGTTGTTAACACTCTTTTATTAACTTCAAAACTGTGTGACTAATGATACATTTGGATTGTGTGACAAATGGGATGTGTAACTTATGGGACCAAACCCTGTCAACGACGAAATGGGTGAAACCATCCTGGTTTGTTGGGAGGTCAGTAATAATTTAATCCAACAGCTCTTTCGAGTTGTTGGATTAAACTATTACCAAGCCTCGCTTCAGATGTTTTGCTCTTTATATCGTCTGCTCGGCCACTACCAATGTTTTTCTTCACACAAAAATTAATGAACACCGGGTTGAAATGGTTAACCATTTCAATTTTGTCCAACAGAGGTCAATGCACTCTGTCAAACAAGACTGAGCTGGTTAAATTCCTATTTGCATTATACATGTAGCAAAATTTGCAGTTTGGGTATTTTGCCACCAGTGTGTTGAGGGCTAAAGCATATTTGTTGATCACAAACTTTTTCCGTTGCGATTTGGCTTAGAAGACCAGTACGTATTAACGCCCGTGTGCGTCGTATCCAGTATTCGGAATGTTTAAAATCTATCGAGCATTCACCCACAAACTGAGTCACTTGATCGAGGGGCGTTAATATAAGCTGTGTAACGTACTCGCCAATCCCTGTAAAACGAATAAGCCTAAAACAAAGATTACTCGCCTTTCCTTGAGAGGACTGGTCCGAATAGTATATTCAATGAATTGGTGACAAAAGTCTTTGGATGTCTGTCTGTCCTTCATGCATCACCACACACACACACTCCATGCCTCATTAACAAGTTCTGTCCACACTTTGTTACAGATACCCATAAAGGAACGACGGACGACTTCAGTTAGTTGTCAAGAATGGTTTTAGTCATTGTTCAATTTATTATGAATTGTATTTATATTCCGGTATCCCGAAAGATATCTTGTGAAACGTCAGTAAGAATATTTAAGAAAT
Organism: Pictodentalium vernedei; assembly: GCA_031216915.1. Taxonomy (NCBI): domain Eukaryota; kingdom Metazoa; phylum Mollusca; class Scaphopoda; order Dentaliida; family Dentaliidae; genus Pictodentalium; species Pictodentalium vernedei. The sequence goes on from CM062296.1 coordinate 285,010,101, forward strand.
GAATAAATTTTTCTGAATATCACGAAGTAGTTATGTTTTGCCGTTTAGTTCCCTGCATTCCTCAATAATGAGTCTATTTTATTAACCCATTTCCCAGAGCACATGATATATTGGCGCTGTGGCGTTTCGGTAACCGGTTCTCGTCAGATCACCGACGTTAAGCAACGTCGAGCCCGGTTAGTCCTTGGATGGATGACCGTCCGAGCGATCGATTCGGACTCCCGCGTTGTGTCCTTGGGCAAGGCACTTAACTCCGATTGTCCACACGTGGACATGATGACGCCGTCTACTAAGGCGTACTGCACGTCGATGGTGCGCATGTCTTCAACCAAGCTGCCTGTACTGCAGTGCGGAGTTACGATGTTGGGGAGCTGGCAGCTGCTCGTCGTTGCTCGGTGGTTCTCTCCGGGTTCACCGGCTTCCTCCACCAGTAAAACTGACACCGACGCTATATGACCCTGGCTGTTAATGTGTCGTTAAACCTTAATAAATAAATAAATAAATAAATAAATAAATAAATAAATAAATAAATAAATAACGCACATGATATCCAAATTCGTTATTTTAATTATTTCTTGCCTTCAAGTTTTTCAAAACATGTCAACAAAACCATACCATGTGACCACCTCATTGGAACGAGCTCGTTCCAATGAGGGAGTCACATGATATGGTTTTGTTGAAATGTTTTAATTTTTTTAACTGCTCCAACTGCTCAATTCGCTGTCCATTCGTTGGGTAAAGGGTGAAGCATTTCAAACTGATATGCATAACATTTTGAGCACAATTTAAACAATAAATATCCACCTTTTGAAGACTGTATTTTCGATTTGTCTCCCCTGATTACTTCCAGGTAAAACAGCCGACGATGAAGTTGGCGCTTAGATCCGGAAGTGCATTGTCAATTCGATAAGATTAGATTAAACATATTTTTATTTGCCATTCAAGAATGCAAATCAGGATTGGAGGACAAATGCTGACCACTTAGAAAACCCTCCGCTCCTATACAAAGACTAATAGATTACAAAAGGCAGAACAAAATATAACAATATGTAAACATTATACACAAAAGAAGTTAACTCAAAGAGAGAGAGAGAGAGACGGGGGTAAAAAATTCGATAATCTCATATAATCTCTGAAATTGGCTGAGAGTACAAAAAATGTTCTATTTTTGTAAGTCAAATGAAAGTACAAAGATAAATACTAATTTCGATTTTTTTTCAATTTACAAAGATCAGTCTTTGCTTTTTCTGAAACGAAGTCGTTCAAGTCTTTAGAACCAGTAAATCTAATAATTCAGCTTTCAAACAGCGCTAGGCAGCGTTTTGCAAATATTTTACACAGGGTTACGCAGGAAGAAAAGTGCTAAACTTCAAATAAAAATAGAAGATTTAAAATATTCTTGTCACTAAAATCACACATCATTAGAAAACATTTGTTATAGCTTTCGCGAATTGATGTCGTGCAGTTAAAAAAATGATCAGTATTTTCTTTAAATCTTAACTACCATTATTTTCTCAACTGAGTGCTATTGTGAGCAGGACGAAGACCTGACTTTCGCACATGCTTACCTAGGGGTGCAGAAAACTGCTCTCAAAATAAAATCGGAGATCCGTTTGCAAACAAAGTAATGGTCAACCAAATGCTACCCTTATAAATATACCATGATATTATCTCAAAACACCATGGTAAACTATGGTTTACCATGGTGTTTTCGGACAATACCATGGTTTTCGATGATGTACCATGTAGATGCTGCACGATATTCAAAACCGAATACCGGTATCGGTATTCCAAAAAATACCGCGGTATACCGGTATATCGAAAACTGTTCAGATGTTTGAACACAAGTACCACAACCGAGACTCGAGGCACGAACAAATTAGCATGCCTTGATGATGCGGTTCGAAAAACATTTACCCAACGCAGACGATATCAAAATTTATTATTTTCAAAAATTGGTTTATCAGATTTTCCCCAAAGATTTCAACAAAACTATATCATGTGACCCCTCATTGGAACAAAGGGGCACAGGGATAATATTATTCATTCGGGGCTACAGTTAAACAACTCAAGACATCTTGAAAATTAAATTATTGTGGGTCAATAAATAATGACGATAAACCGATATTTTTATAGTTACACCGTTATTCAATCGATATTGGTTTGAATACCGGTATATATCGGTTTACCGATATACCGTGCAGCCCTAGTACCATGGTAGCTTTTCGTAAGGATAAGGAAGGGGTGAAAAGTCAGAACTAATGTAATACAACGGCCACGCAATATTAAATTATTACTATCTACAATGCGCAATCAGTACAGCCAGTATTGTATGTGCCAATCCATAATAAATCTCGTTTCATGTCGTTATCAGTATATCCTGACAGACACAGATTTTTGGAAAGCTACTGCAGACAACTTTACAAGGTCAGTGTCAAGGGGTTTACTTTTAAAGAAACGAAATCAGCAGTAATTCTTCAGTTTGTATTAGGTGAAGAAATCCACGACCCACACACATTGTAGATGAATCGAACAGTATCAGCAAGAAACTACAGAAACTAAAGGATCAGGGAGAAATCTGATAATCTACTGCCGAATAAGGCCAGAATTAGATTGTACTGAAAAGCATGACTCAAGAGTATTCTGAAGGTTACGGAATTATTAGCATCTGTTGTTGGAACGTTGCTGCCATCAGAGAGTGAAATATAGGACATCCACTGTTTTTGCGTAGGTAGCAGAACTATCTCATCAATGACTGCAAGGAAATATAAGTTTTCGGGAGCGGCTGTCAGCCGCTCGTGAAAACTTACGATTTCCTAGCCGCTACGAATGAGCTAATTCTGGTACATGGACCATCTCAAAAATAGTAATTAATTGTGCGTGGCGGTGCTATAATTATTGTAAATAAAGGGAGCCCGGTGGCCCAGTTGTTCCGGCATTGGCCTTCAAACCGATAGACCTAGGATTAGATCCCCACCCGAGGTAACTGCATTGTGTCTTTGGGAAGCCACTTAATCCCGACTGCCCACGTGTGGGAATATTGACGCTGTGTACCGTGGCTCACTGCTCGTCGGTGCTGCACTTATCTTCAACCAATGCCAATTAACCCCGCTTGTGCTGAGTTGGTACTGTGAGAAGTCCACAGTTCCTCGTCGCATCTTGGTGGTTCTGTCTGTGTATGCCGGCTTAAACCACACTGAAAAAAATGCAATTAAATTACCTAAGCGCCGTAAACGTGCAGCAGTTTCGATCTAAACTTGTGGCTTAATGCGCGTCACTTCCGGAGAGATATTCTCCTATATCTAGCGTGACAGTCGAGATCGAGAAATATTTATTAAGACACATCCCTCTCTCTCTCTCTTATAAGGTAGCATAATAACAAAACGCGTTTTTAGTCATCACTTCGTCGCCATGTGAAATAGAAGGGCCACTTTGCATAACTCATTTTTCTACAATTACATGTTTGTAAAAAAGATGTCGCGACGAAGTTGTCACATCGAAAGCCAGTCTCAACATAATTATTTCATGGGATTCCAAGAGAATGCAAGGCAATGTGAATCTCAAATTTCGTGTCGAATCGAATCCCGAATCGAACCAGGCAGAGAATTACAAATCGCAACGAATCGAATCTCACGGCACTTCAAATAGTAAATATCGCAACTTTTTACAACCGTAAATCCTGCACGTCTGCACTCAAATAATGTCTGATCAGGAAAGTCAATCAAACAAGAGGCCCCACTCACCTGACCAATGTTGTTTAACTGGTAGAGTGCTGAAAGCCCATATTTGGGCTTTATTCTTAAGTGCAGGTATCACAGCTTGAAGGCTCATATTCAGTGCATGTACTTTGTATTATCTTTGAAGTTGAATTATTTAGTATGTAAGGATTTGCCTTGTTACAATTTATGGGAGAGTGCCCAGAGGCACACTCCCATAAATTATAACAGGGCAAAGACATGTGTACAAGATTTGATAGCCAAAAATAATTTAGCACTCTACCAGTTAAAGAATGATTTAACTGGCATCTATGGCTAGTTAACACTGTAGAGAAAGGAATGACGGCTAACTCGGAACACGGCTGACTCAGAACCCGATCAACTCGGAGGTGCGGCTGACTTGGACACCAGCTAACTCGGAACTGCGGCTTACTTGAACCCACGAAGTGTACTTGAACAAAGACAAGAGTCGAATATTTTTAATTCTAATTATATACGAATGATGTAATCTAATTATTTACACCTCTGTTGGCCATGTCAGGTGTTTTTGTCTAGTATTGGGATACTAACACAGAAATAATGCCCAGATTTCCAGTAATGAAAAACTTGGAAGCCTAAATATTAACCTAGGGACTTGAAAAAAACTTGAAACTGATCCCTCCCATCCCACCCCGAGAATGTCCTATACCAAATATCAATAGATTCTGATGGTGGATCTGAAACAGGATTTTCAAAGATCATTCGTTATATTACACTAAGTTAAAATTTGGGCCTTCACATGGAGCCCAAATATAAATCCAGGGACTTGATTTGAACAAACTTGATTTTGATCCCGGCTAGGGTGCTGTATGTTAAATATCAAACCATTCTAAATGGTGGTTTTCAATAAGATTTTAAAGAATATTCTTTTTTTGCACCAAGTTAAAAGTATGACTCCCATAGGGAACAGAAATATTGAACCATGGACTTTATTTGAACAAACTCAAAATTGCCTCCCCACCACCTAAGCATAACGTATACCAAATATAAATATCAAAAGATTCTGACTGGTGGTATTGGAGAAGATTTTGAGATTATTCCCAATACAGCACTAAGTTAAAATCCTCCCCCCCACCCCCCCCCCCCACACCGAGGGAACACAAATATCAAAGCAGGGACTTTTTTCAATAAATTTAATCTGACCCCTCTAAGGATGCTGTATACCAAATGTCAACAGATTCTGATTAGTGTATCTCAAGAAGCAGATATTTTAAGATTACTCCTCATATTTGACTAAGTTAAAACTCATTAAGGAGTTCAAATATCAACCCAGTGACTTGGTTTGAACAAACTTGAATCTGAGGCTCCCACGGGGAGGACAATTATTAACCAATGGACTTGAGTTGCACAAATTTAAAGTCAACCCCTGTAAGGAATCTGTATACCATATACTAAAAGATTCTGAGTGGTGGTTCTGGAGAAGAAGAGTTTTAAAAATTATTCCTCATATCGGACTAAGTTAAAATTCGGGCTCCTATAGGGAGCACAAATATTAACACAGGGTCTTTGTTTGAACAAACTCAGATCGGATCTCCCTAAGGATGTTGTAAACCAAATATCAAAAGATTCTGACTGGTGGATCTGAAGAAGAAGACTTTTAAAGATTATTCCTAATATTGCACTAATTTAAAATTCGGGCCGCGTAGGGAGCGCAGATATTAACTGGGGGACCTGATTTGAACATACTTAAATCTGACCCCTGTAACAATGTTGTATACCAAAATATCAAATGATTCTGGATAAGAAGATTCTATAAAAACTATTCTCCATATCGCACCAAGTTCAAATTTGAACAAACTTGTATCTGCACCCTACCCTCCCCACCCTCCCCCCCCCCCCCCCCCCCCATGAATGGATGCTGTTTACCAAATATAAGAAGATTCTGATCAATAGTTCTGGAAAATAATTTTTCCGATTCCCCCAATACACCCTGACAAAACCGATGGCAAAATGTTTGACCAATCGATTCTAATGGTCCTTGGATGCTTCATACCATACAGCAGTTGTCTGTTCCGTGCGGTTTGTGAGATATGGGCGTTTGAAAATATTTCTATTTCTTGCTCCTGGGGTTCCCACGGGGATGCTGGAAAATGTTTTTGCAATGAATCAAGAACTTATGACTCGATAATACCACACACCAAATGTGTTTCAAATGGGCTCAACGGTTCAAAAAAATAGAAATTTTGTGAGGGGCCAAAAAATTTGCCTCTTGCCTCTCCCATTACAAAGGCAGATAACGATACGAACTTCGTTTGAACAAATTTGAATTTACACCTCAAAAGGAAGACCCTTATCAAATATCAAGTCATTGTACCCATCGATTCGTGACAATATTTTTGTAAAAATTGGGAGCATTTTCGCCCATCCCCTCCATATGGGGCGGAGCAAGTTGATTTGAACGAAACAAAATGCGATGCTAGAACAATCATTTCAAATTTTACTGAAATCGGTTCTGCGTCGCGAACACCATGATCACGGATGAAGTACGACCTCCGACGTACGGCGCACGTAGGGCGATGGACGGTGAGTAATCACTATACAGTTAAAACTAGATGTCCTGTCACGAACTGTGCGCTTATCTCCGCTTAATTGCGCGTAGGAATTGAGCGCAATTGCCATATCGAATGGCACCCAAAGCATGGCAGGTTCGCATGATTACTCATAGCAAACACAGGCAATGTTTCTGCCAATGGACCTCCGGGTTACCCGGAGGTCCATTGGCTGAAACATTGCTTGTGCACAAGCCATATGTACAGAATTTGATAGCCTTACTATGGCCATAACGCGTAGATTAACGCGCAGATCGACGTGCTATTTGTGCGCATTTCATAACAGGACTTCTAGTTTTAACTGTAGCTCACCTTGACGTTCAGTCACGTGGGCTAAAAAGCGGAATATTCCAAAGTGGAATCAAAATTGTTTCTGAAGTTTAACCTACATGAACTCTTCTTTTATCATCAAGGCTCATGTACAGGAGACCTGATGATAGAAGAGCAGCTCAAGAGGAGACACTTGGCAGGATTAAGAAAACATCTCGACGATTCGAAAATTTCCTAGTTAGCACACGACTACGATGGAATCAAACCACCGGGTCGATTTTGAATTAAATCGAATCTTCGAAAAACCCTCAGGAAAACCAAAATCATGGTTCTGCTTTCATGGAACATGTGTCTTTTGAGGATAAAAATAAAATGTTTCCTCACTCTGATCTGCATTGATATGGGAAATACATGCGCAAGTTAGTCCTTTGTAACAAACTCGCTTTCTGCTTTTATAACGAACCCGGACAAGAATATAGCAAGTTCGATGATTTCCACTCAGGAAGTGGAAACCGACGCGCTTGCTATATTCTTATGAACCATGCAAGAAAGGAATGACTTTCAAAAAATACAAACAAGTGAAAATACCTGTTTTCTAGCTTCTCGGAGACTAGTCGATTTTGTAGATGTGTGTGCTATGGTGACGTGTCGGGTGATATATTTATTTGTTGGTGCTTAACGTCACATCGGCAGATAAGGCCATATCGTGGTGAGAAAACGGTAGACAGTAAACATATTGTCAATTTCGAAGTAAAACGATTGATTAAAATAGGATATAATTACAATAGAATGTCAAAGACTGGATTAGTTTGATCTCGGACCTGGACGTTGGGGCAAACCAGGGTAAAACAATCGTCAGAGAAAGGGTCATGGAGGATTGTAACCGTAATTGGCGAGAGGGAGTCAAATCAAAGAGGTCTTTGGGTGGCCTGCGTGATAAAGAGAAGCCAGGTTTTGAAGAGTACCTTGATGGTACCTTTGGGGGGTCACTGTTGTTCAATCTGAGGTCGCGATCCCTGGAGCTGTGGGGGAAATTGGAAAAGACGGTGAAAGGGAGTGCCAGATGTGTAACTTGGACATGGTGGAGACCCTGGAACACTTTCTTCTAGAATGCCCAAAGTATCAGTCTAAAAGAATGAGATTCACTGGAAGTATAATGGGGAAGTGGGATGGGAGAATGAAGGACATGTGGTTAGGGGGAGACTCAAAGGAGAGGGTTAATATGCTAATCGGAGAGATTGGGAAGAATGGGACAAGGGATAGCATCATGCAGTTCGTCTCCGAGTGTTGGGAGGAGAGGAGAAGCGTGGAAATAGGGAGGCAGTTGGGAGTACATGGGTAACCATGGCCTTCTCGTCCGAGAACCGCGACAAATCAGCGGCTGGCCGAAGTGTTATTATTATGTTATTATTATTTGAACAGTAATGTGTGATGATACAAGTATAGTGAATCTATTATACTATTTAGCATTTCTGACAGCATCTATGCCAGAAATTGCTGCACTAAGCCTTAGTATTCGTTGTGAAGCAACGTTATCGACAAGTCTACACTGCAAAAAATATAGGTTCTCTTTAGAACCAAAACTGGTTCTAATCTTGTCCCTGAGATGGAACCAGTTCTGTTTAAACAGTATGTATTTCAAATCAAATACATTTATAAAGATTAACATTAAATATTAACAGAATTAAACATAAATTGAGGGGGTTTCAGCCGTAAGTTTAGAGCTCATACGAGGTTGTCTCAAATCATTATTAAGCAAAGGAGATATGAACAGTTGGCATATCGAACAAGTTTTGGTTCTATACAGAACCAAAACTGGTTCGATATGCCAACAGTTCATATCTCCTTTGTTTCAAAATGTTTGGCGACTGAGTAGAATAAGCTCCAAGTTTACTGCTGAATCTACTTCAGTTCATGTATTATTCTGTTAAAATTGAACGCTAATCTTGGAAAATTTATGTGATTTGAAATAAATACTGTTTAAACAGAACTGGTTCCATCTCAGGGACAAGATTAGAACCAGTTTTGGTTCTAAAGAGAACCTATATTTTTTGCAGTGTAGGGCTACAAAGATTTAAATATTTCGAGAAATAAACGAAAAAAAAACCCCGGGAATTCCTGCATAAAGTATTTTTAGAAAAGTAGTGACGTCATATGGACATCTCCTGTCAGGCGTTTCATCGACCATCCGAGAATCCAGACAATTTTTGCTTCAAGCATGTATTCAACATACAGATACCCCACATTGACCGAAAAAGGCCAAACAAATGGAAAAGAAAAAGACAACACTTTTCACGTTAGTTATTATGAATTTTCACTTCATTCTCACGACTTCACGGAAACAGATTCAAAGCTGCGTTGTGGTTAGCAGCTCGCATTTTAGAGCTGAAATGGTAAACTACACTCTACACAGAACACATTTAAGTTACTGGAAGTTGGAGTTCACTACAACTGGAGACAGACCAAACACATGGCGATTCAGGTTAATTCAAATCGCAGTTAGCCCACAATACTATCGAAAATTACAACAACGAAAATACAAAGCGACCTTTTCTTTTATTCACGTTCATTATCCTACAGCCTTCATTTGGAGTGAGGACGATAGTTAACAGAACTTCATTCAAACCGCAGTTAGTTCACAACGTTGTAAGTCGACGCTGGAACCACGTGTTATGTGTCGGGTTGTTCTACACACCGAAATCCCCTTAATATTTATTTATTCATTGTGGCTTAACGACACTTTCGATAGTCAGGGTCACCCTGTGTCGGACAGTTTTACGGGTAGAGAAAGCCAGAGAGATCCACCTAGTAACGGCAAGCAACTATCTGACCCCCAATGTACTACTAACTCCGCGCAAGCAAGGTTAGCATTGGTTGAAGACAGGTGCACCATCGACTTGCAATATACCTTAGTACATAGCGCCACCGTGCCCCCACTCCCTCCTTAATAGATCGAAATTCGACACCCCACCTCTCATTTAAAGCCCAAGATCCCAATGAAATACATTTAAATTGTTTAGGGTCGTTTGAACATAGGGATCTTTCGGTCCACGTCTGAATGAAAATAGAACAAAAAACTTCAATAAACTTTGTGTAAAATGCCCGATCCCGTCCCGTCTAAAGTATATAAAATAATCTTAGCCTGGGTGGTGGTGGTGGGGGGGGGGGGGGGGGTACGTCGCGGTTGTCCAGCGTACAACACCAGGAGTACATAAAAGGTATACTCACCCAGTGGTGATACCAAACTATTCCAGTGGACGATAGACCCGCCGTGTTCAGGTAGTGACACGTCTTCAAATGTCGGCCATTCAACCAATTATTTTACGAAACAAGTGTAATGCAAATTGTCACGCGCAACTAATCCAAGAGAGTGTAATAAAAAGAACTTGTTCAAAAAGTCAGTATACGATGGCAATGACAGAAAGTGCGTTAAAAGAAAGCGGATTAAAAATCGTGGGGCCGGTAACTTGACGGTAATTTATTTTACAAAGGGAGTGCCAATCGTAATCTATATTGCGGATGACCTGTCGACAGCTTTCCAGCTGGTAAGGTCTGAAACCGATTGTGAAGCGGATATCCGGTAAACTATTTCAGCACTACTATCTATTACCAACCAACCAGACAACAGATCCTTGTATTGCCATACACTTGAATTAGCAAGCGGAATTCAACAATAGACACAGGAAGTAGCAGGGAGCACTCTTCATTTTCCTTTCGCCCGTTGCAACATGCTTTCCTTGAAGACAATAGAAATTAGTTTGCATAGAAACTGATGGCATTTAGTTTCCTTTCGTTGCTTCTAGTCACCTACGAAGCCTTTAGACGATTCACTAGTTACCTCGCAAACAACTTCGTAAGATGGATCTCGCCATCATACAGTACTTGGAGAGTGTATTATCACTAAATCACCCGCAGAGTGGAAATTTCACCCGAGGAATAATTGCAAATTTGTTGCAAAGCATAACCAGCACCAGCAAAGTTTCAGCCAATGGACCACCGGGTTAAACCCGGAGGTCCATTGGCTGAAACATTGCTTTTGTTTTTTTGTCGATTTGTACAAAATTTGAAAGTTATAGCTTTGGTGATAACTCCACTCTGCAGGTGATTTAGTTACAATCCACTCTCCACGTACTGTACATATTATGAACATGCGTTTCAAGAACAAAGTTGGACGACTCCTCCCTCAGCACCTCGTCACCATCTCTTTTCTCGTTTATAGGCTTGTACTGTTTTTTTTTTTTTGGCACACAAGAGTTTCAATGGGTGGGCCATTTTCAGGATATTCGCGTATAAGCTCGTCCACGCACGGATGGACAAAGTTCACTCACCCCACTTTCCCTCTACCTTGCAAGTCAAATAACTTTCAAGCGCCCTTCAACGGTGTTTTTTCGTTCAAACTAATAGTACAGGTATAGTACTTTCTATCTTTAAATAGTAGAATTAGGTATACCCATGTCTACTTTTAAAAAAGCAGTTTCCCTTTCGGTGCCAAATTCATTTAACTATTTTCCAAATACGCCAGAAGACAACACTTGCAAAAGAAACGTCTTGAATTACCCCAGTTGTCATTTGTGTCTAATATAGCCTATGACCTCTCATTCGAACGAGCTTGTTTTCCATGCAAAAATTGAAAATTTGAATGACAATTTCTGTGAACAGTGCTGAGGGATATACTCGTACGTCAGATGAAGAGTTCTGTCCTTTGTGTTTGTTTCGTTATCTTCGTACCCAAAGTATAAATAAGTACCAATCTATTTTATAAATGGGGAGTGTGTGATTCCGTGATTCCGTGATTCTGTCCGCGTCCAGCGAGAAACTGATCTGCTATGCACCTAGGAATGTTCCGTCGCATAGGCGGGGCTACCCGTTTTGGGACGGGTCGGCCGGCTAGTTCACAACACGAGATTACATCAGAGGTGTTAGCATACCCCACAGGTGTCATATTGAGGGTGGGGACTGTGTCTGCATGGAGAAAATAAAAATTTTAACTCAGGAGAAACTCCGTTCAATATGTGTTGGAAACTGGTCATCCCAAGGTACCCGTATACCGAATTTCGTTGAAATCCATCTACTCACTGCTGAAATATGGATCTGGTGAGACAGAAGGACGGATTGGCGGACGGACGGACTTAAAATTGGCAAACCCAAACCTCTATCACTTAACCCTTTACCCAACGTAACGGCCAAAACCGGCCAGCGCTATTCTTAAAATCGCCAATTAATTTTCAGTACTTTTTCATTTTTTGTCTCAAAAACATAGGTTATGACCCCTCGTTGGAACGAGCTCGTCGAGCTCGTTCCAACGAGGGGTCATAACCTATGTTTTTGAGACAAAAAATGAAAAAATTAGTTATTCAAGAATTATTTTTGCAAGTGTCGTCTGCTTTTCATGTTAGGTAAAGGGTTAAGGAAACAATATCTGACAATGGAAATCTTTCGGGTCAGGCCTCACCTCTTACTGCTTAAGACCACTTGGGCAATCGGGATTACGTGCCCTGCCCAAGGACACAACGTAGTTTCTCAGGCCGGGGATTAAACCGTGAACCTTTCAGTTTGAAGTCCAATGCCGTAACAACTGAGCCACCGTGCTCCATTAACCCTTTACCCAACGTAACGGTCCAAACCGGCCAGCGCTATTCTCAAAAATTGCCAATTAATTATCAGTATTTTTTCGTCGAGCTAGTTCCAATGAGGGGGTCATAACCTATGTTTTTGAGACAAAAAATGAAAAAAATAAGTTGTTCAAGAATTGTTTTGCAAGTGTCGTCTGCTTTGCATGTTAGGTAAAGGCTTAAAGTGAAAGATTGACGATGCGACTCTCAATCTGCGGTAACTTTGCTGTGTCCTTGGGAGAGGCGCGCTCGTTTCAACAAAAAGTCATTAGCTATGTTTTTGCCATAATTTGAACAAAAAGATTACGTAATCGAAAGTTTACGTGCCCAGGAAGTTCTGATGGAACAACTGCATGCATAATACGAAGATGAATTCCTCACACAAATTCTGTTGGAGAAATGCACACAAGTAAGTACCATTTAACTTAATGATGAAGTTGGAATATTAGACCGTGGGTCAAAAAAAAACTCGAGACGACTTGGAAAATTATTTATGAATACATAAATATGTGTAGTGGTCGTGACGCAACGTCAATTACGCCTTTACCCAGCGTAACGGACAAAATCGACCACCTTTATTCACAAAAATTGCCATTCAATTTTCATTATATTTTGCATTTCGATCTCGTTTCCTTTGAGGTTCATGAGCTATGTTTTCAGACAAAAAATGAAAGAGGAAAAATATTTGAAATGCGATTCTTGTGAACACTGGCTGATTTTGACCAGGTAAGGTTATGAAAGTTAACCCTTTCGACAGACTACGAATAAATGTAACACACTTGGTCATGGTCGGCGCAATGATCATACCGGTATTGAGGATGTGAAATTTAACCCTGTTGCCCCATTAGCTTTGTTATAGACACAAACGGCATTCGCAAGAGTAATGGAGAAACCTTTCTCTTAGAATGTCCAAAATTAGTCTGACAGATAAGATAATGGTGGAGTTGTGGTTAATGGGTGATGCAACGGAGAGGGTGAGTACGCTGATCAGAAAAATCGTTGTAACCTTTTTCGCAAAGTCAAGTGCTATTCAAAAAATCGACTTTCAAATGTCCCTCATTGGACCAAAATTCGGGATTACATAAAATAATAACACGGTGGCCATGGCACTGACCTACACGTCAAATGCTGTGCTCATGCTAGCCTTGCGCACAATGAGATGATGTGGTAGTTTACAATTCGGTTTCTGGGTTTACAATTTGGACAGAGTGTCATACCTGAACACTGAACACTGCTGCAAAATAATATAATTCAATTTTATTTAACCTTTTGAACGCTGGTGGTATATTCCATGTCAGTTCAACGGCAGCAATTGGAAGAGTCCATATTTATTATTTGGGGTTAGACCAATTAATATTTTCAACGTGCAGCCATAGGGCTGCACTTTGAAAATATTGATTGATCTATACTACACAGTTACCTTGTAGCCATCTCACTTAATGACATTATGACGTGCTCGTGACCCGGCCGGAAAATGTAGGTCTCGTTACAGTTATTCAGGTGAAAATGTCGGCTTTTCAAGAAATGTTCAGCTTCTGATTAACACGGTCGAGGATATTTCGCATTTAAATTACCTCCCCTATTCACAATACTCACAATGTATATAGTTTGTGGAAGCTCTGAATATGGCCCTTTCTGGAGACAACTGTACACAACAAAAATCTTACAATATCACTCAAATACATTCAGCCGAATGACACAGTTGATGGCTAAAAAAATGGCTCAAAATGGTCAAAATTTTCTCATTTTGGGGATAAATCTCCAATTTTCGTGCATCGATAATGATAAAACTGTGTTATAGAAATTCCTCATTCCTCTACTGAGGATTTTACAGTATAACATGATCATTCTGACAAATAAAAAACATATGGGTTTCGTATTCATTTTTTCAGAAGGCTTTCTCAAAGCAAATTTACACAAAAATTGTCCCATTTGTAAACTGCAAATTGTCAGGTCCTAAACAGGTCTGGGTTAGTCATTTAACACTTCGATGTGACCTTGACCCCCAATTGAAATGCACTTGACAATGCACGGTTTGAATCAAGACCATCAACAGATTATTTTGGCCATAACATTATTAATGAGAAATTATTTACTAAATCCACACCACCATAAACTAAAACTATAGCTCAAAATAGCCATTTGGCTGAGGATATCCAATAACCTCGGAAATGACCTTTTAATAGGAAACGAGACCTCTGCGGTTCAAAGGGTTAATAACGTCCGATGTGTTTGCACATAGTTTGTCGATGGGAGTTTTCACGTCAAAATTATATTCAGTGACTGTGTGTATCTACCTGGTTGTATCCATTGTGGAGTGTAAAAACGGTGTTGTGAAAATAAAAGTGGACAAGAAGTATGTCGAAATTGTCCTTAACCCCGCAGCACTGATTTTCTTCCTCGTCGGAAACATTTAGTTAAAAAGACGACAATGTCTATTTAATATTTCACGTGTTATGACACCAAAATATGCTTAATGATGTTAATGATGTTCAAGAAAAACTAGAAGGGTCACACGGTCCAAGGTGCCCGACATTGAAAGCAAACTGTTAAAAAAACTACATAAAAAAGCAATAAACATAATTTTAAAGGGCCGCAACTAGGAATAAAAATAAAAGCTGAAGTCAGTTGTCAGGGAGAGGTTGAATGGACGTTTTGTTTCATCCTTTAACACGCTTTATTTTCCTTGATCGATCAAGAGAAATATCTCCCAGACAATGTTTTATTAGAATATGCACATCAACAACGACAGAGCAAAATAATAACCCAACATCAACGGCGCAGAAAATGGATACACCACCTGAGCCCATTTATTCATGTGTTTATTGGGATTTAACGACATTTTCAACAGCCAGGGTCACCTCGTGTCAGCCGTAGTCCCTGGAGAGAACCAGCCAGCAACGGCGAGAAAGTCGGACTCCTCAACTTACCAACTCCTCACAAGCAGGGTTAGCATTGGTTGAAGGCAAGTGCACCATCAACAGGTTGTACGTCCCAGTACACAGCGCCACCGTGCCCCCACGTGGGCAATCAGGATTAAGTGCCTTGCCCAAAGATACAACGTAGTTGATCCTGGCGGGGATCAGTTCATGGACCTTTCGGCTTGAAGTCCAACGCCGTAACCACTGAGCCACCGCACACACCCGCCCGAGTCCACTAAAGACAATATTTGTGCAGATCAATCAAGAAAGGGAGAAAAAAAGTTCAGAAGACCAGGGGATGGGGGGGGGGGGGGCGGGTCAGTCAAAAAATTATGTATACAAGGTGGAAATTTTTACATTTTCAATTTTTGGGACCCACCACCCCCGGAATGCAAATTTTTGCCAGTCATGATTTGGACACCCACCCCTCCCGCACAGTTTTTCCTCAAAGACAATTGGGGACCCACCCCCAATTTATAAACTCTGTTTACCGAAGTATTCAAATTACCTAAATCAAAAAAAATAAATAAATAAATACTATTCCCAAACATGAAAGGTGCCGCAAACCAACCTGTCCGAAATCCCAGCCCTGATCTGGGGCATCCAAGGCACCCCTGGCCACAGATGGCCCCAAAACAATCTCTCTGCATGTAAAGCCACAACGGAAATGCAGCATCAGAGGCCCAGGTAACCAGTAGAACCCGCAGCCACCAACTGAATTGCAGATACACACCCATTCGTGTTCCAAGCAACACAACCCTTACCCCGATGTACAACATGTCTATGCTGTTCAGACACCAGTCGAATCCCACCACCAAGAAGCCCTGCCCAAATTTTTTGTTCGCACCTGGATATCTTCAACTGTCCACAAGAAATAGTTGTTTTTCATTTCATTACTTTTAGGTTAAATGTTTAGTTTGTACAGCTGGTCTGAGAGAGACCTAATACTGAAGTTCTTTGACCCATGCCAGGGTGGCTTGTCTGAGATGAATTGCCTCTTATTTATTTCTTTATGTTAGTGTCACTAGAATCATATTTACCTTGAAATTATACACGTTTTCCACAATCAAGATTTTAATTCTATCAATCTTTCCAATTATTCCATACATGGAAGCACACTAGACCAATGGCATGAGGCACCCTGAGGCTTACAGAAGAATCAAATAATAGGAGCTACAAAGCATTAATAAGAGGCAGACTGCCTTAGTAGAAACATAAAGGAGTGAAAATCATGACCAAATAGCTGGGAATCACTTTTTTGTTTTGCAAATTTTTGCCAGACCCAGAACAGGACCCACCCCCTAATGAAGTGTAAAACATGGGGAAAAAATTCTAACATGGAGCCCCCAACACATTATCAATGCTCTATTCTGTTCTTAGTTATGAATCTAAGCACTTGAATTCACTTTGGTTGTAATGACTTGTCTTTAAAATGATATTTGGCAAAAAATTGCATGACACCGGCAAAAACTGCACTTTGGAGGTCGGACCCACCCACCCACCAACCCGGACCTTGTATCCGGGCATTTTTTGCGACCCCCTCCCCCCCCCCCCCCCCCTGAGAAGACCAGGTATTTTTAAAAGAAATTGCAGAGTCCCCTATTCTTCGGCTTTACGCTTACTTCCCGTGATTCACCGACAAACAGTGAAAAAAGCTCTGCAATTATACAATACACTAAATTGAAAAGTGTGGATAGTTGTCTACACCACATAGGCGCCATTTTTGCACGAAAATACAGTAATCTATCAAGTACTTCAAGGGCTCTTACTCTTTGAAATATTGTTTTCATCGCCGGCATATACTTGTCCACCATAGTAGGACAAGTATTCCGAGCTGACCAAGTTTCTTTCATGTAACCCTCGTTCCTGTGGAGAAATCATGACGTGGGAACGCACGGGTGCTTGTCACATCCAATCTACCGACCAACATCTGTGAATTCAAAATAAAGAGCGGTTAGTGGTCTCCGTGTGTACTGAAATGGTGGAAAGCTGTAACTTAGGGGTCATGACATTAATTTTTTTGTCTGTAATTTTAGTCGTTTCGTATATTTAAACTTGTTAGTAGCTGGTGGCAACAGGTTTCTATGAATTTATACCCCCGGGAGAAATGCTTTTGATACGAAAATGCCTGGTGTTACCAGCGCTCTTTTTTCCTATGTACACGCAACGCAGAAAGCGGTCGAGTACGATGGGTGATATCTCCATACACAAGACACACTGCCTTCTTCATGATATCCACATTCCTAACATTTGAGGCTTGAACATGACATATAAAAGATTTCGAATGATACGTTATCGCCCATTATCACAAAATTAACTGGTAGATTCTCGCTAAACACAGGAGTCTGGAACCATATAATATCATATATATATATATATATATATATATATATATATATATATATATATATATATAATATATATATATATATATATATATATATATATATATATATATATATATATATATATATATATATACTGCAAGGGACCCTGGGCTGGTCATATCACATTCACGCCTCGCATTACGATTCAAATCAACGTACCACTTGTCTTTCTCTTCACACTTACTCACAAATGATTTATCTATGTAACGGCTGAACGGTTGGATTCACAATCCTCGATTACATACTTCATTTCAAGATTTTCCTCCAAAAAATGGCGGAATTTAAATCTGCCGCGACACCATGTCACCCAACGCGAAAGTGAACTGGTCAACAGTTTCACTTCACGGGATCAACAAAGCGAAACGAAGCGGGTTTACCGTATGACGAAATCCCCGCGAAATTTGAATTGCTTTAACTGTCTGATGCGAGTGCAGTTTTCAAATTATTATTGAACGCCCCCTGTTAGCTATATTTGACCGCGGGAGCCGATAAAGTTTTGGAAAATTTTTGGACAGACAATTTTAATGCCTTTATTTGAAGAGGTTATGGCGAGCCGCGACCATAATTCTATTTCTTTGGGTGAGGAAATAATGCTTTTCAAAGGCTAATTTTTTAATTTTTCACACCGGATCGAAGTTTTTCAAATGAGACTATGAAAAGCGCCATTTCCGCGATCAGAGAAATTGAACCCTGTCAGGGAATTTACCCCCCCCCCCCCCCGGGGATTTTCTGGCGCCACCCACCAGCTGCCTATCAGACATTGTAATTGGAGGAAATCTGTCAATTTTGGGGGGAGTGCCTAGCGGAATTTGGTCTAGAACTTTTATGTGGTAAAAATTGCATTGTGAAAATCAAATTCTCGGACAGTTTTCCTTAGTTTTTGCAACCCAAACATTCCCGAAAACATATGAAACTGACGGACAAATACGATTTTCCCCCACACTGGTTGGGGGGTGGGGGGATGAGACCGGAGGTAAAATGTATAGGTTGGAAAATTATTTCTGGCAATTTGTACACCGAAAAGGATCATGAGGTGACCATTCAGTCGCTAAATGTTCTCACACAACTCAATTCATCCAGCGTTATTCACAAAAATATGGAGCTTAGAATCCATGCGAAAATGAGGATAATGATGCCCCCCAACCCTCCCCTTCCAGAGAGAAAGAAAGAACATTGTAACTTTGATTCTCGTAAAATGTTTCTTTTGATTTTTGTCATAGCTTCTGACAAAATGGCTGATCCTCGATTCAAAATTTAGGGCCTCGTATGAACAATTATATCTAGTAAAAACTTGAATGCCAAGACGGGCAGCAAAGTCTTCGCTTCAAAGCATGGTTAATACGCATACAATATCATCACCATGATCACTGACAGTCTTCAGCGTCTATCAAGTGTTTTCAAGATAAGATTGTCCGCCTGATTGGAATCCACCGTCAAGATTTACATGTAAACGGTCGCATTGAGAGTTCATAAAAATGCGCCAGAATAATAGAGAGTTCCTGTGTTCTGCTGTTGTTACACAAAGGAAATTTTATCGCGACCTAATTTTCGTTCCGGTGTGACAGGAATGATAGTCCGCAAGAACGTTAGTCCCTCTGGACTATTATTCCGCGGAATTATAGTCCTAGGTCTAACATTCCTAGTAGTAGCTGTATGTACACCGAATATCGGAATAGTAATCTCTAGCCACCTTGGGGGGAAACAAATTTCACATAAAAATGTATTACATAAAGCGAGAATTTGGAAGATTATCGCTAAATGTCAAATACATTCTTAAATTTTAAGAAGAAATCATAAGCAGCCAGTTGATCAGTCAGTATAAGCATTTCCCGAAGTAAACTTATATTAGGATAAGATGTATGGTTACAATTCCCAGGCTGCATTATGATAACCTACTCTTGATAGATAATGGTACTGGTCTACTTGTCTAAAACAAACTGACATGGGCAGTAAAATACACGTTGAGGACATGTTCTGAAAACTTAAGCAATCCAATGTCATTACTTCAGTGATGGTTGTATTGTTTTTGAAAACTGTTTAACTCAAAAAGTGCTGGAAACTATAGCTTGGCGGTATACTGGGTATCCGTACGGTATCGGTACATACATTATGCGTTAAATCTGTTGGCCTTTTCAGTGATCATGAAGTACTTCGTCGGAAAAATATAAGCTCTGCATCCCTTATAAAAAATATCTTAGCTTCGCCACTGAGTCCAGTAGTGTTATTTATTTCTTCTTGGGTGTTTTTTTTAAATCATGGGAAAAATCACTTGAAGGCCATACTGAGCGAAAGATTGTTGGAGGTCGGTTTGGGTGAAAATTTTGGCTGCCGGTTTAGGTAAAATTGTGGGGGCCGGTTTGGGTCAGTTGGAGGCTGGTTCGGGCGAAAATGTTATGTGTTTGGGCATCTTCCCTCACATTTGACCCGGGCACAGGGAACAAGTCCCATATTTATATGCTTATATTAATTATAGTGCCGATAATGATAAGCTGTTTTTATTTTAACGCTGCAAATTGATGTCAAATCAAACGCAGCAATTTCACAAATGCATAAATCAGTTTTAAAGTTCTCTTCGGTCCGTTTCCAATTCCGACTTATTCGACAGGTTTACTTCGCTTTCGCGTTGGGTGACATGGTGTCGCGGCAGATTTAAACTCCGTCATTTTTTGGAGGAAAATCGTGTAATGAAGTATGTAATCGAAAATTGTGAATCCAACCTTTTTGCCGTTAGATAGATAAATCATTTGTGAGTTAGTGTGAAGAGAAAAACGAGAGGTAAGTCGATTTGAATCGTAATGCGAGGCGTGAATGTGATATGACAGGTCCAGGGTCCGTTGCACTCCTTCCTCGCTTCGCTCGGTAGTATATATATGATATTATATGACCTGTATGACAAGTTCCAGGCTCCTATGGTACGACATTCGATGTTGTTGTCGTACCTAATATGGATGCAACGGGTTATAAATAGCAAAGTGCGTGTTTTCGCACCAGAACTGATATTTAATATTTCACGAGAACAACTTGTGGCCAAATGTGCTTCACATATCCAAGAACAAAGCTAGGCATTCAAAACATTTTTGAATGCAGCAATAGGACTGCATTTTGGAAAAGGACAACACTGTCTACATTTTTTATTGAAGATGGTTCCATGTTCGACGGACAAGAGCAAATCACTCGATACCACGAATTTCCATCGAAGAACAAAATCGAAATTTCTACAGGTGTCATGATACTTTGCATAGAATATGGCAACTGTGGAGTCTCTATGTAATAACAGTATGCTGTATTAAGGCGATCTTTCTCATTGTTTGATTTTAGACGGCGTTGTATATCGATGCTTTTTCCGTTCCATGACGTTGACCGGAAATCGAAAGTAAATTTTATGTAAATAAAGGTGAAGGTTTTGGAATTTACCCCCATGCAGCTCTGTCGCTTTGTTGTGAAGAATTGCGATAACCCTAGCTTTATTCTTGATATGTGAAGCACATTTGGCAACAAGTTGTTCTCGTGAAATATTATTTTATTATCAGTTCTGGTACGAATACGATAGCAGACTTCCAGGAACCAGTGGTGCCTGCTGTCATTTAGTGTTAACTCATATGAGTTTATTACATATCTGTTTCGTGTTCGAAACATATCAACCTTCATTTTGATGTATAATTTATGTATATTTAAAATGAATTTAAGGAATATCAAAGGTGTAAAGTTCAAAATAAACAAAATTCTATTACTTATAAAGCACCTCAAGTGGACGTCCAACCTAACTTTGGTCAAATTTCAGGTAATTTTCTTGAAAGTCCAAAAAGGACCTAAAATGAATAACCCCAATAAATTATACACCAAATTGCTTGGAATGAAACGCAGAACATGTGGAAACTGAAAGTTGCCATGGAACTGCTGCCATGTGGTAGATAGCACCGCCTGAAAGTCTGCTGTGGCATAAGTACATTTTTTACAATAAAATACCTCAAAATAAAATAACAACTGTATTCTAGAAACATATTGTATTCAAGTACATACTCGAAGAAATCTTTTCCTAATTCTTGAAAGTAATAAAGATTGAGACCAAATGTTATGAGTGGAGTGCTCACTGATTGAAGGCAGACAGTTTCTTCTGTTTATGTTTTGCTTTGGGGAGTTCAACAAAGGTCAACTTCAATGAGTCCACTAGAAGAAGTATGGAAGGACAAAAGAGTGTCTCCCCATATAAAGATGTATATGTCACTGTGGTGGTTTGGAAAGAAACTATGATATTCTCTTATGTAGAATGCACTATGCACTGCAAAGTCATACATTGTAACTGAACAAATATATTTACAGACTCTTGCACGGTAACCCCTTTTATCCCATGCATCAATTTGATAGTGATTAAATTGTTAAATTTGTCTGGTTTATCAATAAATAACATAGGTTCTTTTACTCTTGGACACCAATATACTCATGCTATCTGTTGGAGAAGAAATAAGGGTAACCGTAACTCTTCACTGCAATAAACCACCGAATGTGCATAAAAGTACTGTTATTCAAAACCCATCAAATTTACCCTACATAACCACTATTGCCTGTACTTTTCCAAACGAGGCTTATTGAGATCGGGAGGGCACGCCCAGCAGGTCCCCCCATTCAGAGATGGTGTCGTGGGGGACCCCCTTTCGAGTTTTTGTTCCAGAACGCAGCATGCAAAAAAGTCCTCAAAAGGCCACGAGAGAGCTCCATTTGATAGCGTAGGGATGGGGGGAACCTCCCCCCCCCCTTATATGCCTGTACCTTCGGCACTCATGGCATATACCCTTTTTCATCAAAGGTTAACCCTTTTTGAAAAATCCTGGCAACACACATGCTCCAATCACTATCAAACAGCTAACCCACCAAAGAAGTGTATCTGCAAAAATCATACTACTTTGCAAAACATTCTTTTTAGACATATTAAGTTCCAAACCTTTCATGCCTCTTACTTCCAAAATATAACACTTAATTTACGGATTAATGGGTGAATAGAAAAACCCTGCCATAATCAACTTGTTAAGCCCCAGAAGCCTCCATAATAGCTCCAATAAAAGTGCCAAAAGCTACATTGGTGGCTTTACAGAATATTCATTAGCTTGTTGCTTGATAAGTAGTCGGGAACAAATATTCACTAAAATTATTCTGTTGCAATTAATTGGGGATTGCCAGCAGAAACTTTCCAACAAATTGTAACAAATCAACTAGTTACCGGTATGGACAAAATCTTCCTGAACTATGACTCCTACTGTGGGCAGAATGGTATCTTTGAGAAACTACTTGTTACAAATACCATTTGAAAAATAATTTCGAACTCTACCACTTTAACTCCTTACCCAACGCAGTGATGCACAAAATATCAAAATTTGTTATTTTTAAAAATAATTTCAAAATTGTTCCAACAAAACCATATCCTGTGACCCAGTGAGCTTATTCCAAAAAGGGGTCACATGATATGGTTTTGTTGGAATTTGTTTACTAAATATATCTTCCAAACAACCAACACTTTTCTATACAATAACTACAAATTGACCTGTTAATCACATTTTGATGCTACAGTTAAAACTAGAAATCCTGTCATGAAATGCGCACAAATAGCACGTCGATCTGCGCGTTAATCTACGCGTTATGATCATAGTAAGGCTATCAAATTCTGTACATATGGCCTGTGCACAAGCAATGTTTCAGCCAATGGACCTCCGGGTAACCCGGAGGTCCATTGGCAGAAACATTGCCCGTGTTTGCTATGAGTAACCAGGAGAACCTGCCATGCTTTGGATGCCATTCGATATGGCAAATGCGCGAAATTCCTACGCCCAATTAAGCCTAGGTAAGCGCACAGTTCGTTGGATGACTTCTAATTTTAACTGAATAATAAACTCGTGTTAATTGATTAAAACAAATCTGGTGATGCATGGAAGAATTTCACTGATATGAGCCAAGGTACCCATGGTTATATACCTAGAGGGTCATGGTGTGTCGATTAATAGCTTTTTGTCAATTATATCTTGTGTGACAAAACTCCAGTGGCTAAGTTAAACGAGTTATAATAGACTGAATGCACAATTTATCACAAGAATACAGAAAAATGACCAAACTCCTGTAGATTGAATACTCCTGTTAAAGTGCAATTTTCCAATGACAAAAGAGGCTATTCAGTTAATAGGATAGAACTGTACAGATACACGTTATGCTTATAAATTTACAAATACTGAAGATGCAGCGAGAGAGAGAGAGAGAGAGAGAGAGAGAGAGAGAGAGAGAAGGATGTGTAAAAGTGTCAGCAGAATGTTATGTAAGTATGCATCCACATTTTCCATTCTACTGCTTTACACATAACGACTGCCCCCATCCTTTAACCAGGTTTGAGACTGACAGGTTAAACAAACTATTGTCAGTCCCTTTGCTCGCATATCAACACAAGCTGTTAGTCAGGGCCGATATCAGTATGTGCAGTGTGAATGATCAGTAAAACACCTACAGAGCGTTATTTCCACACATGTACGAAGCATACTTGCAAATAATTTTGCAGCCCGTCTGTCATCATGGCCAGTACAAATGCTTTGGTGCACGACATTGTGTGGATGCTTTAGGTCATGAAAAGTCTTTTGAGTTATTCTCGCATAAAAAGTTTGAGAAAACCGTCAATTACCAACATTCATGGCAGTCATCTTGGGACATTATGACCTGCACCAATCTACAGGCTTAGGATGTTTGCTCAGGTATTTATCCTTGACCTACTGGTAAGGCTTATTTGCAGGTCTGCTACTGTATAATCACACGTTACACTAAACTGACTAAAAATAATAAAATGACAATGAAAGGCCAATGTCCCCGACC
This sequence comes from Pictodentalium vernedei, assembly GCA_031216915.1. Lineage (NCBI taxonomy): Eukaryota > Metazoa > Mollusca > Scaphopoda > Dentaliida > Dentaliidae > Pictodentalium > Pictodentalium vernedei. The sequence continues at coordinate 285,034,438 of CM062296.1, forward strand.
CGCAAAAAACTGTTCTCAGTCGAAAGAGTGAAAAAGGGCCTTAACTCGGGAAAACTGGTGGAAGAAATTCATGCTCACAGGTATCGTTCACCAGTGATGCTCTATCATAACACCAAATAGCATTCCAAGTGGAATAACAGTGGCTGAGATACAAGGGAAAATGTTGTTAAAGACGGACGGAGGTCTCCACTAGATAGTAGATATTCCTTCGACTTTTCAAGTCGGAGGCATAATAATCAGAAAAAATACACCCACATTATCAATTCACAATTTCAGTAAAATAAACAGAATTAATCGATTTACATTAATTTGTAGATGATGGGAAAATATTTGGTTTCTGTCGCCCTCTCGTACTGTTACCACAAAAATCTGCAGACACTGTGATGCTGCTAAACGAAAATGAACGCATGTGGTCTGGTGTGTCAGGTTTATAAGCAACTCGGAATGGATACTGAAGATATTACGAATATTTTGGGAATTTCATTTGTTTAAATGTCAAATGCGGGTAGTTTTAACCATGGATTAGATAATTCGTTTGGGTTTTGACCATCACGGCTGTTATGTTTATTATGATATGCAAATTGGGAGACAATTTCCGGAAAAAGGAGATTTGTCACATTTGTCAGTCTAAAACAATGACAAAAGACATTGATCGACGCTCATATTGGTATGATTGTTTGCAAGAAAAACCTAAATTTACAGCATCGCCCAATCGCACCCTATTTAAAAGCGCGAATGCATCATTTTCAACCCATCTTCCATCGGTCCTTTGCAGACATCAACTCAGTCACAGCAGAGATCCATGGTTACTTGGAAGTAAATAACTTCAGAGCATCGGGGGAAATCAACACGCTCAATATAGTTCCAGCTCACTTGGAATATACTTTGAGTAAATATGCTTTCTGAAGCATTCAGATTACGTTTTATAAATATTACTTTATGTTATGTGTATCGTCCCGATTTTATACACACGGTTATTTTTTTTACAAGTGGTTCATGTTATCCTTTTAGTGCGCAATGATTCGGATTTTCGTCAACAAAAAAGTTCAGACAGCCTGTAAATATTGGATGGCGGTGGAGGGAATTTCAAAGCATTTTTCTGCAGTTATGACATTAACAGCTCAAGTATTTGCCGTAACTTGTTTGCAAATCCACTCATACATTGTCTCGAACAAATGAAAGGCGTGATCACATCCTTGCATTCTTACGATCGCCTAAAATGCATATTCCTGTAGGAACCACATTATAATCACATGACTGGAATCAACATCATTGAAACATGGCCACATCCGAAACATCCAAATTTTGTGTTGGTGGTATTGCGTTACAACATCACAACACACGAGGATGTGTCATAAAAATGCTTTCTTCGAGTCTGTAGTAGTATGTTATCATTACATTGAGGACAAGACTTTCGAATTACCGATCATTTTGTGGTTTAACGGGTTCGTTACTTCTGCCGTTGGCAAATTAATCTTCTTCAAAATAATAAAATTCCCTTTTTTGCTGAAAAAATTTGTAAATACCTTTATGCACTTTACTCATTATTTTGATATATAATTTGCCTTTCCTTACGTCTCTTATCTGTTTCTGAGACATTGGGGAAAATGTCAACAAATTGACCAAAATTAGGTTGGACGACCCCTTAAACACGAAAACTTTCAGAGATGTTCTTCCCTTTGTGGTCAGTCTGTAGATTAAAACGCCCGTTTGAGGACTGGCAAAGTCGTGAATGAATTCGTGCTGTCATTGGTGGAAGGGAGGTAATCCAACCTAGTTGAACAAACTATTGACAATCCGGGTCTTTGTTCAGTCCAACAGCTCTGCCAATTCGTATGCAGTGGAAACAAACCGATTGAGGTCCCTTACTTCATAATCTTTGAACAAAATCCCACTGAGGACAGTGCCGTCATATTTTCCAATCTTAGTTCCCTCTGGATCAGTGTGAAACTGAATATCGTTCATGTCGTTTGAAAATCTGATCTCGGGTTGCAATAGTTAGGCAGCTGATTTCTAGCAAAAATGGGTGAACCTGGGACTTTAATAATCAAGAAAATTATAAACGATTCAGATGATTTATACCGTAAAAATAACCTATGTATGTGAATTAACCCTTTCAACTCATAGGACCGATTTTTCGGTCCAGGGCACACTTTTGTCCCATTTTGTATCATTATAAGAGGCCTATACACTGGGCATTGATGATAAAATAATAACTGCTGACTGCAGCCAGACAGTTATTATTTTATCCTCCCTGTATATTGATATTCGACTGACCCATCTCACCTTTAGTGTACACAAAGGCGATACCATTCTAGGAAATGAGGGTTCAAAGGGTTAGGAAGTTGTGTCACGATTACTACAGGTGTATTTTATTTATGCACAAATAAGTTTCCTAGGAGTCTTGAGTTCTTTTTGACAATAACTATAATCCCGACTGACTAATATTTCAACTACATCACCGGGCGAAGGCTTGCCTCGAGGATGTGGTCGGATTATTTTATCAGCCGATACTTCAGGCATAACAGTAGAGACAAATCAGGTTTACACCGATTGTGTCATCTTTGTGGTAATTCGAACTCTAAAAGTTCCCAGAAAGCTAGAGAGTTTTGCCTGCTCTCTATAGGAAACCAGTTGGCCAACCCGTCCCACTGATGCGACGGACAATTTCTAGTTGCGTTACATATCATATGAGATAACCAAAGCTTGAATTTCTCACTGGACACTGGGATGAATCCCGGAGGCACTGAATCATACACTCCTATTTTTTATAATAGACGAGCAAAGAATACCATCGCATTGTCCCCAAAACACATCGATAGTCTAGGGGATTTTCGGGCAATACGTGGAACAACATTGTACTCTTTTATTTATAAGAGATCTCTCGGCATGGTGCATTCACGACCATTTCCTTATACATTTCGGAACTGTTCTCATGGGCAGATTGCCCTCCCCTAGTTTTTGTAACTGCAATATATTTACAAGCATCGAGACCACAGGGAGTATTTTGGGTATCTACACGGGCCGTTTATGGGACCCTTTCCCAATGACATTTGGGCGTGATTTTTCCGAATTCTTAACCTAAAATTTCCCAGTCTCATTTCCTTCTCATACAAAATGCACAACTGGTACAGTGAACTGGGTAGTCATAAGGCCTCAGAAAACCATTGATGACTACCCATTTCAGGACACCAATTGTTCATTTAATTTGACTTGCTTCCCTAACGAAGTATCTTAATTGAAAGGCAAATAGCAAGTTCGTCTTTAATAGTATAAGATCTGTTTAAAAGAGACTGTGAACATGATTTCATGTGACTGCTTGTTATACAACTTTCTTGTAGTATACATGCAGTTGTTTAGGTATTGGTTTTAACCCTTTACCTAACATGAAAAGCAGACGACACTTGGAAAAAAAATTCTTGAATAACTAATTTTTTTCATTTTTTGTCTCAAAAACATAGGTTATGACCCCTCATTGGAACGAGCTCGTCGAGCTCGTTCCAATGAGGGGTCATAACCTATGTTTTTGAGACAAAAAATAAAAAAAATAGTGAAAATTAATTCGCGATTTTTGAGAATAGCGCTGGCCGGTTGTGCCGTTACGTTGGGTAAAGGGTTAATGTTCTCGACTCAAATCGAATGTAAAATGCCTTTATCTTTATATGTGTTTTCCCTTCAAAACAAATTCCCAATTGCCCCATAACGCAAATTTCCCCAGTGAAATGGACCCGGACCTTTTCCCCAAAACAGGGCAGAAAAATTCTTGGACCAGGTGTTACGGAGGTAGTGGATGTTCATGTGTCATCATGGATAATACCGCACCCCATGCATATAGCTATAGCTCCCATGTGCTGTTCATGTGAGACCTTATAAATTGGCTTTCCTCTTTTTAAAATTTGAATGAGTCTATATAAATATATGAAACATTATTTTGGCTAGAAAACATTGTGACCACGTGCAATGAGGCCGCCGGAGTACTACATTGTTCTTCCATATTTCAAAATTTTCCACTGACCCTGTCAACGAGAGTGGGATACTCACTATCGAGCTTTTTCCAACTCGCCGCTACGAACGATGATTCCTCACGCCCTTACAATTTGTACAAACTGCACATACTCAAATTCGCTGCTGGTCTTTGGAATGTACTAGGGACAAAGGTTTGTTTGTGGAATGGGGCAATAAAAAGTGATTACGCATTATACTGTGGAATAACAACTAAATACTTAATTGTGCGTACATGTGTGCATTTATTAGAAATTGAGAAAATATTAGTGGGGGCGTGCGTAGCGTGTGCTTCTCTTTAATCCGCTGCTGTGTCTCACCGAGAAAGGGTGACCGTGTATCATCACGTATGGTAATACAGCGAGTCGCCACATAAAAACACCAGATCGTCCATTAGTTTTGCTAATGAAAAGCAGAAATTACAATCCATTATTTCGCTGAATGAAACCTTACGCTCCTCACATAACCATCGGCCATTAATGTGTCTACAACATTACGAGCAATATAAATGCACTAATATGGTTTAATATTTAAACACTAACCTTCCATGGCTATAGAACGACACGCCCACACAAATGTTCATGTCTAACTCATTTCTGAATATTTTCAGTGTTTGCCTTCAAGACACAGCTTATGACCACTCATTGGAAAGAGCTCGAAAAGCTCGTTCCAACGAGTTGCCATAAGCCATGTTTTGGAAGCAAAATCAAAAAGATATTTAAATTTGAATACCCGTTTTTTGTGAATCTCCCTGGTCGGATACTGCTGTATCGTTAGTTAAAAGGTCATGGTTCTATGGGCCAGTGTGGCCGAAAGCCAGGCATTGGAATGGGGGTCCCATTGACTAATTTTTTTATGATCATTATTCTGTTGGCATGCTGAGAGTGTATCTGTACGTCAATAAATAATTGTGAATTGTTTGCGAATTCTTTTATCACACCGTGCGCCAATTAACTGCCCTTTCGCCAATAAATATAAAGCCAACTGACGCAACGCCAGTTATCGAAAGGAAAATATGTGGTAATCTGTCCAGTAAAATCCACCTCTCGCTAAACTCCAAGAGTGAGGATTTTGTTTCTTTTGGCACCAAGTTTCACAATTTTTAATCACCGGACGGACCATGTCCCATTGCCCTGTGCAAGTACTGGTCAGAGGCCTCCAGCCGTCACTATAAAAGGTTAACGGTCGCATTGCCATAACCTGTTCTGTCATGAGTACCATCGGAAGCTGAGTGGAATTATGACGTACTGTGAAATGCTACCGGAAATGGCTCCAGCTCAGAGAGCGTTCTTCAGATAGGAGACAGAAAGGACTGCACCAACACATTTTTTTAATAACAACCCAATGAGTTGGCGTCAGTTAAACTATGTCTCTGCAATGGAATAGTTAAATGATGAGGGTAGATGGTATAGGGGAGATGCTTTAACTCTTATTTCACTGTCAACAGAAAATGGGAAAATAAAACGTTTTCCTTAGCCGATGTTGGAATTCAATTGCACAGTCTTCTGTCTTGTTTTTTCTCTTTATACTATGTGAGACGAATTTATGGATGAAGATGGGCCTTTGACAAACGCAACTCAGAGACGACACTTGTAAAAGAAATTCTAGAAAATGCAGGACCTGCAAAGCTTCCCAATTCGATTCAATTCGAAATCGCGCCGATGATTCGCTTCGATTCAGGTCGCGCTGTTTCGGAAATTTTCGAATCGCCTAGGTGTTCTTAAATTTCCGCTTAATTTCTTCTCTTGAATCCTTCTTCCATCATCAGGTCTCCTGCATAGGAGACCTGATGATGGAAGAAGAGTTCAAGTTGGTTCCGCATCAGAAACTTCTTTGACTTCGTTTTGGAATATGTTACAATGATTTGTCCAAACTCTCTAGTGGACATTGCATACATTACTTGAATAGAGACGGACAGTATTCAAGGTTGTAAGAAGGTGCAATATCCAGAACACGAAGAGCCGCGAGATTCGATTCGAGATTTGATAAGGTATTCGATTCAACTCGAAATGTGAGATTCGGAGGGCCCTGAAGTAGATTGTGACACCCTCGTTGAAATGAGCTCCTGTTCCAATAAGGAGGTCATGAACTGTTTGGGGGGAACAAATGCTGGACGTGATAAAAAAAAAGCCGCCGTCCTCCAGTCATGTGCGTTGTTCACTTATAGCACAATTTATCGAAATTTCCACACACATATGGAAGTGGAAGGCATTTGACAGACATCGTCATGTTAGGTCGCATTTACATGGAACCCGGCTTCCAAATCAATGAATATAATATAGTTTGCATTGATTAGACTTTGTTAGAATCGGACTAGCCCGTTTCTTTTTCATTAGAGTGGTTCCTGTTATGTAAAGAAGATATTTTTTTTTGTTAGCTGGTTGTTTTACCCTTCATTGAATGGATCCGACCCCTTTCCGATCACTAAACTCATAATTTAAATAAAAACGGGACAGCGTGATCATTCGTTAACATTCCGGAATTAGCTCCAGGTTAACGCGGGGCTTTCTATTTTCGGAAATGCTTACGATGGTTGAAAATGTTTGTGTATGACTGTATCAACCACTCAGCAGCTCCAATGACATGTCGCCGGAAAACTGAGTGGTTGAAAGTTCACACGATAGATTTGGAATGAAAAGAGTACACATCCAGTAACACAGTAATACGAGCTTTTAACCGTTGTATCAATAAAATGCGATTTCTGAATAGCGCCCGGCGAATCATGATTTTTGGCTCGAATCGAATCGAGCAAAAGTTCCGAAACCGAATCCATTCTCGAATCTAACCCCTTCCCAAATTATCATAGCAATAGGACTAGATCCCAACGAAAATTGACCAGATATCGCCATTGTGGTCGACGAAAAAGCCACGTATCTTGTGCAAACCAGAAGTGAGTGAAGCATTCTCCTTTAGCTATCTCTTCAAATGACAATTTGGGACTCTCCCGACTAAATTGTGTTATCTAGTATTTATTTATTTATTAAAATTTAACGACACTTTAAAATCCAAGGTCATATCGTGTCGGTGACAGTTTTACTGGTGGAGGAAGCCGGTGTACCCGGAGAGAACCACCGAGCAACGACGTGCAGCTGCCAGCTCCCCAACATCATAACTCCGCACTGCAGCACAGGCAGGGTTAGATTGGTTGAAGACATGTGCACCATCGACGTGCAGTACACCTTAGTGCACGGCATCATCGTGCCCCCATGTGGACAATCAGGGTTAAGTGCCTTGCCCAAGAACACAACGCGGGAGTCCGAATCGATCGCTCAGACGGTCACCCATCCAAGGACTAACCGGGCTCGACGTTGCTTAGCTTCGGTGATCTGACGAGAACCGGTTACCGCAACGCCACCGCGACCCCTGTGTTATCTAGTTAGATTTGATATCATTAACCTTTTACGGGCGCAGACGATAGCAAAAATTTTTAATTTAAATATTATTGTTTTCAAAAACTTTCAACAAAACCATATCATGTGACCCCCTCATTGCAACGAGCTCAACGAGCTCGTTCCAATGAGGGGGTCACATGATATAGTTTTGTTGAAATGGTTTTAAAGATAATATTTTTCAGCTTCTCAATTTGTATATTACGCGGGCGGATGCGGACGATTCGTTAGGAAAAGCGTTAATCTCGTTCTTCAGAAAACTACAGGAGTTTTCATCCACTGAAAGTTGCCAATAAAGAAATGTACGAATCCTTGACCTAAAACTCATTGTGGTATTGATGCATTCGAAGCGAGTAGTGTTCCAAATATTTAGGAAATGAATTGCTTTGGGTCGAGACTTACTTAGGTTTGGAGATTTAATGGTGGCATGCTCGCAATTCCTCAGCTTTATTGGCTGGACGGCTATGGTTTCACGTCACTTCAACAGCTAAGGTAACATCAAGAGGTGTCAGTGGCAGCATTGTAGCGAAGAGAGTGTATAGAAGTGGAGTCTTCCACGCAGGCTCTTGCATACAATACTTAACTTGACACATCGTGATATTAACCCTTTGAACACTGATGGTATCTTCCATGTAAGTTCAATGGAAGCAATTGGAAGAGTCCATATTCATTATTCGGGGTAAGACCAATTAATATTTTCAACGTGCAGCCTTAGGGCTGCACGTTGAAAATATTGATTGGTCCACACCACACATTTAGCTTGTAGCCATTCCACTTAATGACATTATGACGTAGCTTGTGACCCGGCCAGAAAAAAACGGTCGCTGGGGTTCAAAAGGTTAAGCCATTGAAACAACGTTAAACCCTCGTCAACCAATGCAGAGAAGTGGCAGTATCTGGTCGTACCGGAAGTTTCAAAACATGCCATGGTTCGAATTTTATTTTGAATAACCGAGATGGTTTCAAAACGAATCGAATAAGTGAAAAGATTTGAACCTGAATCGATTCTTGAACGTTCACTGGGCTCTATTTTTGATTGCTTTAAAATATGTTAGACACTGGGGACATGTTTGTGATCGGACGCTTTGCCAATTGGCACATTATTTTTAACAATATTTTTCGAGGCTCTGTTGGAGGTATCCGGACAAAATGCCCTAAGAACGAAATGCCCTCTGACATAATGGCCTTACGATAAAACACCCTCAGTGACTTTGCATGGGTGGAGAAAGTGCCCTTGGGATATAATGCCCATAGGTTTATAATGCCCTCAGTCGCATTCTAGCATTAAGTGACTGAATGGTGCGGTATAAGATGGAGCATGTCGGTGGAAGTGCAGCAATCTGCTTGGTTGATATCAGATGTGGCAGAAACAGAGATAGCTAGCAATCCTGTAGGAGTGCGACAAGTCAGTAGTAATCGTACAAGGCCGTAAGGGTAAAAGAGGACTATAATATTGGTTGACTACAGTAGAAGCTGATCATAGGCCAGATGCTGGTGACTGTGGAGAACTCAGCAGTAGTGATCTTGGGGCTACGAAGGTCAAGGGCTGGTCCAGAAAGCAGGGGACAAACAGGTCCTAGGAGCCGTAACTATCCTCGAATAGATGTCTCCCGATAAGAATTCTCAAAAAGTTTCGATTTGGTATTCGATTCGAGCCAACAAGTAAGACTCGCAGGGCACCAGGGTAAGTCATCTTCAATATTTTACAAAAATGTCTCTGATGTAACGCTAAATGCGAATGCCATCAATTTGTTCAACGCTAAAGCCTTTGACTTCAAATCGCACTATTATTTTCTCCCTTGAAGAAAAAGTCATTAAAGCATTATCTGAATACGCCCCATATTTCTCTTCTGTAACAATCTCCCCTGTTACAGCTAAATTCTCACAGGAAGGGTAGAGTGCGTTATTTCCGTTGCAGGGGTAAGTGTCCGTTCGTTTAGATGCGTCTGAGAATTTTGTTCACGAAGATTCACTGAAGTGCGTGAGCAAGTTTGCAAATGTTTCTGTTTAGGAATTGTTGTCATGTCAACTTGGAACCACAAATATAAAAGATCAAGTTTGGTGTCACAGTGTTAACAACCTTACTTAATTACACTAAACACTGTTTTAAAACGAAACGACAGTAATGGAGGACGTGTTATTAGATCTCTCTTTCGACCAACCAGATGTAAACGGGATTCATTTTCAGAATAAAGGTGAAATTTGAGGGCATTGCACAGCGTGCAAAAAATTCTGGTTTGTTATGGGAAAATGCGCAACTGAAATGACCAGTGTGGGGCACTGAATAAGTTTATGCCGCAAGTGTCAACTGCACAAGAATATATACAAATAGGGATTGAGTACATTTTTACAACATTCTGTAACATCTTCCCTTTGTTTTATTTTCCTTGTTATAACAGCTTGCATGTTCTGCATCACCAATGCTACAGCTCTGTAAAGCAACCCCAATAACGCAACAGGAGCAACTGTATCCGCACGACCAATTAAGAACTGATTCTACAATGCTGGTTACGTGCAAGAAAACTCAAAGTTCGTGTTCTTCTGCAAGGAAGAATACAGGTTTGAGTGGCCCAGATATCTCTGAACTGTACCCAACCCAAATAGTCCAACGTCTGTTTACATATGAGACCCGATTCCATCTAGACGTTTTGATAGGGGCGCCTGGATATGCAGAAGAGCCAATGAGAGGTTAGCTGATATCAGTGTGAGGTTAGCTGATGTCAATGTAGCGGTAAAAGACCGTATGGTTGTGGCTCAAATAGTGGTGTGGGGGATTGTCAGTTTGTATGATCACACAGACCCCTGTCTTACCCAAAATTACAATCTATCTGAATGAGAATGGTACAGAAATGAGATTCTGGAACCTTTTGGGAGACTATATGTAAAGCTAGTAAACGTAGAATTCATTCTAATTAATGAAAATGCCAGGCCCCATCGAGCCTGATTGATGACCCATTAGGTGGAGTGGAAAGGAATTGAGTGGATGTACTGGCTAGCATGCTCACTTGACCTTAACTACAAAGAGAATACATGGGACAGACATCAGTCTATAGAGGGGCCTCCTCCCATTCAACTTGATACCCCCAAAAACTCGGACAAACCGTTTTGGTGAATAGGACAATCTGTCACAGCAGGCATTCTGAAACCACTGCAGGAAGGAGGAAATGCTGTCAGAAAAATGTTGAGTTGTTATGTGGGCGGTGTAAAATCGTTAGAAACGGATGACCCACTTTCACATTTCTTGACTTCATGATGTATCATTGCACACAGATAATAACAAGAGAAAGTTTCGGGAAGTGTTTGTGAAATTGTGAAGAGTGATTGGAGCCGCACATTTCTGTAATAAACCTTTTTCTTTACAATATGCCGATGGGCAGAGGGTGATCCTTGGCAAATTGTGAGTATTATATATAATTATATAACTATGTAATTTAACCGCTAAATGTCACTACTGTTTGACGATCTTTTCCTGGTCCCAGGAAAATCCACAGTGTGGAACCCGATTCCGTATCATTATAGTATGGCGGACTCTTTACAGGTGCGTTCAAATTCGCATAATTAGCTGTTCCCGTCGCAGAGCTGGAATGGATGCGCTCGAACGACGGTCCAGGTTTTTTTTATCGTATTCGTGATATTTTGTTTATCGTATTCATGCGCATCGGGGCATTCCCCGGAAGTGTGCACCTGTTACAAAAATAAGAGTAAACAAAAATAGTTCGTTTTTACTTCAACCAAAAAGGTTGGGGGAATTGTTAATGCTTGCGTTGGCATGCGATGTTGAACTATAAGTCATATAATAAACCTTTTATCGCTACAGTGAAGTAATCTGGATCGTCGCATCGCATCGCGTCTCGCTGAGGAGGTCAGATCGCCGGAATAAACTCGCTGCCAGCGTCAGCTCGTTTGATCCGGCGATTTGACCTCCTCAACTCGACATGATCCTACGACCCAGATCACTTCACTGTAGCGATAATATGTATTACCCACCTATTTGTCGACGATTCGATTCTGACCCGCATCATCTACATTGTGTCCTTGAGCAAGACACTTCAACCCGATTCCCCACGCGAGGGGGCAGGCTTGACTTTATGTTCTGAAGCGTAGGGCACGACGAAGGTGCACTTGTCTCCAACCGATACTAACCCTGTTCGTGCTGTACCACCCGTAAAACTGTCTGACACAATATTACTCTGGATGCTGAAAGTGTGGTTAAACCCAAACAAATAAACAAATGCACGTGTGTTTCTTTGTTAGTATACAGGCTCTCACCTCAGAAATATCAGGCTTTGAAATTGTAATTCAGTCTAAGTTTTGGCTGTCTTAAAAGTCATTGCTTTTCGGTTTTATTATCATCTTTTGAAATGGGGAAAAGCAGCAGAACAACTGAAAATTCATTATTCTTTTGCGTTTTTCATGGTGGGATAAAGAACATCAGATGTGTGTTGTCCAGTGAAGTTTAAAGTTTCACATAATTTGTACACAAAAAGCGATTGCAGTTTCTTCGATCTCTGTCTTGCCAGAAAAGTTGTTAATAATAGTCCCCCCCCCCCCACCCCACCCCCACACACACATGTAGATATATGAGCGCTCGCTTGCACTCTCTGTTGACGTCCGTTTGCAGACGACAGAATTGAAGAAACAATGAATTGGTGAGGGAAATAAGTATTGAGTATAAGGATGTTGGTTTGAAAATTGTGTACTCTTTCTACGGTTTTATTGCTCATTTAACCCTTTAACGAACTAAGTGAGATAAGTATTGATTATAACAATATTTTTAAGAAGATTGTATATTCTGTCTGTGGATTTATTGTTCACTTAGCCCTTCACCCACCTCAAATAGCAGACGATACTTGCAAAAACAATTCATGAATAAAGTACAATTTTAATTTTTGTCTCCAAAACATACCTTTTCACATTCGTTGGAACGAGCTCAACGAGCTCGTTCCAATGAGGGCCATAAGGTATATTCGAGGCAAAAATGGGAAAAATAATAAAATTTGAAAGGCGATATTTGTGAATATCACCGGTTGGGCTTTTACATTACTTCAAACCAAGGGTTAACCATATCGCCGGATGATTACATTATTACTTACTAGTGGATGGACCCATGCTAAGCATTTGTTTTTCGATAGGCGGCATTTCGAACTACATCCCTTATACCACAGAACGCTCCGAAAAATTGCCAATTCTCGGTAAATAACGCAAAATATTGCCAATAAAAATGTCGATTTTGTTATCAAATACAAATGCACATCTGACGAGTTTGAAGGTGATCGGACACGTAGAGGCTGAAAGGATATAGTAATATTCTATAGTATAGTAAGATTTCCTTCCTGCTGTCCATTGTCCATCCCAGTTCATTCTGTCGGTTGATTATTTGTAATCACATTTTTCTTCAGAATACTGATGACTTAAGTTTTTATCTGAGCCTGTGCACATCACTCAGAAAAATTCAAACATTTTAGAAATTCAGATTTATAAATTCAATGTCTTGTAAACTTAGACATTTCAATGATGATCAATGAAAATTATGAAGAAAAGCAGGAATGGCGGTTCAAACAGGATTTGGGGCACATGAGGCACGCACCCCCCCCCCCCCCGCCCCCGTACAGACCTACCCACCACACGTTTTTTTCTATTGACATGCATGGCCAATGATTACCCATTGAGAGGGAAGCAATTGCGAGTATGTTAATGTTTTTATGTTTCAATATATAGGCATTTCTGTGGTATGGTTTCTTGAAACGTTTCGATGCATTTGGCCTGTGGATTCCACATTCAGTCAGCTCGGTCCATTTATTTTTTCTACTCCAACCATCTTCCAACCCGTTACGCACAGGTTGACAACCCTATCGGGTGCAATGGTGACAATTGCACTAAAAAAAACTTCGTTTGACACCAAAAATACAGCATTTTGCACGAAAATTTGGCATAAAAAATAATCCTTTTGGTAAGTCTGAACGGCTTTGTGGTTTATTATTTCAGTGCGCCATTTCCGTTAAAATCAGTGTCCGACGTCACAGACGAGAAAGAATTCACGCCGTCAACTAATTTATAGGTATCGTCTGTAGTGACGGCTCTTTGTTATGAGTCAACTGAACAGCTTATCCAATTAATTTTATTTTTTGTTAAAACATTTCTTTGTTCTTGTATCTTGCTTAATGTTCATAAGCCTTTTGGAAGATAATAAATTATTTGCTACTAGTTTATTTGGAGTGAATAAACCGTGAGTAAATAATAATCCTGAAGAACTTTTGTAACAGTTAATAATGACCTCATACTTTGAGTGCAACAAGACGCCATCGGCAGTGCTCTGAAGTTGGTTCTCATCGAACTGCATATACCAATCCAATGTCTCGTATGAAGGCCGTGGAAATTCTGAAAAAACAGTCATACGAAAGTCATGGCATTCTACATCACCGCACTGGAAAGGGCCAATAACTATCAGGAACTTAACTCCTGTAACACGATCAGAATAAAGACAAATTCGGCCGTCTCAAAGCCGGGAGTTGAAACTTCTCCACGGTCGTTGTCCGTCGGTACGAACTTGAAATCAAACTCACTATACTACTTTAAAACAATAATAATCGAAACAGGGCCGAAATGTTCGTTTACTATTATTATTTTAAAGAATTACTTTCGCTTACGAAAGTAATTTTTTAAAATAATAATATTACAGGAACGGCCTTTTTGTGTACATATAACTACTCAGTTGTCCTATGCATATAACAAGCGATTTCATACAAAGGATATGTGAAACGCAAAAGCATTTTGCATAATGACATTGTGGTTTCGTCAAATGGTCAGCCTCTTTTCAAATAAGTCGCTTTATGAGAAAATATTGGCGTTCTGGGCGACCAACAATTATTCCGACAGCAACAAAAAATTCGGACAGACAGGGACCGCCCCGCACGCACCAAGCTTCGGGCCTGTTACAAATAGAAAGAGGTTTCTCCCAATTGCTGTAATCAGTATATAATGAATGCGGCGATCTCATTGAGGAACTCGCTGTTGAAAAGGTTATGGCCAAAAAAATACGATGCTGAAAGGGTCAGTAAAAAGTTTTGAGTTGACATGACACAGAAAGTACGAAGCTGTAAAATAGTAGAGAGAGAGTCAACATAATTTTCTAAGGCCCAATTATTGCCATATTACCATTCACGGAAACAAAATAATTTATAATGGTTTAACAATGTTTAATGTGTGTTCTTGAGTCGCAATAGATCGATGGTCACTTACAGCTGAATGAGAGGAGCGTGACAGTTTTATTTGCCTTTGTATTTCCCATTCATACGAAGTATTGGATTAAACCTAACTTCGTATATACTCATTTAACACGATAAAAGCTATTTTAAAGTTTTAGAAGTTTCAAATGCACAATTCAGCTAACGAAAAATAAAATAAAAGACGCGTTCAAATATTATGTGTATAATGTGAAGTACTTGTGCACGTGTCTCGTTCATTTGAATTCTGTAGTACTGGCCCTTTAACCCTTTACCTAACGAATCGCCCGCATCCGCCCGCGTAATATGCAAATTGAGCAGTTGAAAAAATTAAATTTTTCACAATATTTCAACAACACCACATCATGTGACCCCTCATTGGAACGAGCTCATTGAGCTCGTTCCAATTAGGGGTCACATGATATGGTTTTCTTGAAATTTTTTGAAAAGTTTAAAAAAAATGATATTTAAAATAATAAATTTTGATATCGTCTGCGTTGGGTAAAGGGTTAATCAAATATGAAATATTTTTAGATTTTTTCAGGTGTCCTACCAAGCGTAATCATCTGTGAACCGGGGCATAGATAGCGTTTTCTTGTGAGAGACCATGGGAGAAATTAGGGATTCAAAGAATTGCTGCGCCCTACTGCCGATTGCAACAACTGGAATACGGCGATGAGTTGAATCATTAATCTCTATCGAATTTTTTACGATCCCCACTCCTTTCCCCATATTAGGAGGGAATGTCCTGGGAAGTTTTGAAGAGTGGGCTAAAAAAGGTCTCATTTACAGTGAATATGAATTGGCATTAACCTTTAACAGGGATGGACGGATGTATTTATGAGAAAAATACGGCAGAACTAAACAGTTTCGACACAAATTTATGTACCTTCGGGGTCCATAAGTTACCACTACTGGTGAAGAGAATAACAATCGGATTTTTCCCTCGGACTGCTGAGACAAACGTACTCGCACTCTGGGGCTTCGCGAAGATGACCGATGTGGGGCGTGTAAACCTCATTTGTCCCGACTGTAAAGGCTCAAGTCCCGACTGATCAAATATATCATCAAGGCATACCTCCAACGAATGCATGCCTTGATGATGTAGTTGAAATATTCGTCAGTCGGTATTATTGTTACAAAACACAAGACTTCTTTGAAATTTATTTTTGAATAAAGAAAACACATAAGTAATAGTCGTCACGCAGAATCTTATTTAATTAATATGTTTCCTATCGGTACTCCAAGTTGGCCATGCTGGGCCCCCGGCATCCCGAATCTTATACTATAGACTTCCAAATTTCGACTGCGCGATTGGGATTTGGTGCAACCATCAAATCTAGTCTGCTCAGAACGAACATGATTTATGGTAACAGCGAATGAATATCAAAGACTCGAAAACCATACGAAAATATTTCTACTGGAATATTATTAGAGGGTGTCACACTCCCCTAGACCCCAGTTAGCGACGCATCTTCTCATATTTAACTTACAACATCTTTATAATGGTGGCTGAAAAGTCTTTTTTTCAAACTAAGCATCTTTTGTGATATTCTGCAATCTCCTTGGCCATATATCTCACCCCATTAGGTAGTTGGTTGACATGACAAATCTCAGGACGCATTGGAGAACATGATAACATGAGTAGAAAGCTTTCATTTTCGTAACGATGTTTGGTAAATATGTGAAAATCAAGGTCATAGTTTCAGAGGAAACCCCCACATTTTAACACTTCATGTATTGGGGAAAGTAGTCAAAATTCTCTCTCAAACCGGTGGTCAGCTGCTCTAATTTTTAACACATGGTGACACATGTTCTTCACAATCTGCAAAGGGTAGGACAAGAGGACGTATACCACGGGATTAGTGGAGGCTCTACGCGAGAGAGGAAGAGGCATGGAACATTTCCTCCTACGATGGACTTTGCTCCACCTCCCTCTTCCCCATCACACACGAACATCCGCACACAACCTCCAACACACTCAAACATGACCCTCTGATGGAGAATATGTTCAGCTTTGCTCCCTTCGCTCATCCACCTATAAACAAAAATCCGGCTTCGTCGTCGGCGATCTGAATCCACGAGATAGATTATTGTTTACGTAAGACAAAGTAGGTCATGGGCGCTCCATTATATAAAACGGTTACAAAAATGTTCACAATTCTTCAACCGAAAGACAATATCACTGAGATGGTTCTCCAGTCAGTTCCCATAAATATCGGCCCAAAAAGGATACACAGTCGCCTAGTATCGGTGTTTAAGGCTAACAGTTTTCGCCTTACCTTTCCCTAAACGTATCTTCGTGGTTGGTGCTCCGTCTCTGTCTCCCACAGACCGCGATTATTTTTGGTGTTAACCCTTTACCTAACATGAAAAGCAGACGACACTTGCAAAAAAAATTCTTGAATAACTAATTTTTTTCATTTTTTGTCTCAAAAACATAGGTTATGAGCCCTCGTTGGAACGAGCTCGACGAGCTCGTTCCAACGAGGGGTCATAACCTATGTTTTTGAGACAAAAAATGAAAATATTTTGAAAATTAATTGGCGATTTTTGAGAATAGCGCTGGCCGGTTTTGGCCGTTACGTTGGGTAAAGGGTTAGGTGTCAGATGACACGTATAAAACTAAATGTTGACTGACTCCAGCGAAAACCTCTATGATATAAACCCCCAAAAGTCCCGGCAGCCATATTGTACTCCATTTTGGATTCGCTTATATCTGGATTGCTAGCTAAACTATAGTTTGTTGGGGAGTCTGTATATTTCTATAAAATCACATTCTCAATGTGATCTTTTCTCCACGGTAGTGTTCTACACGCGGTCATTCTGACTTCAGTTATGGCTAAGACAAACAAAAAACTAACAACGGACGAATGGGCAAAACAAAACAAAAATTACCTTTAAACTTGACCTTGCTGATTAGAGAAATTGTTATGCTGTATGGCACACGATTTACTGACAATGCCTATTTTTATAAAAAAAAATAAGTAAAATGGTTTAAGAAATTATGTCTTCAACAAAAAAGTGGACTGAATAATTCTTATTGACCAGAGAAACGAAATATTGTCCTGTGACGTTGCTCTTGGGACTGCAGGCTTTATTAAGACAAACACGACACTCCGCATACTAATAATACTCATGTTGATAAACTTTTGATGAAAAATATTTAGTGGATAAGAAATTTTATTTCCAAATGAAACAAAATACTGCGTTTTGATTGGCTGAGAGGTACGGAGTAAGTTGCAATCCACAGTGGCGTTTTTTTACACCGTGGTTAACCACGGTGTAAAAACAAGAATACACAATAGCAGGCTATATGGCTAAACAAAGTACCCATTTTTAATTATTAATTCATACCTTCTGCTCGGTTTTGTTAGAACAAAAATTAAAATACAGGAAATTTAATATTTATGTGCAATACAATACTACAGATATGGATGTCATTGGAACTGGCTCATTGAGCCAGTTCCAATGACATCCATATCTGTCTGGTTTATTAAAAAACTTACAAAGTACTAATATTCTGTCAGTGTTTGCCCACAATGTAGGTTAAAGTATTCAGTACACCATAATTCTTGGAGATAAATCCGTTATCCTTGTGTTTTCCTGGGTGTATGGGAGTTTACACAGGTCTGGGAACTCATTCGCCTAAGGGTGTATGAGTTCCCAAACAAGTGTAAATTCCCATACACCCTGGAAAACACAATGATAACTTATTATATCACAAACAAACAAAATGTTGACAACGGATGGACTACGTACCAATTAGTGTCAAAAACGCTCCGATGACCTTACCAGAGAAGAGCGGAAATAAAGACCCAAGGCTTTGTGATATAATTTTAAAGTTTATTTGTGATGTGTTTCGAGCTAATGTTTCCCCACAAAACTTTAGATAGTTATTTATTTATTTATTGGTGTTTTAATGTCACATATTTATGCACAATGGCTAATCATGACCACGACAGTTTTACGGGTGGAGGAAGTCGGAGTACTCGGAGAGAAACGGCGAGCAACTGTCAGCTCCCCAACATACTAACTCTACACAAGCAGCGTTAGCATTGGTTGAAGACAAGTGCACCGTCGACGTGCAGTACGCCTTAGTACACAACGCCACCGTACCCCCACGCGGGTAATTGGGGTAAAGTGTCTTGCCCAAGGACACAACGCGGTTGCTGCAGGCGGGATTCGAACCGTGGACCTCTCGACTTGCAGCCTGCACCTCAATCTACTAGGCCACCGCGCACCCCTTTAGATAATTATAATGATTGATACGAAATATTTTATATTTAGTAGGAAGAAAGCCACTCTCATAAACAATATACTAATTCTAAACCAGAACAAAAACTTAAAATTCGTGCACGGAAAGCATTGGATTTTCAACCTTGTTGAACCAGCGTTTGAATGGTTTATTACCACATAATCAAATCTGTTAAAGAAAACACTGCACCGAAACATAGTGACCCACCCTTCAGTAAACTCAAATAACAGTATGATGTTACACTAAAATATTAAAGTATTTGTAGCGTTGTGCATTCACGAGATTTGCTTTCAAATTACATGCGGCAAACCGGTTCGGTGAAAAAAAAATCAATTTATTTGACACTTGGCTTCTTTGTCCGTAACATTCGTTAGTGTAGACAGGGACGTATTCTTGCGCCCATCCCTGATTTGAATCATCATGAAAAGCGACTTCCGGTAAAGTTATCTCGCTTGGAAGTTATTAGGCGAGCGTCGCTATGCCGGTTGCTATTGTTTAGTAAAAATGTGTGAAGATTAAGTACATCAAAGGGAGAAGGATTATAGTCCGTTTCTTATTCGTTTACTCATTTAATGATGAAGTTGGTTAACGCGACTGGACTTAATCACGGTAAAATGACATTTGATAACTATTTTTTGAGAGGAAAAGTTGAATGTAATTTTGTAAAAAATGAACCTTTTTACAAAATTACATTCAACTTTTCCTCTCAAAAAATGGTTATCAAATAAAATGACATTTGATAACTATTATTGGAGAGGAAAAGTTGAATGTAATTTTGTAAAAAATGAACCTTTTGAGACAATAAAATTTATAATTATTCACAACACTATATATTCAATTAAAATCCAGTACTGTGCGAAACAGAGTCCAGGTACTGGAGTAGTCCAATTTCACCAGCTTGAAATATTCTTTTAAAATGTCCCAGAGAATTGTCAATTTTTCTGTACTTTTTTTTCCTGGGTGCCAGTTTTCCTCCTGCACTTAGTTGAATTATTGTTGATTCCTGGAATGACTGTTCTTTTTTGAGGAAGTCTATCATTCTGAAAATGTTGGGATGTGACCCGGCGATGAATAAACTTAATTTCCGGTGCCAACCCTCGATATGGTTCGTCGTACGTGGCCCAACCGTGTCAAAATGGTTCCACATTAACCGTCCGTGGTCATCTTCCACCCAATAACTTGTCACATAGTCAGTGAACTGTTCTACACTAGCATTTACAGGAGCCTCCTCGAGGGTTAAAAACCACGCATCGCTGACATGCTCAACAGGAACTAGCGGAAGAGCAATAGCCCTCCGCACCACACACTGAACTTCTTCGTCATCCTGGAACAATGTTTTCAAACCACTTTTCTGGGCATGTTTCCACACAGCCTGCCCATAATGAAAGAAACATCCTTTGAGGGTCACGTTTGGAAAAGTTATTTGAATGGCGTTTTGAGCTGCAGTTTCATAGTCCGTAAAAACTTGTTTTGGTGTAAGGTTGATGCCGAATTGACTGGCTTTCTCTACAACAAGTCGGAAAAATCTTTCATAAGTTTGCTGAGTTTTGTTAGGCAGTAGCCCAAACACTAATGGACACATCTTATTTTCCACAAAAGCATGAATAGTGTACAATTGATAAAAAACATCAGGGCACTTGTTGAATGTTCCATCACAAAAATAAATTTCCACACTTGATAAATGTTGTAGGTTGTTTTCAGTTCCAAAGATAAGCATCTTGTTGTTGTCCCCATCACATGCTATTAAAAAGTCCTCTCCAGCAGGTCTTGATTTTGAACGGGAGCGGTAGAGTGCTGATCTCACACTGTAGAATGTGGGTATCTTGGCGATAAACCCTGGGTCAAAATCTTCTCTACGTAGGTCTGGAAAAAAGAAACTAGGTTATGTAAAAAATGCTAATAGTTTATCGTCATCCCACCCCCACCCCTAGTCTCTCCCATTCTCCCATCTTTATTCTCTCTCTCTATCTCTCGAACGAATGAATGAATGATTGCTAATAGTTTATCTTCACCACACCCTACCCACCACAGTCTCGCCCTATTCTCCCATCTCTATTCTGTCTCTCTCCATCCCTCAAATGAATGAATGAATGAATGAATGAATGAATGAATGAAAAAATGAATGAATGAATGAATGAATGAATGAATGAATGAATGAATGTGACACGCCTCGGAAACAAAACGGTACTCTTGATTGAACAAAAATAAATAAATACTTGGGATACTTACTTGCAATTTTTTCTTGGTAAATAGAGGAAACATCTCAAAATTGTTGATGCGAAAATCACAACACAATCACAACGCCGATGAAAACTTCTAATCAAGCTAAAAAAACACACACATATTTGATAATAACTATACTTTGATTTTATTGCGTCAGTGGTGTTAATTAATTTCTGCCGACCAATTAAGAAGCAAATAATTGTTGAGAAAACACATATGATATCAGTATAAAATGAAGCCCTTTTCCTTTTGTTGCTTTTAATAGACGGAAACAACAGAGAGCTCCGAGAGTTGCCTGTTGTTTTCGTTTATCAAAAGTTACAAAAGGAAACTTGGCATTTCATAGCAAGCTAATTAGAAGCAACTACTTCACAGATTACCCATCATCAAGAATATCTATCATCAGTATCAAACCTATCAACAATAAGTAAATGTCCACTCTGGCTATTTGTTCAGCGAATATGTTTTTACAGTAATTTACAAATTTTTGTAGCAAAAAATATTATCAAAGCTCACCTCCTAGGCTTTTGTATTATCCCTTTAAACTCTAGTGGTATCTTCCAGGCCAGTTCAATGGCAGCAATTAGAAGAGTCCATATTCATTATTTGGGGTGGAGCAATCAATATTTTCAACGTGCAGTCTCGGGGCTGCACGTTGAAAATATTGATTGGTCTCCCCCACAAATTTACTGAACAGCCATCCTATTTAATGACGTTATGACGTATCATGTTGCTAGCCGGAAAAACGGAAGCTAGGGTTCAAAGGGTTAACGGAAAGGAACGTGTCTGTATTATACGTCACGATATGCACACTGTTGATATGGTGAACAGAAAAGGTCACAGAACATGAAAACGCCGGTTTCTAATTTTTAAAAGGAGGTTTCAACAGAGAATCATAGTCAACGTTCTAACTATTTGGGAAATATATTGTAAAAATCCAATTCTGTCTGAAGTTTGTGAAATGATGCGCACATCAATGATACAAAACTCGTCGGTACAGTACAGCCGCCGTGGATTGGTCACTTTCCACGGGTGGGCAATATTTTCGCGGACGCAATAATATTAGATTCCAAATACTAATTATGGAATAATCAGCAAAAATATAATTAATGAAGCACCGGGTACAACCCGGTGCTTCATTAATTAAAATTTTGCCGATGATGATTTGTACTACCAGGTTAACGCAGGCATGGATATCACTGCCCATGCGTGGATTATGACCAGTCCACGGTGACTGTACTGTAAGTATGCATTCACCACTGCTGATTTCGATCCCCAATCCGGCCCTGCGTATCATTGAACAACACAAATTTGTCCTTTATTTTCAAACATACCGCCAAATTTATTTTATTTCAACTGCTGGTTTTGAAGCTTCGGGAACTTTGTTTGTAAAGGAAATATTGTTCAGCGAAACAGGAATATGAATAAGGCGTCTTGAATGAGGACGGGGTGCAGGGGTATCCACTTGGGTAATTCTAATTACAACCCCGCTTTCCCCTTTCCCTCATCTGGTAAATTTCGTACTGGTGACTTTTGAAATTCCAACTTTGGGTGAAATAATTGCATTTCCTTTCCTGGTTTGAAGTATTCCCAATGATGACCTTTAGAATCCGAAATTCACACTGCAGTCGGATATTTTGGTGACTGTCGGAGTGAAAATCACAAAAAAAGTATTATAATTTAGCCAACAAAACAAACATTTTATCAAATTGACCAATATGGAGTCTGGAATTTACAACGTTTTGGGCTTGAACCTGAAAATGGCCTATTTCTAACTTCTAACAAAATGGAAAAACAATTTTCGAGTGCACCCCCTCTCCCTACATCCCCTCTAGCACCCTGCGACAATATGCCTATACGTGTCCATATTACTGGTTGATAATCAGTAAAAATAAACAAATTGAAGTTAATTAGCCAGCGAATAACAATCTTGTTTGGGAGTGGATGAATATTGTACTGTTTCGAGCAGATGTCAATAACACGTTTGACAAAGAAATGGTCACCATTAGATTGTGAAGAAAATCGAATGAGAACAGTGACTTTATGACAAACGTTACCAAAGACAGATTAGAGGACCAGGAGCCAATGCTATAAAACTTTTACAATTGTATTTTCAAGAATTGTATTTTCTACCTACTAATATAATTGACTAAAATGAATTTATTTATTTATTAACGTTTAACGACACTTGTAACAGCCGAGGGCATATCGTGTCGGTGACAGTTTTATGGGTCGAGGAAGACGGAGTACCTGGAGAGAACCACTGAGCAACGACGAGCAGCTGCCAGCTCCCCAGCATCGTAACTCCGCACTGTAGCACAGGCAGGGTTAGATTGGTTGAAGACATGCGCACCATCGACGTGCAGTACGCCTTAGTACACGGCGTCAACTTGCCCCCATGTGGAGATTCGGGGTTGAGTGCCTTGCCCAAGGACACAACGCGGGAATCCGGATCGATCGCTCAGACGGTCGCCCATCCAAGGACTAACCGGGTTCGACGTTGCTTAACTTCGGTGATCTGACGAGAACTGGTTACCGTAACGCCACCGCGCCTCTGACTAGAATAAATCATTAGCATCTTAAAAGATATGGCAATTTGCCAACTAGAAAACTTCACATCTTTGGAAATGATAATGGTTCATTTCAACCCATTTAAAGTCATAACCAGTAATTAAGATTCCAGAAAATACAATTCTAAAAGTTTTTTAGTATTGGCCTCGGATGGGATAAAATTTACATGTCTACTGGGGCCCTGCGAATCTCACATTTCGGGTCGAAAGGGATCTCGAATCGAATCAGTCCTGAGCTTTTAAATCTTGGATCAAATCCCATAGCTATTCAAGTTGTGGATATTACGCCTTCTTACACCCGAAAATATATTGTCAGTTTCCGGTTAAGCATTGTACGCGACGACGGCTCGTTTGTAAATAAAAAAAACGGAATATCCAGTAGTGTCGGACGCGGAACCTCCTTGAGCTTTTGTATTATCAGCTGACAGGAGATCTGATGATAGAAGAAGAGTTCAAGAGCAGACACTCGAAAGGATTTTCCTGACATCGGCAATTTCCAAATCAACACGACTCGAATAGAAACATCTTGACTATGTCGATATGGAATCGCACTTTGATTCTTCGCAGGGCCCCAACCTTTTACCAAATCAACTAAGCCCTCTACATAAAATACTTGCCATTAAAATTTTGTTGTCACCTTTCCCATATTAACCATCTTTGTGTAGACATATGGAAAAAACGGATTTGCTTCTGTTTTTCACGGTTTGACAAAGGTCGACGACATTGCTTGCGTCATCAGAGAGATATTCAAGTATTTGCAGAAATAGTGATGTCGAGGTAGATCTATTAGGTGAATTCAACTTCTTCACCTGGGGTGTTTCCCTCTAGCAAACACATAACGTGATAATGACATGCGTTGAAAATGTACTCACGCGAAGTCGAAAGTCACCAATGAGTGCGTTAGCAGTTATTCACAAAAAAACGTCAATATTCTATTATTCTTATTGTTATTTTATAATATTATTCTATTATTTGTTTCATTTTTGCCTTCCACAACAGTACTCTCAAACATTAATCATTCATTCCACTGAGGAGTTACATGTGTAGGGTTTGTTTAAAAAAAATAATCAAAGCCCATATTTCGCTATGAAATGAGTCCCAATAAAATACCCCTTTTTCAACAAAAGCTTATGTTTTGTGGTGTTTAAACCTTTACCCAACGTAACGGCCAAAACCGACCAGCGCTATTCTCAAAAATCGCCAATTAATTTTCATTTTTTGTCTCAAAAACATAGGTTAT
The DNA here is from genome assembly GCA_031216915.1 of Pictodentalium vernedei. Classification (NCBI taxonomy): domain Eukaryota; kingdom Metazoa; phylum Mollusca; class Scaphopoda; order Dentaliida; family Dentaliidae; genus Pictodentalium; species Pictodentalium vernedei. Next base: position 285,059,343 of record CM062296.1, read on the forward strand.
GACCCCTCTTTGGAACGAGCTCGTCGAGCTCGTTCCCTAGAGGGGTCATAACCTATGTTTTTGAGACAAATACTGAAAAAAATTAGTTATTCAAGAATTTTGTTTGCAAGTGTCGTCTGCTTTTCATGTTAAGTAAAGGGTTAATGGCGTAGCTCAAAACGTTTCATTGGAATGTTACTAGACCTTTCCAATAAGGATGTTGAATGTATTTTTGAAAAAAAAATGTTGATCAAGTTTACAGGAAAGGTTCATACTGTGCACCAAAGGGTGAACTTCAAATGCAAGCCGTATCGGATAAACTGTCAAAAGGACAGACAGTTTCTTTCTGGAACCAGGAACCTTAATTGAAAGGGTTATTGCTTTGAATGGAAGGAAATAGATTTTATATCTTAATATTTGCCTTCACTGCTACTTGTCGTATATTTCGAGACAGCATTGTGTACCTTTCCGATTGATTAGAAATTTATATATCACACAAGATTTACTCGCGGTGAGTGTGTCTGGTATTGATGTGTAAAATAAAGGTCGAGATTTAGAACAAACCTTCCTTGGTGATCGAACATCGATTGGCTTGTATTTAATAAAGGCTCGTTGAATGATGTTTAAATTATAACTTGATTAACATGTCTTTAGTTCGATAAACAGACAGGCGGTTAATTAAACTAAAGCACGTTGAATGTAGGGAGTATGGATTCACTTTACTCATGAACGCATGGATGCAGAGTATGTTTAATCCGTGATCTGATTTGGAGGCTTCCATCGATGTGCAGGTAAGAAATAGATGCTTTTGATCCTCTAATTAGATACTACGTATAACCTGCGAACCTTCGAAACTCCATAACATTCGAAATCAGTCCGATGTTTCAATTCGAGAAGCGCCGATTCGGAAATTTTCGAATCGTCGTTATGTTCAAAAAATCCTACCAAGTGTTTTCGCTTGATCTCTTCGTCTATTATTAAATTTTTGCTTCATTCCCGTACTATTGTAAAAAAATGTTTCCAGTATGTTTACCACCGAAAAGCTTACTTCTGTAGTAGCTGTGACATAACAGATGTTATCACACCCACACAAAGACGTTACGACGAAATGCTTTCATTGTAATGAAAGAACAAAAGTCTCGAAACCCCTTATCGCAAGTGTTGTGTGTTTTTTTCGCAGAGACAACGGTGAAACGCTGTGGGATGATTAAAAAAATATATATAGTGTTTTAATTCTTTTTTAATCCGACTCGTATCTTTAATTATTTTACGCCCGCGCCAAGGGTAGAAAATTAAAAAATAATTCTACCAATGGGCTAAAGAAATTATTTTGACACACTATATATATTTATTCTATATTTATAAATTCTTAACGTCTCTCTTTGCACAAAGATCGTCTCTAAATCAACAGTTATTCTGACTTGTAGATTAATTGTTTAACCCACGAACCAAGGCTCGTAGGTTAAATAATTAATACTGAGTGTCGAATTAAAAACTTACTTTGACACTATATATATATACATTTGTATATTTTCAAAGTCTCTCTCTACAAAGTGATTCTGACTAAACTAACCAAGTTAATACGACTAGTAGCATTAATTATTTAACTCTCGAGCCAAGACTCGTTAGATAAAAAATTATCACTACGCTCGGAATAAAAAGAAACTTATTTTGACGCACTTCATCAAATTTATTCTATTTTTGTCAATTATTAAAGTCTCTACACAGATTCTGGCTAAAAGAACCGAGTTAATCTGTCTTGTTGCATTAATTATCTAGCCTACGAGCCAAGGCCCGTAAGTTAAATAATTGATACTGCCCACATGATAAAAAACTTACGTTGACACACTTCATAACTTTAAATAATATTTGTCAGCTATTAAAGTTTCTATCTACACAAAGGTTCTGGATAAAAAACCCTGTCAACTGACTTGTATCATTAATTATTTAGCCCACGAGCCAAGACTGGTAAGTTAAATAATTAACACTACGCACGGGATAAAAAAAACTTACTTTGACACACTACATAAATGTATTCTGTATTTGTCAGTTATTACTACACAAAGATTCTGGCTAAAACAGCCGTGTTAATACTACTTGTAGCATGTTAAACCAGGGCAAGGCTCGTAAGTTAAATAATTAATACCACCCACGGGATAAAAAGACTTACTTTGACAGACTATATAAATGTATTCTACATTTGTCAGTTATTAAAGTATCTGTCTACACAAAGATTCTGGTTAAAACAAACGAGTTAATCTGACATGTAACATTAACTAGTTAAGCCGCGAGCCAATGCTCGTGAGTTAATTAATACTACGCACGGGATAAAAAACGTATTTTGACACATTGTTATACATGTACATATTTATTCCTCAGAAAGTTTAAACGAGTTCTTGTGTGCGTAGTTATAAGAAAATAAAGTTCAAATAAATACAGTCACATTAATGTCGTATTTGTTTTGAACTTTGATATTTTTCTATTGTACTTATTCTAATTTTGTCAATTATTTAAGTCTCTCTCTACACAAAGATTCAAGCTAAACCACAAACACATGCATCATATTTTGGGCTGACCATTTGAAAAGTTTCAGGGTATGTCAGGATGTTTCACTTTCGGTTACGCTGAGGGAAATAGCGATTAAACCACCGGTAACATACACTAAGCTCCAAGGCCTGGATTCATCCAAAAGTAAATATATTGTACCCCCCCCCCCCCCCCCCCCCCACCAAGTAGGAATAATTAAGAAATTATTTACCTCATAGCAGTTTTTCTATTGTCTCGGTGTAAAAATAATCAACATTTACGATAAAAAGCTCAAGTCTTATTGCTTTTTTACTTTAATGGACGCAGAGTGTCCTAGCACATTTTGTGGAGGATTAATAACGTTAATGATGCCATCACTACTTCTAGTACTAAGGTTTTCAGCGTTATAAACGTACGGAGAGAGTTTTTTATCCTAGTACGAGATTAGAGGAATTTTTTCCGATAAATTCTCTTTTATTGCCCACCATTCTAAGGGTAAATAAAGATATAAATAAATTTACAAATAACGATAAACCTTGATATAGAAACAATTGGAGTACTCTGCGTGTCCAGCTGTTGGGAGTATTCGTTTTGTCAATGAAGATCGAAGATGTCTGCATGAGCCTTAATATAGAAACGAATGGAAGAATCAGAGTGCGTAGATGTTGGCAATTTTTGTTCGTTCTTCATCAATAAACATCGAAATGGTCGACCATAAGTTTAGTAGTGATTAGTTTGACCTAGTTTTTAAACCATCTAATGACTTATTGTGATCGTCAGCCTTGTCATTTCCTCTTCAGACAAATTTCTGCCACAATTTTCAATCTACACTCGTAATGTTTTGCACAAATGTTAACGGTTATCAGGGGAAGAAAATGTCGAGCTTTGTAAATCCTCTCTTTGTTGAAAACCATAACTAAAATTGTGGTACCGACTTGGAAATTCCTAACGGCGATAGACGAATTGTCAATATTCAAGTGACGTTATTTCGTCAATATCTCACAAAATTAACATCACGGCCGATTTTCATGACATTTTAGTATATTTTATACCATGATTACCTCAAAATATAAAAAGCCTATGACATAAATTTTAGCTTTACACACCAACCATGGTGCACACGCCAGAAATGGGATTTCAATGGTTAAAATTCATCCCGACAGTGGAACTACATCCAAGTTGACCTTTGGTGACCTCGACTTGAATGCAAACTTGTCTAAATTTATCACTTGTCGCCTCGCGATGAGTGAAATGAAACCCACAATTATTTAGTACGTTTTTAAATGAGTTTACCTCATAAGATACCAAAAATTAACAAACATGCGTTGCCTCATGTTAATAAAGCACCCATAACTTAAAATATTATGTTATTAAAATGAAAAAGGCCCCGTAATTTGCGTGTTTCTTTTTCCATTTCGTTTCGGCGATAAAATTTATAGCGGAAGTACCGCCCACCGGTGCTCACTCATGTAAACCAAAACAGATTCGCACGTGTGAATATTGTATTATTTAACATTTAAACACTTATTAATCAGACGATCGTGGTATAAATAAAATATACCCAAAGTTGCTTGGTGTACCAAATGTTCACCACTCGTTGTGAAGTGGTGTTAACCGCGCGCCGAAGGTTCGCGGTTAACACCACTTCACCACTCGTGCTGAACATTTGGTACACCAAGCTACTATGGGTATATTCTATATGTACTGCTCGCAAAATAAAAATATATCTGTTTTGTGATTTTTTCATTTAACATATTTTTGACGTTTTTACGTTAATTCCCGGTTTCTGCGCCAACATGTTTGGCATATGGCGATTTAATATCTGGATGTCGGTTTTTAAACACCGAGCAGCAGGCGAGGTGTTTAAATGAGGCATCCGGGTATTAAATCTCCATATACCATATATGTCGGCGGAGATAACGTTTTTGTCCCGTTTGAAACACAATAGAAATATAGTGGAAATAAGTTTATGGACTCGTTTCTCACGCTCCGCAATCAGGTGGACCAAATTTGTGAATAATTGTTTTGTTTTTACAAACGCAGAAGACGACAGATAGAGTTACATCCCTTGGGCTGTTAAGGAAACGAGTAAACAGTATTTTGTCGACATATCGTCCCCTGAGTTCCAATGTTTTTTATGTGCCTACTGGTACATAGAACACACCGGAACTCAGACGATATTTGCTCCTATTTTATTTTTCTCAAGTTGTTTCATTTAATTACTCGACTACGTAATTTATAACAGCAAAATATCATCGAAACTGTCGGAAATGTAATGATATTTGTGACTATTTGCAGGTTTTTTGGTTCGATTTTTATATCAAGGCGACCGAGAGCGAAAAACTTTTATTTAAACCATATACCCCCGATGTTTGATACGTGTGCCAAACTCGGAGTGCCTAGGTCAACAGAAAGTGCCTCAAACCGTGGTAGAATAAAAAATGCTAATGATCTCAAGAAGCCATTCCAACTTCGTTGAATGACTTAATTAGATGAGCCCTATTAATTTGTTGCCCTGTTTTTTTCGGACTCAGTATGCTTAGCAAATGATCCACTAGAAAACCTGATGATTTTTTCATAAGAGTTTAACGACACTTTCGACAGCCAGGGTCATCGCGTGTCGGACATTTTCACAGGTGGAGCAAGCCGAACTTCCCTGTAGAGAACTACCGAGCAGCGGCGAGAAACTGTCACCCCAGACAACATAACGTATTAGCTCCGCACAAGCAGTGTTAACCCCTAATGCTGACCAAAGGGGCATTAGGCTGAACTCAATGGAGGTACGTACAGACATGTTACAGCCACTTTTGTCATAACTGACGAGTTTTGTCAAAGCTCCAACCTGTAATAAAAATCGCCAGGTTTTGTCATAGCTCCACTTTTGTAATAAAAATCGACAGGTTTTGTCCAAAAAATATCGCCACCTTTGTCACAGATATGAACAGGTTTTGTAGGACATTACTGATTTTTTCCAATCGTATAAAAAAGTACCCACCTTACGCCTTTTACTATCGTCTAGTTGCTATGGGTGGGGTGGGTATGCTAGATCGTCTAGTATGGAAGCATAGTTTTGGTGTTTTGTGTCCATTTGGATATTATAGCCTCGGGACATCCATTGATCTATTTACAGCTGTGTACTCTGTGTGTGTTATGCTATTTCTCTACAGTGTGATTCTGGTGTACAGTGCTCCAGTGGCGTATAAGAGCCTTTACGATTACGAGATCCTGTGTATGGCCCCTAGCCTAGCAGCTATACACTCCAAGAACATAGCTTTCAAGGTTCCTATAGCTCCGAGACGATAGGCTTCATGACGATATTGGTTTTGTGATCTTTGTGTCTGATGTTGTATTATGACGATTTTGGTGGACTTTGGGAATGGTTCTACACCCTAAACACTAGACGATTTAGCATACCCACACAACAACATAACCTACCACTTCGTACTGCTCAAAGCAACCAGGCGATAGTAAAAAGCGTAAGGTGAGTAAGTAGCACCGAGGGCTAACAGTACACCAACATGGGTACATACCGTCCATACTATACAATCATACCTGACAACCACACATACTCAACAATATCACATGACCTAGAATAACGTACTACCCAAGGCAACAACACGATGATTTTAGGTTGTTTTTTTTTATTTGGGACTAACAGGTTTTTATATCTTTCAAAACTGGTATGTTGATTTTTAAGTGGTGATATTTTTTCTGACAAAACTTGTCGATTTTTATAACAAAAACAGGTAACCTAATTTATGACAAAACCTAGCGATTTATATTACAAAAGTGGGAGCTATGACAAAACCAGGCGAGATTTATTACGAAAGTGGGAGTTATGACAAAACTCGTCCATTACGACAAAAAAGTGGGTGTGACACGGACAGGGCGTTTTGTGGTGAGTGATATCGTACAAACTATTGGGAATTTTTATCCTAGTCAAGACGCATGGAGGTCTTGACATTTATAAAAACTGAACAGAAATCGGAGGTTTTCTACTGAAACCGAATCGAATCTGAAAAATCAAAACCCCCCCAGCTCAAAGAAATACACTCAGTTTTACCCTTTATTATTGATTTATGATTTATTGGTGTTTAAGGTCACATACTTATGCACAATGGATAATTGTGACCGTGGCAGTTTTACGGGCGGAGGAAGCCGGAGTACCCGGAGAGAACCACCCAGCATCGACGAGCAACTGCCAGCTCTTCAACATTCTAACTGTTCAAGCTCCGTTCAAGCAGGGTTACAGCGGCTGAAGACATGTGCACCATCGACGTGCAGTTCGCCTTAGTACTCGGCGGCGGCATCGTGCCCCCATGTAGGCAACCAGGATAAAGTGCCTTGCCCAAAGACACAACGCGGGTCGTCCCGGACGGGGATCGAACTCAGGACCTCTAGCATAGAAGTCCAACAGTCTACCACTGAGCCACCGCGCTCCCGTTTTACCTTTTACCCGAACTTTAATTTCGGCTGCAGCTTTATTGCAGTCAGTGTGTTTTGCAGGGAAAACCGTCAGTAGTTATCAGCCAAGTAATTTGTTATTATTATGTAAAGTGGAAACAGAAGGTGGAGATATTGTTAATTGTTTAGTAATGCAGAATAGTGCAGAGTAACCGGCAGCTGTGGTCACCATGCAGTACACAGACATGCAGACATTCTTAATCAATATTATCATGAACACCTAGTGTTGCACGAAGACAGCCTAATCGTTAATTTCACAATTACTCAAATGAAAATAGTATTATCAAATTCTGAAGAACCTATTCAGTATCTGCGTACATTCACGGGAGAGATAAGACGACAAAAGGTGTGATTGATTCCGCATGCTCAGGACCTAACAACGGTGATACGATAAACACGAGTGACCTTAGACAAAGGTGAGAGCCATCGAAGTTTCAAGTCTTAGCAGAGAATGAACTTTAACACTTCCTGTGCGTTTTCACCGATTCATCCTTTTTACAGTGCAGTCGCCGTGGATTGGTCGAAATCCACGCGTGGACAGCGGTGTCTACGCATGCGTTTACCAGGTAACAAAATGCATCATCAGCAAAATTTTAATTAACGAAGCACCGGGTTGTACCCGGCGCTTTATTAATTAAAATGTTTGATGATTATTTCTATAATTAGTGTTTGGAATCTAATGTTATTGCGTCCGTGGAAATATTGCCCACCCGTAGAAAGTGACCAGTTCACGGCGACCGTGCTGTAAATTGTCAAAGAAAGCTGTACAAATAGATTATGGGACAATGGTTAAAGTGGGCTATCGCCAATCTACTCAAATATTTTTCTTTAAGAAAGTTGACCAAGTTGCCATGACATTTACAGCATCTATAGAAAACAACTTTCTTTCGGCCTTTACACACCAGGCGTGGTGCGATCGTCCATCCAACAAAGTGATAACTGCCGATTTTTCAAAAAGTTCCAATTTTGACACTGTCTCTCATGTTAGCCTTGCTGTTGAATAAAGATAGATAGTAATTAAACTGTGTCCAATGTCGAAATTGTAACATACAACACTCGATTATAAATTTAACCCTCTACACAATGATGTTAAAATCCCGAAACTTCAAGCTGCAAAGTTTTCCCATAATCCAAGTAATGCATAATGAAACTATAAATCTCTTACCAATTCAATATTGTCCGACAGAGCTCTATCAAACAGGACTGAATTGGTTAAATCCAAGGTTGCATTATTGGCTGAATTTGCAGGTATTATTTTTTATTATACGCTAAACGATAGATTATCGAAGAAATTATGGAAAGATAAAAATCGTATCCCTGTGAAGATATAGAAGTTTTCACTTTCACAGTATCAATCAAAATGGCGCTTTCAAAGCATCACTTCAAGGGGCATACGAGTCAAATTATCAGTGGAAATGATCAATGTCTTCTAAAAACGTATAAAGAAAAGTAAATCTTGTATTTTTGTGTGGATACCGATCATTTACAGCAATAATTCAACACGTATTCACCTTGAATTGATGCATGAAACCCTCTAGTCCAAACATGGCCTGAAAGTCCGCAAGAAAAGTTTTTGGTTTGGTACGTCCTTTCAAAGGACGTACCAAACCAAAAATTTATATTTCGGACTTTCAGGCCTTGTTTGGACTAGAAACCCGCCAGCTGAATCAGATTGCAAGACGCTATCTGTTCCGAATAGCAATCAAATCACTTCCGCGTTTCAATGTGCTGTTTACTTTCATGCAAGGTTGAAACGAATGGAATTATCAGATTTTTATAAAAAGCGTGTAATAAAAAGAAAACCTAGTGTTTTTGAGTGGATACCGAAAATTATCTCACTTCTGACCGAGACAAATGGTCATTTTCGCTCGCACAAGCGCTCGCGAAAACTAAACATTTGTCTCGGTCACTCATGAAATAATCTTCGGTATCCACTCAAAAACTCTAGATATTCTCTATTTTTATTCCTACATCACTGTGCAAAGGTAAATGCGTAAAAGCTGTAATCAATTATTTTGTATTTCATTTTGTACATTAGTCTCAATGTGGTCAATATTTTGATCTATTCACGTCGTTAAAGAAGAAAAACAAGTGTTTGGCAGTTGACTGGCCAAATGAAGTAACGCCTTTCAGGCTCCCACTTTTGGAAGGTTTTCTTATAAAACATGGGCTCTCCTCTTATATGTCCTGGAATACCCGTCAAACATGAGCGATGCAATGCGAGATACATTGCACAGCTGATGTCTGTCAGAAATTCCATGCTTTCCTCCGATGGCCACTGACACACTTCAGAAAAGGCTTCCTGGGGGCCAATACTAAAAACCTTTACACTTGTGTTTTCTAGAATTGTATTTTCTAGATATGACTTTAAATGGGTTGAAATGAATCATTAACATTTTCAGAGATGTGGTAATTTGCCAGTTGGCAAATTGCCATATCTTTTAAAATGCTAATGATTCGTTTTAGTCAGTCATATTGATAGACAGAAAATATAATTCTACAAAACACAATTGTAAAAGTTCAAAAGTATTGGCTATAGATCTCGGTAACAAACGCTACTTTTTTCTTTGCATTCATTTTTAACAGGTTCGAGAAAAACAAATCCCTCGGCATGAAGTTGTCTGGAGTAAGAAGGAGACATTCCCTACTCAAAAGTTAGTGGGTACATTTTCTCAACTATATTGTCAGTTCCGTAGTTGAGGCATTGCCATTGTGTACACTTTTTAAACTCAAAGAACCAGAATTCAGACGGTGTGACAACAACATTATATAATTCCCTAATGACTCGCGGTTTTGCAAACCAAGAACGGCGACACCCCGTAAACACCCCCAGCCCGTACACTTATATTTTTCACTCAACTGGGCATTAAACAGGAGGTGTGAAAAAGAAAATGATAGTTCAGTGGGTGGTGTACTTGTTCAGGCGGAATTTGACATTTTAAAGAGAATTGATAGAAGTGTAAAGAAAAATATTTGCCACAAAATATGCTCACAGTTGAATATTTTATTGTAAACTTCCTCATAATCTTTCGACTAAAAATTGAAGGTAGTCATAAATTGTCAGAAGTTCCCGTTCACAGTTGCGTCGTATCACTTGAGTTGTTGTAAATCAATGTAATTCAGAAGTGCAGTCGCGATCGATGTACATGTATTTCAACGTGGTATATAATTAGAAGCTGAATGAGAAGGGTTCCCTTGTGTCATACGGACGTACATTCCATCTCACCTCTCTCCCTCTGCCATCAAACAGGAAGGAAAAAAGGTAAGTGACTGTCCGGGAGTGTTAACACCAAGACAGACATTCAACACGACTATTCATTTGAGTATGAATGTTCGAATGGATGCTGATGGTTCAATATACAGGCATCATTGCCAAATATTTTCAATAAATGTTAACAAATTTAGTTGCTTTTGCTAATGAATCCCATCTTAAGTCTATTTCGTCTACTTAAACCATCTCCCAACCTGAAGGCTTGCCTTCAGGTTGGGAGATGGTTTAAGTAGAGGAAATAGACCCTGTTACGACAAGATCATAATTTGCTACAAAAGGGTGGCTAGCAGGTATTTGTGGGTGCGCGGTGACTCAGTGGCGCCCAGCTTTGGCCTTCTGGCCCAAAGGTCCACGATTCAATCCTCACCATGGGTACCTGCCTTGTTTCCTTGGGCAAGGCACTTAATTCCGATTGCCCACTGGGGGCACGGTGTCTTCAACAAGTGCTAACCCTGCTTGTGTGGAATTAGTACGTTGGAGGGTCTAGCAGTTACTCGGCGCTACTTGGTCGTTCTCTCCGGATACTCCGACATCCCCCTGTGACTATGGCTGTCAGACACGAGGTGACATTGGCTGTCGAGAGTGTCGTTAAACCCCAATAAAAAGCCGGTATTTGTGCATGTGCTGGTATAAGATTATAATTTGTGTCCTTACACGAAAGAATGCTGTCAGCTGTTTCGAAGGCCCGAGAAAAGCGTTTTATCGTTTTTATTATCAAGGCCAAGTTTACGAATCATTCTTTATCAAGCTGTGTGCATATGCAGAACCACACTTTTGTTTGAATGGGTTAACGATTAATGGACGAGAGCGAGTGGCGCAGGGATACCACGAGAGCCGGTAGGCTCGAGTGGTTATCCCAGCGCCACACGCTCGAGTCCCGTAATCGTTAACCCATTCAAACATAAGTGTGGTTCTGTATTTATTACACACCCAACCCTGAAAAAGAATTCACTGTAATTAATCGCTAATTTAATTAAATAGTCCACGATTTGAACGGTTGATAGAATTTTAGAGAGAAACGGGCAATTTTGTCAGAGAACCAGTCTTAAGTCTTTGACCTTGCCACCCGTAGAATCGCTGTTGATTCATTTTGTTCCCCCCAAAATGTCGGTCCGGCCACTTAAAACTCAAACTATTGCGTTCATCATATCAGACGTCACAAATTACGAGGTCTGAATTGTGTTTCAAAAGTGTGTGTGCAGCCATCATTATATCTGGAGGATGGAAAATGTACAAGGATTTTAATTTAAATACGGTGCGAACTGTCCACTCTGTGTAAATTTCGTGCTTTTTAAACTGAAACTAAAATAGAAGTTTGAACTCGGCTTGATGATACATGCACTACTGCCACTAGGCTATCGCATGTGGACATCGGTCATTTCTGTTCTGCACTGTAACAAAAGTACACACTGGTCGAGAAAAGACATTTTGTGCAATAAATTAACCTTCCGGGGCATTCATTCGGTCGTTCAGAGTATCTGAGGCAGTTTGAGATTCCATTCTGAGTGAACTCTGCAGTCTTGGTAAGTTAGCACTTTATTTTTCAACATTATAAAGTTTCTGACTTGAAATTTAGCCTTCTTTTTATTTACCTCAGGTCTTGATAACTTTTGTTTGAAATGGGCTGCACTTACAAATAAAGGCTTTAGGTTGTCCACATTCACTACAGATGCAACATGTATACAAAGGGAGAAATATATTTCACGATAACTGCAAGAAAATGTCATGTCTCGTCTCCACAAGCAATTTAGTTTGTACACCTTTTTTTTACACCCCCCTTCCCCCCACCCATCTATAACCTGACAGCATTTTCTCGATAGCTCAGGAAATGAGTACCCAACAGTCTTAGTCAGAGGCTCAAAGAGAAATAAGGGGGAGGGGGTGGGGGGGGGGGGGGGTGTTCTCACCAGTAAGCTCCAATTTATTTTGGTTGATAATATTTTCAAAGATTGATTAATGTTTACATTATTTTGTGCTGGTACTAAAACTATACTTCATCAGTTTGTTATCTGAACGGTTCTGTCAATATTTTTTTCTTAGTATCTGGTTTCAAAACAAAATAATTTTTTATGTGTCTGCTCCAATATCTTGTCAATTTTAAATTTGGAATTTGGTATTCTGAATTTGCATTTAGTAAGTAGTTTTAAAGAGGACTTATAGAATGTTACTAATGATAGGCTTTTAGACATTTTCGTGGGGATGGGGCTGACCAATCAAACTGCCCCGAACCATTGTTTCAAAATCAAAATGCAGGCCCTTTCCTCGAATTTGCCTATGAAAATGCTCTGCCCACTACCCCGATATTTGCCAAAATTATAAAAATACCCCCTCCCTCTGAACAATCTGTTCTGAAAATACCAGTCTCTTTCAATGAAACTGCAAAATTGGGGGGATGAAATTGCCGCAACCCCCATCCCATCTCATACACCCATGTAGCTAATTCATATAGGTGACATTCGATTTAAGTTTTTGTTGCTGATAATTAAAGCAAAATAATACCCTTGTATAAAACAGAAATACTAGCAAATAATCCTTAAAAAGTCATTTAAAAATACACATCAATCTGTGTCTGGAAAATATTGTCTGTGTTTTAAATATTCTAATAATTATTTTTGAATTTCATGGAAGTTATCTCATAAAATTGACCAATATTGTGCATTCATCAGACCACATGTATTTACCACCCTCCCCTCTTCGTGGTCTCATTCCCACCCTACTCAAGACTTTGCAGATTTTCAGTAGTGGGTAGCTGGTAACATTTTTTAATTTCCCCAGTACAAACTCCTTCAATACTTAGCAATACTAAAATAAAATAAACCAGTTGCCCTAACACACACTAGCACGTAAAAAAACATTGGTTCCACAAATGATGTAAACCTCTAAGTGTTTCTTATAAAACCAGGCTTTTCATTCTCCCGAATTTATTTTCTTTACTGAGCTAATGTGGGGCGGGGGGGGGGGGGGGTGATAAGGGTGGAATTGGTGATAGTTAATCAGTAACTGCATATGTGTACTAACTGCCAAACATCTCCATGGCTCTTTCGGCGTGTCGCCGATTGTTTTACCGCTTCATGGTAACCAGTTTTCAAGATTGATTTGGTCTTGCTTCCTGAGAACTACTTCAACTTAACCCTTTACCTAACATGAAAAGCAGACGACACTTGCAAAAATAATTCTTGAATAACTAATTTTTTTCATTTTTTGTCTCAAAAACATAGGTTATGACCCCTCGTTGGAACGAGCTCGACGAGCTCGTTCCAATGAGGGGTCATAACCTATGTTTTTGAGACAAAAAATGAAAAAAATAGTGAAAATTAATTGGCGATTTTTGAGAATAGCGCTGGCCGGTTTTGGCCGTTACGTTAGGTAAAGGGTTAACATGCTCTTCAAAGTAATGTTTGCGTTGGCAAACGTGTTGCTTCATTGCCGAAGAGTGATTCGAATAGGATTACATAGTAGACCTCGTATCGACTCGTCTGCAGCACGCAGCTGTGAGGGCAACATTGTAACAAAATTTTATGGGAACTGTACAAGTGGCTGGCTGCAACATCGAACCCAATTGGACTTTTTTGCCCTAATATTAATCAAGTTTTCCTCGGTTTTCAACAACGAAGCAAAGGTTGAGTTTCACTGTTCAATTTCTTGGCAGAGATCATGTGTCTTTCATGACTTTCAATAGCTTTTAGCACAGTTGTGCATGAAGAATATTTTGGTATGAGAATCGGTAATTCCGACAGATAAATATAGCCGATGGTTCTCATTGGTTATGTTCCTCTGAACTCTGCAAACTGTAAGAACCAGTCTATCGAGAGAACATGTGCACGCGAAGGGTACTTTTTATCGGATCGCACTAGAGCTTTCTGGTAAAAATTACCGCATGCCCCTAAAATCCATGTGATCGTGACAAATACAGTTATGAGTGTGTAATAAATCTTCGTATTGTGCGGTTTCTTCTTATGTTTAATGGCTTGTATATGTTTCCATGACCTTTGAGAGGGCGTAAGAGACGGGTAGTATACCCGTGATTCGGGGAGTCCAATCTTGTCCCAGAAGTGGCAAAACAGGTTGCCCACTGAATTTGAATAAAACTGGTAATCAATTACAGACGAAATTTTGTCGGCCCCATGGAGACGATCAATCGATTATTCATAAATAATAATTCATTTTGCGCGGGGGTTCGAGAAAAATGGAGAGTTTGGCTGTCTGAATTCGTAGGGGTCCTAGGTAGAAACCCTTGGTCATGTGCTTAGTCCAGGACTGGCAACACCAGTCACCCATTGAATTGGATATAAGCTGCCAGTCATTTCTAGACGCAATCTGTGGGAGGGTGGGGGTTCCATTGAGACGCTACATCTCTTATCTATGTAATGTCATTCATTTCAGACAAGAAATTGAAAAAAATGACTACTTTTGCTTGTCACATTTTCCGAATTCAGACTGCAAAAGTCGCGGATGTACGTCTTGTCCTCGGTTACCCCAGTTTTATGCTAACCCTCTCGCCGCTTTGGTACACGGGTCATAAGTTGGACACCATGAGCTAAAGTCTATCAAAAGGCCATGGGCCCAAAACATAATCACCACGGGGCCTGTATGTTTATCACCCTTGTTATATTTTCCCATAACGCATCTAGAAATTTAACCAATATAGTCTTGTTTGACAGATATGTTTTCAAAGATCAATGTACAGAGGGCAGTAGTGTAAAACTGACAATTCGAGCTCACTTAACCCCCCCCCCCCCAAAAAAAAAACAAAAAAACAAAAACAAAACAAACTTAGGTTATTTCTCGCGATTTTCGAGCTTATTTTGTGGAGAAAAAAACGAGCTCACTTCAGATTTCTCGCAAAATAAGCTCGTATACCACGAGACGACACCCAGCTTTTTTCGAGTCAGAAATCGGATGGTCAAATCGAATCGACGATAGAGATAATACGAGAATCTGTCCCGTCTTGTCGGTCGAATCTCGGGGATCGAGCAAAAATAAAATGTTAGAAAATATTAAAAATATCTTAGAAAATTTCGAAATCATCCAGCTGGAGCTCAATGCGGAATTCATTGCATTTTTCTCCCAAGATGACAGTGATGACGGTGAAGTTACCGCAAATGCGAGATGAAGTTGACGGCAAAACCAAACCATGTACTTTTTGCTCTGCGTTTTAAGTGTTCCTTCGCTCAAATCCATCGATTTCGTCGAGATCACTCTGATGCGAAATTACTCATCGCAACGCAAGGTGTCAAAACGTGTAATTTTTTGTCGGTATTCTTAAGTGTCTCGTCGAAGTATTCATCGATTTGGCTGTGATGTCTCGAATGTGGAACACTAGAAATCGGCACAAAATGCAAAAACGTGTAATTTTCTGCCTGCGTTTTGTAGTGTTTTTACAGCTCGCGAGGTCGATTCGACAGAGATCTCTCGGATAAGAGAGAAGATTCCCCCTCTCCGCCAATTCGATCGACCGCGGCCCTATCTGTCTGTCTGTGACGGAGGAATGTATAATATACTAGCAGGGTTACCCGGCGTTGCTCGGGCTGAGTAGAGTATTATAACTGTTGGTGCCCCTCTACACCCCCACCCCGGCACTTTTTAAACCTCACCATTAGATTCCTTGTAAAAAAATTACCCCTAGTAGACCCCTTTGAAGACCTATATCGGTGAGAAAAAAATTGGGTCATAAATTTTGGTGCCCCTCTACACCCTCACCCCCACGCCGATACTTTTTTAAACCTCACCATTAGATTCCTGGTAAAAACCTACACCTAGTAGACCCCTTTGAAGACATATATCGGTAAAAAAATTTTTGGTTGTAACTTTTGGTGCCCCCTACGCCCCCACCCCAACCCCACACACTTTTTTAAACCTGACGATGACCTCCACCATAAAAAGTACTCCTAGTAGACCCATTGGACACTCGGGGTGGCCCCATATTCATTTCTATAGCGGACAGACAGACAGACATACATACATACAGGCATTTAAAATATAGTAGAGATTATATGTTGGATTTCTTCTATATATTATAAAGTAGAAGGAAACAAAATAATTTTAAAATAAAAATATAAAATAAGAGAAAATATTAAATATTAAACAGCATGTCATTTGTAAAGATCAAAGATCCAAAGTTAAGAGACGAGACGTTTCGTCGATTTCTAGAATTGAAGAGGAATATTCGAGAGAGCAATATGGCTAAACGAATGGGTGATATCGAGATGAAATGATAGACGACAAAGTTGTTTAAACCCGTGACAGAAACTCAGAAAGAGATGAAAAATAGATCTTCAAAGAACTGAACCCTTGGGGGAACAGCAGGTCACCTAGTTACAGACCAGATCCGAGTTATGGCTACAAACCTTCTTGTCAACCTTGTTATACACCACGGTCTCCCGCAAACACACATCCTCCTCTCCAGTTACAGCACTTTCCGCTGAGTCCTTCCGAGATAGACAGAATTGAGACCGATTCGGAGAGTGAAATATCAGCAGTTACTGTGAGCACGATCGGCGACACGATGGTAGATGCCGGCAATATGAAACCCGAAGATTACCCGATTTCTATAAGACGAATCCGTCGTGTGCGTACCCTGTCTTCGACTTGCGCGAGAGAGACGAGGACAATCTCTAAATAGGTAACAAACGAGTGGGAAAAAAAACGACGACTATAATCTGATGGCCGAAAATCGAGAATGCGAAGGAACTGAAGGATTGTGAGATCTCTTCGTGCTGGCTAAACATAATGATTATGAGGAAGAGGACTACAAAACTTACGGCGATCTCCAGGTTCGGACGAATGTCATGAGATAAAACAACGATTCCAAGGAGATGAGACCGAAAGCGAGCAAAAGATCGAAGTGGAAGAACGTGGTAAAACCCTTATGGGATGCGAATAAAGAATTCGTCAAATCGGGCACCCGACAGGGAATGACAACCACGATCATTCCTTTCGACCCAAATGCACTGCTGGAGAGACTGGATATCTTGATGGCGAGCCGAGAAGACAGTAAAACCGGAGTGAGAAACGAGTTGGTGATCATAAGCGACGAACTGTTGTGACAGAAAGTTTTGAATAGAGAAACGTATAAATCGACCATGAACGTGTTGAAAGAAGGAGAAAAAATTAATAGTAAATAAGATAGGAAATAATTTTTTTTTTTAAATTAATAAAAAAAAACTAAGACGAAAGCAAAAAATAATATGTTAGTGATAAATAAAAGAGGAATATATGAGATCTTATGTCTACGGCGGATCGGGTTTGCAGGATTCAATGATGAGAGCTCCAACGTACGCCTTCACTGGTGATGTGGCAAAACAGATCGCTTTGACTGCCGTGAAGGTTGGAAAGAAGACCTCGATGGATGTGGGCAAAACAAAAAGTCGCGACAGAAGCGAGCACTAGAATCACTTCGGAAGCTGGCAAGAGAAGTACCGATTTAATTCAGAAGTTGATAAGATCGCCACCAACTAAACGACCGAAACTGACGTCCAAATCGGAAGAGATTCTAGCGAAAATGAAACTTTGAAAATTCATGGGTTCTGGCATTGTACCGATGCTGGGACTTGCTAAGACGTTGAGCAGCATTGAAAATGGTTTAAAGTCTGAAATAAATTGAAAAACAAATTTATTATATATGAAAAATAAATAAAATAAAAATAGTTTAAAAAAACATAAAAAAGCTTAGTTAGAAAAACTTGAAAAAAAATAGAACGAGAATGGAAATCAAAGATTTATCGTGGAATGCACCAACGACTGAGAGATCGAATCAGAAACTCTTTCCTGAAAGCATAAGAGGATTGATAGGGGAAACATCGAACTGTGGAAAGACGATTCTGTTAATGAATCTTTTGTTGCGACCAGAGTGGTTGGATTACGACAGATTGTTCGAGTTTGGCAAGAGTCATTTTCAACCCGATTACCAATTATTGCGAAAAGGTCTGGGCACAAACTTACCGAAGGACGTTATAATGAGAATCTTCGATCACCAAGACGAATTCGAAAAATGCTATCCTTGTCTTGCAATGATCTTGCAAGAAATATCGAGAGAACTCGGGAATAATAAAACATCGAATGTGGAATGTCAATTTTACGAAAACGCAAACGACTTGACCGATCCTCGCGACTTGAATTCGGAGCATAGAAATCTCATGATCTACGATGAATTGATGTTTGAGAAACAGAATCGGTGCGAATCTCACAGTACCGTGGACTGTTTCTATGTCTCAAAATTATTTCCGATTGCCTAGACAGACCATAAGAGAGAACGCGAATTTTATGTGTCTTTTTCGTCAAGATTTCAAGAATGTCAATCACATTTACGACAACAACGTGGCCAACGACATGAGCAAAACAGAATTCAATAGATTTTGTAAGTGGGTTTGGGATTATGCACCTTATAATTTCGTGGTTATCGATCTGACGAGTAGTAAATACCACGGAAAATAGGAATAGATTCTACCATTTTTATATTCCGGACGACTGCAATTAATAATAAAAAAACAATCATATTAGGTAGAAGTAAAAAAAATAAATAAATAAATAAAACTAAATTTAAAAAATACAATTATTAAAATATAAAATAAACAAAATGTTGCGAGAATGCGAAACTCAATTATTAGAACGGATATCCAAAAACACGGAAGGAACAACTGATAATACGTCTGCAAAAGATTCTTTTTCGATCTTGGTGAGCGAACGACAAGACGCTATTCATGACTCAATTCAATCCGCCAATCGAATTGGAGAGGGACGAGAAGTACGAGATGGCACTGGTAAATCTGGAGACGAATGTTTCGTTGCCCGACATCACGGAGAAAAATAATACCTTCAGATGATTGAACAGAATGGATTGGTTCATGATTCGCATTCCCGAAGGCAGTTACGACATAGTGTCGATCTGAACTAACTCATTCAGACTAGAATGAAGATTGATGGTCACGATGGAACTGCCATCAACTGTCGACGTCAACACTCTGCAAACGATACTAAACATGAGAGAGAGTTATCGAATGCATTTCAGACGAGACGGCACTTTTGGAAGGATGTTGGAATTCGATTGAAAGACATACGAAGGACATGCAACATCAGAAAATGTGGTGGACATTCTCTCTGTCAGCAGCATTTTGGTGAACGTGGATGTGATCTCTGGAAGTTATGTGAATGGTGGCAAACGGACCACGATCTACTCTTTATTCCCGGGCGTTTCTCAAGGCTACAAGATCATAGAGCGACCACGAAATCTAGTCTATCTGCCTGATAACGCATACTTTGTACAGTATTACCACTGAATTAACAGATCAAAATGGAGAGTTAGATCTTCACGATGATCTTGTGATGATGCCATTGCGCATAAGAGAAATTTAAAAGCAAAATCTGTTATGTATATATATTTTATTAAACAAAAAAAAAAACAAAAATATTTTTATAACATATTGTTTTTTTTTGCACAATAGGAAATTGAATAAAAACTTAACAATTTTTTTAAAAATTCAAATCAATTTATATGTATATGTTACAGTCAATGTCCAAAATCAGTCAATTTATAAATTGCCTGACATTTTTAGTCAATTTGTAAATTGCCTGTTTCAATCAGTCACTTTGTAAATTGACTAAAAAAGTCAGTCAGTTTATAAATTGACTAAAAATTGAAGACGATTTCTTGACACATTGACTGAATGTTACTTCTCATTTTACAAACGCCTCATTGGTTGTAAAAATGATAAAAATAATTAAATATAATGAAGTATATTTATTTTATCACAAAACTCCGAGAACAAAATGCACTTTGTAACTAGTTCTACTAACTATAACTAATGTAATTACTGGAGTACAGGTCACTGTGGCGGCAGTAATAACAAATATAATAATTTTAGTTCTTATTTTGAACATTTTATACTAGAATGACACCGACTGTTGCATTTTACACCACTTTTAAAACACTTGCATCTGTTTGTCTTACACTGTTTGCCACTATTGACACAATTACATTTTGCAAAACCTTGTCCGCCAAAAGTAGATTGTGCCTGGACCGCTTCACACGGCCCTACCTTCTTGTCTTGTGACATGCCATCAGGTGTGTATAACTGATGGGGACACAATTCAAACTGGTTTCTACTGAAAGAATCTTTCAAAATCCCTACAGAAACAGATATTTTATATAAGTCATTTTCATTTCTGTCAACAATAACACATATAATATTACGTGGGTCGGGGGCGCGGTAGCTCAGTAGGTAGAGGTGCAGGCTGCAAGCCAAGAGATCCTCGGTTCGAATCCCACCTGCGGCAACCGCGTTGTGTCCTTGGCCAAGACACTTCACCCCATTGCCCACGTGGGGGCACGGTGGCGTTGTGTACTAAGGCGTACTGCACGTCGATGGTGCACTTGTCTTCAACCAATGCTAACCCTGCTTGTGTGGAGTTAGTATGTTGGGGAGCTGACAGCTGCTCGCCGTTGCTCGGTGGTTCTCTCCGGGTACTCCGGCTTCCCCCCACTCGTAAAACTGTCATGGTCATGATTAGCCATTGTGCAGAAGTATGTGACCTAAAACACCAATAAATAAATAAATAATAATATTGCGTGGGTCACCTTTTCCGCAATCAAATAATGGGATTGGTACAGCCACATTATTCCCAATGTTCGTAACAGAGTTAATAACTTTACTGCGCTGTAGCATGCGTTCTGCTTGTTTTAAATGTCCACAGGGTTTCCCTTTATTTTTCAGTCAATTTGTAAACTGACTGACTTTTTAGTCAGTTTACAAAGTGACTGATTGAAACAGGCAATTTGCGAATTGACTAAAAATTTAAGGCAATTTAAAATTGACCGATTTTGGACATTGACTGTGACATATATATATATATATATACATTCAGAGAGCGAACGAAGAAGTGAAAAGGGCCATAAAGGGTAGAAAAGCTAAATGTGCTGCATACAGGAGAAGAAGAAAACTCAAGGGTGTCGAAAGCAACGAGGCCATGGTAGCAAAGGAAGAATACCAACAAGCACGAAATAAAGTAACTAAGATTAAAGACGATAATCAGAGAGTGCGAAATGGCAGTCTTATTAGGATGACAAGAATAACAGAGGAATCGAGTTCGAACGTATTTTGGAAATGGGTGAATAAACGTAACAAAGGAAGTAACCCGCTGAGTATTACAGTAGACGGCAGAATTACTGACGATCAAGACCAAATCGCATCGGAACTAGTCAAGCACTGGGGAAAGGTAAACAATAAGCGATGGGGCATCTGAACCAGACGGCTGTAAAGAGCTTTGAAACCCCGCAGAACGAAGCAGGCCGATGGATAACGGGGTCGAGTAATGCCACAGCACCAGAAGCAATCAGGCTTGAGCATGGGTTGATGAGGATCAAGGACAGGATAGACTTATTGAAACTCGGTTATCTTAATTATTTGGTAAATCTCCCCGACAGCCGATGATGTAAAGTAATGTTCCAGAGTATTTTCAATTCAAATATCAAGGTGGATGGTCTAAGTGAGGGAGCTAATAGAAAACTACTCAGTGGAGATCTCGGACCTCGACGTTGGGGCATACCAGAGTAAAAACAAATCGTCAGAGAAAGGGTCATGGAGGATGGTTACCTTAATTGGCGAGAGGGGGACAAATCAAAGAGGTCTTTGGGGTGGCCTGCGTGATAAAGAGAAGCCTGGTTTTGAAGAGTACCTTTATGGCAACTTTTGGGGGTCACTGCAGTTCAAGCTGAGGTCGCGACTCCTGGAGCTGAGGGAAAAAAAATTGGGAAAACGGCGAAAAGGAGTGCCAGATGTGTAATTTGGGCGTGGTGGAGACCCTGGAACACTTTTTCTATAATGCCCTAAATACCAGTCTAAAAAAATAAAATTCGCTGGGAGTATAATGGGGAAGTGGGGTGGGAGAATGAAGGACATGTGGTTAGTGAGAGACTCAAAGGAGAGGGTTAATACGCTAATCGGAGAGATTGGGAAGAATGGGGCAAGGGATGTCATCAAGCAGTTCCTCTCCGAGTATTCGGAGGAGAGAAGAAGCGTGGGAATAGGGAGGCAGTTGGGAGTACAGGGGTAACCACGGCCTTCTCATCTGAGAACCGTGGCAAATCAGGGGCCGACCAAAGTGTTATTATTATTATTATTATTATTATTATTATTATTATTATTATTATTATTATCTGTGTCCAGGCCACCAAGTGAAGTTGCTTGAAATTTTTAGAATTAGTACTGCGATCCTTGATCGATAGTTATGTATCTTTGTTGAGTGCCTGGACTGCGTGGAAACGTGTAGAAACCGTGGATCGTGTAGAAACCGAGAGGACGATTCGTCCCTGCTTAAGAAAAGTTTGAAGTTCTGTTGAGACCGAAATGTCTGAATGTGCATAGTTGTTCGATCCAGAATGTTTGCAGGGCGATGCGCTCAGCTTTTGTGCAGTCGGACTTGGAATCAATTATGTGAGCCTGAAAAGAAGTTAAATGGTGACCTGTTGACATGCAGTGTCATGTAATAGCACAGTCACGCTCCATTTTATTGAATGACCGATGGTTATTCACACGTATGTGAAACGGGGTACAGGTTTCGCCAACATATTGAATTTGAGAAATTCCACATTGAAGATGATAGATCACATTTGAACTTTTGCAGGTACTGCGGCAAAAAAATCTAAAAGATTCCCCAGTACTGGTGCTGTTGAATGAATCGGCTGTCGGCATCATGGTGCACGTTTTACAACCGGATCTCTGTTATTCGAAGCATAAATAGATAATAGGGAATAAAAAAATAAATAAATTAAATAAAAATATGTTTTACAAAATTAAATAAAACAAATAATGACGAGATACATAAAACAAAACGTAAACCTGCGGGAAGGTCAGAAAGACAAATTTCGTAGAGCATTAGAAAATCGAGGCGAAGTTGTGAGACTGATGTTAATTCATCAAGACTTGGGCAATGGACGCGACAAAATCGCCTGGACCAAAACGCAAATTAATAGAATAGCCAAATCACATCGTGATCGGAAAGGATTGACCTTGAGACTGGGTCCAGCACAACTGAGGTATAATTTGAAAATGAAAAGTGGTTTCTTAGGAGTGTTGGCGGGATTGGCCACCCGTTCTCATAAAAACTGACTTTGGGTATAGGAGCTCTGTCGGGATTGGCCAGATCTGATGCGAAGAAAATAATGGGAACTTCCTTTTTTCCATCAAGTGTTCAATCCGTTTGAAAGGTCATTCCTTTTTGTACATTCAAAGGATCGCATTCGATCAACACAGACACTGCAGAAGAAGTAGCTTCCAGATTATTTGTCTATTCATCTTGGAATTAATTCTCTCTTCGATTCCCAAAGGAGTTCCAAATGTGCTCGTACTGGCATATTGATTCTCCATCTTCTCGACTTTTCTCGATTGTTTTCTATGCCATTCATCACCAAGTTGACGACTGCTCTTTTATTCAAGTTGGCAGAAGTCTGACTCATTCGAAGGATTCATCCTCCTATCAGCATCGGATATCCAGTCTGACTGTGTCTCATTCCATTTCATATATCTCCAAAAGACCATTTCGATTTGCCAAAATCTAATGCACCCCTTTCTTCAGCACACCCTGTGATCAGTTGCCTCGCATATTTTATTTTTTCCATGACCCAAATCATAGTGCAAGCACCCGTCATCAACTCAGGATCGGGTAGATTCATGATTCGATTGCCACCCACGTCCAGGTCGCCTTTCATCACATCGCCGGTTTTCTTGACTTTTGTGCTGTCCATGTATTTTCTGCTGACTGCACTCGAATTGTATTCCAGACCGGCCTCGAGATCGACTAGTTTGTTACCGTTCATGTCGATGCCAGACTCCATCATTCCTCCAGATCGTTTGTTGAGATACAGATTGAACATCTGCTCTTTGAGATGGGTTTGAGATTTGGTGAGAGCAGAATTCACGCAACCTTTATTGACTGCAGTCGATTCGGAATCGTCATCGCCGATTTGTGCCAGATTGACGATCTTACTAAATTCAACGTTCAGATCGGTTTTCATTTCATTTTTCTTCTCATCATTTAAAAATCGATGATCTTTCGTTCCGCGACGTCTACATATTGTTTGGTGGCAGCATCTTTGTGATGCGTTAGTTCTACTAGATTCGATTTCTTGTCAGAATTCGTATCCACTTCAGAATTCATGAGTTTCATGTAGCGTTCTTTCAGATATTGAGTGAAACGTCTGTGTGATTCGTCAGCATAATGTTTCGTGATTGAATCACTCGAATCCACAGGATCAGTCACGTTCACCAATCGTTTAGACTTCAAGTCTAGATCGTCGGTCGTGTTTTTATTCGTGTAATTATTTTTCATGCACTTCTCGAAATCTGCAACTGTCTGATCTGCATACTTTTTAATCACGGCATCGCTGAGATTTGTCAGTTCGGGAACGTTGTAGAGCTTTTGATTATTCATGTTTAACGGTTCCTTTCGAGGTTCATATCTCCTCACGAAATGATTGTTGAAGTATGTAACAGACATTCCACCATCGCCTTCAATGGCAATCTTTCTTTTTTCACAATTTCTTCAATTCTTCCAAATTTATCGAGTGCCATTTTTTCTATCTAATTTATTTTATTTTATTTTTATTTCCTACTTTTTATATGATTTTTTTCTCTCTCTCGCAATGTTAATCATTGAGGATGTCTTGGAAGTGATGTTTCGAAGACCATCTCTTAAGAATAGAGACACAAGTATCCACAAAACACTTGATCGCGAGGTAGCACACGTTCGAAAATTTTAAATAATTCATCAGTTCTTCAGGTGGTGAGATTCCGTAACTGTCAAAATAATAATTTGTTATCGCATTCTTGAACCATGCTACCCAATGTGTCCTGTCGCCTGAGAAGTCATCTAGATTCAAGATTTCGCGTCCGTTGTCCTCTCGCGATTTTCTGGGAAATGCATCTCTGGAAAAGATATCGCGAAAACGTTTTATTTTTAACCGTATCCATCAGATTGATGTTAGACAGAGGCTTGTTAGGTAAGATGACACCTTATACCAATAAGTTCGTATTTTCCATTTAAATTTATTTTGAATTTATTCATTTATTTTTTTTATGTAATTTTTATTTCTCCAAACAAAATATATTTTTAATTGTTTCATCATAGTTCTTTCTTTTCGACATTTTTCGATGGAAACTCAATCATTTTTCCTTTCATTATTTTCTTTACCATTTCATTCATCTCTTGACATTGTACCATATCATTCATCTCTTGACATCGTCTCTTAAATTTCATGCAGTCCAAATAATTTTGTTTCCAAGTTCCTTTTCGTGCTTCTCTGTAAACAAAATCCCAAATATTTTATTTCTTGTTTCATCAAAACCAACTGTACATTTTATTTCTTGTTTCATTTTGTTTTTTAATTTCATTTTTTAAGAATTTATTTACTTTTTTCTTTGCAATTAATTATCTTTGATTGAAATCTATATCTTTATCAATTTGCAATGTTGCGTACTCCTCTAATCCTTCCTGATTTGGGGAAGTCATCGACTTTGTGGAATAATGACCTTGGGCTAACATGTTTTTTCCATCTGATTTCACGATTCTCTTATCATCATCGGTTGATAAAGAAATTTTATTGATTATTTCCATGTAGAGATTGTACTTGTCATGGTGAATTGTGTCCATCGATCTATACACTTCTCGATATTCGAACAGACATTTTTAATACTATTCAATAGAGATGTCATTATTCGTGGCGTTTCTTTTGACACCTTTACATTTCTTAATCGCCTTTTCATCTAAGTGGTAAGCATACAGCTTCGACTTTAAACCCACGAATTCTGTGATCGGTCTTCCTCCCTTCTGGTCTTTGAATATTCCCACCACCCTTTTATTCACACTCGACGGAATGTTAGGTTTGTGATCGCTTGGATAATTGCCCGTGTTGAACCATGCGCTGGCGTCCAAGGATATGTGTCAGTAAAAATCGTTGGTCTCTATCTTATAAGCCAGACTATCTGTGTCGGTAAGCAACAGTTTTGCTTTTGAGTCGTATTTCTTCTTGATGTATTCATAATGAAATTGATATATCAACTGTTTGTTGATGTCTAAGATGCACATTCCCAAATAAGACGGCTTATCGAATTTTAGACTCGGCTGTTTCATGTGAACGGCCACTAGATTTTCATCAAAGATGGTTCAACGTTTACAGTTTCGAAATGTATTTTCTAGCGTGACTACCCGTTGTCACGAAACGAATGTCAGTCCTTTTTTCTGATGTTTTCCATCGATTTTCCGTCCACAGAATTGTTCATAAGTTTAAAAAAAATCTTTCCCGAATTCGGTCACAGCGTGCGTTCTCAAATTCGTGTTAAGATCTATGTACCTCTTGATCCAAGACTCTTATCAAATCGAACGATACGATGTACTTTGACTAATTGTATGCCGTAATCCATGTAAAGTTTCAGATTTTTACAATAGACTACAGATTTACATTTGTCATTTAAATTTGGAACGGGTTTATCGACATTATTCATTTTCATTTGTTTGGGTTCTAAAGGATAATCATTGTGTGGATTGTGTAACATTTCAGGATATTCTAGAACCACCTCCAGAAGACAGGGATAATTTCCGTCTCCTCGTGATTCTCAACCCATTTGAAATTTCATGTAGGTAACAGATGACTAATGGCTCAACTGTATAAATTATTATCAGCTAGATATGTTATGCATTTACTCTTTTCTCGCGCATAGAATCCTTCTTCCATGTTGCAATTGTTCGCTTTCACGTATTTGTGAGATACTGTTGACACTCCACCTCTCAACCCTTTTCAAACATGTCCACATTAGATAATAATTCCCGATGGATTTCAGTCGTCTTTGGCAGTGCATCCCAGGCCAAGCCAAGAGTCATGTAATACCAAGCAGGAACTTGATCGCAATGTCTCCAACAGACGTCTCGAAAATTTTCGAACGCGTCTGCCAAGAGAAAGACGTCGGTTTTTATGCAGATCGTGAAAATCTCTCAGGTATTTTATGTCAAATATGTTCCACACTTTCTGAGCGTGTTCATAGATAGTGGACGTTGGAAATGTCAGCATCGTATAATAAATATACATTACAAATGATCTTTGGATGGTATCTTTGATTCATCGAATCTATGCAAACCACCCATGTAAGCATAGCGATTGACTGCCTTCCTCAATACGCACTCCAATTGGTGCTGGTCTCGAAAGTGTTCAGTCGTGATCACGAATTTCACCTTCCTTAAATTGCCGACTAGTTTTGCGAGACTGGGCGACATGAATTCAAAACTATATATGAAACGTATTTCACTATTGACTGCTGACATTTCTCCATCTATTGTTTTCTTCTTTTTGTCTACGACTATCCATTACACGAAAGAAATGTAATGTTTCTTGCTCTTCACGATGCAGTTTACATATCCTTCACTGACTTTACTAAGATTCTTCATGAACAGATGACTGTCGTAATCCGACAGATTGTGAAATATCACCGGAAAGAACTTAGCATCTTGATATTTTAAATTGCAGTTACTGTGTGCAGCTCCTCTAAATTTACCTATGTAGTGATTGTGATCTCTCACTTTCTTGTATTCGGATGCCGAAGTTTCGGTGAACGGTAGTCTACAGATGTGACATTCGGTGGCTCTCTTATAGCATTTGGCTTGCTCGTCTGTGATGATCGTCATCTTCACAGGTGTTTTAAATTGTTCGTGTAATCTTTTGATTCGAGATTCCAAATCTTTCACGAATTTTTGAGCCACGTCGTCATCGACCGTCCGTTGTATGTAGGTGTATGGATCCGAAGAATATCGATCGTCAAAAGAACATTTTATGTAGAAACAATAACCAGATGGTGTGTGCTTTTGATACTTTTCGGTGTAACTCTGATCGTCGGGCTGACATGAACTCATCTTCACCATGAAACATTCGAAATCAGCACAAACCACAAAAGGCACTGTCATTCTTCTGTTGTGACGTTTGAATTTAATGTAAGTGTGAGGTATGGGCATGTCGATGGCAACGTATTGATTTAATTTGCAATACTGCCTGTGGTGTTCCAGCGATTCCTTGCTATGGAAGGAATTCAGACAGTTGAAACAAAACTTTCTCTCCGTCATGTCTTGTAGTCTGTGTTGACAGTAATTGACTCATGCTCTTGATCCATCAGTTATGTTGATTGTTGTCTTCTGAAATTTAATAATAAATTGATTTTCTTCTCGCGATTTTTTTAGAACTTTCCCTTAGGGGAAATATGTGTTTTTTTCGAATCGTCGTTTCCCAAAACGTTGACGGCGCTTGAGGGATTTTTTTTTCAATATGATCAATGCCACATAGCCAAGTCGGAAATTTCATTCCCGACCAATCTAAATTCTTAGAAGTTTCCACATACTTAGATACTCTATTTGTGTTATCTCCTATGGGATATAAGGCAGATCTGACAGCCCATTTGAAGCATTGACTGTCTTTTTTTTATTTTCCATGTTTATTACAGTTTCGTTTTTTCCAATGAAATAAGACAATTTTATATATAAAGACGTTTGCAATGGATCATACTTGTCATTATGAATTTCTAGATTCAATACTTCACCGAATCTCCAATTGCTAGCTTCGTTTTGAAACGGCACCAAAGATTGTATTATTTTTTCTTTCATATTATCACAGATATCGGACATAGAAGAGAGTTTGGTCACGGCTTTCG
Organism: Pictodentalium vernedei; assembly: GCA_031216915.1. NCBI lineage: Eukaryota > Metazoa > Mollusca > Scaphopoda > Dentaliida > Dentaliidae > Pictodentalium > Pictodentalium vernedei. The sequence goes on from CM062296.1 coordinate 285,088,263, forward strand.
CGCGAGGTTGAAAATAAGCCGTTTTTTCCTTGACTTCACACGTGTTCAGATCGATCTTCTCCAGCTGACGCTTCAATTCTATTTATTTATTATTTATTTATTTATTGGTGTTTAAGGTCACATATTTATGCACAATGGCTAATCATGACCGTGACGCTTCAATTCCATTTTCGTTTTGATACCACTGCCTTGCATCCGACGAAATAAATCCAACACTCTAGGTTTTATCGCGTTCAAGAATTTTGGGGATGAAACTTTGTTTATTCCTTTGACATCAAACGTTTAGATAGAAATCCCTTGACGGTTCGATCTTGTTATACGGATTGGGCAACAATTGTTTGCGTATGACTTTAGCTAGTATTTCTTCTATGTCACCATCATTTTTTTCGAGTTCAGCCATCGCTGCTTTTATGATAGTCGTTATTTGATCTTCTGTTTTTCTTTTTATTTCCACTGTCGCCGATTGAATCAAATTGTTTTTTCGTTTTCTCCCCATCGTTCCGCCCATTTGATTCACATTTTCCCCCCATCGAGTGAACAAATAATCTATCAAACTCGAATCTCTTCAACGATCGTCCACCTTTCAAACCCAGCTCACACGTTCTCGATTTCCATTCGGGTACTTTTTCTGACCGACAGCGGCTCGTATGACTTCATTCATTTGTGATTTGGTTCTGTAACTCAACAATTTCACTTTTTCAATTGACCTAGAGTGTGCATTTTTAATGAAAATGACATTTTTTGTAATAATTATAAAATGTTTTAAATGTTAAAAACTGTTTGAAATAATGTTATTTTTTTGTTTCCCTTTTTCATGTGTGAGAGGAAGAAAATCGCTAAAAACTAGGTTAATCGACTTAGGTAATTTCTCGCAATTTTTGAGCTTATTTTCTCAAGAAATCAATAGCAAATTCTGTTTTCAACTAAGTTCATGTTTTTTTAACTTAAAGAAAATAAAATTTAAAATCAGTCAATTTTTTTTCATATTATATATAGGAAATAAAAAAATATTAAAAATTAAAATTAATCAGAATTCTTTTTCATATTATATATAGTAAATAAAAAAAAATAAAAGCAATTTTAAAATCAATAAAAAAAATGGCAATGGAAACAAATCGAATTGAAAAGAATCTCTTCATACAATGATAGTGAAACTTTTTATTTGAAACCTAATCCAATCCAGTTGAAAGATGTCGAAGTAACAAAATTTGAATATTAATGCGATAATCATAGCATAGGATTAATAATGGATGGAGATCAAGTCGATTTATTTTCTGATTTAGAAATTTGGTGTTACAAACATCTGAAGAAAGAAGAAAAAGAAGAAAACAAATTTAAGAAGTTTACTCTGATCTGCAGTAAAAACAAAATATACTATTAAAAAAAGTAGGGGATATCCAAACTGATGTTGATATTTTCGGAAAATGGTATCGAATACGCGTGATTGGACACATCAGTATGTTACTAAGTTTAGTGTGGATCACGAATGTCACCGGCCCACGAAAACTTCGTGCAGGTTTTTCGCACGAGTGCCGCGTTAATGTCTGTGGTGTACGTTTTGAAATTTTCATTTGTAATGCACGGGCTTTTTCGGAGGTCTCATCCTTCTTTTCTTGATATAAACTTGTTCATCAATAGTGTCTGGTCGAAACGTAACTTTTGAGGTATGCGAAGACTGACAACGTGACGAACGTTTACGTGCCATCGGCATGTTGGAAGTTGGCAACAGACAGACTCCAGTGGCTCAAATTCTCAACGTTACTCAATCGGTGATTAGCAATTTGTGGTCACGCTACCGTCAGACAGGCAATGTTTATGACAGACGTCGGTCAGGTCGTCCAAGGGCGACAACTGCTAACCTGGATCGTTTCATCCGAACCACAGCATCACGTAACCGCCATCAAAGTGCCTCAGAAATTGGACAGCATCTGCACCTAGCGACAGATGTGCGAGTCAGTAGTCAGACTATCCGAAATCGCCTTCACAGCTGGAATTTGTCCGCTCGACGACCTCGAATAATTCCACGTTTGGCTGAACGTCACATCGCAGCAAGGCGTAACTGGTGTGGAGAACAACAGCACAGGGACAATCGTCGGTGGGGCAACTTCATGTTTTCCGATGAATCCAAGTTCACTCTCGACTTCCACGACAGGCGAAACAGATTGAGGCGGAGGCGGAATGAACGATACCACAACGTAACCGTTAGGCAACACGGTCGTTTTGGTGGTGGATCGGTTATGGTGTGGGGAGGCATAAAAATGACAAGCAGAACAGCATTACATGTCATCCTAGGGCGTGTCACAGGGCAGTACTACCGTGACAACATATTAGCAGCTCATGTGGTGCCATTTGCGCGACGTCACGGCAATCAATTCAGTTTACAAGATGACAATGCAAGAGCACATACAGGGCCAGTGTCGCTAGAGTTCGTCCAGGAGCAGAACATCACTACACTGCCTTTGCCAGCACTAAGTCCAGACTTTTGACCAATCGAGCACGTCTGGAATATGCTTGGCAGGCGAATACGACAACGTCAACACCCCCCCCCCCCTACCAATGTCAAGGAATTCGCCGCTGACCTGCTGGAAGAATGGAATAACATCGGTCAAGCTGATATTGGCCGTTTGGTGAGGAGTATGCCACGTCGGATCCGCGCTTGTCTCGCGAACTGAGGAGGCTTTATAAGGTATTGAGGTCTTGGACGGAATGTGATAAATTCTCTGACTGACCGTCCATGTCTTCTACAGCTCAGTGCGTGTAATGTGTGTTTGGCAGACACCCAACTATCGCTGAAATTATTCATCAGATGTCACAGTGCAATGCATCAACTGTCTTTTTGATGAAAATATAAATATATTTCTTCATATATCTCACTTTTATCAAATATCCCCTACTTTTTTTAATAGTATATATATACCTTTATTTCCTCCGATTCGAAGTGCTGATATATTACACGACAAACACAAGACAAAAACAGACAATACAAACAAACGATAAAGTATGTATCTTACATTATATACATGTTAGATTAAGAAAGAGGGGAAGGGGGGGGGGGGGGGTCAGTAAAACGGAACATGAAAGTGTACGTGAACGCTCATTTCTGGTGCTTAACTTGAATTGGTGCACGAATACACCAGGGGCCAATACTATAGAACCTCCACAACTGTACCCTCCAGAAATGTATCTTCCAGTCATAACCTTAAGTGGGTTGAAATGAATCATTAGCGCTTCCAAAGCCATGGCAACTTCCCAGTTGGCAAAACTGACAAGTTGCCATATCCTCCAATACGCCAATGATTAATTTTAGTAAGTTAAATTAATAGGTAGAAAATGCATTCCAGAAAACACAACTGCAAAGCTCCACAGTACACCATTCACTACTAGTAATAATATGCTCCATTTGAGCTTTGGGGAATCTACCTATTCAGCTTTGGGCAACCTCTCCGTCTGTAATGTGGAATTTTCCCAAAGCCGAAAAGTCTTCTTATCAAAGAAGTCAAAAATGCGAACCGGTCTTCAATGATATTGAGTATTTGATCGGGTATGTAGCCGAGGTAAACAAAAAAGTAATCATCTGGATGCAGTTGGTCTAAACTGAGAAAGCATTGGATACCAAATGCACCCAGAATGGAGTAGCCGATTTCATTTCTAAGTTGGTTCAGGTTGGAACAGTCGCGAATAATATGGGAAACTTCTTCATCATAATCTTTAGAGCATCTGGAGCACGTACCGGCTGAAAGAATTGGTGTTTGTTCAATTAGTTTAGCGACCAGATGGAAGGCGCCTTTGTCAACCGGAAATTGGCTACATGGTTTCCACAGATCAGACATACTGAGAGATTGTTGGATGCGAAGTGACACTGACAAATACCTATCAGCCGTGACTTCTTGAAACCAATCTGATTTTGCTTGATATGCAATTTCCAATTTTCAAATTGCCCTCCATGGAGTTGTTGGTGGAAACACACTATTCTGGGCATATTCAAGAATGTATTGGTGAATATTGTTCTTTTCTAGAACAGAAAATATATCCGCAAAGTAACAGGCGGTATTTGAGGAGTTCCCGAGAATTCAATCATGTAATCTCATAAGAAACAGTTCTTTTGCAACTTTAGTTTCCTTTAGATTACATATTGAACCGAACAGTGACAGTTTACGTTTTTCAGTCAGGGAGAGTAAATTACCTAGACCAACAAGTCCTTGAACTATAAGTATGTTGGTCCTAACACCTTCCCCTTGAATCGATTTCAGACAAAATCTATGAACGTTTTCTAGTCTCATATTGCTCAGTGCTTGCTGTGCAGGTCCCACAACAATTCGGACCCATAAAGGCCCTTACTGGTGACTATAGAGTTGGAAATCTTTATACTACTAAAGAGGGTGATTCCATTGGCATACATACCTGCATTGGAGAGCATAAGGAAGGTGTTTCGGATTTTCGTACAAATGGATTCAGTGAGATGTTTTGTAAACCAGAACTTGTGGAAAGGAATTCCCAGATGAGTAACAGCCTCTACTTCGGAAATTTCTGAATCTCCTATTTTCCATTTGCTTGAGGATCGCGTGTAATCTCTTTTGCTTTCGTTAAAAATAATGACCGCACATTTTGTCGGATTGTACTGGTATCTCCACATCAGACTATAGTTATGGCACATGGGAATTAATTCCAGTAAGCCAGACTGTGTCAAAGAAAGCAATGTCATATCGTCAGCTAGGGTTGGAGCGGCGCAGCTCAGAGAGTTAACAGATTCATGGATAAGGCCATCAGTAAAAATCATAAAAAGTAAAGGTGATAGGATACCACCCTGTCTGGTGCCCTGTCTAGCAGGGAACTACCTTGATGTATTATTGTTGAAGCGAATACGGCAAGTAACCCCGGTCAATAGAACATGAACAAGTTTCCAGGATTGCCCAGTGATTCCACGCTTGTAAAGCTTAAACAATAGTCCGTTGACCCAGACTGTATCGAACGCTTTCCAAAGATCAAGAAAGCAAGTAAACAGTTGTGAATGGTGCTCTGAGGTGTACGTAATACACTCCTTAACGATGAAGGATGTCATCAAACAGCTAATGTTTTTTCTGAAAGCCGTGCTGAAAGGGGTGGACTTAATTGTTAAATTGTTTGCGTTGTTTGTGTATTTGGGTGTGAAAACCGTCATTAAAATTAAGACCTTTAGGCACCAGAGTTTCTAATTTCCAAATCCACTGCTTTTCTTTGTAGTCTAAAAGGGAAACTGTCTCTAAGATTTGAAATTTGAAGGTCTCTTGTGAGTGGCACTTGAGATGTTCATAAATATGAGAACACTCACTTTTATACCTAGTATTCCCTAAACACTTTTTCAAGTCTCTCTTATGTCCATTCATTCTCTTACGTTTGTTAGTCTCTCCAATGTACTGCAATTTGCAAGAAGGGCAGAAAATGGCATATATACTGAGTCAAAAAGAAAGAATAATAATCTGAGGAGGAATTTTTTTAGTATTATCGACTTTAATCCCAAACAATTTATTATAAATTCATATTTCGAGTCCAGCTGTATGAATTTGCATAATTACATCTTCTTACCTATGCCAGCGTCACGCCAGGACGTCTCAATTCAGACATGCGGTGAAATGAAAAGTTCACGCATGCAGTCAATAGCGTGCATGTCCACTGTTTGCCTCTTGGATGGCAAGACATCGACGGCGCATGGACTTGATACGTCTCTGGATGTCACCCTGTGGTATTACGTTCCACTCTTGCCTTAGAACATTACGTACTCCTAACGTCTGAAGATCATGAAGTCGTACCCGACGTCCCATTTGATCCCAAAGATGCTCGATTGGCGACAAATCTGGCGAAAGTGGGGGCCAGGGAAGAAGTTCGATGCTCTGCTCCTCCAGAAAGCCACGACAGATACGCCCCATGTGACATCGGGCATTGTCTTGCTGGAATAACTGCAATCCGACGTTATCGTTGAACAATGGGACAACAACAGCGTTAAGAATTTCGTCCCTATATCGCTGTCCATTAGGTTTACCATCGATGAAGATCAACTGCGTTCGATGGTGCAAGGAAATTCCTGCCCAAACCATAACACTACCCCCGCCGAAGCAGTCGCATTCCCGCACGCAAGCATCACACGTTCTCCTCGTCGGCGATACACTCTTGCCCTACCATCGGCGCGCCGTAGACAAAATCGTGATTCATCACTAAAAAGAACTGCGTTGCAACGCATTGTATGAAAGTATGATAACTGGATGATTTAAACGAATCTGTTTGCAGTTCATCGCCTTAAAATGCACCATGTGGCCCGCTAGGAGGAAATATTAGAGTCCGGTGCTTTTCTGGCTGGTGCGAAACGACGTGGGGATGTACTGGGACTGTTGCCTTAATGGGATAGTGCCACTAAAGGCTTGCAATTCGCTGTTACTGGTGCAGGGAAGCGACTAAGTGAAACTAGTATCTGCAAGACCATTACTTGTGGGTTCCAACGCAGCCTAAAGCACTTGGATGATCGCCAGAAGTTAAAAGTGGACAGATTTCGCGGTAGGTTTAATGGCGAAAAATGTGTGAATAGGCTAAAACGACAATGAAGATGATGAAAAGCTACTTAAAAGCAACTAGTTCACGGAGAATGATCACACCAACCAACACTAACTGTCCATTTTGGCTCTTTGTTCAGAGAATGCGTTTTTACAGTAATTTGCCAGTTTTTATTCTTTGCAGGAAAAAAAGAAGTAAATCTCTCCGCCCAGACTTTTATATTAACCCTTTGAACTCTAGTGGTATCTTCCATGCCATTTCAATGGCAGCAATTAGAAGAGTCCATATTTATTATTTGGGGTAAACCAATCAATATTTTCAACGTGCAGCCTCGGGGCTGCAGGTTGAAAATATTGATTGGTCCACTCCACACATTTACTGAACAGCCACCCTATATAATGACGTTAAATTGGCTACATGGTTTCCACAGATCAGACATACTGAGAGATTGTTGGATGCGAAGTGACACTGACAAATACCTATCAGCCGTGACTTCTTGAAACCAATCTGATTTTGCTTGATATGCAATTTCCAATTTTCAAATTGCCCTCCATGGAGTTGTTGGTGGAAACACACTATTCTGGGCATATTCAAGAATGTATTGGTGAATATTGTTCTTTTCTAGAACAGAAAATATATCCGCAAAGTAACAGGCGGTATTTGAGGAGTTCCCGAGAATTCAATCATGTAATCTCATAAGAAACAGTTCTTTTGCAACTTTAGTTTCCTTTAGATTACATATTGAACCGAACAGTGACAGTTTACGTTTTTCAGTCAGGGAGAGTAAATTACCTAGAC